>OX463833.1:17641433-18376433 GCA_949825045.1 Argyresthia goedartella | reverse complement strand
CCCCTCCAGGCCAGTATACAATAATTAAGGATCGATTGACAGAGTGCCATGTAGACCAGTCTCAGTAAAGAACCGTCATTAGTAGCTTCTCGAAGCAGCCTCATTGTGTATATTAGTTTGCGTGTGCGACTGGACACAACTGAGATATGGCCTTTAAAGGAGAGGTTATTATTAATAGTTACACCCAAATATTTGAGCGAGTTCACTTTACTCACCCGCTGGCACGCACATTCGTCTGTGATTGCGTCACAGGCTTCTATGCAAGAGCTGGTATGAAATCTAATATAAAGCTGCGACGGAGGGGCCGACGCGGCTGTTTTATGGAAGAGCAAACACTGTGTCTTAGATGTATTGAGAGTGAGCAAATTTTATTTTAGCCATATTGCAATCGACCCTAAGCCTTTTTCCGCATTTTTTTGTGCTTCGCGCCATGTGATCCCTTGAAAAATTACTGCTGTGTCATCAGCGTAACAAATTATGTCAGAGTTTTGCAAGGGGATCGAGGTTATGGCGTTAATGTACATATTAAATAAAGTTGGCCCCAAAACGCTGCCCTGAGGGACACCGAAAGACACAGGTTTTACGCTACTTACATAGTTTCCTATTTTGACACATTGATTCCTGTTTGTTAGGTAGGAGGTGAACCAGTCTAGTGCAGTCCCGCGTATCCCAAAAATTCCAACTTTCTTAGAAGGATAGGGATCGAGACAGTGTCGAATGCCTTTGCAAGATCAATAAAGACTCCGACACAGGCTCGACCCGCATCAAGATGGGAAACTACAGTATCCGTTAGAAGGCCCACTGCATCCTCTGTGGATTTTCTTTGGCGAAAACCAAACTTGCAATTCGATAAAAGATTATATGAGTCCAGGAAATCAGTAAGCCGTCTATTGACTATCCGTTCTTACAGCCTTGAAAAGACCCCAAGCAGAGAAATAGGCCTGTAGTATTCAGGTTCATCCGTAGGACCACCTTTGTGTATTGGAATGACGGCTGCGGTTTTCCATGCATCCGGGAAGCAACCTATTGAGATACTGAGGTTAAAAATTGCAGCCAATGGCACCGACAAGATATGATTGGCTGCTTTGAGTATCTTATTTGTTATTCCATCCAAGCCAGGGGAACTGTTAGCATCCAGTTTATGAATAAGATTTTCAACTTCTCGAGAATCAGTTGGCCTAATAAAAAATGAATTGACCGGAATTGAGTTACCAGGATTGACCTTAGCTGCAAGTGATCGTTGAGACGCTCCTATTTCTGTCAGTGTAGCGTTTGCAAGAGTTTCCCCAATTGAAGGGAAGTAACCGTTGCAATAGTCTAAGGATTCAGCAGCTGTTTGCTTTGTGGCTGTAAGAGCGTCTACTACTGGTTTTTTTACTTCTAAGTTGGTCACGCGTTTAACCGTAGGCCATAACTTTTTCGGGGAGCTTTTATTTTGATAAAGTTCATTTCCATTGTGCTCAGCTTTGAGTTTTATTAGTAGATCTATATAGAAATTTCTATACCTGGTGTAAACTATTTTTTTAGTCTCATCTTCTGGGAATTTGCGATGATCTGCGTGCAATCTATCTCTATGCATAGAGCATCTGATAAGGCCAGGGGTCATCCAAGGCTGGAGAGTGTACCTAGAACGACTTATCTTAACGATTCGGGAGTTGCTGGAAACTGCTCCAGAAAGAAGGTCTGTAAAAATAGTGACTGCATTCGTTAGACAAGTTAAAGTTGTGACACGTGACCAGTCAATATTTTCCAACTCTTTGATGAGGGATTCGTAATTAATTTTCAGTTGAGTTCTAGTGGGTTTATTCTTAATGGGAACTTTAAAGTCAACTCCAGCCATAGTCATGCTATGATCCGTTAGGTCTGTGTGGCATGTAATTGATTCAACCCGGATTCCCACAGGAACATGAATGTGATCTAAGCACGTTTTACCATGAGTGGATTTATCAATAGCACTTAAAAGTCCATTTTCAGCTAAAGAGCAAAAGTAATTCGACGCATGAGTATCATCTGAAGCACTACCGAGAATATCAATATTGATATCACCGGCAACGATGAGACGTGAGCTACGTTTGATATTTTTTAGTGCCTTATCCAACGAATCAATGAAAGTACTTGGATTTTGAAAAGAAGGGGAACGATAGATTCCAGGAACTGAAAAACAGTTATCAACCTCTATGAGCAAAGCATTTGCATCTTCAAGATTCAACTCTGTGGATTTTGCTGACCATTTGTTTTTTACATAGATAGTGACACCTCCCGATTTATTAATATATTTTGATGTATGGTAAGAAGTATACCCATCGATTTGCCTTATATTTGATGTCTCATTAAGCCAGCACTCACCTAGAATTACAATATCAAATTTGATACTTAGGCGTTCAAAGATCACGAGAAAATTATCGAAATTTTTCTGGATACTCCTGATATTTATGCTTAAAATTTTAAGAGGATAATTACCTATTATGGTCTTGCATTCCTCAGGAGTAGAGATAGTATGGCATTCAATATGTAAAGCATTATCAATATCATTAATAACCTCTAACGAAACCATGGTATCATGTTATGGAAAGTAAGATAAGGATCAATCAGACCAGGAAAGGCCAAACATGAGTCGCTGACGAGACAGCATGATGGTAAGTATATTACCTTATGTAAGTGTTGTGTGTTTATATGTATGGATGATGTAGATGACATTAAGCATGACTTAATTTGACTTATAGTTACTATAAAAGCGTTCCAGATTATGCAACTCCATAAAGTACACCATTTACGACGATTTGCTGCCGGGACCGAACAGTCGCAGCCGGTCTTCCTCAGATTTCATGGCGTGTGCTGGACTACCGTCTCGCCCTTCCCGTTTCCTGACGTAGATAGTGCTGTTGCGGACCCAGCAAAATTTAAAGTCATGTTCTTTTGCCATAATTCTGACACTCCGAAACAACCTTCGATTTTCACTAGTTAAGCGCTCGTTTATGTAAATTCTGTCCGTAGGACCATTTCCCACCACGTCCTTGCTGGTTAGCGACCGGCGGGTCTTTGCCTGCTTGAGGAACTCGTCACGTTTCATTTTACGAGTAAAGGCTATTACTAGCGGACGTTGTTGCTGCCGGGGGTTCGCTTCATCCTTTCGATGTTAAATTAAATAAAATGAATAAAAATATCGTTTATTGCTGTGAGGGGCATATCAAGTTCGAACGTTCGCCTCCTCGTCGCCCGCACAAGCACTCTTGACCAATTTTCAACTCTTACTAAGCGAGGTAAGGTTGAGAATCGCGAGCCATTTGGAGGTCGGAGATTGTTCTGGGGTTTTGGATGGTGACTACGTTAGCAATATTTTACCAATAAAAAAATATAATAATAATAATAATAATATCATTTATATGTTCAGAATAAACAAAAAACATACGATGTTAATTACTTGTCTTTCCCGCATGATGTGTGTGGTATGTATACATTGTATAGAGGAAACCAAAACGAACAAAAACTACTAAAATAGTGCTTACGTAAACTTCAATGATCCCTCACAGCAAGTTCGAACGTTCGTCTCCTCGTCGCCCGTCTCACTCACACCACAGCAGACACTTGACCGGTTTTGAACTCTTTTACCAAGTCATAGATTGAAAATCGCGGGTCATCGTACAAAAATCGACTACCCTGCAGCTTGTAGGTAATCAAACCTCTTCTGCCGTGTGGCAGCTCCTTAAGACAAGTAATGGGCATTACGTTGTTTTCTGTTACTTATCAGTGTTATCAGTATTCATATAAATAGTAATATTATCAGCACCCAAGCAGCTAGTTAAAGCCAGAGCAGATTTGTTTTGGTCACAAGAAGAAATACCATATCAAAATCACATATACTTATTGACAAAAAGCATTGTTAAGGTGTGTCCTTAGGGTATATAAAATCGCCGGTTTTTTGGAACCGGGATTTTCGGTTTTTTCGGTATCAGCCAGTATTTATTTTTTAATAAATTTACAGTAAAATAACAGGATTACTAGGCTATATATAATATTTCAAACTGTAGCTAAGGCTGAATTCTTATGATTGAAACACTGCGAGGTACCACTACGTAATAATAAATTAATCAAGAAATAGTAATTTCGATTGATTATACGCATTTAACTCATGTTGACGCGCCACGCCATGTGGCCGCCATGTTTCGCTGAAATCATAGAGTACCTAACAAAAGAGGTCTACTCAGAAGTGACTACTGTCCATTATATATAAATTATGTAATGCATTTTTGGAAGCAAAAAGTATTATTCATCTAAGATTCTGGAGTTCGTAACCACTAAGTTCCACTAGCACAAAGGGGTGTTACCACTATTCTCTGAATAATTAATAGAAAAATATGACCTGTCCCAATACCATTGAGTTAGATTGTGCACATTATGATGCTATTCATGAACTTTAGAATATTTTTCTTTACTTATTATATGGAAAGAGTACACTTATTTTATGTCAATGTTTCATGTACACAGATAACAAATATAAGATGTTGTAATTATTATAGAATATCTTTATATTTTAAGCATATTTGTGGTGAGTGTCTAATTTTTTTTACTTCCTGTGAAAGAGCCACGGTATTTATGGTGAAATATGGTGACTATAGTATTTTGAGTAGACATGATATGAAGTCTGCTCCATGCTCTTTCTAAAAAAACATAATCATGTTTTCCTAAGTACTTATATAAACACTTAAGAAATACGATCGATAACGTTGGGTAAGGTAGTTCGCTCGCGTCAGCTCAGATCAGCGCGGGAGACTCGGCGTCGCGCACAGTGTGGGGCAGCGGAAAACACAAGCAAAAAAAAATCGGCCGGGTATTGCCGGGCTCGGTTAACGCGTCACTTCGTCGTCGTTGGGACCTGGTAAAGGACAACTTAAAAGAGCACAGAGCGCCATAACTCTATTTTTCCTTGAACGTGATTGGTATTGCATACAGCCAAAAAAATATGAAATCTCTCTAAAACACCATGTTTGAAAATGGCACTCACATAAAACGTAATCCCTGGTTATATGTATAAGTAATTCAACTAGATGAAGAGACTTATGAATGTTGAGGAAACGAGAGATGTATGTCAATGGAGGTCTTTCTCTGCCTACCCCTACTTCGGGAAAAAGGCGTGAGCATTTGTATGTATGTATGTGTGTTTTAACCGTAATCCTCTGGTTATACGTATAAGTAATTCAGTCAGAACCATTATAAGTGAAGGGGCAAATTAGAAGTGCCCTTAACAGGCAAGCTTGTATGAAGGGACTTATGAATGTTGAGGAAGCGAGAGATGTGTGCCAGTGGAGGATTTTTCTCTGCCTACCTCTCTTCCGGGAAAAAGGCATGAGCATTTGTATTTATGTAAGTATGTTTGTTAGAATCATCGAACAAGAAAGTAATTAAAAGCTGACCTGGGTTATACAAGTGAAAATATGCCATTTATACTGAAAGTACCAAAAGAACCGGAATCGTCTCAAAGTGCTGGGACCTAGACCTGGTTAATATTCATCGCAATTTGGAACCCCATGCCATGGTAATAACATTCTAGACATATGGGAAATGTCACCTTATGATGTCAGGTCTCTAGAGGTTAAGAGAATCGTGTGGGCGCGAGCTTCCATACAATAAGCGGTAACCTTTTTCACCCCTTAAACCTTGTCCGATTTTCACAATTTTTTCACATGTTTGAGATACTTTGAAAAACAATGCTCGTGTGTTTTGTTTTTTTTTAAATATTTTGTATTTTAGTAAATATAAGTATCTAAACATTCACTTTTTTGACCAAAAAAAACCCTCCAGCATTTTATTTATTTTTCACCAATCAAGCCAGATTTTCAAAAAAAGGAAAAACTACAAGCATCGTTTATGATGTGTGAAAACGAATGAGACCAAATTTGTCGTCGCCATTCGCTCGTCTTAAGAATTGGGAGAATCCCAAGATAACCGGGTTCTATTCCCTATTTCACACCTTAAATGAATACAAAATGTTTGTGTATCTTTAGCCCAATTCATTTTGAACCAACCAGGTTGAATATTTTTATTTTATTGACTTGAGAGCAGAATTATTAATTTTATTAGGATAGAGAGACAGGTATAGTAGTCCAATCCTATGTTAAACATAACCAATAAAATAGGTACAAAGCGATAAGAAATTTAGTAAACAAAAGATTCATGAAAATAAGTACAGAGAATATAAATAAGATATTCATTCTGGTTCAAGACATGTGGGACTGCCGCTCCATCCTCATATAGGCCTGTGCGATTCCACCTATGGCGGGTGCCGCGGATGCACATGCTGCTAGCCCTGATGATGGCGGTTTGAATTCTTGCTCGTAGCCAGCCCATTATTGTGGCAGGGGTCCGGTTCCAGCGGTCCGCCAGGGTTTCAGCGAGGTGTTTAGTGAATGATATCATTTGTGGAGCAAAAACTCCATCGACAGAGGTTACCAATAAAATATAATAATATTTTTAATAATATAATAATATAGATGCCGGGTTTACCATGTTGGTTGCTTGGTCTCTATTTCGGACACCCACAAAATTTGTCATCTATAGTGAATATTTTTTATTTTATTTTATTTATTTATCCACATATACGCATATATTTATCCACATAGTTCTGAGAGCTGGCCCAAGATTAGTGTCTTTACAGTGGACATTGTAGAAAAGTTATAAAGTATAACACATAGTACCTTAGTAGTAGCAGTAGAGTAAGCCAAGGAATCTGCTGAGCTGGGCCACATACAATAAGTATGAAAAATGGCCCATCTAATTAGAATTCCTTACTAAACACATACTAGCTTAGATATACGTAAAAAGATAACAATTCACGCAACTACTCACTTTCATCCTCAGTATTGTGGGTGCCAGCCCTGATGTAGATATCCAGCTTCAATGGATGATGAATAGACCTCTGCACCTTGATCCTTATACAGAGCCCAATAAGAGTCGCCAGCGAGCAGTGAGGCACCGTCGGGTTATACTCAATTCGTACCACAGGAACGTTGTCTTCTGTTGGAGTCAGCACGCTAATGCCATCCTCGTAAACCACCTTCAGATCCTCCAGAGTCGAAGGCTTCTCAGGGTCTCGGATCGTCCGCAAAAAGTCTACAACAACACATGACAAGTCACGAAAGAATAAAAAACACTGATTTCAACATCCACGTACGAAAACCAACCATAGATTGTCTCTTTCAAGTCATTCTCATCTTTGTAGCCGAGTTGCTGGAGGGATGCGCCTTTGTCCATGTAAGCTGGTTTACCGGTTTCGATAGACGGCTCCGTAGCGTTAAACAGTCTGAGTTTAGAGAAGAAAGGGATCATATCTTCGTGAAGACGGTGTAAACAAATTGCGATTAGCACAATCAATCAATCACAAGGACAACACGGCAGCCATGTTTGTTTTTTAAATTTTTGACATTTGCTTGCGTGAAAAATTCGTGCGGCCCGTTTTGCTCGCTTGGTCCCCAACGATTGATTTAAAGTTAAAGCGGGGGCCAGACTGCCTTCTGAGGTAACCTCTGCAGATCGGCGCCATTCTGCACTGTAGACGGCGCGGCGGTTGCCCGATTTTAACTTCAATGACCTTTGTCGAGGGGCGCGCACTGCCAACCGCGTTGGGTTGGCGTCGGCCGTTGTCAACAGGGTGGCCGCTTATTTCCAACCAACGCTACCTACGACGTCAGTACGCTACCGCGGCGGCTACTAAAATGGTGTCAAATAACGAACGCGATGTACTGACAAATCTAATAGGTAGGAATTCCAAATTCCAAATGTCTTTATTACTGTAGATATTTACATGTACTTAGCAATCGTCATTTTTGCCACTTCTCTACATTGGACCACTGTGGGAGAAAAAGGGCGTAGAAACTCCCACAGTTTGATTTTTAGATCTCTTTAAAAATTGCTTGTGCTTAACTAATACAAATATTATAATATCAGTATCATAATTAATAAGCAGGAATAAATAATAACAAAATTATTAATAGCAAGGTCTGTGTTAAGCCAGATTAACCCCATACGGTCCCGTCATTTAAGTAATCTTGAACATTGTAATATCCCTTTTTCGTCAAAGCAGCTTTCACATGATTTTTAAATTGCTCAAATGGCAATTTCAAGATATCCAGAGGTATCTTGTTGTAGCAGAGAATGCATTGATACCAGTCAATTTATCTATGTGGGGTCCCCACTGCAATTTGCTATCAATGGTTAATCCAAGAAACATCGTGTCATTTACTGATTCTAACGTGCTGCTGTCCAACACTAAACTGGTCTTAACTTGCCTGACCATTTGGAAGTGAGATTTTGATACATTTGGTTTTACCAGCATTTAACAATAAATTATTAACTGTGAACCAATGCAAGGTTAAAGACAATACTCCATTAACATCACCAAAATCTTCTTTTTGTCTTTAAATTTTGAAGACCAGTGAAGTCTCATCAGCAAACATCACTATGTCAGTCAATTTCTCCACCATGAAAGGCAGATCGTTAATATATACCAGGAATAAGAAAGGGCCTATAGAACCTTGTGGAACGCCAATTTTACTCCCGATTCAGATTTAACGCCGTTGACTTCTGCCTGTTGAATTCTATTGCTTAGGTATGATCTTAGTAGATATAACGCTTTATTTCTAACTCCGTAATGATTTAATTTCATTAGTAGCGTATCATGATCAACACAATCAAATACCTTCGACAGCTCGCAAAAAACACCGATAGCATCCTGTGCGGCTTCCCATGCAGAATAAATATGAGATATAAGGGTAACCTGCATCCGTTTTACCCCTAGTGAAACCGTATTGTTTGGCGTGGAGTTGTTTTGTACGGTTGAAGTGTTCTGTTCATCAAAATCCGGTTTTTCAAAAGTTTTTCATATACATCTTTAGTCTATGGGATGCAATAGGCCTGTAATATGATGGATCAGTCTTATTTTTACTAGCAATGGGCATTTGATTGAGTATAATCTTTTCAAAAAATTTTCTTTGCGCTGGAAGAACAGATATTGGTCTGTAATTTGAAGGATCACCCTTGTCTCCCGCTTTGAACAGAGGTATCAGTTTACTGTGTTTCATGAAGTCTGGGAAAGTTCCATCGTCAACACATTTATGCACACACATATATACTCAACACCAATGAGTTTGACTGATATACACCACAGGTCTTCAGTATTTTTTAAGTTAAGTAATCTATACGTTTTGACAATATCCTGAGGACATACGTGATGAAAATGCGCATAGAAATCTTCGCCACTGTTCGGCAAGGGTCGTATTTCCGAGCGTTCGGGAGACGTATCTACATTGCTTTCGAAAAATCTACATTACTGATGCTAGTGCAGTTTTTTAACAAAGTCTCTGCTTAATATGGAGATGAATTTAGACGATCTGTTGTGAGTAAGGGTACATTGGTGAAGAATGTTTCAAACGATCAAGCTACCTCAGCGTTGGATTTAACAATATTATCACCTGTCTTTAAGAAGAAATCATTGTCCCTTGGTATAACTTTGCCGGTTTCACGGTTTATGATTTGTCAAGCCGTTTCATTCTATTATTTGAATTTTGAATTTTTCTATTAATGTGTAAAGTTTTTGCAGTTCTACAAACCAACTTGAAAGTTTGGAATATTTTTTAACATAGTCATGAAACTTTGTATCAAAGTTATAGGTTTTTTGTTCATAAATGTCACACAAGATAGCTCTACTTTTACGAATTCCAAATGTTGCCCAGTCATTAAATTTTGATTTACCGTTGTTGGCACTGACTTTCATTAATTTAAAAACTGTATCGAATTATGTTTGAATAATGTTGAAGAAGTCAGAATAGATTTTGTTAGGGTTCTGTTCATCAAAATCCGGTTTTTCAAAAGTTTTTCATATACGTCTTTAGTCTATGGGATGCAATAGGCCTATAAAATGATGGATCAGTCTTATTTTTACTAGCAATTGGGAATGAAACTGTTTGACCACTGTGATCGGAGGGTAAGCAGTTAATTACATTTTTACTTGTGAAAGCATAGTGACAAAAAACGTTATCTAAGCAAGTTCGGCTGGTAAGTGTAATTCTAGTCGGCTCTAGAAATACATGACATAAATTAAATGATTTGAACAGAGTTATTCATCGTTGTTTTATTGTTGTACCTACAAGCAAATCTACATTAAGATCGTCACAATAATTAACTAGGACTTTATATCATAATGACAATTTCAAACCATTTTTTTTAATGGATGAGGCAAATTCGGTCAGGATCAGTGGAAGAGATGGAAAAGGCACAAAAATAATGGAATGGAAAACTAATATTTTACAGTACTGATATTTGTCGTCATGCCAATATAATTAACATAGAGAAATTATATTTCTTCGTCTAGTAGTAGAACCTGGGCTGTATTCTCCTTTAGACCACAATCATTTTTTTTTTCAAATTTCAAATACCTATGCAACTTACTATCCATGGAAGATCGTCAGCTGATTCAAATTAATAATTAATAGTTCACCCGTACTCTTCTCAGCTTTATTAACTCATTTTTTCATTAAACAATGGTATGTGGTGTTACCATGGTTTTCTTTGGGAGGTCAAATTAATTTCAGTCATCATTTTATCTTTATAAAGTGTCTAATATGTGTGAATATCATTTGGTGAGAACAAGTAAGAAATACCATTGTATTACTTCCGCTGGTGAAGTCAACAGAACTTCTAATTTAAAAAATATTATAATTTACCACGATTTTTCTATAACACGAATTGTACTGATTTTATCCGACAGTAGCCAAATCATTTTCTAAATTCTAAATCTACTAAAGTACGGTCGCCGAGCAGAAGAAATTTCGTACATCGACCCCTAGCTACTTGTCTCTTTTGCTCACGCGTAAATTATATTGGCGTGGCGCTCGCACAGTTCAATTGTGAGAATGACGGCAATATCATTTACGTGAAAGAGACAAGTAGCTAGAGACAGAGGGGTCTCACAGTTTAGGTACGTTCGACCGGCCAACCCGATGGGCGGGAATGCAGTTTTGTTGCCGCTCGCTTGGCTGGCAGTCGCGTCGCGCGCTAGCCGCTCCTCATAAGCAACTTTCTGTGATTTTTGCAAAACAATGACTTAAGCATTTAAGGGTGCCTAAGGGAATCGTTCACAAATAAAATTCGATTCTTTTTTAATTGAATACCTTTTTGTTTAACTAAAAGTAAACACTTTAGAGCCAGTATAAAACAAATGACAATTACATGAGTAAGGAGTACACCTACCTAGCCTTAGAATTTACCAATAGCCTGAATAAGTACTAATAACACCTCTCTTAGATAGAGCAGACTAAAATTCACAAACACAAATAATCATACGTAGGTAACCCTACCGTGATCAAGCGAGACAGGAGTTTACAGGACGACCTTGTGATGTCAGAGTAAAAAAAACTCTCTGGCGTAGGAATGCGGCGTAATCTAGCCTGCACGGGCGGGACAACCGATTCTGTAGATGCTTAGCGATTGTTGTAGGTAGCACAGGTGCCAGCTAGATTGCGCTTTATTGTCGCGCAGCGAGAGTTGCTATTTATTTAAGTGTGTTTGAGGAGTAATTTTTCTGTATTTAGTACTATTAAATATTCTGTGCTATAGAGAGTCAATGTGCGAAATTCCTTCTGCTCGGCGACCGTACTTTACAGTACATATTTTTAAGCAGACATTCTTTGTTAATTCGTTTTCTGTGGCTATTACTGTGGTAATGTGGCGGAATAAGTATGATAATGTGGCAAGGAAGGCAATTTAGTAAAAGTGAGAAGTAATAGAAGGCGCTACTGAACGATCCGGATTTATCATTCCTCGTAATCCTCTTGAGTATTGAAATGTGTAAGCCACCCTCACATTTCAATGAGTTGGGCTAAGCATATGTCAAGGCTAGTCTTCTTTAAATTCTTGCATAGTCGTGGGTATGCAGGAATTTAAAGAAGACTTCTGAAGTCAAGAATAAAGAAAAACAATGATAAGCTTTTTGCCTACCCAGAATGAATGAAACTACAACAGATATATATTCGGACGCCAGATATTTGAAAATTAAACATATGGGTTTGGAGTCCATGTATGTATTTGCTTTGTTATATCAGTAAAAAATAACCTTTGTGTTTTGTTTTCAAGTGCCCTAATTATACCTTTGTTGTGCTTATTGTCACTTTGTAAGAAATGTGAATTTATTAATTCCAGAAGGACTATTTTTAATAAAAGATTTATAATATAATAAAAAAGTCGTTATTGCCACGTGATGACAAATTCCTTCTAGTCACACTAACACCCATCGAACTCAAGGACACAGCAGACCCGGCGGCGAGTCGCTCGCGTCGCGCCGCTATGCCCCTATTTTGTCAGTGCGACCCATTTTTTTATTTTTTTTTTGTTGGAGGGGAAAAAAATGGAATTACCCATGCCCAGGAGTCAGACCTCCCTGCTATGTCCGGGTCCCCACATATTGAGCGGGCATCAGCTCGTGTGGTATACGGACTAAAAACAACCCCTTTGTGTTTACAGTTGTCTTATTAAGAATTAACTGTGAGCCATGGCCTCGGTATATGCTGAAGGCTTTCTACCTGCAATTTGCCCTTTTGGGCGATATATATATGTGTATATGATATATATGGGAGGAGTTTGCCTGCTTACCCGATTTTATGAGCGGACATCAGCTCATAGTCAACGGGCATGATAGCGGCATGTTAGGGGGGCAGATAGCCCCCGCTACTAAGAGGTGCTTATATATAATTTTGAGACCTATCATAATCCTAAACTACTTTATATTTGGGTCATTTAGGGGGGTTCTGACCTCAGTCCGGGAGGTTTAAAGGGGCAGGGGGAGATTGTGTGTTCGTCGAATCAAGACGGCGATCTCTTTCTATCCAAATTTGGTATCTGAGACGCTGTAGTGCTTCGGGAACACAGCCTTCGTCAAGTTGACGAGCCTGAGGGGCGGGGGGTGGTTGGGCTTTAAGAGCTTTCGTGATATCGTCCTCCGGTTCTAGGAGGACGTCTTTGGGGCGCCTTTTAAAAAGATGTTTCTTATTTATATCTGGGGTCGGATCATAAAGGGATGCTTGTACTATAAGCGGGTTTGGGTGGCTAGATGCATTAATGAAGAAGCGTTTGGACGCTTCTTTCATATATTGCTTTACTGTGGGGAGTCTAAAGTCACTATGGAGGTCTACGTTGCGCATGTACCACGGGGCACCTACGGCTTTTCGCATGAAGCGATTTTGTAAAACCTGAAGGGGCTTAAGGGAGTGGGAGCAGTGTGCAAAGACTGGACTTGCATACGTGAAGACCGGACGGATGCAAGTTTTAAATAGAGTTATTTTGCAGCGCAATGGGAGATTGCTTTTACTTCTCATGAGCGGGTGAAGCCTTCTCATGTAGAAGGCTGCTTTGTCGCGGACCGTTTTAATGTGGGATTTGAAGTTTAGGCGGGAGTCTAATGTCACGCCTAAATACTTCACTTTATTTTCCCAGGGGATAGGGCGGTCAAAGAGGGTGATTCCGGGTAGTGAAGAGGACGCGCGGTCAGCTCGAGTCTTACCCCTTGAGAAAAGCACGGCTGCGCTTTTCTCGGGGTTCATCTCTATTCTCCATTTGAGAGCCCATTCACCGAGGTCGGTTACTGCTTTCTGGAGTACTTGACAAACGCGCGCCCTCTTCCTACTGGTGTAATAGAGAGCCGTATCATCAGCGTAAAGGGCTAGCTCGACGTATGGCGTGCGGGGGACGTCTTGGACGTAAAGTGAAAAGAGGGTGGGGGAGAGAACTGAGCCTTGCGGGACTCCGGCGGCTATGGGGTGGGGCCTAGAGCGCGATTTTTCTACTCGATAGCAAAAACTGCGCTCAGTGAGGTAGTCTTTGATAATGAGTACAAGCCTATCGGGGAGGTTGAGTTGGTAAAGTTTATAAATAAGACCATTGTGCCAAACTTTGTCAAAAGCTTTCGCTACGTCAAAGAATATGGCACCGGTATCTTTGGACTTTGCCGTTGTGTGGAACTCTTTGTAAATGTGCTCCGTTATGCGGTGCACCTGTTGGACGCACGAGTGTTTGGGTCTAAAGCCAAACTGCTCGTTGGGTATGAGATTTTTGTCTATGCAAATGTCTTTGAGTCGGTTGAGAATAAGCCGTTCATAGACTTTGCCTATTGAAGAGAGTAAGCTAATGGAGCGATAGCAAGTGGGGTCGGTTCGATCTTTCCGGGGTTTGTGAAAGCCAATAACGTCAGCTTCTTTCCATGCGGTTGGAAAGGCACAGAGACGGAGGGAGGCATTGAAAATTACCGTAAGGGTTGTTAGGAGTCTGAGAGGGAAAGATTTAATTGCAATATTAGTGATTCTATCAAGCCCCGGGGCTTTCTTAGGTTTGAGTTCCTTTATTACTTTTTGCACTTCCTCAAGGATGATCTCGGGAAGAGAGTCAATGGGGGGGGAGAGAGCTTTTATGCTCAACTTCAGAGTTGACCATGTTAAGATGATCGGGGTCTATTGGTTGAGAGGAGGGAGTGCACTGGGTTTCTAGACTATCGGCAAGACATTCGGCCTTTTCTTCGTCATCAAAGGCTTCGGGTTGGTTATCCCGTTTTAGGGGGGGCATGGGAACAATCTCATCGGATTTGAGGTATTTACTGAATTTAAATATGGCAGTGTGACTTGGGGCTATGCTGGAGACAAAGTCGTTCATGCGACTGCCTCTGAGCTCTCGCATGCATCTGGTAATCTCTCGTTGGAGGCGACGCATTTGAATTCTGTGATTGTCTGAGGGACAGTTATCATAATCTCTTTGTGCCGCATTCTTTGCACTAAGCAAGTCCTCTGGGAGTTCGAAGCGATGGTTGGCCTGTACCGGGACCTCGCTAGAGGCGCCGGTCAGGGCTTCGTTGAGACTGCTGCCTATGTCAGAGATTTTGGCTTCTAGTTGGGCTCTATTGTCAATTACTGATGTGATACTAATCTTGGGTCCTGCTTACTGAGGTCAGTGCGACCCACAGAGTACCTTGCGACTTATATACGTGCGACCCCTCGCTTCG
The DNA here is from genome assembly GCA_949825045.1 of Argyresthia goedartella. Taxonomy (NCBI): domain Eukaryota; kingdom Metazoa; phylum Arthropoda; class Insecta; order Lepidoptera; family Argyresthiidae; genus Argyresthia; species Argyresthia goedartella. The sequence goes on along the minus strand of OX463833.1, from coordinate 18,361,399 downwards.
TTGACTTTGGTCGTCAACGTTAAAATTGTAATTAGCGCTCACAATAAAACGTAAGTTTTTATGTAAATAATCTAGTATAGATATTCATTATTTTTTTACTGAGTTAATTTATTCAGGATTTGGTATGGTATATACTAAAGAAAACATATGACTATGACCTATGACTTTATTTCGATTTCAGTTAAAATATCGGTAGTGCTTCTAGAAAAGTCAATAGTTCCCTTGTAAGGCCGTTCAAAAATTTCACGGTTGGCCTTACTAGGGCACACGGCCCTTACTAGAAACATTTAGAAATCACGAAAATATTTATACATAGTTTTTAGTTGTAAGTAAATACGTATCGGGAAAGAAAACAATGTACTTACATGTTTATAATATTATGACTTATAAGGGCCGTTCTACTTTACACGGGAAAGTATTTTTTTTTGTATATATTATTATGTTTATATATTTTGTTTTGTTTTACGGTAAGGTAAGCAATATATGAATAAATATCATTCACCGATATAGGGGCGACCGATGTTTATATATATAATCTTAATCATTTATTGGTAATAATATTCATTTACACGTCAATTGGGTAGAATAATCACTATAGGCAATGGCTTAATAATAAATAATAGCAATAATTGCGTAGTCATTAATTATCTAACTACAGAGGTACCGAAGAAGGTAAGTATAGTGAAATTACAATTTCATTAATTATTAAATGTCATTTACAAATTGTATTAAATGGCAACTAAAAATTACAGGGTAATCATTACGTCGCATTTGCTTCAGTAAGGAATTCGTTCGCCGAGTAATAAGCTTTCTTAATAAGAAAGCTCTTTAATTTGTGGGTGAAAGATTGATATGGAATCATGTCTTTGATGTCTTGAGGTAACTTATTATATACTTTAGATCCCATTATGTGAACCATATTCCCTGTCAATACATCTTTGGGCTGTCTAACATATTTTTCGACCTCAAATATGTATAACGATGGAGTAGTCAATATAGCTAACTCTATAAATAATGGTTTCGCAGGGGTGTCCCATGGAACTCCAAGTATTCGGCGAACTATTTTTTTCTGTAAAATAAATGACCTATCTCTGTCTGCGGATAGACCCCATAGGTCAATTCCGTAGCTAAGATGCGAGTGAAAATAGCCGTAGTAAGCTTTTTAGTATTTTCTCTCTGGAGAGAGTCGAAGTAAGCCTGCAGATAACAAAGAAAGCCTTATTAAGCGTCTTACATACTTAGTTCGTCAATGTGTTCGCGCCACTGCAGTTTTGGACACCATCCAGACTTACACTAAGTGGTTCTAGTTAGTATATACAATTTATACATTTTTGAAATATCAAGAAAAGCCTGATACTTGCTCCAGAAAACTGCATACGGCGTTACTTCTGAAAATATCGTTATTAGAATAACAGACGATTAAATTATAGATGTGTAAAGAAACTCTATAAAGAACTAGACATTATTGCACATCCAGAACGCTTGTATAACATGAATGAGAAGGGGTGTCGCATTACGGTACATAAACCACATGGCTTACTGACACCATCAAGGGTCTGATGGCCCAGAGAAACCGTGCCAAATGTAAATATAAGAAGGATCCGACGGACGATAATCTCCTTATATACAAACGTCTCCGTAATCGTTGCACCCGTCTTTGTCGAGATGCCAAACGCCGCCATCTACGAGAGTATTGAGAGTTACACTCCTGCACAGGTTTGGAAGTTCCTGAAGACCCTCGGTGTTGGTAAGTCCCAGGACGCAGTAACCGGTAGTTTCGACCTCAACGGTCTCAACAAATTCTTTGCTGTCTCCCCTGTCGTGATGGACCCCCCTGTCAAGGATGCTACCATTCGTTACTTGCGCACCAGAAAGACATCCAGTAGCTTACCTTTCAACCTCAGGTCTGTCGGAGTTAGCGCAGTAAAGAAGGCTTTTCTAGCAATATCGTCAAAGGCTATAGGTGATGACAAGATCTGCTTTCAGATGCTTTTCAGTGTACTTGATCATTTGTTACAACCCATAACGCATATAATCAATGCGTCGCTGAGCGAGCACTGCTTCCCGAGCCAGTGGAAAAGAGCATTAGTGTTACCCCTACCTAAAACGTCTAACCCGTCCTCCTTCAAAGAGTTCCGTCCCATTTCCATCCTACCAATCCTTTCCAATATCCTTGAATCAATTGTCCACACCCAGCTGTCCTCGTACCTTTCCTCCATGAATTTACTGAACCCTTTTCAGTCTGGTTTTAGACCGGGGCATAGCACCACCACAGCACTACTCAAGGTAACTGACGATATCCAACTGGCAATGGATAAGAAGCAGCTGACAGTCCTGACTCTCCTAGACTTTAGCAGCGCCTTCAACTGCGTCGACTTCGATATACTTGTTGAAATCTTAAAATCGCTTAACGTCTCTTCACACTCGGCTCGCTGGTTTGACTCTTACTTGAGAGACCGCCAGCAGCGCATCAAGTCTGAAGAGGTCACTACAGAATGGTGCAAGCTCTCTACAGGCGTTCCGCAGGGTGGCATCCTTTCCCCTCTTCTCTTCTCAGTTTTCATCCATTCCATCTCGGATGTATTGTCTTCCTCGTATCATCTTTATGCAGATGACCTTCAAATTTATCGGCATTTTCCCCTGTGTGATCTGACTTCGACTGTTGAGGCTTTGAATGCTGATCTCGACAACATCAGGAAATGGTCTCTTTCGTATGGGCTATTAGTCAACCCGGACAAGTCTCAGGTGATGATACTAGGTACACGGCACTTACTTGATTTGTTGCAGAATAATTCCGTTGATCCCGTTCTATTTGACGGTACCATTGTCAAGTATACTTGACAATGGTATATCGCTATAGCGAGAAAGCCAAAAATCTTGGCGTTGTTTTTGACAATCTATTATCCTGGTCGCCCCATGTTTGTGAGGTCAGCAGACGAGTCTTTGCATCCTTTCATTCTCTTCGGCGTTTGCAGTTCTTCCTGCCTAGGCAGACTAAAATCATGCTAGCTCAGACCCTTCTTCTGCCTTTAATAGACTACGCCGATGTTTGCTGGGCCAGTGCGAACGAAGATTTACTGAACAAACTCGAGCGACTCCAAAATCTCGGGATTCGGTTTATTTTCGGACTTCGTAAGTACGACCACGTGTCCTAATATCGTAGGGAATTAGGCTGGCTCCCGATCCGACTTCGTCGTGATATGCACATTCTCTCCTTCCTCTTCAATATTTTGAGAAATCCGTGCTACCCTGCATATCTTCGTGAACGTTTTGAGTATCTTTTCTCAGGGGATAGACTTCGGAGATCTCACACGGTGTCACTTTTGTCAATTCCTCAGCACAACACTGTTGCTTACGAGCACTCGTTTAGGTTAAGGGCAATACGTTTGTGGAATGCACTTCCTTGCGCTATAAGGGATTGCAAATCCTTGGTCACTTTCAAGAAAAAATTGAAACAGCATCTCCTCTCTTCCGAATAGTGGGTATCTCATAGTATTTATGTATATCTATTTATTTATTGTATTCTATTTATTTATTTTATAGTAATTACGTAGGGTGTATTGTGATTTATTTGATAGTATATTTATTTTATTTATTTCTTTTAACTCTTAATTGTACACTAGGACTACCTCTCTATATTTTATTTTTCTCTTTTCTTCACAGGTTAGCTGTAAGAAATTTCTTTTTAGAAATAAGCTCACCTTTGCATACTGTTTCTGTTATAATTTCCACTGTGTTTTCTGTGCAATAAAGGATTATATGTAGTTTTTTGGCTGAAAAAGGGAAAACCAGAGTAGGTACATCTTGTTGCTCCAGCGCACACTGAGAACGTCACAATCGCAATGTGTATAAATGCTGTAGGTACTGCTATACCACTAATAATAAAAACATCTACCCCCCCTTATACCCCCATATCCCGAATGTGTGTTTGGGTTTAGTATGATAACCCCCAACGACCCCTCTTACTATGATAAGGCCCGTATATAATAACAAAAAAGTTTAGCCCGACCTGATCGCGCCGGTGGACGAACCGCTTAGGACCTTGGGAAGGTATCATACCGAAGAAATCACGCATTACTTTCCTCGTGGCAACACCACACCGAGCCCCCTACTTACTAAGAATAGATGCTTCGATGGATAAGAATAGATAGAAATGCCTCAAAATAAATCTAAGGTAGGTATCTCTAACCAAACTAGTACTTCAAGGTTGCCAGTACAGGAGCAAGGACGCCTACCGTACTGGAGGGGAAGTATACAGCGAGTGGCGCCGCCACTCGGCAACCTTTCTCGCCTTTGGGCACTTCCGGCGGCGCCCGGGATCCATCGTGTGCACACGCCTCCTACGCCCGTCGCCCGAGTAAGTAGTGCGGCTGCTGTCGTAGAGTAGATTTGTTGCGGGATGGATGTGTGCCTTCGAAGAATCCCTTGCGCCGTCAAATCATCCAATGCTATCTTTGTGAAACTGTTGAACTACTGCAGAGGCCTGTGTTTATGTAACCTGTGTTGTCCACGTCTCGTTCGGCCCATTTCAGTTGTGTTAACTGTAGTTTTAACACAACTGTAATTGTCCGAACGAGAAAAGTAGTGACCTGTTTTTCTTGCCTTTTTAAGGTCTCTCAGAAATAATCAACACGATGTCACTTCAGCAACACTTTAATCAGCGCCAAACTTATTTACAGAACTTATTATTTATTAGCCAAACTTATTTACAGAACTTATTATTTATTAACTAACTTTGTTCGTAACTCGTAACTAAACTTATCGCCAGTCAGCTATCACAACCGCTCAGCGTTACTCGTTCCGACCGAATGGCCTCGCGCGGTCCCTTGCGAAAACGCCCGGCAACTTCTCCCGCCAAGTTGTTTCACAAAACTCCGCCTACATAACACAAGCTTACGATTGGTCAAAGCCTCTGATTGGTCAAGCCCTACGCGCGTACCAATTGTATGACAGACTATAATGTTGACAGCACAAAAACCAAAAGTCCACCAACATTTTTGTGTAAACGTAAGCAAACCTTACACCATAGAGAAACTTATATACTGTAGACTTACACTTTCTTTCCGACCACACACATCTGAGGAATCAGAATCTACCCCATAGCCTAGGTGATGCATACTGTCCCCAAACGCTATAGAGCTAAATTTATAAATAAGAATAGGTCAGGCCTTCTGATTTAGTGGCCGTTTATGTTTTTGCAGAGGTTACTTTATGATGCCCCTACACGCGCGCGGCTAATACTCAATGAGATGCGAGGTATCTTATTTCGTAGAGAAAATGAGTCAAGCGGGCGACTACTTACGAAGGTCCGAAGCGATTAGAGATCTTCTGGTCTTCTGTCAGGCGATGTGCTTTTTTCTATTGCAACTAAATTCTCCCTCTTTAGAATGATGTCGTTAACGACCTCTTAAAATAAGACTAAACGTTTCTGGTACCCCCAAAAGGTATAAAACAAATAGTTAAAAATGTTTTATTTTTATTATTAACAGTTTAAATGCCACTGAAATGGGAAAATTATTAATTAAAATATTATTTAATTGAAGTGATTAGATATAGGGTACCACTGAAATTTCAATATTTGATACACTTATTTATTCTATTACGTACATTATTATTTTCATTTCCTATCCGAAAACATCGCAATGCCAATTTATAATAATGAAATTATAGGTACCTACTAATACAAAGCGTTTTGGAAAAAATATATTTCTTCTACACATGCAATAAAAAGATCAAAAACATATATTATTAATTAAACTTACACTTAATCTCACTTTCCAAGCTCTTAAGTTACCATCTTGTGTGATATTTCTAGTTTATTAGGCAGGTTTCTTTCCAGTCTTTCATACATTATGCTAGAATATTAAAACTAAGTTAATTCTCAGATTAGAATACTTCAATAGATACCAAATACAATTTAAATTGTGAACATTTATAAATGATATGGCGGCTTTTACACCCAAATTTTTTGTCTATTCTGTTTTTAATTTGTTAAATAATATTATGTATTTCGAATTAACATTAAAAGCAATAATACCGTTTTTATAAAAACTTAATATTAATGAAGCGATACGAACCAGTGGGTTCATCTATCAGCAAAGTTTATTATGTAACAATAGCTTTAATTTATTTTTCAGTTGGCAGTTAAGATCTTTTGAAGAAAACTTAATTGGTTAGAGGGAAGATGTCATTTTTGGCACTACATCAATAAATAAAGACTAAACAATAAAAATTTATAAAAAGCTAACCGCATGCATAACTGTGGACAGGCCCCCAAGTTAGCCAAGTTGCATGCGCTAACGTAGCACTCGGTACGACGACGCTAAGAAAATGTATACGATTTGACGTTTGCCGTGCAAAGTACCACGTGACTGCGCGGCTGATATGACCGATGGCGACAAACGGCAACGTTTTATTAGCGTCGTCGCAGCGAGTGATAATGATAAGTTAGCGAATGCAGCTTTAGCTATGGGGGCAGAAAAATATGTAAATACAAACTCCTTATAATGCTTTGATGTTTACAATAACTTAGATGTAAAGGCGTCTATAGAAGCGTCGAAAGCTAAAGCTACAAGTTGTTTCTATTCTCGTAGTTACTCGTAGCACTTATCCCGGTAATATGGAGCTACTCTTAGAAGTCACATTTGATATCTGTTGATGGTATATGGACATAGAACAGTACAGGGCTATGCGTCAGTCTTCTTCTTGTTCCGCTTACAAAAGGAAGGGAGACCGACGCATGCCACTGCAAGAATGCAAAATTATACTTTTAAGAATCGCTCCACAATAGTTATGAAAACTCGCTATTTTGAACTTCTTTGAAGTTTGTCTTATGTATATGTAAGGCCGTTTTCACTATTCAAGCACCATCCTTGTCTAACATTTGGTCTAACCTTAACTGTTCCATCTGCAGTTGTCGTCTTATAGACCCCAACTGGGTTAGGATACTAACATTCTTTCCATCACCATTAGAATGAGACCTAACAATATTCTTCTGCACAACAGGCACCTTCCATTTCTCTTCAACTTTAGTCATAGCGTCTGTGTTAACTTTAGTTTTAGTTTCGTTATCGGGAATTACAACTTTAGGGGAGTGTCTTAGTACTGGTATATCTTCTTTATCTTTCACTATTAATTCGTGTATATCTTTGCGTAAAAAGGAAGGTTCGTACATTGGTTTTTCATCTATATTTTTATTTTTATCTGCCTCTATTTCTCTATTATTCGACGGTGGTTGATGTACTATTGCCTTTTCTATAACAACACTAGCATCGTTATTCTGATATTCGGGAGCGAAGCTGTATCTTTTCTCCTTTTCCTTTGTATGTATTTCTGCGCTATATTTGTCTGTTTCGAGCCTCAGGCTTTCTTTGCTTGGATTAAGATTTTTTCTTAGATAATTATCGACATCGTAGTTTGGTGAGAATATGGAATGTTCCGGAATGTTCGTCGAGAAAGGTTTGTCTTTTCTTTCCCTTGGCTTGGGATAGTATAGTGGTAGTTTGCTTTCGCATATATCGCTTTTGGACGTGTATATGTTTCTTTGATGGTGGTTTAGAGGTTGCGAAGCAACTCTGAAGAGAGACTTCTGTTCTTCTTCTATCTCTTTCTGGAGTGTCGTCCGCTTCTTTTCGAATTCCGTGGCGTCTTCTTTCATCTGTAAATTGAATCGTATTGTTAATTCGATGTTACTATATATTCGGGCAACATGTGTCTATCTGTTACAGTGAAAGAGACCTCACGAGAACACCAAATTGTTAATATATCACGTAATTGATCAGCCCTCAACTTACAAAAAAACTGATAAATGATTTGATACGATCTCAAATAGTCTAATCCAAACGAAATCATAGTGGAAATTGTTCAGGATCAGCATCACTGCGGACCTCCTAAATACATAATAGACATATATCAAACTTTCAAGGTTTCTGCGGGAGGGGAGTTATGCGCTATGCCTTTTGTTTGTTTATTTACTGGACATTGATATCAGAACTTCCGTAAAGTGACTCTTTATGGAGACCCATTTAGGTTCATAATTGAGCTTATTAGTACTCAATAGTGCTTTTTGCCTACAAACAATGAATACGTTTGTATATAAATAAACAAAATATTTTAGGTTAAGAACATATTATTATAAAGCAATATTTTGTATGGTTGTATCATCAAATTCTATTTTTTCACTACATATTAACCTTCATGTATGAATTCAAAACATTATTTTTGAAGGCTGTTTTGAGGTTTCGCCAGTGCCTGTAGCGCTCGGAAAAAACAAAACTAGAGCGCAGTACCTATTTTTTTGTGTATGCCTTATCTTGGGCTTGGGAGTCGTTGGCGGGTTGGGGTATACCTACACTGAGGGAAACACCCATTATTTATTCTCGTTGGGGACCATACTATTGTATCTCCAAGTCTCTCTTTTTAGCCTCTTTTTGGGCTTAGGCTCAGTGAGCCTTGCTGCCAGTTCATTGGAGTGCTTAGCAAGCATATTGTATAGGACTGCTCCAGGGCAAAAATTTACTCTTTTACAGTGTTGATCCGTAGGGTTATATGCAGGTGCTGGACAGTAGGCCTGTGTCATGTGCGAATGTTGCTGCTGTTTTTTCTGGTTTCTGTGGTAGATCAGCAGTGTATGTGCTGTAGAAGATGGAACCAAGGACTGATTCCTGAGGGACTCTAGCTTCGATGTCAAACAATATACTCGTGCTATCCATCTCTCTTGTAACCTAGTGTCGAACTTATTTTGTCGCATGGTCTATGCACCTGCTCAATTGTTGAGTGTTCCTCTCGAAAACCACATTGATAGTCTTGTATGACTTGTTTTTCTTTTAGAGCTGTACTTATTCTTCTCAGTATTTTTTTTAAAAATAATTTCCACATTATTAGTAACAAACTTATTGGTCTGTATGATGTTGGCTGTTGTTTTGGCTTACCCTGCTTATTGATCATTTTGATTTGTGATATTAGGAAAAGGGATAGTAGGAAAGCCTCAGTAACTCATTGAAAGGTATTGTGAGGAAGACTGCCATTTCTAGGAAGCTCTGGGAGTATTCGTTTGGTTATGAGATCAAATCCGGATGCCTTCTTGTTTCAAGCCTTCTATCTACTATAGTATTTCCTTCGGGCTTACTGGTTTAATTGGTGGATCCATCTGGAAGTCCTGGATAAGTATCTCATATGTGAGCTTTATCATTGTTTAGATTTGGATCATTTGGGACAAACACACTTGCCAGATTAGCATCGAACACGTGCTTTATTTGGTTCTTGCCCTGGAGTTGTTACTTATCTGTATTGGAGGTTTCTTTTCCTGCGGCTTGTCATTTTCTTTCGTTGCTTTCTAGAGTGGGTAGATTGCAGCTGGGGTTGAGGATGTATTTTCCATTTGTGATTTTTGCCTATTCAATGCACTGTTTTATTTCACGAGACTTCTTGTTAAGATCTGTTCTATCTTTCCTGAGTGCTCGTTTGCCAAACTTGACGCAGTCTTAATTTTCACAGCACCATGGCCTTTATTTCAGTCTGTAGGTTCCCCAATTTGGTCTTCATTTGTTGTTTTGATTATTTCTCTTCTGACCTTATTGCTGTTTTATCTATTTCTTTAATAATGGCTTCATGTGGAGTAGTATTTTGTAGATGCCTAATCACAATGCGATACCATTTTTGTTCCTTGCTGTTGCTTTTAAATAACTAATGTCATTAGCTTTTGTATATCTCTGCTGAACCATAAGTGACCCGCATCTGGCTTTGATTAACAATCTTGATATTAAATTCACTCTTGGTTAGTACTGTTTGTATTAATTGAAACAGCGAGCGAAGCGTCCAGTTTCGAGATTGGCCAAAAATGCGTTTGTCCCTCTGTCTGTCTGTTTTCACCTATAGGTCGTATTTCTCAACCGATTCTCGTGACATTTTGTGTGCAGGCTGGATAATTACATAGTTTCTTTTGTCGAGTCAGTTTTTAGATTTTTTTAAATGGCGGACTTATGGCGTTGCAAATTTATTCGTGCAGCTAGATGGATCTGCACAAGATTTTGCAGAAAAAAATCCAAAAGGGGGGGAGTGGGGAGGAAGTTTTCTGTAGCGTAGATTTTGTTTTTTTTTATTGAAGCGAGGTCTACTGTTCTTCTCACAGAACCACTAGTTATAAAAGTTTTTTTTCATCTTTTAATTCCTATCGGATAAGTGGTGGGGATGAGTCCCTGTAATGCCCGGCCCAGTATTGTCCGGCCCAGGAATGTCCGGCCCCGGAATTGGCGTCCCGAAAGCCCACAATTCCGGGGTCGGTCATTCCTGGGCCGAGCATTCCGTGGCCGTACAAAAAAGTGCTCGACCCCGGAATGCCCGGCCCCGGAATGGGCGTCCCAAATCCCACGATTCCGGCGTCGGGCATTCCGGGGCCGGGCATTACTGGGCCTTGCATTCCTGTCCCCCGTGTGGATCTGCTTTCCTTTCTGGTTTCCTCATCAACAGTGACCACCGAGAATATATTGTTGGTTGGCATCACAGTGGCGGGCGGGATTCAGATGGCCGAGGACGAATATGTTTCGGGCACATGGTGAGGCGCCATATTTTAGCACACGCAGGGGCGGAACCTTCTGCCATTCAGGATTAGTCTTATTTGCAATATCTTGGGTTTTAAATTCTATCTAACCGTTTTAGTTTTGTTATTTTGTTGAAAAATCTTCTATGTATGGTTTTTTGATAGTATTTTTTGAGGGGCACTTAAATCGTGTGTCGCCACTCATTTTGACTATTTTATTGCCGTCAAATAGTTTATTTCTTCCTCGCAAGTGTGCTGAAAAACATCGTATGAAACGATTTTGTATGAGACACTGGGCTACCTTTTCGCGCTCGCCGTGAATGCTCATTCACGGCGAGCGCGAAAGCAAGTTTGCACACTATTAGTACTGTTAGCGTCACCTGCTGCGCTCTCTCCTGGCTGGCGGTCAGCTCCGCGTGGCGCGCGCCGCGCAGCATGCTCAGCTGCTGTTCTAGACGACGCATCTCTGCTTGCTCCAGCAGCCTGACCACGAATAAAGTGCATTTCAGACAAATTCCTTCGCCGTTAAGTTGGTAGCAATGACACCAGTGTTGCTAGCTTTCGAAAAATGGAATCAATTACTTACTCCTAACCTTTGGGTAAAACATTTTTCAAAAGCTAGGAACACTGGTTTTATTGCAACCAATTAACAGGCCATAAAATTCCAACAAAAAAAAAACAAATTAACAGTGAAGGGAAAAGTTATAGGACGTGCGTAAACTAGATCTACATGACAGTCGGTGGGTTGCTGCTTTATGGTAGAAAAAAATATGTTGTAGTCACAGTTGACCAATTTATTCGTTACAATTGTTCGAATAAAAACCATTCCCTTATTAATTATTGACCAATCGATTTGATTAATCAAAGGAAGATTAATTTAAAGAAGAAAAATAGGTACCATGAATCCTACCTATTTTTCTAACTGAATCGATTTTTACAGCACTAGAATTGTAAAGCTTGCAACATTAAAAGTAAAAAAGGGCGAATCCAACTGTCATGTGGGTCTAGTTGTATAAAAATCGGAGATTAGGCAACATAACATAAAATTTACATACAGGCACAAACTTTGTTTCTGGCCCCACACTAGCAAACCCTGTGTAGTGGCAACCAGAAACAGCGACGTCACAGACATTTAAACATCCAAGATCTGCTTTTTTTGTGGGGGTTTATGCAACTACGGGATAAACCTATGTCTTATATTCCGGGTGTCTTGAATCTCGACAGAATGAAGGTGCAAGTTTCGTAGCCGCTCGCACTGCAGACGACATGTCACGCGAGTGAGAGAGCGAGACAGGGGTATAAACCTGCTAATAGTAGGGGGACCAAGGTAGCAAAATTAGGGGCAGAAAGGCCAGCAATCGGTCCTCCACCATTCTCGCCCTTATCAGCGGAAGCTCTACGAAAAAGGCTCAGAGAAGCCACAGTACAGCAACAAAACCTATTATGGTCTAGCAGAGAGGACTGCAAAATCACAAAACTTTTTATAGACAAGTATAACCATAAATTTACGTAAAACAAAAATACTAACAAGCCTTATTACAGGCCATTGTACACTAAACAAACACTTGACAATTACAGGTGCAACGGACAGCCCCCTGTGCAGGGGGTGCATGGAAGTGGATGAAACAGTAGAGCACATGCTACTGGCATGTCCATCCACAACAGAAACCAGGATGGCTATCCTAGGTGACACAACAAACACCCACGAGCTCCTAGAACACCCAGGCCTCCTTCTCCAGCTGGTGCAGGAGTTGGGATGGCTGAAGTAGATGTGCAGGCGAAGGGGACATGCACAAAGGCCCCGCTCAAGTGGGCCAGGTGCAGGCACTACAACCCCCTTGTAGAAGATAGAAGGGGGACCAAGGGGGGATTGCGTGCGTAACTCAAGCACGCCAGATTAAGATATGGGTACCTTATACCCTGCTTAGTAACCCCACCAAATCTGAGATTTCCATCTAGAGCCTCGCCGTGTTGGGGCAACAAAAATAAGCTCTTGCTAGTGGGATTTACTTGAGCGCGTCAGACTAAGATATGGCAAGATAATGACGTGCTGATAAGTGTTCATGTTTGGGAGGCAGTTCCTCACGTCCGAAGGATATATTTGGTTCCTAAAGCCCACTACGTCCTCCTGGGTAGTGCGAACCTGACCAAATTGTGATCTTTCAAATACGCTTGACACTCGCAAAATTATCTCAAAAGAGATTAGCACGCCAAATTAAAAGAAGTCTACAAGTCTATAAATTCTGACGATTTGAGCGTAACGCGAGGAACTTTTTTGTGAAACTGTGTGACCCAGGCATTCCCTCACGAAACAGCCTCGTGTCCTCCCGGAGTGTGAGCAACACGTCGTGCGCAGTTGCAGCTGGCTACGTATTTGCACGTTTCCTAGAATCTGTCAAAAATTCGCAATCGCTGCTCCCTTTTAGGTCCACTTCGACCAATTTCCATCATGACAAGGTTCATAATAACTTGTTCCCATTTTGACCACTTCCTAATTCAATCATTTCCCATTTCAATGAATTCCCAATTCGACAACTTCCCAATTCGACCACTTCCCGATTCAGCCACTTTCCAGTTCGACAACTTCCCAATTCAACGAATTCCCAATTCGACCACTTCCCAATGCAATAACTTCCCATATCGACAGCTGTTTACTTACATTTAACCTCGCGGGCAGCCCCCAGAGTTTTTAAGTCTAGAGAGAGAAGGTTGGTTTAGTAAAGTGGGTATTCGCGATTGACGTACAGCCGAACAGTTTTCGAATGGGGAAGCTTACGCAAAACTTTTTGGTAGGAACTGCATGTTTGTATTTCTTTCACAAGAAGTTTCATTCATGTGGTTGATGACCACTGTCAACAGTAACAAAGAGTCTCATTCATCTGAGTTTCTATCTGGTAGATATCTGGATTTAGACAAATCATTTATCTGAATAACAAAACTCTTTGCATAATGCTTTACTTAGTTTTACTGTGTAATGATTCATTTGTAAGTCAGATGAACGAAACTCTTTGCTTACTTACTCTGTGTTTATTATCTACAAACCTTAAGCTCCCTCTACGTGGAAATAATTTGACAGTTAGCTACGTCAGTAGTGGTCAGATTGGGAAGTGGTCAAAATGGGAACTTGTCATTTGACAAGAACATTAAAAGTTGTCGAAATGCACCTAAAGGTTCTTATCCCGGGTACAGTGTAGTACACTCACTTCTCCCTCGCCTTCCTCTCTTCCCTGATGCGCTGCTGCTCCTGTATCTGACTCTTCAACTCTTGCTGGTAGAACTGCCGACGCTCCGCCGCCTCCTGCGAACAAATGTCTGTAATACTATACTCAAACTCCAATCAGTATAACATACAGGGTGTTTGGTGCATTGTTTGCCAAATTACAATGGCGGATAGAAGCGGTCATTTGCTATCCTCCTAGGTCCACAAAAAAAAGTTTTGGCCCAATGGATTTTTTATTTTAATATATATTTTTTTCCATTTGCCATTGCCGCCATTTTAATTTGGCAAACGATACACCAAACATCCTGTATAGTAAACTTGGCACCCGCGAGGAATGTGATTTCACCTCCCTCTCTCGCTAGGTCTCGCCCTCGACGCGTCACTTGGACAGAGACGGACGTTATGACGTAATCAGAGCGAGGTACCAAGTAACCTGTGGCGTGTAGTATCTGTGCTCAAACTCATGGCTATACTGACGTTACCTAAAGTCAAGTTGAGTTGAGCCGCGAACTCTGACCTTTGTATTTGTACAAGAATGTTAATGATAGCTACTGTCCACGTCATGTTTAATGGCCACTTTCAGTGAGGTAGTCGATGTGGATAGTTACCAAAAAGGTACACGCCAAAGTTAAAGTTGAATATTTTTATTTAAACTAATATTTCTAATATAAAAATCATGAATTATGAGCGGTAGCCATGAATGCGCAATGGTCATTTTTGAATACCTTTACGTATGCGCGGTAATCCCCGCCAGTTTCGCTCAGCGCTCTTAGTTCGATAAGCGATCTATACACACTTGAGGAATCTTCATTCGTCACTGGTTACTCCGACTTCTTTGATAAAATCTCCATCTCTTTTTCTATTCATTTGATACTGGGTATTCAGTGTCTAGATTCTGATCATGTTTTTCGTAAATCAAAATCCATTCAATGTCACAATTTGCCAGTACATTTATAGCTAGTTCTCGTGGTTGAGAATGGATTATTTATTGGATTATTGGAAGAAGTGGCAGCCGATACCATTGTATATGCACTAGTACAATTCAATGTGAGCAAGATCGAAATCTATAAACAGTATCTATGCGGACTTTCTCAGCACTACGACAAAGGTGACTCAGAGCCTTTGTCGGTGTGCGTGACGTCACCCCCTCCGCGATGACCTCTTTCCCCTCTGGCCATCATCAATCCTGATTTGGACTATAATAGATTATTAGAGCAGCTAGAGATTGGACTAATTGGATTTGTAAAACTTCGTGCTTTATTCCACATAAGATCAGTCAGGACCAAATTGTCAGTTCATGGCACCCTATATATTATGTTCTATGCAATAATTAGGCACCTACTTAATGTTATAATATGCTTTCTTGATTATGTTATGACGTTCATTAAGTCTCAATTTTTGTGCCACCTGCCGCCGGCGCCGCGGCGGCTACTCTCGCCGCCAGCGAGACTGCGGCCGCCGCTGGCGCCGCCACTCTGGCTGCGGCGATAGGGCAGCAGGACTTGGGGCACCTCACAGCCCTGCTCGCCCTCCTCAGCGACCCCACTGCCCTGGGCAGACTCACCGCTCTGCTCCGCAATGCATGAGCCGCTCAGGGTCGTCCACTGGAACGCGCAGTCGCTGACAGGGAAGAAGCGGCTGCTCCACGTGTTCCTGAGGGACTACCGTGTCGACGTGATGCTCATCAGCGAGACACACCTAGCCGGAAGCGACAGGCTGTCGCTGCCCGGCTACTTCGTCTACCGCAAGGACGAGAGGACCTCCAGCGGCCGAACCTTTCGAGGCTTGGCAGTCATCGTCGGCAGGAAGATCGTCCACCAGCTCGTCGACGCCCAGGAGTATTCATCCCTGTATGCTTTGGGCGTCGACCTCCAAGTCGCCGGCGAGGTGCTGCGACTCTACGCCGCCTACAAGCCCCCCAGTACACCAATCCGCACCGCCGAGCTACGGGGGCTGCTACAGTCGCCGCACCCGACACTTGTCGCCGGCGACCTCAACGCCAAGCACACCGCCTGGAACTCCACCAGGGTGTGCCCAGCTGGACGCGCCATCCATGCCGACTCCGTGAGCCACAACTACGACGTCATCGGTCCCGACGAGCCCACCCACTTCGACACGCGGGCCGGATGGGACATCATCGACGTCGTGGTCGTCAGAGGTCTCCGGACACCGCCGAGCCAGGAGTTTTTCCCTGACCTCCCTTCGGACCACAGGCCTGTTCTTCTCGTCCTGGCGGATCTGCCCACCCGGGTATCTCCGCCAGCATCACGTCGCCGCTACCAGTGGGGCGCCTTCACCGCCGCCCTAGACCAACCCTCCACCAGTTGCCCCGTCAACCAGCCGGAAGACGTTGACCGCCTGGCATCGCTGCTAACTACCCAGATCCGAGACGCGCTCGACCTATCATCGCACACCGTAGATCGCGGGGGGAAGCCCAATCCTCTTCCTGCTGAGCTACGCGCACTCATCTGCGATGAGCGCGCTCTCCGGAAGCAGTGGCAGCAAACCCGCTGCCCCACGATGAAGACCAGGCTCAACGCCATGACGGCAGAGCTGAAGCGCCAACTTGATCTCCACGCTGAAGAATCTTGGGAACGCCACGTCGAGTCCATAGGCGACCACGTCCCCTCCGTGCATCGCCTGTGCCAGGCTTTGTCGACCACTCCTGCACCTGTTCGACCAATCCTGGGCAGCGACAGCCTACCAAGATTCCTCGCCTACCAAGAGCCTCGAGAAGCAATTCAAGCCGAACCCAACGGATGATGTGGAGCACGTCGCAACAGTCGAGAGACACCTGCGAGAGTACTTCGCCACGCCGATAGCTCCCGAAGAGGACCCCATCGTCGTCACGCCCGGCCAGATTGTGCGTGCATTCCGACGTACCAAGCCCAGGAAAGCCCCGGGCGCAGACCGAATACCCAACACGGCGCTGTTACATTTGCCGCCACGCACTGTGGCGGCCGTTGCGCGCCTGTTTAACGGTATCTTGCGCACGGGTCACTTTCCAACCCAATGGAAGGAGGGCTTGGTTATCATGTTGCCCAAGCCGGGCAAGGACACCAAGCTGCCTGAGAGCTATCGGCCGATCACCCTACTGAGCACCATCTCAAAGGTGTTTGAGAAGCTCCTGTTAGCGAAGTTACTGCCCCACATCCAGCCGCGCCCGGAACAGTTCGGCTTCAGGCCCGAGCATTCTACGACGCTTCAGCTCACCAGAGTACTGAATGACATGACGGTTTGTTTGAACAAAAAAGAATACACTGTCGCAGTACTTCTGGATATGGAGAAGGCGTTCGACAGAGTATGGCACGAGGGGTTGCTGTACAAGCTGTCGACGTCCCCTGCCCCAAGAAGAACGGTCAAGACAATCGCCTCTTTCCTGAAGAATCGCCGCTTCCGAGTGATGGTGGAAGACGCCGTCTCCGAGGAACATCCCGTCGCAGCCGGCGTCCCCCAGGGCTCCTGCCTGTCTCCCGCCTGCTACGCCCGATACACGTACGACATCCCCGTCGGGCCGGGTGCCCAGCTGGCACTCTTCGCAGACGACGCAGCCTACTACGCGTCGTCGTTCCAGGCTCCGCACGCTGCCATCAAACTGCAGCGCACCCTGGACATCTTGCCCGACTGGCTCGCCAAGTGGCGACTGTCCGTCAATGATGGGAAAACGCAGGCGCTCATCACAGGCCAGAGTCTCCTTCCACCGTCGCTCCAGCTCCAGGGACAGCACATCGAGTGGTCTTCGCAGGTGAAGTACCTGGGAGTGACTATTGATCGCCGGCTCACCATGAAGCAGCACGTTGACAACGTCGTCAGCCAGGTCAAGGTGGCACGCGCCAAGCTGCGCCCACTTTTCGACTCCAGCCTCCCTCTGAGGGCGAAGCGCGGGATCTACAAGACCTACGTGAGATCCCGCCTCACCTACGCGGCTCCGGCATGGTACGCCCTGTGCTTGGAGACGAACAAACGGAGACTCCGAGCCCAAGAGAACCTCTCTCTGCGTACCATCGTCGGCGCCCCCCGCTACGTGAGGAACGCGACAATCCTGAGGGACCTAAGATGGGAAACCGTGGACCAGTTTGTCCAGAGGCTGGCGAAGGGCATGTTCGCGCGTGCGGATGCTTCACATCTTCCGCATATCGCCGAACTGGCGCCGCACCACGCGCGCCCGCCCGACCGCCGCCGCCTGCCACGCGACCTGGTTGCCTAGCCGGCGATCACCCACTGCATACCAGCGCCACACTAAGACCACCGCCCGCAGGGGCCATCCGATGACCCGTCCACAGGAGTGGACAGAGGCGATTCTTCGGGAAGAGGTCCGTCGACCTGACCCCGACTCCCCACGCCCCAGAAAAGGTGCGTGAGAAGATTATGAAGAAGCAACCCGCCCGACGGGAATTCAGTTATGATGCCGCTCGCTTGGATCGCAGTCGCCTCGCGCGCTAACCGCTCCGCATAAGCATCTTTTCAACAAAATTGACTTAAGTACCTAACATTTTAGGGTGTCTAAAGGAATTGTTCACAAATAAAATCCGATTCCTTTTTAACCCTTAAAGGCTACTGCGGGTGAAAATTCACCCAGGTCAATAATTTTTTTGGCTGTAAGTATTTTATCTGCGGAGTTGCCGCGCCGAGAGTCCGTGTATCCTCCCGATACGTCAGTAGCCCCTGAACGCGCGGGGAGAGCGGCGGTGCGCACGCGCTGATTTTGCTGCAGGCGAGCTACCCGGGTGAATTTTCACCCGTTGTAGCTTTAGTGGAGTACAAAAATTTCACGTAAGTAATTTTTAAGTTTTGTTTTTTTCTTTTATTATTGATTATTTATTTAGATACTCATTCTTATATTTCGTTTTAGATCATGAGTCATCTTAGAGATTGGGAGATTGAAGCGGAACTGGCCTCAGACATGGAGCCGTCTGACGATGAGGACCACGTGGAAGAGGACATTCACGAAAGTGATGAACAGAGCATCATCAATGATGAAGAATTTCACGATAACCTGCCAGAGCCTGAAGATTGGAAGTCGAGGAACCGGAACCCCAGTTGCAGTCTCCGCCTTCTCCTGCTCCTGACGAAAGACCAGTCAAATTAGGTAATACTTCTTTTGTTCGCCATGGAAACATGCTGAGGGCTACTAAAACTATTATGAAAGGGAAGGAAAAGAGAGGCCATACTGCCTATAAGTGGAGCACCCGACCACCTCCACCGCATCGTATACCTGGACGAAATATTGTGCCGTTCATGCCAGGCCCAATAGGTGTGGCTAGAGAAGTGATGAATGAATTAGCCTCATTTGAATTATTTTTTGATGAGAGCATCCTGGAAACGATTCTTCTACACACGAACCAAGAAATCGTAAAGCAAAAAGCGAACTATGCTTCAAGTCCAAGTTTTGTCAAGAGTCTTCATATAGTAGAATTGAAGGCCTATATCGGAATTTTATTTCTAACTGCAGTAAAAAAGGACAATAGAGTGGCAACAGAATTTCTATGGGGTGTATCTGGAAGTGAAATATATTCAGCTGTCATGTCGAAAGAACGTTTCAAATTCATAACAAACTGTTTACGTTTTGATGATCGTGAGACAAGAGATGCTCGAAAATCCGACGACTTTACTCACATAAGAGATATTTGGGAGAAACTGATGAAAAAATGCTCAGATTTGTACCGCCCATCTGTGAACTGCACTATTGATGAACAGCTTGTGGGATTTAGAGGAAGGTGCAAATTTAGAATCTATATTCCCAGTAAACCGGACAAGTATGGTTTGAAAATGGTTCTCATGTGCGATTCGTATAATCGTTTCGTGATTTCTGGAATGCCCTATTTAGGAAAAAATACTCCTAATGGTAACACTCCTCTAGCTGAGTACTTTGTGGAAAATTTGACAAAGTCTGTCCATGGCACTAACATCAATATAACGTACGATAATTGGTTTACATCAATACCTCTGGCAAAGAAAATGCTCTCGAAGTACAAACTAACTACAGTTGGCACTTTACGAAAAAACAAGACGGAAATTCCTCCAGATACTCTTGTGACAAAGAACCGGCCCATAGGAAGTTCAATTTTTTTGTATAATTCACATGATCAACTTCAGCTCAACACTTACTGCCCCAAGAAAGGAAAAATGGTATTACTACTGTCCAACATGCACTACGAGGCAGCGATATCAGAATCGACCGGAAAACCAGAAGTAATTGAATATTACAACTCAACCAAGGCTGGTGTAGACGCTATTGATCAAATGTGCCACAGCTACAGTTGTTCTAGACGAACCAAGAGATGGCCAATGGCAATATTTTATAAGATGCTCGACTTAGCTGGAATAAACGCACGTACTACACTCAACATGAACAAATCAAGAAAAGGTGATGCTCAGATTTCACGATCTGATTTCCTGTATAAGCTATCCCTGGCTTTGATTATACCTTTCATGAAGACCCGACTGACCATTCCAAACTTACGGCATGACATCAAAGAGAAAATAGAAAGTGTTGTCAATGAGATGCAAAAGCTAGAATCGAATCAACCACAAGCAGCCAGCCACATCGATCAGGAATCGGGAAACGAGACCGAACCACACGCCTCTTCTGCACACCAGGCGACAAGAGCTGCTGCACCTAGACAAGGAAGATGCTCCGTTTGTAAGCCAAAGAAAGACAAAAAGTTTGCTGTTAAGTGCACAAAGTGTTCCAACTTTATATGTAAAATACATCGCACCATAATATGTGATAAATGTGCTACAGAACAGTGATATTTTTACTAAAAGTTCCTATTGTATTTTCCTATAGTGGTACCTATTTGATTATTTTTGGTACCTTTTTGTTGTGTTCCTATGGTATTTAGGTATTAAGATTTCATTTCTGTTCATATGATGACTGCTAGTTAATTTATTTTATATTTGTTATAGCTCACGTAGTGACTGCTAAAATGTAAACTAGAAAAAAGATATGGAAGTTTTGATTGTGAAAAGAAGGTATATTTTTTTAATTTTCCAAACATAAATGTGCGCCTAATTGTTCTCAAGAGTATGACTATTGCAAATAAAAAGACTGATAATAATATTATAACTCATTTATTTTAATAGAAGGGGGTTTTCCGACTAGTATATTTTTTTTATTCATTTTCAGGACTTAGTTTCAGTGACATTCTAGAAACAATTCCCAATAAAAATATTCATATGTTTTGCTTTATTAGTGTGGATTAAGATCAAAATAACAGTCTTAGATAAAATTTTGGCCATTTAGTCATTAACCAAGTTTTTTTTTTCAAGATTGAAAAACCGGGTGAATTTTCACCCATAGTAGCTTTAATAGCACATGAAATTCATTGTAGCCTTTAAGGGTTAATTGAATACCTTTTTGTTTACCTAAAAGTAAACACTTTAGACCCAGTATAAAACAAATTACAATTAAATAAGTAAGAAAGACCTACATAGCTTTAGAATTTTCCAAAAGCCTGAATAAGTACTAATATAACACCTCTCTTAAACAGAGTGGACTAAAATTCACAAACACAAATCGTTCGTAGGTAACCGTAGCGTGATCAAGCGGGACAGGAGTTTACAGGACGACCTTGTGATGTCAGAGTAAAAGAAGCTCTCAGGCGTAGTGATGCGGCGCAATCCAGCCTGCACGGGCGAGATCACCGATTCTGTGGGTGCTTAGCGATTGTTGTACGTAGCGCAGGTGCGAACTAGATTGCGCTTTATTGTCGCGCAGCGAGAGTAGCAATTTATTTCAGTGTATTTACGCAGTGATCTTTCTGTACGTAGTACTATTAAGTATTCTGTGGCTCTATCTCTCACTTTCCCGCATCAACCCCCCCGCGGGGCCGGCATGCTACCGGTGCAGAGAAACTTTATTTTTCACCTTCATCAAATTCACATGCATTATTAATTTGATCCTGGACCAGTTGAGGAACCACTTTCCCTATAGAACATAAATGGTATAAAAATCGAAGTGAAAAAAGTTTGAATGACGGAAAAAAAAAAAATTATGACGAAGGTGTGCCAATAAATTCAGAGCGTAGCTAATTGAATATAACGTTGCTGGAGTTAGGCTGCTTGATTTGTTTTAAATTAGAACCTCAGTATTACCTGTTCAGCCTTCAGATTCCTCATATGTATTGCCTCAGCGTCGAAGATGGAGGGCATGTACGAGTGACGCAGGTCAGACACCAGTTTGTCACGATTCGACTTTCTTGCCAGCGTCGGGCGCTCTGGAATCGAAAAAATATTCTTTTAAATTATATATAGTTTTTTTATTTCTTTGTCCACGAGCCGGGATTCGAACCCGAGACCTCTCGCTTGGGAAGCGCAGCCTAGACCATCACCACAGAGGTTGTCAAATGACTTACAATAAGGCCCATCTGCCATTACACAGAATACGCATAGGTGACGAAAAATCAACGCGAGTCTCGGATACAAAAATCTATCCCATAAATATACAGCTAATGCTGCAAAAAAAAACGAAAAAGCAGTAGTACCATTAATAATTACTCGTGTCACCAAAAACCATATCTATTCCAAAGATAATAATGTTTTACCGCGTCCACAAGAAACGGTATCATCAAAACTATTGCTGCACGGAACCACAAACCAAAACGTCATCTGTGTTTACATTTTTTGTATTTATTGTTTTTTTTAAAAAGCGCAAAATCAATTTTGATAACATTTATAAGGGGCAACCTCTGAAGTATGACCTACCAATCAAAACAAAAATCATCAAAATCGGTTCATAATTGACGGAGTAATTTTCAAATCGGTTGAAAATTGTATATTTCCAGCAGTTGTATTTTATAAACTAAATGTTGTGTTAAAAAGACAACATTTGACTACGACGTCACCCTACTTAGAACTTTGAACAAAATTACCGTTTTTTTCCTAAAAAGTAACCATTTTGACTAGCGGTTTAATACCGTATTCAGTATTTTTTCTCCAATTTCAGGTAATTCCGCTATTCATGGTTCACTCAATCAGTTTTATTATTCCCCTTTGAGAATGATCTTACCATCAAAGTCGCCATAGCTCCGTCTCCGGCTGGCGTCGCCGAAGCCGGCGGCCGGCTGGATGGGCCGCTCGTCGGGTGCGGGTGCGGGTGCGGGCGCGGGCGTGCGACACTCCAACACGCAGCGCGGGGAGAGCTCCCTCTCTGCGCGCGTCATCGAGCTGGGCTGCGGCGGTGGGGAGGATAGCTGGCGAAAATAAGTTAAGCCTGTTCACTTAGACTTAGACAACATAAACATTAACATACTGGCACATACATTACTTCTGGCCCCACATTAGGATACCCTGCGTCGTGGGAACCAGAAACAGCGACGTCACACACATATAAACATCCAAGACCTGGGGTATTTTTTTTTCTTCACCCCAAGCCGGGGATGACCCCCGGGACCTCTCGCATGGTAGGCAGCGCCACCTTTGCACTTGCCGGCTCTTGTCAAAGACAGCCGCGTTCAGCTGCGCCGCTATCTGAGTGAACAAACTATACTGTTATTGCACTATTTATTTTTATTTTTTTAGAATTTCATGACAAGCCATAAAGGTCGAAGGCATGCAACAGACACAGGCCGAAAACCGAGGCTCGTATTATTATACTACAGTAATTATACTACAGGCCGAAAGCCGACCCTTTTATCAGGCTATACTATTAGAGGCCGAAATCCGAGCCTTTTATCAGCCTTTCTAATAGAGGCCGAAAGTCGAGCCATGTATCAGACTATATTAGTAGAGGCCGAAAGTAGAGCCTTGCATTACACTACACTAGTAAAGGGCGAAAGCCGAACCTTGCATTTAACTATACTAGCAAAGGGCGATGCAAAGTTTCTTGCTAACCTGCATGGGCTCGTCAGTCTGCACGGCGACGGAGTGGCCCCAGCCCACTGCGACCTGCACCGCGGCGTCTGACGTCTCCAGCTGGTTCTGACGCAGCTGCTTGTTGTATGAGGCTTGCCTGAGAAATGGTGATTTATATGTCATCGCCACTTAATTAAAAGCCCGGGCCGTTGATTAAGGATCTACATTTGAGCAAATGGCTACCCTTTTAATTAAAATAGAGCATAGCCGGAAACGTTTAACAACTAGCTTCACCGAGAGTTAGCCTGTTGGTTCAAACAGGAATGGAGAACCAGCCCAAATCTTTTTGCTAGGTGGCATCAACGCAACAGCTGATTTTGTTTTTGCAAGATAAAAGAATAAGAAAAATTTTATGTATAAAAACAAAGATTTTTTCTGTTAACTAAACTAGGCTAAGGAACTGTATATTAAACTAATTCTACGGAGGTCACGTTAAAATAAATTGGTCTTTAGTATGGTTTCGAAGTAAATTTAGAAAGATAGAATTTTATTATTTAAAACGTAATTTGTGCTGGTATAAGGGAATTATGCGTTTTTATATATGTGTGTGTGTGTGTGTGTGAGGTTGTGTGTGATTAACTGAATAAATATTCGTGTATTTTATCACATTCAACAGTTCTTCAGTTTGCTCGTAACTAGAAGTATTAGCCACTTGGTAACTAAATATTATTATTAATTCGTATTTTTCGTATAAATTTATATTTATTTGTTAATTTTATTGTATAATAAAAACCGATTTTCAAATAATGTTGAGCGTCACATTATTAAAATCAAAGTTCATACGACGGTTTTCCTGTAGATTCAATTTAGTCTAATATCCCACTCCTTGTGCTTTCTAAATATGGTTTGGGCAATAAAGAGCTGTTTTACGGTGAGCACCTGGCAATCCTGGTACAGTTGTGTCGTTGGTCAGAGGTATGGTCCGGAACTCACTTTCAGCACAGGTCTTGGGCCCTCTCAAGTGGCAGTAACAGAGTCTTGAAGGTTCCTCCCCACGGAGTTATACAGTATTTCAGCAATGATTGACGCAGGGAAATATACAACCCTCTCTATAATTGGCGTACTAAACATGACTTATGTTTTGAAATAATGCTACGAATCTACGAATACGCTGGGTCAGCAGTTTAATGTGTAGCTTAAAAGAAAAGATCATCAATGCTGATACCTAGATATTAAATGCTGGAAACCCTTTCAAGTTTTGGACAGTCATAGGTTTTTGCGGCGGCGTTTGGTAAACGATGCGGGTTAGAGTGACACTCCATATGAACTTTTATATTCCTAGAAAAACCCTGTTGTGTTACGTATACTGAATTTAATGACGCATATTATTCCTAAGCCAGTCATTAATTTAGTTAAAAAATGTCTGAGCTGAGTTAGAGTATCTATCCCAGCTCTCGGAATAATAACGATGGATCATCCGCAAATGTTATTTTGCCATTTTCAAGGCGAGTTTGACACAAGTCATTAATATAAACAAGAAACAGCGTTGGTCCCAGAATGCTTCCATGCAAAACTCCGAAACTAACCGGAAAGGATTGCTGGCTAACATTGTGCAACGTTGGTTCAGTCTTCACGGTTTTTTTTTCGACATTTGGTGTTTGGTGCAATCGTAAACATGTCTTCGACTCCGCCATTATTTCATTAGAATTGATAAACTTGAAACTTCCGACACTGTTTAATTTTGTATAAATAAAAAAATGGATTCAGATGACTCGACTCGTTCCTTCAAACAATAATTTTACGACAGTGGACAGTTTCTTGGAAGAGCGACATCAAAGTAATTTGTCATTTTATTTCGGTAGCTTTTTATTGGGGTACTAAAATAAGCTCAATACATTGCTTATGCCTACCACACAAAATGCTTATTTATGTGTATTTTCTTTTGTAGGATTGGACGCGGGAAAGAGTCTTCAGTCATCAACAAGGGGTGTCCTTGCCTGAACGGGGAAATAAAATGGCGATAGCTTTAGGGGCTTGTGTTGCCCATCCAATTCTAGTGGAGTAGGTTCTAGTTTATATTATGAGGTTGTTGAGGACATCATTCTGAACAAGTTTTACTACGACACCGATTTGACAGAGCAACTTTACTTTTCAGTTTGGGCAACTCGTTTAATATCGTTCAGTCACTTGACTGACGGACCTTTAGCCTTTTGCTTAAACACCGTTCCTTAATTAATTGCCCGGGCTTTAATCATTTAACCATGTGGCGACGACATATACATGACAATAAGTTAAAAATTAAAATCCGATTGCTAAAACCACGCGCTCTAGAGAGTATGAAACCTACAACCACCGGGCGGTCAATACGCTTATAACGATTCGACTAAATGCAAGCGAAGTAGCGAGCAAGAGCTAGTAACACAGGGTTATTTTTGGACCCCTAGCAAAAAAAAAACACGTCATAGTATTGCAGGTACTCGTTCGTTCAACGCGAGCACCGTCCATTATTATTATTCTCAATCGTCGGTATTTAGGATTTACAAAGTGGCATAAAATGCGGATTAAAAAAGGAAAAGCTTTTGGCATTTTTTTATTTGCTTCCATAAATAATATTTACTCTTGGCTAGGATTCCAAAAATAATATAAACATACATATGTGGAATGTGGTAATAAAGCACTTTAAATTTATACCCAAGTCCATCCAGTAGTTTATGTCCTCTAGAGGGCGCCACATTGAATTTAACGTGACGTGACACAGCCTTTAACTAGAGGACAATCAAGACGCTTCTAACTACACCTCATTTGTCAAATTCTGATAAGTAGTTTAGATGTTATGTTGGGACAAATGAGCGTAATTGTGTGTAAAATCAAAAAACATTCAAATAAACAAAGTGTCCAATCGTAATTTTGGTGCATCATATTAATGCACCAAGATTACGAAATATAATAAACAAAAGTGCAATTAACTTTTATTGTGTAAATATATATTAAATAAACGAGGGAACAGTGTTAAAAACAATAAAAATCAAATAAAAACATTCAATAATTTCCAATCACCCTCATTTAAAATAAAAATCAAGTGGAGTGAATTTTGTTAACATTGTGACTCATCGATGAACGGCTTAGTTCGGACGACACAAACCTGGCCGCATCATACGACGCGCTAATTCGAGTTTACTGAACAAGGACGAGTGGCGCAGTGGTGCGCCTGCCCGCTTCGGACGCCGAGAGTGGCAAGTTCAAACCCCACTTAGATATCTTTTTGCTATATAATATTTTTTCTTTTTTGAAATCGTTTCATTATTTTTGAAGAAAATATGGAAGGTACAGCTTAGCTAGTTAAGTACCCAGCTTGTTGCATATGTCAAAAAATACTCAAGACAAATGTCAAACTACGTTGTATCTGTTGAAAAAAATATTACGATATCGATTGTGCCGGCGTCACAATAACTAGATTTGGGATGATGGAAAAATGCAAGAAGGAAGGGTGGAGGTGCCGATCTTGCTATGATAAAAATAGTGTGCCAGTGTCGAGCTGCTATGCCAACACTCCCTCCTCCTCTAACGTGACTCACAGGAAACCAGTACCTAAGGCAATTCTACTCACGCCTCTCCATAAGTCGGAAGAAAAGGAGTCAACCAGTACCGATGACGACCTTCATAGCATGCCTGACGCTTCTACATCTACTTTTAAAAATGAGAAGGAAATAGAATTAATGAATGCAATTACACAATTAAAACTAGAATTACAAATAGCTCATACTGAAATTGTAAATTTAATGATGGAAAATAGTGAAATTAAAAAACAAATTCAAGAGAAAGATTCATTGGCGGTAAAATGGAAAAAATATTTACTGAAGCCATAAGTACCCCCAAAAAACGAAATTCTATAGCAAAAACAGATAAATCAACGAAGAAATCAGCTAAGAAAAAGAAAACAAGTCGCGCAATAGATTTAAACGAGTCGAGCTCTAGTAGCACTTCGGAAGTACGCAGCACAAAGGAAATTTCACCATCAACTAATAAACATAGAAAAAATGAAAACAATGAAATGCTTGATAACAGGAAAAAACTAACTAAAAATAAAAGAGTAATTAAAATTAAAGAAAACTTAAAAAATAATAATAATGTGATCATATTTTCTGACGGTATTGGTCAAGGAATAGCGATAAAAATTACAGAAAAAACGGATAGCCAAGCATATAATATCTGTAAGCCCGATGCAGGGTTCCAACCAATATTAGAAAACTTTAAAAATGAAACTAATTGTCTTGAAAAGTGTGACACAGCGGCAATATTAATAACAAAATATGACAATTCTATATATTATCACAAACGAAAATACATTAGACTTTTGAATTCCATAATAAACGATGCAGAAAGGAAGTACAATGTATTAATCACAGGTCTACGTTATAACGGAATGCATGATGAAGATATCTACAATTTCAATATGCAGATAGCTAATATGGCAAGAGTTAATGAAAATGTCAAGTACATAAATCCAAATACTAGATTTGAAAATACAAAAAACTACCTAGCGCTCAAAAAGTTTGTAACAGAACATGTCATATCATGCTTAAAGAACACATTTATTGGTAATTCATCCCTACGCTTCATAAATAGAGAAGAACCTCACTCAACTACTACTACTAGAACAAATTTTCCGATAATGCAAAGAATAAGTCAAAAACCATAATTCTACATGCGAATGTTCGAAGCATACATAATAAATACTTACAAATAGAAAATGTAGCACAAGAACAAAACTGCGACGTGCTGTGCTTGACGGAGACGTGGGGGAAGGACCACCAGATACAGGCGATGACTTTAGATAATTATACGTTAGCTACTTGTTTTAATAGAGTATTTTTTGAACACGGCGGGACAGCAATATACATAAAAAACAATTTAGACTATAAGGTTAGGCAGGATCTAAATAAACTTTCTTTTGAAACCAATTGTGAATTAGCGTCAATAGAATTAAAATCTTCCAAGACAGTTATTGTTGTACTATATCGACCTGATTATGATATGAGTCTATTTTTTGAAATATTAACTAAACTTCTGAATAAAATTTGTCGAGAAAATAAGCGAATAATAATAGCAGGAGATTTGAATTTGAATGTATTAAAATTAGACAAAAATATAAAAAAGCTGAACAGAATTCTTAATAACTGTAATTGTAAATGGGTTCTTAATGAACCCACTAGAACTGAAACTAACAAAAATAACGTTACTACTTCTACTTGTATAGACAATTTCATTGTAAATTTTAACGAATATAATGGTTCTGTCCTTAGACATAAAATTTCAGATCACAATGTTATTAAACTAGAATTATTAAATCAAAATGACTTGTGTAATAATACGACCTATGTAGCCAGAAACTTTTCTGTGAGTAATCTGAAGTACTTTAATTTCATATTTAATAACAATTATTTTAAAATAAAATCAGAAATCCTATTGGCGAATGACGCGAATGCAAGAATGAAGATTCTAAAAGATGCTGTTAATTATTGTTTCAATATCGCTTTCCCAAAAATAAAGAAAAGAGTTAATAACAAACAAAAACACTGGTCAACTTTAGGTATAGAAACAAGTAAAAATAATTTATGTAAATTAGAATTCCTTCAACAGCATTACCCCAGCCAAAAAACAAAATTAAGAATTAAAATGTACAGAAAAATTTTGCAAAAAGCTATGCTAGCCGCAAAAAAACCACAGTATAAGGCTAGGATAGCTAAATCGAAAAATAAAATTAAAGAAGCGTGGCAAATCATAAATGAACAAGTAGGACATAAAAAGCGACAAAATACAAAATCACACATAGAACTCTTAAAAGATGAAACGGGAAATGATGTTAGAGAACCTGAAAAAATTGCAAGTCTATTTAATGACTTTTTTCGTAACATTGCACAAAAACTAACAACTAAATTAAATATCAATGCACAAAATTGTTTAAAATACTTAAATATACAGAATAAGCCTCTAACAACAATTGTATTTCATCCATTATGTTTTAGTGAGTTTAGAAAGATATTAACGAATATGAAGCAAAAACCTACTTTAGATATCTATGACATGAGTACGAAAACGTTAAGAAATATTGTAATAAATAACAATAACTTATTTGAATTAGTACTTCTTGTTGTCAACACTTGCTTATCTGAAGGCATTTTCCCTGATGTACTTAAGCCGGGTAGGGTAGTACCGCTCTTTAAAAAAGGAGATGTCACAGATCTTAGCAATTACAGGCCAGTATGTGTATTACCAACTTTATCAAAAATTTTAGAAGCAGCTATAAAATCTAGAATTGTAAAATACTTCGAGGATAATAACATGTTTACAATAGCACAGTTTGGATTTAGAAAAGGTAAATCGACTGAAATGGCAATAAGAAAAGTAATTTATTACATTCTTGATTCCTTAGATTTTTCAAATAGATGTGCCAGTATTTTTTGTGACCTTTCAAAAGCTTTCGATTGTTTGCGTCACGATATATTAATATTAAAATTGCAGTACTATGGGTTTCAAGGCGTTGAACTCAGTATGATGATAAGTTACCTAAATAACCGCACACAAATGTATCGGTAAATAATCATACTTCTCATCCAGGAAAGATGTCGATCGGGGTACCACAAGGGTCAATCCTGGGTCCCGTATTGTTCTTAATATATATAAATGATCTTTGTAATATACTTCCAAGTGAAGCTCATTTGAGCTTATTTGCTGACGATACACATATTGGCTTGAGAGACAAAAGTAAGTCGCAGTTAGATGATAAATTAAACAACGTCATAAGTTTGCTTAAAGAATGGTTTGATGCTAACGGCATTATTCTCAACTCTAATAAAAGTATCGTAATGTATTATCAATCAAGATTAGGCATTTTTGGTAACTCGACTTCTCAAGAAAATGTATTTTTAGGATATACAATAGACAATACGATTAGTCACAAAGGGCATATTGATAAAATTTGTATGAAATTAGCTAGCAGCAATTATGCTCTTTTTAAACTTAAACCATTATTAGATAAAAAATCACTTCTATCTGTTTATTATGCGTATATACATTCAATTATTAGATATTCTATTACTGTATGGGGTAATGCTACAGAAATTAACAGAGTCCTAAAATGTCAAATACGATCAATCAGAACAATCAATGGTTTAAAAAAACGCAGCCACGCAAGAGAGCACTTTAAAAAAGATAAAATTATGACAGTTATTTCTCTTTACATTTACAATAGTTTGTTAGAGGTTCACGAAGATAGGGAAATTTTGGAAAAGCAAGATACTGCTTTACCCTATACTTTCCGTGATAATAAAAAACGAACAATAAAAAATAATGAAACCCGTATAGTACCAAAAACAAGATTAGCTAAAGCACAGAAACAAGGTCGTTACTTTAAAATCCTGATGTATAATAAATTACCAAAAAGTCTGACCACTCTAAAATTTAACTTGTTCAAACAAAAACTAAAAATATTTTTTGAAAATAATCCATTTTATACTGTCAAAGAATATATGTCAATGGAACTTGTAGAATCTTTGTTCTTGGAAAAATTATAAATAAAATAACTATCATTTTACTGTAAAAAGTTAAATGCAGTAATTTAAATGTCAAATATTTAAGTAATGTAAAATTTGAAATATTTAAGTTAGAATAGGAATTTCAAATATTTAAGTAGTATGTAAGTATAAAATTTAAATGACTTGCCTGTAAATTATTTTACTTCGAGGCCAATAAATATTTCTATTCTATTCTATTCTATTCATACATACATGCCGGCCAAACACATTACCCACCTTTTGGCTACGCTGGAGTCGAGTAAAATTAACATACACAACACAACACAGTGACGCCTTTCCCCACACGGGGTGACAACGGCACAGCTGCGCCCACTTTTAGCGAGTTACGATATGTTAACATCAAACGAATGTTCTAACGGTGATGGGAAGCATCGTGGGAAAACCTTCACATCTCGATAGATGCGGCGATGGGCTAGTAAGAGTGTCCAATAACTGGCCATACCGTAAAGGAATAGGCGGGACACTAAGTTGGTTCACAAACAACATACAAAAATCTCGAATAACTTCCTAATATTGCACACCTACCTCTGAGTCTGCGGAAGCCTCTCATACTGTTTCGGTTTATACTCGCTGTCTCGCTCCAGCAGCTCTCTTTCTCTCTTCCTCGCTTTCTCTTCTTGCTCGCGAATCTCCTTCTCCTCCTGAGCTCTTGCCTCTCGCTTCTGCTGCGCTTGCTGGAAAGAGACAATATATTAGTCAGTCAAAGCCACAATGAAACTGATTGGTCAAATCTGGTCATAATTTGAAGTTGTCGAACATCCCTTAAAAATATAATTGAAAATTATCGGGGCAGACGTTAGACATAACAATAAAACACAATGGAGCCACAAGCTCGCAATCCAAGGATTCTGTACCAAGGATTTTTGGGCGTGAATTGGGGGACCCATTGCCACGTCACCATAATGAAATTAGAATGGCTTATGTTCAACTGTTTACCAAATAGAGTAAAAAGTTACATCCAAAAATAGTATACAGCGTGTTAATTCCATACGGGCATATATTTCGTCCAGGCGAAAGTTCGTTATCGTCCAAATCATATGAGCTGAAATGTAAAATAATTATTAATTATTTCAAGTTCTATGGAGCAGCAATGTATAGCGTTCAATTACGAGACTACGTACAGATTATTCAGAAAAAACAGTTTTTTACACGAGAATATAATGTTTGTGTTGTCTAAGATCCACGCAATCATAAGCATGGTTCGCCCATTCTTTGTGTTTCGTAAAAGTTTACCAAAGGGTTTCATACAACATTTGGGAATAAAACTTGAGTTTTTACAAGTTTTCCTGTAGAAGGTCTATTATCCCGGCTTGCGTTTAGCGTGGGCACACCAACTTTTTATAACATATGTACCACTATCATTTTATAAATAGGTATAACAAATGTTTATACAAAAAATAACATATTTTACGCTCAATTTTCATGCACGCATTCACGGCTTTTACATTGTTATTGTTCTGAGGTTTGGGACACTCCTGCACTCCTCCATCTCGCAAAAATTAGGATAAGGGATTCATCATTGTGTGAATGTGGCCTGGCTGACGGTACTCCTGTTCATTTGTTCTTTGAATGCCCTATCAATCATACTTCCCTTTACGATCTCCTACCTCCGAAATTCCCTCGTCCTGTCAATCTAAACTTCCTTCTCACCTTATCTCACCCATCCTCTGTCAATTTACTAACAAATTTATATCCACCAACAATATTAAATTATCTTAGTCTCAGCTTAAAGTTCTCTTTTTATTAACTGTTCCACGTGATTTCCTATTGTGCAAGTCTCATCACGTGACATTGGCGAAATTATTGTGGCAACACACGATAGAAGTCATAACCAAAAAACTTAACTAATTTGCTCAGAGGTTTTGACTTAAAAAAAAACTCGTCCACAGTGTAAGTACTAAGCAAAGCAAGAGTTTAACTCGACCGTCGGATTTTAATGCGAATGAACTCGCTGACAGGATATTGTGTTATGGTGAAGCTCATCAAAGCGGAAGAGCTGCCTTACTAATGCACCGGGAACGATTCTCGGACCAGCGCGTGCTCCTCATAACGCGCGAGCCATCATCAATGCTCTACAGCGCATTCAGACTCTAACCAGAAGACCAGAGAATAGTTCGCGTCTGCCGGTACAAGTAGACGAAGCGGTTTTAGAGCATTTACTTTCGAACCCGGAGAGCAGCACAAGAGGAGCGCGCCTGCTACGAATGAACCATGAGGGTCCACAAAACCTTGAAGCAGGACGGCCATCATCCGTTAATTTTTTTAAAAGCACAAGCTTTATTGTCGCGGGTTTTCTTGCCACGTATTTTATTTTCAACGTAGATGCATGACCAACAGGAAGCAAATAGAGAATTCCTATCTAAAATTATATGGACCGACGAGAGCACATTTACAAGAAACGGTGTCTGGAACCAACACAATAGCCATGACTGGACGCATGTGAATCCACATGTCCTAAAAGAAGCAGGACACCAACAAAGATGGTCTGTGAATGTTTTGGCAGCGATACATGGAGACCGCATTATCGTCACTGTTTTCATAGATGGAAATCTTAATGGGGATGAATTTTTCGAACTGATTCAAGGCCCTTTGGCAGACTATTTCAACACAGTACCTGAAGAAGAACGCCTTCAGACCTAGTAACAGCTAGATGGGGCTCCCGCCCATTCATCACATAGAGTGCGGGATGCATTAAACGCCATGTTTGGCGAGAAATGGCTCGGACGGTTTGGTCCTCGCCGATGGCCAGCTCGCTCCCCTGTTTTAACTTGTAGTACTTAGTCGCCGTGGAGAAGGTCCCTTTTGCTGGCATCGCAACAGCGACGCATGAGCCGCGGGGAGGCGGGGGGAGATCGCCGGCAAGAAGCGAGCGTCGTTTCCTTATATGGTAACAAACTTTGCCCACGCGCCCAAAAGCTCCGGGATGGTCAGCACGCGACAGCGCGGGAAGTGGGGTGAGGAAGAGCTCGAGCCGCCATTTTAGGAGCGTCTCTCGAGTTGAGACATTCGTTGCGCATTCTCTCTCCAGGTACAAGGGGACAATGCCCTGCATTTTGGGGCCAGCCCTCTGAAGGGTACGCGAGTTGTGGACAGACGCAGAAGTTCCTCGCACCTGCAGCACGAGGTCGAAGCGCCATGACAGAAGATTATGAGTTTCCAAGAAATCTACTAGACGTTTGTTAACTATTTTTTTCAATATTTTAGAGAATACTGCCAGTGAAGATATTGGACGATAATTAGATGGAATATCTTTAGCACCACTTTTATGTATCAGAACAACAATGGCTGCCTTCCAAAAACTAGGGGGAAAGTTCCAGTAGCAAGGCTCAGATTACAGATATGTGAGTGGTTTCAAATTAGATTACAGATGTTTTTAATTAGTGGATTTCTCAGTCCATCCAGTCCTGGAGCTCTGTTGTTTTTTATTTTACATATTAGTGATTGGATTTCAAGTTCATCAGTTGGCAGCATGAAGAAGGATTTCGGGTTTTTATTAACCTTTGGACACGAGTCACTGCTTAGGTGCTTTTCAGATTTATTCATGCAGTTAAGGGTTTGTTCAGCTAAATTTTTAGCTAAAGCTCCGACCTCGGAGAAGTATTTATTGCAGTATTTATTATATTTTCGAATGTTAGTAGTTTCGATGAAGCCTTAGATTTCCCTCTTAAGTCACATATGGATTAAATGACATGCCCTTGACATAAATCCGTTTTATTCGAGAGTAGCATAGCGTACTTTATACCATGACTAGGAGACAAAAAGATTTAAGCGAAAATAGATATTTTATGAACAAAAAATAAAGGTTAAATTAATTAAAATGCACATTAAATTTGGAACAAAATAGCTCCTATTTACTAATGACACCAAAGAACACAAATAGTAGATTATTAACCAAGAGGTTAAAGCAGTGTCTTCTGTCGCGGGTGACGATTTAAATCGCGAGCGTAACGAAGGACTCGAGGTTTACTCCCGAGCGTAGCGAGGGTGTTAAAAACTTAAATCACGAGCGAAGCGAGGGATTTAAGACGAGTCCTGAATGTAGCGAGGGATTTAAGTTCACCCAAGACTAAGACACCTTTATCACCGAGGAAAATACTCTACTTTTCGTACCATTTGCGAAAAAATTAACACAATAATAATATGAGATAAGCCTTTATTAAAAATAATGACAATTAAAAGTAAAAGTTAACATTCGAAATATTGGTCCAATTATTGATAGAGAGAGTTAAATTTTTGTTTGGTACATTTACTGTTGATGAGTTGATTTGAGTATTTCTCTGTTCTTGCGTCTGAGGAACTTGCGTTTCATTGTACATACATAGTATACGTCGGAGATAGTGGTGGTGGTGCATCGTGAGTTACGGACGAAGATAAGATGCCGGAAGTTGATGGTTGTGGCTCCGATGGATTAAGTTTTATATTTTTGTTAATTTGACTGCTTATTATGGTTTTATTCGCCACTGAGCTTTCGATATAACCCTCAGCTACTCTATCAGAGCTCCAACCACCGTATCTTTTTATTGACGTAATATCCGCCCCTGAATCCGCCAAGAAAGTCGCCGAAGTTCTTCTAAAGCAGTGACCGGTGTAGAGTTCAACATCTATAAGTTTTAAATATTTAGCAATTTCCTTTGGCATATTGCTAATTTTATTTTTGCCGATGGCTTGTCCACATTTCCCTTTCCGATAGTTTATAAAAAATCTATTGTTTTCCATGTTGGTGGGACGTAATACTTGGTATTTATGAATGATTTAAGTATATTGTCCTTGTACAATGAATGATCGATTTTTCTTTGTCTTAGTTTGCTTTACATTAATCAGCAGCAACTCATTGGGATGATTTTCAACGTCCTCCACCTTTAAGATTACAAGTTCACATCCGCGGCAAGCACCAACAGGTAAATATATAGAATAATTACCATTACTAAGATACGAAATATTCATAGTTAAATCATGTATACTTACTTTTGTGGCCAGAAAAATTTCGTCAGGAGCTTCGTTAAGAAATTTTACCACATTTTGAGTCGTAAAAATTATAGACTTCTTTGCGCAATGCCCTTCTGATTTTCTTTTAAAAAAAGCCAGTAATTTGGTGAATCTATTTATTTCAATGCTATGTTTGATGCTTATTGTAGCTTTCAGTTTTGAGTATATGCACCAAAGTGTATTCGGATTCTTTGTCTTGGATAAATAATCAAAATAGACAAGAAGTACTGATTCTGAAATTGATAGGCCTTTCGCACTTCTCCACGTTGAAAATTCATCATAAGTTTTTAAATAATTTTCATTGGATTTTGTTGGAAGCAAATTATTTATAATTGCGGCAGCATTTGCACTGATGGAATCCGACAATTCACTGTCACTGTCGCTTTGATTTAACATCGTAACGTATTTTTAGAACATTAACTTATTTATAAAAATAAATAAAAATAAACTTAACGTTTATGTATTTGAAGAAAACAAAAACGCGGCAAATTCCTAGACTAATATTTTTTTGTGCGAAAAGCAAAGGCATTAAGCTTATACGGCCTCGTCGGTTTTCGTAATTTTATTTAATAATCATAACTGCATAATAAATGCGTATTCCTTTTTCAAAAAGATGTATAATGCTTTATATACAAACTCAATTTTTCAAAATGTTTTTAACAGATTAAAAATGACTATTGTTATGTTCGCTTTTTGTGGCATAGAATGTCACTTTTTTGAGCAAGTGGTACGAAAACAGTTTTTATTCTAACGAACTCCTTGTCGAAAACATCGACCATTTAAATCTTGAGGAGTTATTTGCACAAGGAGTTTGTATGTCGATGTGAGAGCAGGTAAGGCATAGGGGGAGAGGGCAGAGGGAGAGAGATAGAGGGAGGGGCAGAGAAGAGAGAAAGAAGTGGGATTGAGAATTAAAAAGGAAATGGATGATTTAAGGGGATAGTGGGTACAGGATGGAGGGAGAAGGGAGAGGAGAGTGGAGACAAGGGAGTAAGGGAGGGATGGGTAGTGACGGGGAGGAGAGGGGTATAGGAGGGACGAAAAGGGAGAGAGAGGGGGGAAAACAATCACTCACCAGGTCGAGTATCCGTCTATACTCATTTTGTCTGCGTCTGCGCAGCGTGTTCGCTCTGATCTCATAATCGCCGAGGCCGATGAACGCGTCATTTAGCGTCGGCGCAGACTCGCGAGCCAGCGGGTTGTTGGGGGAGAACTCGCCCGCTTTGAGCATCACTGGTAAGCCGATGTAGCGCTGAAATTTCACACAAATATTTATAAACATATAAGCGACTACGGCGCTCAGACATGGTCACTGACCGAACTTCAAAAGTCCAAACTCAAGGTTTGCCAGCGACCAAAGTAGTGTTCGCAGGACAGACCGCAAAAGCACAGTACACCTATAATGAGTAACTACGTAAACAATGCCCCTGTCCGAATGATAACTACCTACTCTAGCTATACTATAAAAAAAGCAAGATCACAAGACAAGTTCATATCACAACTCGAACAAGCGCAGCCGTGCGGCCGGCCGGGCCGGGTGAATCGGCAAACCTGTGCGCACTAGTTCTGCAATCCAAAACTAGGCAATGTGGCTGTGGCGGAGTGCGCTTACGTGGAACGGAATGTGGCTATGTATGTGCGCGACCGAACGCGCACTTTTCTATGTAGAATAATTAGCGTGCCATAAGGAACACCAAACTGCGCTCCTTAACTGGCATCGCTGATGTGGATGCACAGACCGCCAAGCTAAAGTGGAACTGGGTCGGCCACGTCAGTCGTATGCACCCAGACAGATGGGCGAAAATTGCCACTGAATGGGTGCCACAAGACGGATACCGGCGTAGGGGCAGGTCTCAAGGGAGATGGCGGAACGACCTCGACAAGTTTCTGCCGGGGTGGCCGGAGGTAGCACAGTTTAGGGTTATGTGGACTTAAGAAGGGGGAGGCCTTTGCCAGCAGTGGGACCCTATTACGGCTACTAAAATTATTACTTAACTAATAGGATAACTAATTTATCTTAAGTACATTATAACCGACCATATAGATATAGCCAACTTATTTAAGGATCATTTTAGGGTAACTTCTCCCCTGGGGTTGGCCACGAGTGTAGTTAGTGAGAATAAATGTACGGGCGCTTTAACAATGCTTTTTACACCGAAGCAAGTAGCTCTTATTATTAAAAATATGACCCGTGGGAAGTCCCCAGGGCATGATAATCTCAGTATTGAGCACCTACAGTATGCAGGGGAACATCTGCCTAGGATTATATCTGTCCCTTACATTATGTCTTAGCCACAGCTATCTACCGGAAGACCTCACTAGAACGATTGTAGTGCCTATTGTTAAGTGTAGGACTGGTGACATAGCGGATAAAAATAATTATAGGCCGATATCGCTAGCGACCATCATGGCAAAAGTGCTTGATAGTCTGTCAAATGGGGACCACGATAGGCACATACAGCTTTATGAGGCGCAGTTTGGTTTTCGACCGGGCTTAGCCACCGACACTGCGATCTTGAGTTTAAAGAAGGTAGCCAGATATTACACAGACCGGCAGACTCCAGTCTACACCTGCTTTCTGGATCTCTCCAAGGCTTTCGATTTGACGTCTCATGATAAGTTATGGGAGAAGATGGAGGGGCTGGGTGTGCCTGCAGAACTGTCTGCTATTTTCAGGCACTGGTATGCCACTCAAGTAAACTGTGTCAGATGGGGGGACAGCTTGTCTGATATGTACAAACTGAATTGTGGAGTTAGGCAAGGTGGCTTATCTCCTCCAACACTCTTTAATCTTTACATGAATGAGCTGATTGAGGGGTTGAGTAGTATGCATGTCGGTTGCAATATTGGCGGAAAACGCATCAACAATATAAGTTATGCTGATGACATGGCTCTGCTCGCCCCCTCAGTCAGTGCGATGAGGAAAATTTTAGCTGTGTGTGAACAATACGCCGAGACTCATGGCCTCCGATACAATGGGAAAAAGAGTGTCTATATGGTATTCCAATCTGGTACTAGGACCCCCAAATATATGCCTCCCATCACCCTAAATGGTTTTAATCTTGTAAGGGTCAACCATTTCAGATATCTTGGTCACATTGTATCGGAAGATCTTAAAGATGATCTCGATATTGACAGGGCGCGCAGGGCGTTGGCAGTCAGAGGTAATATGCTGGCCCGTAGGTTTGCAAAATGTTCGAGACAGGTGAAAGTCACTTTATTTAAGTCGTACTGTCAGACGTTCTACACCTGCAGCCTATGGGCTAGCTATAAGCTGAAGACTTACAATGCCCTGCGAATCCAATAAAATAACATCTTCAGGATGTTGTTGGGGCTACCTCGGTTCTGCAGTGCTTTAACAATGTTTGCTGAGGCGCGAACAGATGATTTCTACGCGATCATGTGGAAACGCATTGTTTCGACTATCGGGAGAGCAGCACCAATGAGATCCTGAGGGTGATCTCGGGAAGGTTTGACTGCAGAATGTACCAATATTGGGTGGTCAAGCTTATGTCGAGCAACAAATAGTTTTTTGTTTTTCTTTTATGCTGTTTATTACCCATAGTTTTTGTTTGTTACTAACTAATAATGGGTCATTGTTATCTTAAATAAATAAAAATTGAAATGGAAAATTGAAATAACGACGATCTTACGGTGATGGAAAACATCGTGAGGAAACCTTCAACCTCCATAGCTGCGACGATGAGCTAGCCCCCTGTCACGCAAAATGGAGTATTGAATAACTGGCTAAACGTGTGCACACTGCGCCTTGCCCCCCCGAATGGGAAAAGGCGTGACCCTATGTATGTATGTATAAAAAAAGCGACAGATAATAATGTAAAGGCACATACATTGGTTCTGGCCTAAAACTAGGATAGCCTATGGGACCCAGAAACAGCGACGTACAACAATTCAAAACACGATTTTTTTCATCCTCCCGATTCGAACCCGAGGCAGAATCTCAACCTCTACGCCCACAGAGGTCTTCAGGTAAACGAACAAACATGGTGTCACGTCAATTTCCATACGAGGTGATAGGCTTGCGCCCTAAAACAAAATCATAGAATGGTAGGGTATCACGTTGTGCAGTGTAAGTATATTAGCGCCTGCGAGCGAGTGCTCCGTAGCAGTGATGCCAGATTGGGGGGAATTTATAGTTATAGGGGGACATTTGGGGTATGAGATGTTTAGTGGGATTTTTGGGGGGTAAAAACCAAATTGGGGGATTTCTATTATTAACATGAAAACATTTCGATAATTGTAAGTTATTGAATCCAAAGAAAGCAACATTTCAGTTAAACCGGATCCCCCCAAACCACACATGCACACACACAAACACTTACACCCACACTTTCACTAACTTGTTGTGTAGTACCTAATGTACCTACTGTATTTCATAAATTAATGTCTTTTATATCTCAAGTTCTATATAGAAAAATCCTTAATTGGCTCAATTCTAAGTTTACTTATAAGTAACTCATATTGTATTTGAACGGCTGTGGATTTTTGTTAAATTAATAAAATAAAACCTGATATAACAAATGTAGTATTTTGAAACCATCTGCAGTGATGTCAACTTAGTGTTCCAATAATGGAACGATTTGGAAATGCACACATCATACCGAAGAGTTCTGAAAGTCAGAAATTAAAAAAATGCAGTCAGGGAGAACTTACGGGCATGTTAACAAATTGGCATTAGGAGTTTTGTCGTTGGCACTGGCGAATATATGGAACTGCTGGCGAAGTGTGTGAAGGTGCAGATCCAGATATGGAAGCCATTGCTGAAATTTTATGTCATTAATAAACCTTAAAGGCACAAAGCCGGGACGTGTGTACTCAAAGGGGGGAGGCCTTTGCCCAGCCATGGGACACTATCATCTCAGCTACAAGAAAAAAACACTTAAAAGGTTAATAAATAAACATTAATAAACCTAAGGGTCTTAAATCCCTGAATTTTGGGGGATTTGATGTATGAAATAGCGGGATCGTGAGTCATCCATCTGGCAACACTGCTCAATAGCGGACTCTTAAGTCGTCTTTAGAACTCTGTCAACATTACTAGTGTCATAATCTGTACCTATCAACTTCCAATAATATTGGGTGCTTACCTATGAAATTGGTGACAGTTTCTTACAGATACAGGAGTTCATAATTCGTATAATTCAATAGCTATTTCAATATTTTTATTGTTTAAAAGTGAATTTCAAAGTTCTATCATGTAGATGTAAATCTACATTTCTTTTAATTTGCAGTTTGAAAACTAAAATTTAATCTTCAAAATCAGTTCGTCCTAAATGTCATCCATTTTCATGATAAGATTCGTTATATTTTTTTACAGATGACACTTTTCAAAAATCAAATCACATTTGGTATCAGCTAAATGTTGTCTAATTCATAAACACAAAGTTTTATAAAATTAGGATTTGCCATTCCTAAAAAAAATGCAAAAATGCTTGCACTGTAATTGAATTTCCTTCAATTACTCCATACAAAACGCTGATTTCATAGGTAAGCACCTATCTGTATATATAAAAACCGGTCAAGTGCGAGTCTAAATCGCGCACAAAGGGTTTCGTACCACCGTTCAATGGAAGCGATGGTGTGGAGTGAATAGTTTGGATTTTACACAGCAAAATATTGTTTACAAAGTTATTGGTGCGGTTACTTTCACACTCCATGTACGTAACCAGGTGCATCCATAAGTTTGTATGTGGTATTGAAAGAATTGTTGTATGGGAGCCCCCTTAAATATTTATTTTATCCTGTTTTTTAGTATTTGTTGTTATAGCGGCAACATAAATACATCATCTGAGAAAATTTCAACTGTCTAACTATCACGGTTCGTGAGATACAGCCTGGTGACAGACGGACGGACGGACAGCGGAGTCTTAGTAATAGGGTCCCGTTTGGAACCCTTCGGGTACGGAACCCTAAAAAGAAAAGGCCTGACTCACTCACTGACTTATCAACGCCCAGCTCAAACCCTGCAACCTAGAAAGCTGAAATTTTGCCTAGAGGTTCCATTTATAATGTAGACAAGCAAACAGGGCGGATTTACAAAAAATCCACCCTTAAGGGGGTAAAATGGGGGGTGAAAGTTTTTATGAAAGTCCGTCAGTTTTGAAGTTAGGATCTTCAAATTCTGTGTTTAGGCTGACGTTTAAAAATTAATGAATAAGTATCTCAGCGTTTTATTAGGTTTCACCCCTAAGGGGGTAAAATAGGGGTTGAAAGTTTATATGAAAGTCTGTCAGTTTTGAAGTTAGGATCTTCAAATTTTCTGTTAAGGCTGAAAATTGAATATGAGTGGTGTCGCAGCGTCTCCCAAAAGGGTGAAAAGGGGGAAAGTTGTGTATAACAAGTCTCAAAGCAAAAAAAAAATGAAATTTTGCATATAGATACCTTGCAAAGTGTAGGCAGGCACACACTCAGGAAGGATTTTTGGAAATTTCACCTATGGTAATATGGGTGTAGATAATTTGTATGGTATTCAGCCTGTTGCGGTTACAAATAAAGCAGGACACGTTACACGTACTTAGAAAATGATCCTCTAATGCCAAAATAGGTGGAAAATATCTATGACAATTTTGTAAAATTTGTTATGCTTTAAAATTATACAGCTTTGCTTTCGTTCTGTTGTTCAGTTTAAGGATATTTTTATTATTCCCTCGGGCTAGGGAATTTTGAATTGATTGTGCTCTAATGTGTACATATTAACGTATTTAGCTACACACGTATCATAAATAGGGTTATCAACCCTACTATATAATATAGTATCCTACTATATTAAGGGACCAAATACTATATTTCTATAAAAAACATATAGTAGGCGAAACTACTATATTTTGCGTAAACCGGAACGCAGCCTTAACTAAAGCCTGCCCTCTCTCTACTCTACGTCTACCGGGAATATTACGCGCGCAATCGCTACGATAGAAGAGCTGTTGTCATCGCATCGTACCAAACATCGTACGTTTCAAAGGGCCTTTTCTGTCTCTGTCTATTATGTAGCGTGCAGTGGATCGCGCGCGAAAAAAATCATTCATCTGTCATGTCAACTGTCAATGTCAATTGCGCTTGAGTTGTGTTGCGAATTTGCGCGAATTTGTAATTTTTTGAGTCTTTGATTGTTTTCAATTGTTTTGTTGTGTTGTGTGTGGTTAAAATCACGTTAAAATGAACAGTGACAATTCAGGAGATTCAGGAGGTGAATGTAAAACACCGCCACCTAAAAAAAAAGTGAAGTGGCTTCAAAAATATAAAGAAGAATGGGAAACCAAATACGAATGGTGCGTCCGTGATGCCAATAACATTTATAATGCTAAATGTTCAATATGTGGGATAACTTTTGCCGT
This sequence comes from Argyresthia goedartella, assembly GCA_949825045.1. NCBI lineage: Eukaryota > Metazoa > Arthropoda > Insecta > Lepidoptera > Argyresthiidae > Argyresthia > Argyresthia goedartella. Next base: position 18,317,911 of record OX463833.1, on the reverse strand, counting down.
CAGCAAAAGTGGAATTGCACAAGTAAGTGTTTTTTGTTTTTATTCTATCCTTTCATAGTTTGTGTGTGCACGCACGGCGCGGTGTGTTTGAATGAATAACTTGGCTTACATACCTTGTCTAATGTTTTATTTGGTTGGATTTTCGAATGTGATGTGAATGTGATGTGATTTCCTACCCACTAACACTAATATGTACCTACCTGATTTGTGTTGGTTAGACTGATTGAACTGAAAATGGTGGTGGTCATGGTGGTGTGGTGTTGTTACATAGCTACTGTACACTTTCTCAGGTAAAACAACACCAAGAAACTAAAGGTCACAAGATAAAGTCGCAACTTAAAAAGAATGCATCAGCTTTAAAAAAGTTTTTGGGAGCTTCTTCTGCTGCAGCATGCAACAATTCTAACCCAGATGAGGACAAAGTCACCGCTTCTGAACTCGCATTAACACTGCATGCAGTTAAACATAATTTGTCATATAACTCAATGGATTGTGGTGTAAAGTTTAATAAAATTATTTATGCAGACTCTAAAACTGCACTGAATACAAAATTAGGTAGAACAAAAATGGAAGCATTATTATTAGAAGTTCTAGGACCTTTGGCACTTCAAGAAGTTTTAAATGATCTTAAAGATCCTGACTTGTTCTATTGCCTCCAAATAGATGCTTCCAATAGAAAAAATCATTCAGTCAAATTATTTCCCCTGGTAGTACAGTATTTTACTGTTAAGGAAGGTGTGAACAATAAACTGCTAGATTTTTATGAAAATGCTGATGAGTCTGCAGATGGAATGTTTAAGGCAGTTTCTGATTCTATCAAATAATAATCTATCATTTCATAACATTTCCGGGCTCAGTGCAGATAATTGTAGTGCAAATTTTGGCAAAAATCATTCCCTTTATACTAATTTAAAAGGAGTTGTACCAAATCTTGTTAAAGGTAACTGCCATGCTCATATAGTGCATAACACTGTTAAAGCTGCTATGAATGTATTGTCATGTGATATTGAAAATGTGATTCTTAAAGTTTACAGTCATTTTTCCTCATCGGCTGTTAGGAGAGATGAGTTAAAAAAAAATGTTGAGAGTTTCCATGGAGAGTGGCATGAATTGAAACGCCATGTAGGCACAAGGTGGTTATCACTTTTACCTTGTGTTGATACCATTCTGACTAATTGGATACCAATTAAACATTATTTTACAGCACTAGGCGACGAATGCCCACAATTATTACAAAATTTGTTAATGTTAAATATTCCAGAAGGACAGATCATAATGGAAATTTATTTACATTTCACTAGCCATATGCTTAGTATTTTTAATAAATATGTTAGAGTGCTTGAGGTAAATGCTGTAACAATTGTTAATATTTTTAACATCATGCAAAACTTGAAAGAAGAAATAATGCAAAGGGAAAAAGATTTGTTTTTTGGGTATGAAACAAATAAAAGATTTAAAAAATTAGAACAAGAATTCCCTGATAAATTTCCACTGACTAAGAGGAATTTGTTATTGTTTTTGACAAAAAGTCAGGATTATTTAAACAAGTGGTTTGATTATTCTGAAACTAATTGGCTGAATTTTTTAAAAGACTTCAGGCTTTGTAGTAAGCTTGAATTTTCCAAAGTTGAAAAATTATTAGAATTATTAGAGATAGCTGAGAAACTAAAAATAAATTTTAATAATTTGTACTCTGAACTCAACCAGATCAATAAAGTTTTAGACATTGTACTTGCTGACCAAAAGTTTTCTGCTAAACCAACTGTTCAAAAATGGCAAGAAGTTTTTCTTTTAAATGATTCAGAAATGCCTAACATTTAAAAAATGGTATCTTTCCTCTTTTCAATACCAGCCACATCAGCGTTTACAGAACGCATATTTTCTGTGATGAAAACTAAATGGCGAGACGAGCGTAACAGGGCCTCTCTAAATTTAATAAAATGTGAATTAATGGTGTTTTTCAACCTAAAAATTGATTGTAATGAAGCATATGAACACTTTTTAAAAAATAAAAATGTAATCATTAAGGCGCAAAGTAGTAAGAAATATTCATTTAAAAAATAAAGTCATATTTTAACCACATACTATATTTTTATTCTTTTTTTTGCCATCTACTATATTTTTTCAGGAAATAACTTCAAAAATACTATATTTGATAGAAAAAAAGTTGGTAACCCTAAAACCCTCTTTACTGCGTACAAAAACCGCACGTTACGATCAGCATAATGTTAAACTACTTGGTAAAAACTCATTTCTTATCGGAAAAATTACACATTATGACCATAATGAGTAATTTTTCTACATATTATGACATTCAAATTTAAAACGCCGACGCCCGCCTGCGTGCCGCTCCTAGTTTGTCTGTGAAGTTTTTACTGACATTCAAATTTCGAACGCCGACGCCCGCCTGCGTGAAGTTGGTACTACAGAACAAGCTAAACAACTGCATAGCCACAATGCCCGTCAAACATGCGGTTTCTGAACACATCAAAGAGAGCTTATGATATGTGTGTAGATAAACTAGTAACTGTACATAATTAGGCATTAAAACTCTCGAGTGATATTATTATGAACACTCTCGAGTATTAATGCCCTCCATTATATAGCAGTCGCACATAAACTACTATTTCATATATCATTTTTAGGCAAATCAACCAGATAGGATATTATACGTGCGTGCCGCTCCCCGGAGAGCATATAAGCAGCGCGAGAAGGAAGGCCAGCTCGCCTCCCTCTGAGGGCGAAGCTCGGGATCTACAAGTGCTACGTGAGATCCCTCCTCACCTACGCGGCCCCGGCATGGTACGCCCTGTGCTCGGAGACGAACAAACGGAGACGCCGAGCCCAAGAGAATCTCTCTCTGCTTACCATCGTCAGCGCCCCCCGCTACGTGAGGAACGCGACGATCCAGAGGGACCTTAGATGGTAATCTGTGAACCGGTTTGTCCAGAGGCTGGCGAAGGGCATGTTCGCGCGTGCGGATGCGTCACAACACCCGCACATCGCCGAACTGGCGCCGCACCACGCGCGCCCACCCGACCGCCGCCGCCTGCCACGCGACCTGGTTGCCTAGCCGGCGATCCCCCAATGGAGTACCACCAGTGAGAAGATCACCACCGCGCGCGAGGGCCCCTCGATGACCATAGGAGTGGACAGAGGCACTTCCTCAGGAATAGATCCGATGATCTGACCCTGACTCCCCACGCCCCAGAAAAAGGCCAGCTCATTATAGATACAACATTTGTCGATAGCACTTCTAGCGCTAGCACTGCGATCGTTTACGAAACAATTTAACTGTATTTATTTGTGCAATACTATCTCTTAACAACTGTGCTTTTCAGCGAAAATCTTTTGTTTCGAAATTTACTAAGTTGTTACCTATTCTAATATTTTCTAAATTTATATATTAAAAATCTTCTTTATAAAGTGTGCATTTCAGCGCAAATGTTCTGTACTGTACTCCGGCTTAGTTTAAAATATAATTATTTGACTTGCTTTATCTATCACTATGACTGTTGAATCATTAAACATTGATGGGACTATGGTGCCTCACACCGTAGTTCCCATAATTGAAGAAGGAGCCTGACTGTTTCGGTCTATCTCCTATCTATTGTATGACACACAGGTGATGGCCAGGGAGGTGCGTGAGCAAATCGTTGACCATGACATGTGGTGGCTAACTGGGAAGAGTTTGCCATTATGTCCCACGATAGTAAAAGTCCTAACAACTGTAAAAAGCAACCTAAAAATTGTATCCTCAGTTTTCAAAATTTACTATTGGCTCGAAATATATTGACTACAAAAAAAACTAAAATAATGCGGGCAAAAGCTAGAGTAACTTCATATTCTCTAAAGATTTTTACCTTTTCACGCAATTATCTACCCGTTACAGCACTGTAATAACAGTTAGGGCTTATTAGTATAAAGCTTAGTTAACATAAACAACCTGTTTATCGAGGCCTGAAAATTGCATTTTATAGCAGCTTTAGCGTGTTTAGCTTTACTGCACGAAATCGTGTCAAAACACTTGTAACTAGAATAAAGATCGTATCGGAAAATGTGTTGTTCGGGTCAATATTGTACTTCAGGGGTCCAGTGCAAATACGTCCGCTTCTTGCCATTCTATAGACGCTAGCGAATAAAAAATTGTTCGTGACTTACGAGTTATGATCATTTGATCAATTCAATTTATTTAGTGACCGAGCGAGCAAAGGTTTCAGGATTGGGAAAAATGCTTTCGTATGTCCCGAAATTATCCTCTATAGGCTGTATTTCTAAACTGACTCCAGTGAACTTTTATGAGCAGTTTCGAGTATGAAATAGTTTTTTTTGTCGATTCGTTTTTCGGATTTTTTTCAAAATGGCGGAGGTTTTAAAATTTCAAAAAACCGCTACAGTCCATACGGCTTGACGGATTTAAACAAATGGGGTGTCGTTGGATTTGTAGAGACCGTGAGAGTAACACGTCAGAATTTTTTAGTGAAAAGTGGATTTAAGACCGCAAAATGTAGTTTACAAAGTTATTGGTGCGGCTACTTTCATACTCCATGTACGTAACCAGGTGCATTAATTAGTATGTTTGTGTTATTAAAAGAAAGTGTCACTCGCGAGGTCTACAGCTCACAGAGCCACTAGTTTTAGTTTGGAAACGCGTACTGTACAGTATCCAGTGAGGATCAAAATCAGTAGCAATATCTGCCTACCTACAAATGTTTATGATTTTCCGTGTTACTACAAAACATATTAAACATAGTTTAACCTCAAAACAGACGTCGAATCCCATACATTTTTGTTAAAGAAAGTCTTGAACAGGAGTTTTTTTTTACTAAGTCCCTTTATATTTTATGTGTGTTTCTCGGCTTGCAAAAGAGCAGTGGTGAAAATTAAAGATGCTCCGATCAAATTGGTTTCTTTGAGAAAATTGTTCGGAATGATGTCCCCAAAAATGTTACTACACAAATCTGTTACAATATCTGTATTGTTTGACTAAAATTAATTATTTCCCGTTATCATCATAAAAAAATACGCATCCCAAAAATTAACTTTGTTTTCACGGAACTCTAATACACGGAACCATTAATAATTCAACTTCGACGAACAACGTTACATGTCGTGTTGTGGTAAAGACGCAAATTAGCCTTTTATGAGAGAAAATCGCAACAAAAATACTTCCGGAAATGGAGTAGCTATTACGAGGAACTAAACTTTTTTCATGGTTATGTAGACGAATGGACTATGCAGTATGTACCTATGTATTAAGTATGCAAACATAATCATGAATACAATGCAGAGTAAATCACTGCTGTATTCCCAATAAGGTGAAGCCAGAACACCTAATGATACCGCTTGCAACAAACACACTTATCTCAAAAAATACTTCTACTCTCTTTTGGTAAAAAACAAACTTTTTACCACCATCGACCGCCAAAGGACTGTATTCACAAAAAATCCAAAAGCCACGCAGGGGCGTCAACTTTAGGCCAAAATGACATTTAAACACACTCGTGAATCGGAGACTTCGTCGCGTGACTGAAGCAAATAAGTCCGTAACTTCGTTTCTTAGTTAATAGCTTGATTAATATTGGCTAAACAACTGAGCCGTATAAAGCAAGTAGTAACAGTTACAAACTGAACTAAATGGGTCGGCCTACATTGTATTCCGGTGGATGGGAAAATCTCATCCGAATCTCGCTCGAGTCTTCGATAATCGAACATCGTGTTACAGACAGAAAACTGAATATTCGACTTTTTTAATCCTATTAATATTATAAATGTTAATATTTGAGAGTTCAATCACACTACAAGCACACATATAGTTTTTGTCGCTGATAATTCCTAAGTCCACGGGCACCAGCCAGTTAATTATACGATATTATAGCCTAGAGGGCAGGTATTTTTAACGTTGTTAAATAATAAAGTTCAATTTCACCATTAAGTTGAACTGTCAGTTAGCGATCCCGTTTTAGTCACTGGCGTCCATGATATTCGCGAGCCGGCACAGAACTGGGCCCCGATATTGCCTTCATCACGCCATGGGCGGCCCGCCCTGTCCCGTCGGTTACTTATTAAGCGAAGGGCGGGTTGCAATGGAGCCGCTGTTAACTTGTGCGCTCGGAATAGGGCAACCTCCTGTGATTGACAGACGCCACCAGACTCTACTGTGGGGGGAAATAACAAATACTATTTGCCTTAATTTTAGTGATTTTTGTTTTGCTTGCCGGCGAACGGAGGAGTTTAGTCCCGTTTTTACAACGAGGCCGTTCTAATTGACCGAGCGAGGGAAGCGAGCGAAGGGCTACATTTCGACAAGATAGGAGGCCGATTTTGCTTTCGTCTGTCTCTATGTGTGTCTGTCAGTTCCGGTCTAGGGGTCCACAGTTTTCAAGCGATCCTCACAAAACTTGGCACACGTGTTCCTTGAATTAATAGTTTTTTTTGTTGAGAGCTTTTCTCGATTCTGGGGGGGGGGGGGGACTTACTTCATGAGCCGGTTCTAAAAATATACAACACCATTACCTTTCGGCCGCCTGTTTTCTAGAAATCCAATAAATATTTTTCAAAACATAACAAGTTTGGACTCCTCGAAGTAGGAGACGGATTAGTAAAGAGGATCTATACAGACCATGAGAGTGAGTGAAATAGACTAAAACTATTTTCGTGAAAAGTCAATAGATTATTTTTTAAATCGCAAAATGTAGTTTACAAAGTTATTCGTGCGGCTACTTTACTACTTGATTTTGATTGAATCTAAAATACTTACCTATAAATTGGTTCACAGTCCCCCATGTTAGCGAGGTCTACTGCCCACAAAGGCCACTTGTATATTTTTTGTAAGCATGCATTGTCTTTCAACGCATTCAATCTACGAGTACTTTTACATTCATATACCTAGTAAGTATCCGTTTTATATCATACATTAATAATTTTATCTACAACTTATCATAAACCCTCTTTACTGCGTTCAAAAACCGCACGTTACGATCAGCATTATGTTAAACTACTTGGTAAAAACTCGTTTCGTATCTGGAAAACTACACATAATGGTCATTATGTGTAGTTTTTCTACAAATAATGACATTCAAATTTCGAACGCCGACGCCCGCCTGCGTGAAGTTGGTACTAAAGAACAAGCTAAATAATTGCAGAACCACAATGCCGGTCAAACATACGGTTCCTGAACACATCAAAGAGAGCTTATGATATGTGTGTAGATAAACTAGTGTATGTATGTATACATAATTAGGCATTATGCAGCAGTCACATAAACTACTATAACTTTACTTTTATCTGTCAATTTTAAAACGTTCATATCTCCAGAGCTCCGGCGATGGTCTAGCCACCTATCACACAAATAGAGTATAGTGTAACTGGCCACACGCGGTACCCACGTGCGCCACGAATTTTGTATGTTTGGTATGGCATGTCACTAACCCGGGTTAAACGTTACCATCAGTTAACCCTCTCTGTGCCACCGGGCCCACAAGGGTGTGTTATGGGTTGGTTCTAAAGGTGAGCCGGCATAGACAAGGCATGGCCGTTAGTCTATTTATAGGGCTTGCAGTTCACTAACACACGCCACCTTAAAACTAACCTTCAAGCACATATATTCCCTCTCGCCCCACACTAGGGTAACTTGACGGGGTAACCAGAAACATCAAAGTCACAAAGTTTTGTTTTTTAGGGCTCCGTGCTTTTATAATATAATCATAATAATACCTTATACACTATTTACACACATTGATCTAGCCCCAAACTAGGATTCCCTGTATCTTGGGTACAGTCACCATCAGATATATGTGAGCAGGTTAGCTACTCAAAAAGATCTACACATCCTAACAAATCAGAAATATCGATACAGCCAAAGTGACAAAATTATGTCAACATCCAAGTTAACTCTGAGGGTGATGACATAATTTTGTCACTTTGGCTGTATCGATATTTCTTACTTTTTAAGATGTGTAGATCTTTTTGAGTAGCTAACCTGCTCACATATATCTGATGCTGACTGTACTAGACAACGATACACGTACTTATATAGATACATATCATACTAAGATAGATAACAACCATGACTAGGGTACAAACATCCGTTCTCATCAAACAAATATTTGCCCCCACCGGGACTCGAGCCCGCGACCCTTGGATTCGAAGGCAGGGTCAGTGCCGACTTGGCCATTCGGTCGGTTCATCGGGTCGTCATTTAAAATGAAAAAAAAAGGAACTCTTGGATCACTTCGTTGTCCGTCTGTCTTTCCGAAGTTGAAGGCGTAAAGATATAAAATTGAAATTAATATCAATTAATTATGTCAGTAGTCTACGCAATCAATAGGCTAGTATTTAATCGCACATCAAAAGTACTGATTTACACAGCAAAAAATCATCAACAAAAACACTTTTTATATTTTAAATATTTTATGTGTCTTAAGTTTATGTTTTAAGTATTTTTTTATTATTATTTACAAACATACGATAATCTAATTCAATTCTTATTATTGGGCAAAGTACAGTGTGTACAGTACAGATAAAAACAGTTATACAGATCATTATACAAAGAACAGCGAAAAGGAATAATGTTAACAATGAACTGAGGAAAACTAACTACTCTACAAAATCTATATGGAAAATATAACACACCTATAATTTGTAAAGTACACATAAGTAAAATTAATAAAACCTATGTATTTTTTGTTGTTCTTACATGTTCAACCTAACACGAAGGAGAACGGGGGCTTCGCTTCGCTCACCCCCTTTACCCTTCACCTAAGCTACCGCAACATTTTGGCCTGATATCTGCTGTGCAAATCAGTATTTTTGATGTGTAGTTTAATATTTGCCTTTATAATATTTAATATTTGTTCTTTAATATTTATAAAAATATTTATTTTCATATTTATTCATATTCTTTATTGCACAGAAATCTTAATAGTAAGGTAACAAAACATTTTATGAGCAAAGGCGAGCTTATCTCTAAAGAGAGATTTCTACTAGCAAACCTAGGTAGGACAGGAAAAATTGTGCAACAGGAGAGTCCTAGTGCGCAATAAAACTGTACACATCTAATTGTTTACAATTAAAACATAATAATGTAATAAATGATATATACTAAATAAAATACAACAGCAAAATTTTTTATATATATTAAACATATACTACTTATATATACATATATAAAAGTACCTATCACGAAAGAGAAAGGAAATGCTCTTTCAATGTTGTCTTAAAAGTGAAAATTGAGGGACTATCTCTAATGGCGCAGGGAAGTGCGTTCCACAGTCGGATCGCCGTTAACCTAAACGAGTGTTTGTAAGCGGCAGTGTTATGCCGAGGAGTAGAGAGAAGAGACATCGTGTGGGATCTCCGGTTGCTATGCCTAGAGGAAATAAACTCGAAACGTTCTCGAAGATATGAGGGGTAGCGGGGATTTCGCAAAATGTTGAACAGATAGGAGAGAACGTGCATATCACGACGAAGGCGGATCGGAAGCCACCCCAACTCCTTGCGATACTGTGAGACATGGTCATACTTGCGCAGCCCGAAGACAAACCGAATCCCGAGGTTTTGAAGTCGTTTGTTCAGTTGTTCTTCGTTCGCACCGATCCAGCAAACATCTGCATAGTCGATTAAAGGTAGTAGGAGGGACTGGGCAAGGGTGATTTTAGTCTGCTGTGGCAGGAAGTGCTGCAATCTCCGTAGGGAGTGAAATGACGCAAAGACTCGTCTGCTGACCTCACAAAACTGGGGCGACCAGGACAACAATTTATCAAATACAACCCCAAGATTCTTGGCCTTCTCGTTGTATGAAATTATGTTACCATCATACACTATAGGGTCGACAGGCATTTTCTGAACTAGGTTATGAGAGTGACGAGTACCCAAAATCATGGCCTGCGATTTGCCCGGGTTGACAAGCAGACCATAAGAGGTAGCCCATTTCCTGATGTTATCGAGATCAGCATTCAACGCCTCTACTGTCAGATTCACATCACACGGAGAGAAGTGCCGATATATTTGAAGGTCATCTGCGTACAGATGATAAGAAGAGGTAAGAACGTCAGAGATGGAGTTAATGAATACCGAGAAGAGGAGAGGAGAAAGGATGCATCCCTGCGGAACACCTGCGGAGAGATCACACCAGTCCGTTGAGATCTCCTCAGACTTAATGCGTTGCTGGCGGTCTCTCAGGTAGGAGTCAAACCAGCGAGCAGAGTGCGAGGAGACATTAAGTGACTTTAAAATTTCGACTTACTAGTCGAATCGAATCGAAATCGACGCAGTTAAAGGCGCTACTGAAATCAAGCAGTGTAAGGACCGTAAGCTGCTTTTGATCCATAGCTAATTGAATGTCGTCAGTGACTTTGAGCAGTGCTGTGGTAGTGCTGTGACCCGGCCTGAAACCTGATTGGTGGGGATTCAGTAACATTTTTGAGGAAAGGTAGGAGGAGAGTTGGGAGTGGACAATTGATTCCAGGACTTTGGAGAGGATAGGCAGAATAGAAATGGGACGGAAATCTTTAAAGAAGGCGGGATTAGACGCTTTGGGGAGGGGAATCACAAGTGCCAATTTCCATTGGCTGGGGTAGCAACATTGGTCAAGCGACACATTAATTATGTGGGTGATGAGAGGTAACAGTACATCAATGATAGTTGTTATCATCTGAGAACATATCTTGTCCTCACCTATGGCCTTCGACGAGATTGCTAGTATTGCCCTCATTACTGCGCCGATTCCGACAGGGATGAATATAAATGCTGAGGTGAGGGATGTTGCCTTGGACCGTAGGTTACGAAGGGTTGCATCCTTGACGAGGGGGTCCATCGCGACAGGGGGAGTTGCAAAGAAACTATTGAGACCCCGGAGATCGACATTTCCGGCTGCCAATTCCTGTGACTTACCAACACCAAGGGTCTTCAGGAACTTCTAGACCTGTGCTGGAGTATAGCTCTCGATACATTCGTAGATATGACGGCGTTTAGAATCACGACACAGGCGAGTGCAACGATTACGGATACGTTTGAAAATTAAAAGATTCTCATCGGTCGGATCCCTCTTATATCTAGACTTGGCACGGTTTCTCTTAGCCATCAGACCCTTAATGGTGTCAGTAAGCCACGGTGCAGGAAGATGCTTCACTTTAACCCTCTTGACCGGAGCATGCTTATCAAACAAGCTCAGGACAATAGAGTTGAAGTTCCGTACTTTGTCATCAATGGTCTCACTACCGTAGACAGGCGAACAGTCGACAGAGGAGGCGTCTGAATTAAGGGAGGTTATATCCATGCCCTTGAAGCTACGAATGTCAAGGAATTTAGCTGCACGCTTGGGAGGCTTTATCTTATAAGAGAGGTAAATAAGATTGTGATAGGAGAAAGGGGCGTTAAGTTGGCCATGCGCAGCAACCTTAGACATGTCAGAAGTAATCATTAGATCTAGAAGAGAGGGGGTGCAGTGTGGTTGAAAGTGAGTGGCCTCTAGAGGAAGGATATGCATGTTAAATGAACTTACAAGAGAATTCAGCTTCGCTGAGCGACCGTTATTCTTGAGAAGGCAAGTGTTGAAGTCGCCGAGAATTAGGGTGTCGCTATAAAGAGGAGTCAAGTCACTGAGAAGGGTTTCAAAAGAGTTAAAATAGTCGATTCGAAGAGAGGGGCTATAATAGACACCCAGGAGGACTTTGTTGTGACGCAAGAATATCTCCAGGAACAGGTGTTCAGCAGAACCAGAGTACAGGCTTGGCGACTGGCTGATGACTTTGCATGGGATGTCAGAACGTTGGTAGATAGCAACACCGCCATCAGCCTTGCCTATCCTGTCGTTCCGGTAGAGACTGAATCCTGGCAGAGCATACATGGCAGAAGAAAGAGATGGCTTGAGAAAAGATTCCGAAACAAGAATGCCATGTATGTTCAGATCACTAAAAACTACAAGAAGGTCAGCATAGCTGGTATGAATGCTTTGGACATTAATATGAACAACGTTGAAGTTTGCACCAAGGTTTGAAAACACCCGTTTCAGGTTATATGACAGCGAATCATCCGCTGTTGACCCAACACTTCCCGCGCTAACAGAAATATCGTTATCACAAGATGAGAAGAAACTATTACTAAAGTTGTAGTTATCCATAGTCTAAAATAAATATACTAATAAAATGAATACAAATATATATATAATAAATAAACCCAATAATCGATATTACCCTAAAAAAAATATTCAAATAATTAATATAAATAAATAGCCTGAACCCAGTCGTACATACACTGGGCTTTCCGGGGGAAAACTCAGAAAAATATTTCATCTTAAACATTGAGGAAGAATAATACACTTAAATGGACTAATTTCACGAAAACGGGACATATTGTGGAAAAATCACTAATACACAGAGCATTTAGGTAATATGGATATTTATTTAGATTTTTTATCAAAATTGTGGCGCACGATGTAAGTGGTAATTATGGGTTAGAGGACACATAGACGAACAAAAAATGTCCAGTAATATGGTACCCAAAAGTGTCACGTTACCGAGAAATATTTGTTAAATGCCTCCTCCCACTCGGCTAGCTGGTCCGACTCTTACCTAAGAGATCGGTAGCAGCAGCGCATAAGGTCCGAGGAGACATTAACCGAGAGTTGCGATCTTACTGCGGGGTTCCTCAGGGTGGTATTCTTTCTCCTCTTCTGTTCTCAGTCTTCATCAACTCCATTTCTTGTGTTATCTCTTCTTCATATCATCTCTATGCTGGTGATCTTCAGATCTACCGTCATTATCTCTTTAGTGATTTGACTTCGGCTATAGATACGCTAAACGCTGACCTTGAAAATATCAGGATATGGACAGTGTCCTTTGGACTGCTCGTTAACCCCAGTAAGTCCCAGGCTGTGATTCTGGGATGCAGGTACTTGTTAAATCAACTACAGCAACTGCCCATAACACCTGTAGTATATAACGGTACTATTATCGCCTGCAGTGACAGGGCCAAAAACTTGGGGGTCATTTTCGATAGCCACCTATCCTGGTCAAATGTCTATGGTATGTCAGTGAGCGTGTCTTCGCCACTTTTCACTCACTAAGAAGACTACAGAACTTCTTGCCACGTCAAACTAAAATCACCCTCGCTCAATCCTTTCTTCTTCCGCTGATTAATTATGCTGATGTTTGTTGGGCTAGCTCTAACGAAGAGCACTGAAGAAACTTGAGCGACTTCAAAATCTTGGGATTCGGTTCAACTTCGGACTGCGAAAGTTCAACCATGTGTCACAGTATCGCAGGGATTTAAAATGGCTGCTCATCCGTCTTCGTCGGGGTACTCACATCCTCGCTTTCCTGTAAACTTTGTATTTCTGCACAAAGATCTGTCACTGCTATTAAATTAATCCTTTTCATATTGGGTTTGCTGGAAGAAATCTCTTGTTATAGATAAGCTTGCTTTTGTAAATGTCTTTTTCTATAAACTTGTAACGTGAATTTTCATATATATGTATATCAATAAATATATACGAATACGAATGCGTTTTCTACAAATCTCATTTGTTAATATCCGTCAAGCTCTTTGAAGAAATGCGGCCTCTGGAGGATAACAACCGGACATACGAAAGCATTTTTGCCCAATCCTGATCGACCTTTTGGCCTTTTTTTGGTCTGAAATGGCACATGTCAGAGATACGTGCGAAGAAGAGCTCCGCACTTCAAGCTGCGGAGATCTCACTCACGCATCATCCACACTCACTTTCAGCTTAAACCAAAACACTATAAACTAAAATGTCATATTTGTGGCCACGTTGTGTGTGACAGGGGGCAACTCCATCGCCGGCAGAGATATGAAGGTTCCCTCAAGCTTTCCACATCAGGTCACAACAACACAAACTAACGTATCTACACGCGTTTCTCCGTGACGGACTGGGAGAGGCAGTTGCAACAACATTTATCCAAATATTCAACAGGTCATCAGAAATCCCATTAATATTATAATTGTGAAAGTATGTCTGGATGTTTGTGTGTGTGTGAGTGTACCTCAATCACGCTAAAACGCCTGCACGGATTTGAATGAAATTTAGCACAGAGATAGTTTATGAGCTAGATTAACGTATACCATACTGATTATCCGACTGCACTAGAAGGAGGGTAACGTTAACTCGGTAAGTCATAATTCCTAGGAACACGCAGATGAAGTTGCGGGCACCAGCTAGTAATTTATAATAATATTCCAGCTCCTTGGCAATTTGATTGACGATGCAAGATCACATCGTGTGCTGCCGGCCCAACACTTTTAACAAGGGATTATGTGTGCCAAGGGCAAGCGATTCGGAACAGGTTGCTTCGAAGGGGTGCGGTAATGTTGATAGAGGACGCATTAGCTAAATTGCATGTTTGTCGGAACTTTGCGGAACAGTTACGAAGATACAGATAACAACATGACTTTCTATTTAGTCTTTTAACGTCCGAAGGTAATACTTGGACGCCACAGCCCTTCACGTCCTTCTTGGGTAGTGTTAGCGAGCAACAAATCAACACAAAAAAAAACTCGAAAAAGAACCAAAATGTCCAAATACAGTGAAATATAAAACAAACGAACGATCGACACCTGTGGCGCTGCGGAAAACGCCAAAAAAAAATTGAGAAAAAAATTGGAGAAAAGTCACGTTTGTTGTTTGTATGTGAGGCCCCTAAAAAATTTATTAAATTAATTATTTATTTTAAATTGAATAATATAACTCAATATTCTGTGAATATTTCAAGCATCTACCTGATGCCGTTATCAACATCGAGCAAAAACGAGCAAAAAAAAAAACACGTTTATTGTATGGGAGCCCCCTTAAATATTTATTTTATTCTGTTTTTTTTTAGTATTTGTTGTTATAGCGGCAACAGAAATACATCATCTGTGAAAAATTTCAACTGTCTAACTATCACGGTTCATGAGATACAGCCTGGTGACAGACGGACGGAAAGCGGAGTCTTAGTAATAGGGTCCCGTTTTACACTTTGGGTACGGAACCCTGAAAAACAGGTCTTCGAAGTTCATAAGTGTGTGATGTCGCTGTCTCTGGTTCCCACTAAACATGGAATCCTAGTGTGGGGTTAGAAGCAATGTATGTGCCTGTATTTAATTTTATAACCACACGTGACATTGGCGACATAAAACTAAGTTGTCCGCCATCAACTAAGATAATTCACCAAGTTAAAAACTTAAAAAACCGACTTCAAGTCCAAGCCCTATTTCCTCCTCCCCGGGATGCGAATTAAGTCTTGACACGAAAAGTCCTCATCAAAACTTTTTCTGCAAGGAACCACAAACCAAAACATCACTGTGTCTATATTCTTTGTTTTTGTTGATTATTTCAAAAAGCGCTAAATCGATTTTTATAAAACGTTCATCCAAGCCCTTCGCTTCGCTCACCCCCTTTACCCTTCACCTAAGCTACCGCAGTATTTTGCCCTGATATTTTCTGCAACTTTTGGTGATAATTTACCCACGTTGGGTAAAAAAAAATATTTTGGTGATCATTATATTTGTTGCCGTTTAAATTCAATTGAATTTAATAGCAGGAATTTTCTAGGTCTACATTATAAAAACATTCTTTTAGTAGCCACCTTAGTAGTGTGGCCTTACATTGTGTCAGTGGCAAAATGTTAATTGAATGCGGGACCTTATTATATATTTTAACATTCTGTAGCAACTTCTCTTACAGAATTCGGTCCTGCATGTAGCGTAGACATATAGATAAAGTGTATTTTTCTAGCTACAAAGCTAAGGTGCGTATCAAAATGATACAAAAGCTTCCATAGTCATGCCAAGTAGGCTTGATAAGATAACACAGATTGCTCACAGATTGCTTATCTAAGTCAATACAGTTCCGTAATGTAGGCGGAATGGCAACGTTTCTAGGCAAGGTCGTGAAAAAACGTATAGTGATACTGTGTACATGCGACCTCTGCGGTGTAGCGGCCGAGGCTGTGCTTCCCAAGCGAGAATTCCCGGGTTCGAGTCCCGAAACCCAGTGGCCTATCACACAACACTTTGCAGGCGTAAAATTCCAACAAAGTGATCAATCACGATAGTTATAAATTAGTTTGTAACTATTGGAGGATATTTACACACCTACGTTCTTATATTACAAACGTAATATACCTACATATACCTTTCAATATTGAGGCAACATTTGAAGTACACCTAAACTAAGGATCATGGCTCTCGACATACAGGTTCTCACCTAGTTCGCGGGTCATATAATAATAATAATATAATATAATAATACCTTGGACACTATTTTCACACATTGATCTAGCCCCAAACTAGGATGCCCTGTATCTTGGGTACTAGACAACGATACACATATATAGATAAATATTATACTTAGATAGATAAACAACCATGACTAGGGTACAAACATCCGTTCTCATCAAACAAATATTTGCCTCCACCGGGACTCGAACCCGGGACCGTTGGCTTCGTAGGCAGGGTCACTGCCGACACGGCCATTCGGGTCGTCAAAACATTATTAATAATTCTATCGCAATGAAGAATCCTGTTAATTTATAGTACATTATGTGACTGCTACAAAATGCCTAATTATGTACAGTTATACATATACACTAGTTTATCTACACACATATCATAAGCTCTCTTTGATGTGTTCAGGAACCGCATGTTTGACCGGCATTGTGACCATGATCATTGCTCTGCAGTTGTTTAGCTTGTTCAGTAGTACCAACTTCACAGACAAAGTAAGGCCGGCACGCAGGTGGGCGTCGGCGTTCGAAATTTCATAACATGACAATTTTTGGTACATTATGGTCATAATGTATCAATATCTAGATCAGAAATGAGTTTTTACCAAGAAGTTTATCATGATGCTGGTCGTAACGTCTGGTTTTTAGACGCAGTAAAGAGGGTTTATGATACGTGTGTAGATAATAGTAGTTTATGTGACTGCTACATAATAGAGGGCATTAATACTCGAGAGTGGGTTTATGTAACGAGCCGAAGGCGAGTTTCATAATAATATCACTCGTTTATCTCTCACATTCACTAGTTTATCTACACATATAATTATTATAAGCTTTCTTTGAAGTGTTCAGGAACCGCATGTTCGACCGGCATTGTAGCATTGATCATTGCTCTGCAGTTATTTAGCTTGTTCGGTAGTAGAAACTTCACAGACAAACTAGGGGCGGCACGCAGATGGGCGTCGGCGTTCGAAATTTGAATGTCATATAAGTTTTTTTTGTACATTATGGTCATAATGTATCAATATTCATATAAGAAATGAGTTTTACCACGAAGTTTATCATTTTGCTGGTCGTCACGTGTGGTTTTTGGACGCAGTAAAGAGGGTTTATGATACGTGCGTAGATAAATAATGTTATTAGCTATAAGATATTGTTGACTCAATAAACCATTTTAATTTGTGATGTATGTGTGTGTATGTTACCAAACTTTGTTGACATCTTACAAATTGTGCACCTGTAAAGTTTTTTGTGACAGAACTGGCCGCAGGTCTTTAATGTTTATATGTTTCTTGTCCTACAGTGGTCCAATGTAAAGAAGAGGCAAAAAATGTCGTTTTCTAAACAATTCAATTCAATGTTACAACATTTACGAAAAAAAAAGAATATTTAAATTTTGTATTTGTGCCGTCGCTGTTTCTGGTCACACGACACATGGTATCCTAGTGTGGGGCCAGAAGCAATGTATGTGCCTTTAAGTAAATGTTATGTGCTACAGCACTAAACTGAGGGCTTGAAAAAAAGAATTAAAAAACAAGAACTGTTGGAAAGCCTTTGGAATCGGCTAATTATCTAACTGAAATGAAAAAAGTCGCTCAAATGCGAGTCGGACTCGCGCACTGAGGGTTCCGAAAAAAATGCATTTTTTGTGAAGGAACAGACAGTTTGAAAAAACTCAATTTTTTATCATTTGAGTTAGTTCAGTTGGGATGCCTCTAGAATCTGGTGACGTGACTTTTGTCCCAAATGGTAATTTGCTGATGGGCTGGCCCTCTGTCACTCAAAAATAAGTGTTTATGTTGAAAAGCCAGCTTTTAACCAACATTTAGCCAACTAAATGTTGGTGCAATTCTGTGCTTTTGCCAAACCGCATGGAAAAAGCTTACAACGAACTACCAAAAACCATCTCACACCTAAATTCCGAATCATTGTTTTCCAAACATCTAAACATATATTTAATAACTAACGTTTTTACTGAATAGAATAATTATTTTCAGACTTAATACCAAATTATTAAGATGGCCTACCCAATACAAGAATATTATAATCTATATAGATTATATTTCTGTAATTTATTATATAATAATATGTATAGTTAACATGTTCAATTCAATGTGCATACTAGGGCATGCACCCGGTTCTACCCGGTTCTGAGAGAACCGGGTATACCCGGTTCTAAACAATTTTCATAGACCCGGTATTGAAGTTTCTAGAACCAGGTTTTCGGTTCTTTACGGTTCCGAAAAAAAGATAGCGTACAGCCACATGGAGCGAACCCGGTTCTCAAAAAAAAACATTCCATAATTTTCTTTACCCTCTCGCTCCCACATCTATTGTTCTCTATTGTTAGTGTGATCCGTGTGTGTCCCTCCTTACGCAAGGGAACCGATCGATATCGATCGATAAAAAGGAGTTCAACATTTCAAGGCCGTGCAACAGGATTGACAAAAAAAAAAGTTCGCAGAATTATATCTTCTCCATTGCGTGCGTTCGTGATTCCGTATTGTTTTATAGGTAAGTAAATTAACTACATTTTGTCTGAAGGGCAGTTAAATAAGTACTGATCAGGATTCTTTCGTTTTCCCTGTCCTACCAGCTATGAGATGTGCAGTGATATTGTGTTTCTCATACTGCGAACAAAATCATTTGATGAAGAAAGGCGATCAACAGAACGGAGCAGGCTAGAGATTGAGGAACAAGGAATGATACCAGAAAATTTGACTAATGCGGAGCAGCTACAAAGAGAGATTGCAAAGGTCCAGAGTGTCATGTCATTTGATCGATCTGGTAATAACATCTCGACTGGTAATAACAGTCTGGCAATGTCAATAAAACTTGAGATGGCTCTGTTCGAAAATGGCGGTAATAGGGGCCGCTATTTAACGAAAGCATTTAATCATTTAATGACAATACCACCAACCAGTGTTGAACCAGAACGTATTTTTCATCTGCGGGTTATATGTACCACCTTCGGTCGTCACTCAATGATAGCAGTATAAATGCAATTTTGTTTCTGCGTTCATATAATCAAAATATTTAATTAAGTATAGAAAATTGTATTCTATCTAAGTATATGATACTAAAGTTATATAAAAACTGATTATTTATATAATCTTTATGGATCTCTGTATTTTTGCATGCCTGAAAGACTGATTAAACGTAGGTAGTATAAAAAATAAACACAATGAAATAAAGTAATTATATTATTAAAAAAAACCGGAACCGGAACCGGGCACCCGGTTCTGTTTGGCTCAGAACCGTAAAACCCGGTTCTGGACAAAAGCCGGTTCCTGCATCCCCTAGTGCATACCCGAAAAGGGATACTAATTATTAAGTGCCTATTATAAAATGTACCACTTATTTACTCTAATTACCAATAAGAGTTTGAGTTTTATTTTGAAAAGGGCTTTTAATAAACAATAATAATAAATTCAGCACATTAATGACCCCACCGAGGGGCACTGGCCTTTACCTGGATACGATTAAGATTGAGCCATCATACTCCACGCTGGCCAAAGGGCTTAGTAAGTAAAGGATTATGTTTAAACTATTAACAAAAACGCACCTATTATACTACCAATAAATTCGAAATGACTGCCAGAATGGATAAATGTCCACCAAGTTGTGTTTGGATAAATGATCACCAAACTTCTTTTTATGTTTTGTGTACTTAAGTTTATGTTTTAAGTATTTTTTGTTGTTCTTACATGTTCAGCCTAACACGAAGGATAAAGGGGGCTTCGCTTCGCTCACCCCCTTTACTCTTCACCTAAGCTACCGCAGTATTTTGCCCTGATATTTTTTGCAACTTTTGGTGTTCATTTATCCATTTTGGGTAGGAAAAAATATTTTGGTGATCATTATATTTGTTGCCGTAAGTAAATGGCAAAATATAGTATTGTATAGTAGTAAATCTGTATGTTAGTGTAACAAAAATAAATGAATAATATACATATAGTGACAAAGTACTTCAGCTAGGCAAATTGTGTGTACATTAACTTGTTTCCGAGTATACAATAGGGCGGATATTTCCCCGGATATTGCTGTAATGGAGCCTACAAGTTTAGCATGACAGAACACTTTTATGATAACCTTTATAATGTGACCTTGGTTTTAGGGCGAAAGAAACCTTTGTTACGTTTTTTCTACTGAATTCGTCGCTTTAGTTTAGCGAGATATCCTTGAAAACTCCTTAGAGCGGCAAAATAAGACACCTTTTCGTAAACGGGGTGGTAACCAGCTAGTATTCAACTCTCCATTTTGCGGGGGGAGCCCACCGCGACAGTTACTTGGTAACTTTCTTTGAAGTTATCTTTACAAACCAAGTGGCTGCCTACGGATCCTTTGTTCCATGTGGCGACAAGGAGAGCCGGTGCCGCTGGTAACACAAATCACTTATCAGTCACATTTCATTCGAATATCATTGCACTACTTTGAAAATATGCATAGCAACGAAACTAATACAAGATTGAGCTGACCACGAATATCCACAATCACCAGGAGTGCATGGCTTCGAGACAGCTTGAGTAGTTTTGATACAAAACGCCCGCCCGCACTGTCTCGCCCGGCCTTATGTTTCTAGCTGACTGACTAGCTAGACTCCTACGCACACTCTGTTGCCGGTACTGTTAGCTAATGTGGGCTGATAATATTGCAAAATGACGCGGCTGTGATGGATAAATAATACCACTGGGTTTACGGCCTGAACATACTTAAAATCCACAATTACTAGGATAGTACTTATCATCGTGGGATCTAGAAATAGCACCAAATGAGGTTTCCAGGGTTCCGTACCATAAAAGGAAGAATGACATAATTCAAAAAACTAAAAACCCGCTTGCAGTACACTAAAACGCACAAAACATGTAGATAAGACTTAACGTATTTATTGAGATTCGATAAAATTATTATAGTATTTAATTTAATTTAACACTGTACTACAACCTATATAATAATTTTAACATCACAAAAATATGCAAAATATATAATAAATGGTTTTCACGCTTGCTTCTCACACAGGAGATGCAGGTGCGAATCCTGACCATGTACCAATGAGATAATTAATTTATCTTAAGTAGGTACATTATCGGACGTTCAGTTTTTCGGATGACACGTTAAGCTGTAGGTCCCGGCTACTATCGATATGTGGTAGTGACCGTAAAACCCCTCTACCAACCCGCGCTGAGCCAGTAAGGCTTAACCTTACTCATATCCGGGTAAAGGCCTGTGCCCCTCGGCGGGGACATTAATGTGCTACATTTATTTATTATATAATTATGTAGAAAGAAAGAAGGTGTCACTGGCTCTAAAACCTCCAAGAATGATTCGGCATGACCACAAAGTCCCCATTCCGGGCGGCAGTATCCCGCGTGCAGATTGCCTCAATGGTCGCCAACCTCCGATAGGAGATGGTACCAGAAGAAGAAGAAAGAACCTTCAAATCCTTACAGTACCTATAAGAAAGGCTAAGTAAGTAATCTCCGATTTCTGAATTGAGAATTTCACTAATCTAGCACTTAAATATAGTTCTGCCTCTGCAGATGTCACAAAAAAGTACGTGAGAGAACGATACGTAAGTATGAATTTCTTAATTCAGACACCGGCGCTAAATCAATCATCCGATATTCACCCACTGCTGGGTGTTATGTAGGCCTCTTCTTTACCACGACATCCACACCTCTGAGCCTCCCTCATCCACTGCCTATGGCGAAGACTTCATTCGTCCATCTAGCTGGTGCTCTGCCCACTGGTCGCCGGCGGTTCTGGGAAGCCACTCCTGTAACCGCTTAGGTCCACCTTCCGTCATCTCTCCTTGCTAAGTAACTAATGCGAAGTAACGCAACTTTTTTCAAGGAATTCATGCTTAGTTCACCTATTCGCCTCACTGCTCGGTACAGCCCGCAGCCACTTCTTTATAGGTATTTGTTGAATTTCCATAATTGAGACTATGTATTTTATATGAGTGTAGGTGTTGTCGGTCTATCTATGCGTCATGTTTATAAACAATTCGAACTACGAATGAAGTCATTCTGGCCTTGGCATTGAGACGCAATTATAATGAACCCTAGTACATAAAGTACAGTGCCTTGTTCTAATTGCATTGTATGTCTGCATGTTTGATGCTCTTAACAAACACATGCTCACTCCATTTTGCCCGGAAGAGGGGAAGGCAAAGAATAAAGTCCTCAATTTTCTACATTCCTGGCACACATCTCTCGCTTTCTCATTCACTACCGCATGTGTTCTTTAGCTGATCGCAGGAAATTCCATGACTCTACGAACTACATTATTTTTAATTAACCCCATGTCAAAAATGACTTAGTTACCAACACTCTGTTAACTAGATATATAACACAAGGGAACAAGATTAAACATTCTTCATGTTGCTTGGAATTTTATGCCTGTTGTTTTAAGGTCGCTGATTTCAAATCTACCCTCCTTTTTTCTCTAGCAGCTCCAGTTTTTGCGATACAGCTGTCAGACATATTTTTTTACCTAGTCACAGTTCTTCAACTTCAAATTAACCGAGCTGTTTTAATAAGCAGCGTTTTGTTCAACCTCAAGAAATATCTGTAAAAACGATCCCAACTCTTTTTGTAATGTCTGTGGTGGTGGTGGTGGTGATATTTTGATTACTTTGGATTGCCTTTAGACGTACTGGATCCCTCATATGGTATATAAAATATGTGTGGAGTCTTTGAGATTTTGGGCGAATAAGAGTAGCCCCCATTTTAAGTATCAAACACTAATGATGTGGCGGGAACCTCCAAATCATCAAGACGATTGTTATTTTTGTGTGGTTGATATAAACCGGATTAATAAATGAAACCGGTCGAAAAGGTTTTAACCTAACTTGATATCTGTTACTCGGCCAGTCCTGTACTCCTGCGATGCGCCAGTAGCCCAAGCTTCTTCATCTTCACAAAATAATCACGACTTGGAAGAGAAATGCTCTTCTTCAAGTGATAAAGTGGGCCAACTGATTTGAAGCCAGATATTTCTTCTGAGCCCCAGCCCTTTAATCAGGTAAACCTCAGTGCATTAGTCAGAGACCTTGGGTCTTTCTAAAAAAGAATCCGACATTCTAGCTTCTCGATTAAAGCAAAGCAATCTTTTAATCATTGAAACAAGAATTTCGTACTATCGTAACGGAAAGACAGAATTGCTTACATTCTTTTCTGAAGATGACGGCTTTGCCTTTTGTTCAGAGGTTCCTGGTTTATTGAAAGCAATTTGAGAACAGAAGTATGATTCAAATGAATGGCGTTTATTTAGTGATTCATCTAAACGTAGCCTCAAATGTGTATTTATGCATAACGGCAATAAGCTGGGTTCGATACTGATTGCACATTCAACTACCGTCAAAGAAGAATATGCTACTGTAGCTTCTGTTATGAGCAGAATCAAGTACAACGAACACAAGTGGCTGATATGTGTAGATCTAAAAATGGTGAATTTTCTTCTTGGACAACAAGGCGGCTACACAGAATATCCATGTTTTATTTGTCTGTGGGACAGCAGAGCTAAGCCTGAGCACTGGGTTAGAAAAGATTGGCCTTCCAGGCAAGATATAATTCCGGGAAAACTGAATGTGAGAATTAAACCCCTTGTGCCCAGGGCTCGCATAATACTGCCACCTTTGCATATCGAACTAGGGCTAATGAAACAATTAGTCAAAGCTCTGAATAAGGATGGTGATTGTTTTAAATAAATCTCTAAAAAGTTCTCTCTCTCAAAGTATAACTTGAGCACAGAAAAACTTAAAGCCGGAATTTTCGATGGTCCACAAATAAGAAGGCTGATAAAGGATGAAAAGTTTAAGAATTACATGACTTATATTGAAAAAAATGCCTGCAATGAATTCGTTTGTATTGCAAAAAATTTTCTAAAAAACAAAAAGGTTGAAAGTTATACTGAGCATATAGAACTGATGTTGTCAAACTTCCAGCAGCTTGGTTGTAATATGAGCTTCAAGGTACACTACCTCCATGGCCATTTGGACCGTTTCTCTGAAAATCTTGGCGATCTGAGTGAAGAACAATGGAACGGTTCCATCAAGACATTCGAACTATGGAGGAACGTTACCAGGGTCACTGGAATGCTCACATGATGGCGGATTATTGTTGGAGCATTAAAAATAGCCCCTGTGAACCAAGACAAGCAAGAAAATCTTAAGGAATTTTTCGACAAGTAGTTGTTGATGTATTTGTAATGGTTTTCTTGATAACAAATAGATTTTTCTTTAAAAACGCGTTCTAACTATATCTAAAAAACAAAAGCAAACAATCTGACTTCAGATCTGAAATCAGCACCCCGAGAAGGTATAATATTAGTCATAATATTTCATGCTACAAAAATGCTGTTCCCTTGTGTAATATATATAATTTCTTTATTGCACACAACTAATATATAGACAACAAGACTTACCTACATAAAAGTAACAGTAGTGTACAAAGTAGTGTACAAAGGCGAGCTTATCTCTAATAAGAGATCTCTTCCAGCAAACGAAATTAGGATGGGAAAGGTCGATTGCTGAGCAGGGGTAGACCATGTTTACAAAAATATAATTTACCTAGTACATACCTAAATAACTAATATATGGTTAGATATATAATATGTCTTAATCACTAATATTAAACAATATTAACTAAATATACGAGTGCTTACATAAATAATATATAATATACTCGTACATGCTAAACATAAATACTATACATATATTCACGCGACTTTTAAATATATTAAGAGAAGGATTGTCCCTGATGGTGCAAAGGGAGAGCATTCCACAATGAATGGCCCGGAATCTATACCCATGCTCATAGGATGCGGTGTTATGGTGTGGGGTTGTGAGCATTGAAACCGCGTGAGTTCTCCGACGCCTGCTGGAAGAAAGAAATGGAAAACGGTCTCTTAAGAAGGTTGGAAAGCGTGGATTGCGTAAAATGCTGTAGAGGATGTTGAGGATGTGAGAACCCCGACGAAGACGTATTGGCAGCCACTTCAGCTCTTTGCGATGATGTGATACATGGTCGTATTTTCGCAGCCCAAAGATAAACCGAATCTCGCGATTTTGAAGTTGTAGAGTTAGTTCAGTTATATTTCGTTGGCATAATCGCCAGCAGATATCAGCATAATTGATGAGGGGTTGAAGGAGAGACTGAGCGAGAGTGATTTTGGTCTGTCGAGGCAAAAAGTACCGAAGTCTCCTGAGAGAGTGAAAAGTAGCAATGCCTCGCCGACTGACCTCATTCAGGACAGCTGGTTGTCGAAGATTAGACCCAGGTTATTAGTTTCATCGCTATACACGATTGGGGTACCATTAAAAGTAAGTAAGTAAATGGGCTGTTGCTGCAACAAGTTAAGAGATTGTCTGGTGCCTTTAACCATGGCCTGGGACTTGCTCGGGTTAGCCAGGAGTCCGAAGAATGAAGCCCAGCTTCTCCCCAAAGATCAGCGTTCAATGCCTCCACAGAAGAGTTGACCACGTTATGAGAGAAGTGGCGATAAATCTGGAGATCATCAGCATAAAGATGATATGAGGAAGACAGGATGTCCGAGATGGAGTTTATGAAAATCGAGAATAGAAGAGGAGAAAGAATACCACTTTGAGGGACGCCTGAAAGGATGTCACACCATTCAGTGGATGTCTCCTGCAACCTGATACGCTATTGCCGATCCCTCAAATAAGAGTCAAACCAGCTGGCAGAGAAGGAAGAGACTTCAGGGATCTGAGAAGAAGCTCAACGAGAATGTCGAAATCTACGCTGTTGAAGGCACTACAGAAATCAAATAAAGCCAACACGGAAAGCTGTTTGCGGTCCATGGCTAGCTGGATGTCATCTGTGACTTTCAGCAGAGACGTGACGGTGCTATGAGCCCGTCGGAATCCTGACTGGAACGTGTTTAGCAGATTGTTTGAGGAGAGGTAATAGGAAAGCTGGTTATGGACAATGGTCCTAAGGACTTTGGAGAGGATGGGCAGTATTAAAATGGGACGGTACTCTTTGAAAGAGGTGGGACTGGAGGTTTTAGATAGTAGGATGACTAGTGTTTTTTTCCACACAGTGGGGAAGACGCCACTAGCTAAGGAATAGTTTATAACGTGTGTTATTGCTGGTAATAGTTTGTCTAGGATTGTCAGTAGCATTTTAAGGAGCAAATTTTGTCATCGCCTACAGCTTTCGAGTTGACTGCCTAAAGCGCCTTCTTGACAGCATCGATTCCAACATAACTCAAGTTGAATGGTGTGGTGTTGGGTAAGGACTTAGAGCGCAGGCTCTGAAGCGTGGCTTGTTTGACAGTCGGCTCCATCACAACAGGCGGGGCAGAAAGAAATCGGTTGAAAGCATTGAGATCTAAATTACCAGCAGGTATGTACTTAGGTCCCGGGACTTACCTACACCAAGCGTTCTCAGGAATTTCCACACCCGAGCTGGAGTATAGCTCAATATATTCGTGGATGTGCCTACGTTTAGCATCGCGACAGAGACGGTTGCAACGGTGGCGAAGACATTTGTAAGAGAGGAAATTGTCATCTGTCGGATTCTTGGCTCTATTCCTCTTGGCCATTAGGCACTTGATAGTGTCTGTTAGCCAAGGGGCAGGGAGGTGTTTAACTCTCACTTTATTTGTAGGTGAGTGCTTGCGATAGAGACTCAGGGCTATAGAATTTATATTTTATTATCAACAGTCTTGGTGACAGGGGACCAGTCAATCGACATAGCATCAGACAAAATATACCCATGGTCGAAATCCTTAAAGTTCCGGATATAAAGTAATTTCGCTCTGCTCTTGAGAGGCGTTATCTTATAAGAAAGATAGATGAGGTCATGATAAGAGAAAGGAGAATTTAGCTGACCGTGTATTGCGACCTTGTCCAAATTGGAAATGATCATAACATCGAGAAGCGAGGGAGAGCAACGAGGTTGGAAATGGGTGGCATCAAGAGGCAGAATATGCAGATTTAAGGAGTCGAGTATGGACCGGATTCTTGCATAACGTGGATTGTTTTTAAGGAGACAGGTGTTGAAATCACCAAGAATGAGGGAATCGTTACAAAGTGGTGTCAGTTCATTGAGGAGTGATTCAAAAGAATCAAAATAATTGATGCGAAGAGAGGGACTACAAAGAACACCGAGGAGGACCTTGTTGTGGTGAAGACCAATTTCGAGAAAGAGATGTCCAGCAGACTCGGACTACTGACTAGGGGACGCACTGATCACCTTGCACGGAATTTCCGCACGTAGATAGATGGATACGTAGATAGAGATCTTACCGTCAGTACAATGCCATTTCTT
Organism: Argyresthia goedartella; assembly: GCA_949825045.1. Taxonomy (NCBI): domain Eukaryota; kingdom Metazoa; phylum Arthropoda; class Insecta; order Lepidoptera; family Argyresthiidae; genus Argyresthia; species Argyresthia goedartella. The sequence continues at coordinate 18,290,391 of OX463833.1, read as the reverse complement.
AATAGGCCATGACAGATATTAATATTTTCTCCGGGCTTCCTTCAAGCACCTTCAAGTTTTCTGTCAGTAAATGTACAGCCAAAGAAACTTCACGAACATGTTAATACAAGTAGTACATAGCTATCCTGTTACACATATTTAAATACATATATTTTCTCAGTAAAAAATCGTTAACTCAGTTTTAAGTTCACTTTCACAGTTCACTTATTAGAATAAGATTTTTAATTTAAAACTTGTCTCAACTGGTGCATGATGTGGATGCCTGTAATTAAGGAAACATACAGCTATGTAACACTTAGGATTGACCATTTACATAATCTTATTGTATTCCTTGTTTGTGTTCGTTAAATCAATAAATAAACATTCGTAACACTGTTCATATAAGCTCGCTGGTTATGGGTAATTCTGATTTACATCTCTAAATATAAAAAATATATACTAACAAATCGCCAAACTCTACTCATTTGATACTCAATCATGAAAAATCAGCTGATAGGATTTGGTTGGATTTTGACATAAACTCAAAACAGGACAATTTTATCCCTCAATTTTCGTTTTTACACTACTCTACATGCATAAAAATATTCATTATTGCTTGTTATAGAGCACTAATAACGAGCAATAATGAATATAACGTCCTCGCAGACGAAGTCGCGGGCTAAAGCTAGGAGTTTATAAACAATTGATTCATTTGTCTGCTGACCGCAGGGTCTGCATGTTAATTTATTTAATGACCTCAAAGATTTCTACTGTTCTGATCTCGTTCAGTTACACCATTTGGAGATCTTAGTCTTTGTGTCGTACGTATTTCGTGTGTACTCAAGTACTATGACACCTTTTCCCATTAGGAGTGGCAGAGCATAGTTGGATCCCCTGTTTAGTCAGTGCTTCAATACTCCATTATGCGTGACAGGGGTCTAACCCATAGCCGCAACTAAATGTTAATATCGTATGTAAATCTTGTAGTCCAAAAAGAGTAGCCATATGTGAATGAGGCTCTTCTAGGTTTAAGGAGGTTATTAACCCTGTATTGGAGATAAATTATTGTATCGATTGTCTTTTGAATAATGACTAATGGCCATGTGATGAATGATTGACGTATCATTCATTAAGTATAAATTACTGCTCTACTTAGTTAAAATAAAAATTCACTGAAAGCACTCTTGATAATAATAGGCCCTGTAAACATTTACATACTTGCTTCAGCCACACACTAGGATACCCGGTGTCGTGCCGTATGACACACTAAATAAGCATTGTATCCTGACGCCAAGTTTCTTGTCGCTTGAGTGTCACCTGGAGGGTGTAGCGGCGTATGGGACAAGAGAGATGTATACATTGGCGAGAAAGAGGCGGTGGCCTCGCTAAGGGGCACCAAGAAAATTGTACCTACCGAGGAAATAAGTTTGCATCTCTAGAGAAACAGAAACCTGGTGATTGAACAACACTCAGGCGCCAAGAGAACTGTGCCTACCAAGGAAATAAGTTTGCACCAATAGAGGAACAGAAACCTAATGAATGAATAACCCTCCTATAACCTTCTCATGGCTACACAAACAAACAAAATAGGTAAACAAAAGTATCAGTGTGCAATGCTGTGTTACTTCTATTAGTATATGTTTGCTACATACACACATAGAAAAACCTCTCTTTAAGGCGCTACCTCGTCCTTGCAAAGGTCCCCGTTACTCCATGCGGAAAGACCCGCAGTGTGAGAGGGACGGAATCGGGAAAAAATGAAAAAACGTAGCGCTAAACCACAGAAAAATTGTTTAAAAATAAACTACGCTATTTTGTTAAAAAGTTTTTTAAGGAGATTTTGCGAATACATAATATCTACATTTTGAACGCAGTTCCACAATGAAATTAGTTAGGATTTCAGAATTACAGGAAATAATAAAACAATTTAGAGGTGTTTTCGTAATTAAATTCTATGGAGAAAATTTCACCCAATCGCGTTTCTCTTTAGTGAAAATCTTAATCAAATACTCAATAAACGTTAACCTAAAAATCAAATCTGATGACTTCATGGAGTAAAGGAATTCGAAAAAAACCCAAATTTTTTTTCGTATCACCTTAATTGTTATGTTAGCCTGTGGGAGTTATTCCCCCTTGAAGAAGAGGCTTGTGGTCTTCACCCACAGCAGTCCATGATAGCCTCTACACTTAGGCCCATATAAATCAACTGCTTTCTTTTAAGCTATCATGAAACTGACAGATTCTATATGGCGATTGTGATATAGCTGAGACAACTCTTGAAGCTGAGAGTTGTTTATTAATATGGACCCTTGAGGCAAAGAAGATGGTATCAGAATTGACCAATTATTAACTAAACAAACAAAAAGTGTGCCAAAAATTTCCTTACATGTAGGAAATTACCCAACCTGTCAAAATTTGTATAAAATATGTATTTCAAAATAAATATTTTTATTTCAAAGGGCAAGCCATCACTTTAGTCCCATTTAAAAAAAAATAGGCATTGATAAGTATTTAGTTTAAAAGTACATGTCAACTGTCAAGTGAGCAACATCTTCTCCTGAAATAAAATTACAATTTGCATTAAAACATTATCGAGTACAATTCTACAATCGAGTCTATTTCTGAGCGAGAAAATCTCCCTCAAACTGGTTAGTAGGTCATAACTTCAAGAATGTGTGAGGTATCTACGGCAATAATACCTTCAATGAAAGATCATTAACTAAGAATGTTTTCATAAAGATTTGCACATAAAAAGCTTTCACTTGTTTTTGTTAAATTAGGTCCGAAAAACTTATTTTATTGATGATTGAAATTTGCCATGCTCTTCAATGGTTTGTAAAAACCAAGGCTGACGTAGCAGATATACAAATCAAGATTTACTAGAATGCTTATAAGTGATTTATTAGAATCAATTGTACAATAATCCAATTATTGTTTAGTTTTGCAATGATAATTACTTTACTGTGAAAATCTGTAAATTTCCATCGAAAACACTAAATCATCAATAAAAATTTAACAAATGATTTAATGACTTAATGAATGATGAATAATGAAATGAATAATGAAATGAATTTAATGACTTCGCCATATGTCTGTTTGGCTCAAATGGTTCTAAATGGTCTGCACTAGCTTCGGTTTCAGTCTTTGCATCGAATCGATGTACCGGATACCCTGTATATCTTATAAAGTATTTTTGTAATATTTGTGTGTATGTGTAATTTTTTATTTTTTTTTAATTTAGTTGCTGTTTTCTTGTTTGTTTCAATATTTTATTAATAGCTGAACCAGCATTGTTTCACTGCACATACTTACTGGGTTGGCTGGAAGAGATTTCTTTTAGGATTAAGCCCATCTTTGTAATTTTTTTTCCCACTGCGTCAATTGTTTTACTGTTGTTTTATGCAATAACCACTAGACTGTCACGCGGACACATTTTGACCGATGCAAAATACCCCAGGCTGTCACAAGGACACATTTTGACCGATGCGTAAAAGGCGGTAAATAAGGACCGTTATTTAATCAAAGCCTTTGTCTATCTTGCTCAAACTTCCACTAAACGTTGCCGAAAGAAGGAGAAAGGCATAACATCCTTTGTTTCTACTCTAAAGCAAGCATTAGTGGTTGACCGAGGCAATGAAATATCGCGCCGTCAGTCACGTGCCAGCGCTTATTGAGTGGTGGTGTGGTTGTGGTGATTGCTTTCCAGGATTATTGTATGGGGAGGCATGTTATTGTTATTTATTTATGTGCGATAACGTATTTAGATGTAAATAAACTACAAACAAGCTATATTTTTTCCATTTTTCATTTTTTTCTACAATAATTGGAAAAAAAAAATTAAATAAAAATAAAAATTTGATTTAAAATTAAAATTAAAATATATTGCTAGGCAAAACTGGACTATTCTTTTTTATCCGGTAGCTTATTTAAAAGCCATTCCAACGATATAACTTTCTTAGAGAGCTCCCATAGAAAAAATAGAGATATTTATATAGGATGTTAGCGGGCGGAGTTAGCGTGCGACCCCGTGACAGACGCGGCCATTTTGCATTTTTGGGTTTGACAGTTCAGAGGATATAGGATATAATAATAATAATAATAATTTAACTGAGATACAATTGTGTCAGTATGATGGCTAAATAAATAAATAAGTAATTAGTTTGGTTTCTAAATAAAAAAAAACTGAAAAGTATGATGTCATCCAAGTTAACAAAATTGTGTATTATGCCTTCCTGATTTTCAGTGGTGTTTACAGTCATTGTCATAAGATGTATTCTGTTCATAAGGGTCTAACTAGAATACATCTAATATTATATATTTGTTTATGCTATGAAATATGTGTGAGCTTGACTGTCAGAAAACAAATTTTGCTGATATTTCATACAAACTTTGAAAGGCCACAACTTCAATACCCCATGGATTAGCTGGTTATCTTTTGGTAAACCTTTTTTTTGTATCATCCTAGGTTTTTTTCTATGGATTTTGTACCATCTCCATTAAATATTTGATGTTCATCAAACATATTGAATTTATCTAATGAATGATCAATTATTTACTTTTAATACATAAATGTACTCACCCTAATATATCTTTCTAAGTCAGCTGGTATATATCCCATCCTGATGTCTTCATTATTCTCAGCATGACTGACAGTGCTGTGAGTAATATTACTGGTTCCATTGAGGTCAGAATGTAACTTTTCTGTTAAAAAATTAACTTTCTTGGTGGACGGAGCAGGATGATCTGTAGTGGGGCTCTCATTCCCAGTTTCTATCTGTAATGGAACATTAGACCATAACAACCCATGTATCTTTATACCATCACAGCCAAGATAGCAATATGGAATTAGTTATAGTTAGTCACCTCAAAAAACAGCTGTCTCTTCTAAGCAAAATTATATTTACAAACCTTCTAGAAACATGCACAACATGGTTAAACAATTAAAACAACATCAGTTGGCTAAACAAAGAATTTGATGCAGAGACACAACTTATCAACCTCATTATAAATACAAACAACAGCACCGTTTCATCGTTAACAGGGGCGGCAGTATGTGGCAGAAAATCAATAGCTAATGAATATGCCGCCAAGACTCAACAGGTGGTACAATGCAGCAAAAAGTTTTACTCACGGTGGTATCTGGCTCTGAAGGTGGAGAAAGACCCAATATTGTTTTCTCCTTCTTAATCTCACGCTTCTTGAGTGCAATGAGGCTTTCTAAGTCCCACCGTGATGCCATAATGAGGGGTTGTAGACAACAAATTCTCACTTTCTATTCTATCACGCGGGAAATTTATCTTTTCCTTCCAGACTTCCGAGGCGTATTTCTTGCCGGGGACTATAGTTAATAAGACCGCTGAATATTACATACACTTACACGATCTAGGAAGTAAATAAAACGTAATGTTCAAATTAAAAACAGCAAAATGAGAATCGTTGAAAACAAAATTTGAAAAATAGCTGTTTTGATTTTTGACGCTGGCTAGTTTCCTCTCTCGGGGTCAATGACATTATTCCGAATTTTAGATTGTGGTATTTCTATTTTATTGTGTTGCTATAAATACATATATATTTAAAAACCTAGTTAGGATTAAAATACCATTCATATTTTTTTGAAGCGTTATTTATGCAATTTCTCTTAATTATCACAATTATAACACTACCTAACAGTCCAGTGGATCCTGAAGATAAATTCGACAGCTTTAATATCCTCACCTCCTAACTGTTCAGTTCGGAACGCTATGTTCAAGTTCGTATTTTTCTGTCTGCTCAAGCATACACGTACAATAATAATGTCAATAACGCGAGCCGATGCTGCACCAGCAATCGCATAGTAAGCACGACTTCAGGATACGTCATCTCATCACGCTTGTGTAAAGTTCCGTTTGACCTGATCAAATTGGAATGACCCTGGGCAGAGTTGTGCCCCACGGCAGTGGCGGCTTTGGCCCTCAATACTTACTGAGGCACCGCGCTGCCCGATAGAAAAAATGGCCAAGTGCGGGTCATACTTGCGGACTTAGGGCTCCGTACTATGGAAAGTTTAAGATATTAAAAATAAACGTTATATTTTCACCGATCTTAACGTCTAATAACTTAAGTGACGATGTATGTGTAAGTGTATAGTCAGCATACTTATTAGATAAAAATCTCTCAGTCAGACATTTTGTCATTCATATCACAGTCATTAATATAAGTAAAATGTAGATTTATGACGGCTCAAAAGAACGCACGGCCAGCAATACAATTTTTGCAAGTAGGTACTTCCGCATAGCCAAATATAACGATCATACCACGAGCTTTGAAATGAACGGACGAACGTTTTCCTACCATTAAGTCATATTTATATATTTTTTTTAATTCAGGACAGGGGCGGAAACACGTTTTAATCATATCAGATTTTTCCGATTCATTGCGCAATGCAAACGGGGTTATTAGTAATAAAGCTACAATATCAAATCTTGGGTACATGACAAATTACGCACGAACTGCCGCGAGACTGCCCTACCTACAAATTATAAGAATAAAAACGCGTCAATAGCTAGCCGTGTCCAGTCCACGACTGATGGCGATTCTGGCGAATGTAGGGACGTTCCGATTCAAGTAAATACGAGTATTGTACTCGATACGTTTGTTTCGATACCAACTACTTTTAGCATCGAATCAATCTAGCGAGTACCTACTTGGTATCGAAACAAATGTACTTGAATCGAATCGAATCAAACCAATTTTGTTATACGAAGGGACGGAACTAGTTTTTTGAACGCATCTTACAATTACGACCTATGAACGCGCCGCAATCCCTTCCAACCGCCCTTGTTGTTATTATTATTCTCTATCTCTCTCGACCTCTCTCAGGCAGCCGCGGCGCGACATTGCCCGTCACCAACCAGCCAAGAGCATCCATTTATTTGCTTGGTTGAGCCAGCCTTATTGGTTCGATTGCCAGAAAGCCAGATATTACGCCATATTTATTTTCTGACATTCTTTGTTGTTGTTTGGCGAACAAGTCGGCGTAGAAAATCTATTTTTCTATTATTCCTAAAAAAAGGCCTGAATCCTATCGATATAACTAGGTATCGATACTTTATGGTTAGTTATATGGGTAGTATAAGTATAAGCCCCGCAGGATGCTAATGCGCTTGACGGTTCCATACATTTTCGTTTTATTGATAGAACATGGCTCATAATTCTGAATAAATAATGTTCAGAAAGTTCACGTGCCTGCTGTTACAATGGATGCAGTGCAATTCGGCGGGGCTTATATCCTTACATCTAATTCCTAAAAAAGTTGAATAAACTATCGATATGAGTAAGTATCGATACTTTTTAGGTACTCAAATAAGTAGTATCGCAAGACTTTTTGAGTACTACATTTGAGTAGGTATCGATGCTTCGGTGGTATCGGAACGTCCCTAGGCGAATGGCGCCGAACCGTCTCGGTTGGGGGTTCGGGACTCGTCGGTGTGACATGTCTTCTCACTCTACCCAATACAACGAATATATCTCCTTCCTTCGTTAGGCGCTCGACTGAAGGCGCCTCTCTGCCCCTCGTACCAAGATAATGATTAACCCAGACTCATCAAAAAACGACTCTGATACAAGGTAATAGGATTCTCCTAATTCGTCCCGTTAAATTTGTAAAATCTCTGTTGCTTAATGCTATAGAGGCGCTAGATTTTTTTTAAAACATCCAGCCTCACGCCTCAGCATTACAGCAGTCCAAATAGGCAAAGCAAATGTGTGCTATGGCTATGTACAGAAGGTCGCGCCGCGGGTGAGTAAAATAAAAATGGTTTTCGGTGCAGCGATGATCGCGGGAATTTCGGCAAGATATCCAATTTTGAAGTAGGCTAGTTTTTATACTATAGATTAATTAATAAAAAAATATTGTACCGTACACTAAGTGTATTTATGTATTTGTATTTTGATGTAGATGGTAGGTAGGGTGCATAGTGAGAGGTGAAGTGCAGCCTAAGTTGCCTCCCCTGGAAAACCGCCACTGCCCCACGGGCTTTTCAGAATTTCGAACCGCTCGAAAAGCCAGAGCGTTACAGCGCGACACTGCGTTTTTCAGCGCCGACATTGACAATTCATCGTCTGTACAGGGTCTAAAATAAATGCCAAAAAGCAACCAATACGCTGCTGTGAAACTTCATGGGGACGTCTCGCTCCGCTCCGCTTCGCTCGGTTCCAGGTAATGATAATAATAATGCCTTGGACACTATTTACACACATTGATCTAGCCCCAAACTAGGATTTCCTGTAGTACATAAAGTTTTGACCTAATATAACCAACTTTATTATTTGGACAGAAAAAAGAAAAGAAAAATGTTTAATAAATAAACATACCTAATAAATTTTTCTTTTATTTTAAAACATTAACATTACAGCAATAAAAAAATATATATTATTAAAATATTTTAAAAAATAGTTCTCAGTGGTGGTTAATCTGTACTAAGGTTTACAAATTCCGTTGTGACACTTTAGTTCAGTTGTAACACGTGCCGTTGTGATCTCCTTTGTGCGATAGCTCAAAAATTTGGAGCCTTACCCAAGTATACATTTTGAATTACTAAAATTTGGAAATACATAGGCGCGTTGTACAGTTGTTGTTGTATATTTGAATAAAAGTGTTGAAACACTTTTAGACTTACATAGTAGGATGAAATTTTCCAAATGCATAGAATGAATATTCATTTATTTAATTTAACGTGTCCTCACAGCAATGCTATTTTATATTTCGACTTGAATAATTTTATTCATATCTTTACTCTGACACAGAATACGTTGTACCTGTCCAATAAATATAGAAAGTTAGTAGCTACACAGTTGTCATACAATATATGCGAAGCAGCTATTGTTGGTTTAAACAAGTTTAAGTTGACATCAGCTGTTTTTATTGAACAGAGTAATCAAAAAAGCATCTTATGTTAAGGGTAAGATGGCATGCACCCCTATTGGAAATTCACCGGTTAATTATATTTTGCATGCATAATTGGAATCTGTACTTGGGTAATTTAAATTAGTTCATACGACAATAGAGGAAATCGCTTGCATGCAAGAGCCACTAAATATGTCAAAGGGTAAGCCCCACTTAAATACTACCCATTAAAACATCCAGGGGCTACCTGGCAAAGAACTTGTAGGTATTAGAATTGTTTCTAAAAAATTCTGACATCGTTGTTATTTTTAATATAGAACACTGGCTAAAGGAAAATATGATGTCTTTTAACATAATTATAAAATTGCCAGTTGTTACTGTGCCGGTTGAGTATGTTAGTCATTTTTTCACGTAATGTTAAGATAAGTTGACGACCGTCACAGATAAGGTATATTTATATTCATCACGTAGTTTTGTAGTAAGTTGTATATAACCTTAGTATATCCTATAATAAAGTAGTCTAGTAAAGTCTCGTATTTGCGCGCATCTCAAGCCTTTTACTTTACTCCCGAAGATGTTCTCCTTATAATTGCCTCTGGCAAAGTGGTAACCCGACTTTTGAACATCAGCAACCTTCGGTAATAGCAGCATGGACCCAGCCACGAAGAAAACTCCGTGTGCTGCCATCTTAGAAGTGCAAGCAAGAAGCACTTCGTCCAAGATCGCCGAGCCCCGACTTCTGCATACCTATTTCAAACCACGCTGCAGAAATCCATAATCAAGACCCCACCCAAACCAAGACGACATCAAGCAAGCCATGACGGACCAGAAGCCAAAAGATTTCAACTGAAGATTTGCCGCATCAAACTCAAGATACCGCAAGAATAATGAACCGATAGTCAGCCGACTGCTGATTTATCAAAAGGGAGCTCGCACCAGCAGAAACAAACGCGTCGGCAAATTCATTCACAGCAAGCAGCTTTTTCAAGTTCAAGACAAAGGAAGCCGTTCCAGCCCCCAGAAGAGTATTGAAACATCATCGATATACCAAATCCAACGAATATTGAAATCATCCAGGAAGAACAACGCACGAAAAATAATCAAATCACTGAAGAGAGAGAGAGATATATATATATATATATATATAAACGATTGGTGTACAAGATGTGCCCTATGCTGCCAAATCCCAAGGTTTTAAGGCACACAAATTTCATCAATCGACAACTTAATATTCACTCAAGAGTGAAGAGCACGCACGTACACATGACGTACGAGATCATTGACTGCCTACAGCCAAGGTTACAGATTTAATGCTGACGCTGATTCAGCACAATCATCCTTATGTAGGTACGGTCGCAATTATAAACAAACAGTGATTACAACTTCAACGACGTGCGATGTAAATTGACTCATCGATTCCTGAAAAACATGGGCGGCTGCAGCATCAGACGACTCTCCTGCGGATCTTTTCCAGGTTATAGGTTAGGTTAGTTCACTAACCGCGAAGCCCCATTTTCCTAGTGTTTTTCTGTTTTCCAGTTTTTAGTTTATTTCATGTAGTGTGCGGCCAGACACAAGACTCGCCTGTAGGTAAATATTATGTTATTCTTTAAACTTATGTAGAATTCACATAACCGTAGTTCCTTTATTTTCCTAATTCGTGTAAGAGTTACCTTTAGATTAAGTTGAAATATGCTCTCTTACTGTCTAGTTTTGTTTAACAATAACTTTCCTTATATATAAAAATAGATTAAGTTAAAGTATGCACAATTAAGATCTGGTTTTATGTTTATTAAAATACTACTAGTTATTATTGCAGTTGATAAGTTTGTTATGGTATCTAACTTAGATTTTTTTCATTGTTATAAGTACATTCATTTATTTTTTTCCCTAAAGGGGGGAGTATCTGTGCCGGTCGAGTATGTTAGTCATATTTTCACGTAATGTTAAGATAAGTTGACGACCATCACAGATAAGGTATATTTATATTCATCACGTAGTTTTGAAGTAAGTTGTATATAACCTTAGTATATCCTATAATAAAGCAGTCTAGTATAGTCTCGTATTTGCGCGCATCTCAAGCCTTTTACTTTACTCCCGAAGATGTCGTTCTCCTTATAATTGCCTCTGGCAAAGTTACAATAGAAAGACTACTGATAGAGGTGGTTCTTTAATCTTATTAAAATAATATTAAGGTGAAACAACAAGATATTTTTTGCGATACTATTGAAAGACAAATGAATGCAGATCTATTCATTCCGACTTCGAATTTGAAGCGAAAGCTCTGATAATGAGAAAACTGATAAACAATTGCCGAACATCAATGTGAAACATAAGAACTTCGATCATCTCGAGAACATCAAACTAGCTGACCCTTCATACTACATATCTGGCCCTATCGACATACTGTTAGGGGCGCACTACTACTCCGAAATCATCATGGGCGGCCTCCTCAAAAAGGAAAACACAACGCACCAATAGCGCAACAGACCAATCTAGGGTAGATCCTGTGCGGTAACATGAAGACCCTGAATTGCTTTGTCACCCTCAATGAGCTAGACAATATCACGCGCTTCTGGGAAATTGAAGAATTAACAACCGACAGCAACCCCATGAAGACTTCTGCGAAAAGTACTTTGTGGAAACAACCTATATCACCGTAAAGCAATCGCCAAAGTACATTGCTATAAACATCATGAAGAACACATTCATAAATCCGATTCGAAGGACCAATTAGGCGCGACGGTATTATTCTTACACTCGGCGTATTTCCCATGATCTGTTAGGTCTTTCAAGTAATACAAAGCCGGAGTTGTTTTTTCACAGCTCTATTTCCTCCATCCACCCAATACCTGTGCCTTAATTTCGCTAACGTTAGTCGGGGACCGCCGTGCAAAGTTTGCTTGTGGGTCAGCTCGATGACCAGTTGAGTCAGGCGGCCGCCAGGTAGAATAATAGGATGTTTCGTATCGTAGTGTAGCGCTGAAGGTTGTAAACGTCGTCCAACTGTCAGTATACCGTTGTCGTCTATGAAGTGTGATAGTTGCAGTAGTTGACTTTTCTTGCACACGGATCCAGTTTTCTTTATGTTTTCTAAGTCATCTTCAAATTCTTCCGTTTGGTTTGCCTTAATGATAATGTTTTTTGCCTTTTCAAGATCTTGCAGTTCCAGATAGTTTTCAAATGTTCGTTTCGAAGTTGTTTTTTCTTTAAATCTCAGCAACCAACTGATTATTCTTGTAATATGCTCTAATGAACTGTGCGACGCAAGCAGGCTGACCGATGTTGAATTCGTCGCCTCGACATGTATTTGTGAAGGTATAGCCTCGACATGTATTTGTGAAGGCTGACACACACGATTGATGGACTTCGAGTTCGTTAATTGTAGATTTCGAACAAATTTCCGTTTTTTCCTGCTTATTCCACTCAGTTTACCGTTGAGGTACAACCCACCATAAGTTGAAGGTTTTTAGTTGTGTGGGCAGGAGACCACTGGTTGCACAATCAGCTGGATTTTCTCCCGATTTCACGTACCGCCATTCTGTTGCGGGCGTGATTTTCTTGATTTGTGCGGTTCTGTTTCCGATGAATTTTTCCCATCTGGCTTCATTTCCCCACAGCCCCATGCTTGACCTCCTGCATTAGTTTCGCTAATAGGACGGCTCCTTCCCGTTCAAGCCTCGTTAGAGTTACTTTCTTCCTGAGTGGAGCCACTTTTGTTTTAGCAATAATTAGGGTTATACTGCTTTTTCCAGTTTCAGATACGGTTTTGCTATAGATGACGCTTGAAATAGCCTTTTCGCTCGCGTTGCAAAATCCGTGTAGTTGTACGAATGCCTTTGGCTTTGTCCAATTAATCGATCATTGTAGTTTTATGTTTTTGATGTTAGGTAGATCGGAGCGCAGTAACTCCCATTCTCATGTTATTTCGTTAGGCAGGCATTCGTCCCTTGTGAAGTTATGCGTCCATAGTTTTTGGAACATGATCTTAGCTTTGTTTACCATGGGGGCCAACCACCCCAGTGGGTCGTATAGTTTGCTTATTTCAGATAGCAAAATACCAATTGTCAGTTTTCCGTTGCTTGTTGGGATCTCCCAGTTGAAGAAAAACACGTCGTCGTTTGTCATCCAGCTGAGACCCAGTATTAATTGATTCTTCTTTTTTGAAGTTGAATATATTCTGATCAGTTTTGTATTTTTGTTGTAGATTTTATAGAATAGCGGGCTCGTTGCTCGCCTGAATCCATCCTTTTGAAGTAGTTTGTTCAGCTGTAACTGAAGTTCCTTCGCATCATCGATTGAGTATCGCCCAGCTATGACGTCATCCATGTAGAATTCATGACGTAGAGCTTTTTCTGCATATGTAGAGTGCGCATAGCGAGGAAAGGCGCTGCTTTCGTTCCATACGTCACAGTGCCTAACTGCATTTCCTGGAGCGGCTCTGATGGTAATGATCTCCAGATGATCTTCTGTAAGGCTTGCTGATCTTCGTGCACGTAGATTTGCCGATACATTTTTTCCACATCAGCTGTCAGTGCGAATTTGTACTTTCTCCAGTTAGCCCATAATAAGGGCTGAGATGAAGATTAAGACCTTTTTCCATGCAGTCGTTGAGGCTAAACTTCGTATCGGTTTTCATTGACGCGTTAAATACTACTCGTAGTTTGGTTGTACTAGACTCTTCTCTAATTACACCGTGGTGAGGTAGGTATGTTTGTAGTTGCGAGTTTGTTGACTTTTTTGCCGGTTTCATGTGACCCAGTGCTTTGTATTCATTTATGAATTCTTTGTAGCGTTTTGCAAATTGTTGTTGTTTAGCCAATCTTCTCTCTAATTGTAAAAATTGAGAGACGGCCTGAGGCTTTGATTGCCCTAGGTTTATTGTGATGTCGTCCTTCAATGGCATCTTGACTATGTATCTGCCGTCGCTCCGCCGTTCCGTTGTTTCCACAAAGTACTTTTCGCAGAAGTCTTTATGGGGGGTGCTGTCGGTTGCTATTTTTTCAGTTTCCCAGAAGCGCGTGATATTGTCTAGCTCATTGAAGGTGACGAAGCAATTCAGGGTCTTCATGTTTCCGCACAGGATCCATCCTATATTGGTCTGTTGCGCTATTGGTGCGTTGTTGTTTTCCTGTTTGAGGAGGCCGCCCATGATGATTTCGGGGTAGTAGTCCGCCCCTAACAGTATGTCGATAGGGCCAGATATGTAGTATGAAGGGTCAGCTAGTTTGATGTTTTCGAGATGATCGAAGTCATAAACTCCGTACCGAGTGTATGTCGCGCTTATGGGCTGAGAAGAGCGCGTAAAGGACATTACATAACACTTGGCAGTACTAAATAGGAGTTCGTTGTTCACACTTCACCTATGAACCGCTTCAAGATCTTCCTGCAACAAACTAAAATCATCCTCTGAATTCATGCGAACTATCAGTTTCAAATCGCTTGCATATAGAAGGCAATTGGCGTATTTGAGCTACAGCCGTGTCGCACATATTGCTGGCGGTTTTTTAGGTAGGTTAGTCGAGTTTGCGTCGGAGTGCCTGGACAAGGGACGTCAGGTGGACGTAGCCTATATGGACTTCCGTAAGGCGTTCCACAGAGTCGATAACTACGTCCTAATGAAGAAGTTATGTGCCATTGGAGTGCCCCACGGCTGTTGGTTCTGACAGATGTGGATTTATCTGAATCATCGGAAGATGAAGAATTTAATACGGAACCCGGCCCTAATTCCTCAAGGTCCACGATTCCCTTAAGTTCCATGATAGAGTTCATGGAACTTGATACTAATGCGACTAAATGTGTTTTATTGATATATAATATTTTTAGTTCAATTTATTTTAATAAACATTTTATAGTAGTTTATGTGACTGCTACATAATGGAGGGCATCAATACTTGAGAGTGGGTTTATGAAACGAGCCGAAGGCGAGTTTCATAATAATATCATTCGAGAGTTTTAATGCCTAATTATGTACAGTTACATACACTAGTTTATCTACACACATATCATAAGCTCTCTTTGATGTGTTCAGGAACCGTATGTTCTACCGGCATTGTGGCTGCAGAGTTGTTTAGCTTGTTCTGTAGGAGAACAACTTCGGGCGTCGGCGTTCGAAATTTGAATGTCAGTACCAACTTCACAGACAAACTAGGGGCGGCACGAGGCGGGCGTCGGCGTTCGAAATTTGAATGTCATAATGTGTAGAAAAATTACACATTATGGTCATAATGTGTAATTTTTCAGATAAGAAATTAGTTTTTACCAAGTAGTTAAACATTATGCTGATCGTAACGTGCGGTTTTTGTACGCAGTTAAGAGGGTTTATGATACGTGTGTAGATAAAATTACTTATGTTTAATTTATTTTCATAACCACCAATTACTCTGATAAGTTACCTACATATATTGTTTTACTAACAATAAATTATTATTTTGTCTTAAGTCTTTTCTTCATGAATGTACATATACACGATTATATTTGCTCAACAATTGGAGATATCTAAAATGGTAGAAGTATCGGACAGGAATATAATACACGGATTAAGAATTTTTCGGACATGACATATACACGAACATGACTCCTCAAATTAGACTTGGCTTCGGCCTTATGAAACAAAATACAAAAGACTTGGATTCGGCCGAAACAAAAACACGGAAGACTTACTTAGCTTCGGCCTTAACAAACAAAATTACGAAAGACTTGGCTTCGGCCTTAGAAACAAAATTACGGAAGACTTGGCTTCAGCCTTAACCTCTCAAAACCCGAGGGTGGTTGGGACGGGTTGCGAGTTTGAACCTTACGCCATGGTAATAAACTTTGAAACCTTTAACGGAAAAGTAGTGTTAGCTAACGCCGGTGGTATTCAAAACAAAAACATGTAAACACTGAAGACTTGGCTGTACGGCTTTGATTGCCATTGCCTTTCCTTAAGGATAAAGCCAAAAAAAAATTACATTTCCCACAAACAAGTTGTTTCTGAAAACATGGCTGTACGGCTTTGATTGCTATTGCCTTTCCTTAGGGATAAAGACGGAAAAAAAAAAATGTGATTCTTGTGATTGATATCATAGATGTCTGTGGTTGTGATTATGATTGATTATGTTAAGATCTCTGTGGACTGTGGGTACCTACCTTCTACTCGTAGTAATAATTTATTTTATAACTATACCTATCTCAAACCCTTGACCTTTCAGTTTAGATAATAACCAGTGTACAACAGACAGCTCCAACAACGAACAAACCACCAATCGAACTACGGGCTAACCTAACATTTAAACATGGACAGTGATCGTGATAAGAAAATAGAACAACTTAAAAGTAAAATCAAGAGCTTTCCCGATTTCCCTAAAAAGGGTATCTTATTCTGGTGAGAACTTTTAAAAAAGGTCATTCTTAAAGTTAGTTTCTAAAGTTCAAACTTCTAGGCCTCTCTCCAGCTTGTGCAGGAGTTTGGATGGCTGAATAAAATGTGTCGGTGCAGTGCAGGGGACATGCATAAAGACCCCGCTCAAGAGGTCTAGGTGCAGGCACTTTAACCACCTGTAGAAGAAGACAAAAAAGTGGTAGAAGAAGTTCAAACTTAACAGAAATTTGTTCATGTCAGATCATTTGTGTATAAAGTTATTCTGGATTTCCAGGGACATATTCTCAGCAATCTCAGATGGGCCAACATGCAAGCTCCTACAAGGCTTACTTGTGGACACAATAAGTTCGAAGTTTCCTCAAGTTCAGGCCATAGTTGGTCTAGAGAGCCGAGGCTTCTTGTTTGCATTCTCAGTTGCAGCGGAATTGAACATCAGCTGTCTACCAGTCAGGAAGAAAGGGAAATTACCTGGTGAAGTCATAGCATATAAGTATGATTTGGAATATGGTTCGGTAAGTTGTAATTGAATGCAGAAAAGTTAAATAGTTTACTGCACTGCTGAAATCTTACATATAACAAAGACCCTAAAGGTGGGAGCATAGATAAGAAGGCGGTTGGAGGTAGGGGCTTCCGCCCCCTTATCGACACTCTGACCGTCAAGCCAAGTTTGAGGAAAGAAATAAATATTTGATTTATACTGTAAATAAGTTATTTGTTATAACACACATGGTCACTTAAACTGTATGAAATTTTATTAAAATGTTTTCTTAGTATTCTAGATTCTTATTTATTTCTTCTAGGACATCCTGGAAATCCAGAAGAACACAATTAAGCCAGGGCTGAAATGCCTTATCATCGATGATCTGATTGCAACAGGAGGATCTGCCACTGCCGCTACCAAGCTCCTACAGTCATGCGGAGCAGAAGTAATTGGATGTCTGATAGTCATTGAGCTTGAATCTCTGAAAGGACGACGCAACATTCCTGCTGGTATTGAAGTACATTCCATGATTAAGTATGATTAGTTGTGTAAGGTCAGGTCTAATCAAATAGTTTTATGGTGTGTTTAAAATCAAGGAAAAAGTTGGTTTCAATTTGTAATGTAATGATGCCTTTTGTAGGACAAGGATTAATTTTGAGAAGCACAAAATGTTGTAGTCTACAATTCTTCTCTCTTAATCACAAAATCAAATTGACAGTATGGGTAAAAAATGATTAGTTTCCCATACACTAAACAACAATTGTCATAAACTGTTGATCTTGCTGTGGTTTGGGGTTAGTGATTATGGAGAGGTCAGAGGTGACTGTATTTTTTTGGGTGATAGATAAAGAAGCTAGCATAGCTGAGCTTCAGTCAATTATCAATGATTCCAGTTTTAATTCCAAGTACAAACTATATTGTGATACCCCTTTGACCTTTTGTCCTGAATTCCTAATAGGTATACATAGAATAACATAATTCTTACAAAGTATTGTAGGTAGATAAATCCAATCTGTAGAATATATGTTTAATTTATGATTATTCAAGTTCTAAGTGAAACAAAAATCCAAAGATATTTTGAGTTAGTATAATGTTTCCTTTTTTTCACCAAACATATTAATATTATTCTCATTCTATCCATAGTTTATAAGAAGGGAGACGCATAGATATTAACAAATTGTTATTTAATTTTACACTGATAACAAAAATAAATATATAAGTAAGTATTTGGAAAGTTTTTGCTTTGCTGCCTAGTGACTTGTTTTATTTTCTCCATAAAGAGGGAAAAAACATCTCTTTTGATATGTTTGAGAAAGAAAGTATGCTAGGTGAGCGTTTATTATTTTTATCTACACACGTATCATAAACGCTCTTTACTGCGTTCAAAAACCGCACGTTACGATCAGCATTATGTTAAACTACTTGGTAAAAACTCGTTTCGTATTGACCCTGAGGGGGGGAGGGGGGTAGATGCCCCCCCTACTACTCCCCCCCCGCGGAAATGCCTAGTTTCTGAGATATGATTATTTAAAGTTTTGAGGTTATGTTGTTAAATTAAAACAAAATTTAGACTGACCTTGATCTTTAAGTGGGGGGAGGGGGAAGGGGGTAAATGCCCCCCCCCCCCCCCCTACTACTCCCCCCCGCGCGGAAATGCCTAGTTGCTTTCTTCGAAAGGGTCATTTTTCTGCCTCAACACCTTTCTCCTCTACAAATGCTCCATAATGCTATCATCAAAATTTACATGAAAAGTAGCCACAATAACCTACTCTAGCGAATCGATTTTGTTTGCATACGCTGCGCTCCGCTCCGCTCCGGTTTAGCTTCTTCAACGTTCTAACATGACCTATAACCCGATTGAAAAGTAGCCACAATAACGTACTCTAGCCAATCGTTTTTGTTTGCATACGCTCCGCTCCGGTTTAGCTTCTTCAACGTTCTAACATAACCTATAACCCGATTGAAAAGTAGCCACAATAACCTACTCTAGCCAATAGTTTTTGTTTGCATAAGCTCCGCTCCGCTCCGGTTTAGCTTCTTCAACGTTCTAACATAACCTATAACCCGATTGAAAAATAGCCACAATAACCTACTCTAGCCAGTTGTTTTTGCTTGTAAATATCGAGAGAACAAGAAAATAGAACATTCGCGAAACTACTAGAAAAGGGACTACTACTTTGCCGCCCAACCAAAAACGCGGCAAAACGCCCCAACAAAATGCGTTCCGTTTTAAACAAAAATGACAACTTTTTTATTATCAAAAGTGATATTTTACGAAAGAAATACTAAATTAACTTTGATTGACGTAAAATAAATAAACAAACAAAAATTGCAAGTTAAATGAACGTTTTTATTGAAATAGGTATTATTATAAAAAGATTCCACATTTCCTCCTTTTTTTATAGAATTCTCATCTTTTCAAATATGCGTACAACGAAATGTAGGTAATGTATTTTGACCACAGACAAGATTTAAACATATTATTTGCGTTGCGTTACATCATTTTACAAAGTATTTTCAGATTTTCAAAAAATCATATCTTAAAAACTATTGAATTCCGCACCCTGAAACATTCAGGAAGATGATCAAATGACCCCAACATGATGCTAAAAAAGTTTGGACGCCCCAACGAGTAGGTCATCCGCTAAAGGTGTAGTTTTTCTACACATAATGGTCATTATGTGTAGTTTTTCTACATATATAATGACATTCAAATTTCGAACGCCGACGCCCGTCTGCGTGAAGTTGGTACTAAAGAACAAGCTAACTAAACAATTGCAGAACCACAATGCCGGTCAAATATGCGGTTCCTGAACAAATCAAAGAGAGCTTATGTGTGTAGATAAACTAGTGTATGTAACTGTACATAATTAGGCATTATTCAGCAGTCACATAAACCACTATTCCAGACCTTTCATTCGGAAAAGAAAGTTTTGCTCCACGACGAGAGGGAGCAAAATGCTACTTTTCTGTTCAAGCTACTTTTTTAATTCATTCATTGACATTTACGCAATGTGCCAATTGAACACATCAGATTAGATCAGATTGAATCAGATTAATAAAATAATCGATTGTAATTTCTTCGTAATCGATTAAAATTGAACATGTTTCAAGTTTTAACTTTAACAAAGTTTTTTGAAAAATGAACTTTTCGTTAATTTAAAAAAAATGTCAGAATAAATTATATGTTTTACTGAAATACAAACTAGCGATGACCGTTATTGTGATAAAATGAATATTGATAACCGAAACCATTGTAATATTAGATTCTATTATTTTTACACATTGGTGACTTTTCCCTAATCCTTCAAAATCTGCCGTAATAAAAAAATTATGTTTTCGTTGTTCGATTACTGTAAAAGTGGTGAAAGTATAATTCAAAGGAAAGTTATTTACTTATTATTAAAGCATTTTATTTAAATTTTCCTCATAGTCGATGTGAAAAGTTGTATGTGTCACTCAAGATCAAAATTATTTTCGTCTTGGGCGTGAACGCTTGAATCCTTCGTTACGCTCAGGATTCTAATGTAACGCCCTCGCCGTAAATGCATCATTTTGCTCCCTTGTGACACAAATAACTATTTTGTCCACAACACACTCGAGGCATGCCCCGTGAGTTTGAAGATGAATAGCTCTACTGTGATAAATAAATCGCGGTTTTTGTTTTTTTTATGAGAAAATGTACTTAGGGGCCGTACATAAATTACGTCATGCATTACATTTATATTATGTAAGTACATATGGGTAAATCCAAAATTTTGTTACCTACACTTCTCAATTTTATTTGCGTGTGTTGCTATACATATTATAAAGGAACCTATGACTATTATGACCTTTGAGTAATAATGTATAAATAATTATGACTAGTTTTTGTTTCCTAATGTACACTGATGTATTGGTGTGCTAAGAAAACATCAATTTCAAATGTATTACATATTTATTTTGATGATAAAAATTGAAAAACAAATTAAATAAGCAAAAATCTTCATACAAAATAAATGTCCGTTTGAGGTACTAAGACGTATTTGTATTCCTAGAAAAAAACCAAAGCTATTTAAACTAATGTTTTTGATTCATATAATGTTGTGAGGATACTGGAATATCGTTTTGCATGGTAAAAACTGTAAAGTTCATGTGAAATAAGCATTTTAATGGGTTTTTTCTGATGTCCTCGATGTTCGCACTTTTCTGTTACTCTATTTCCCTTACTGAATTTCTATATAAATTTTAAACATAATGAAGTGGTTATTATTATTTTTACTCTAGAAACACTTACAGCAGCTGTCGCTGTGCGAATCCTGACCGGCAACCATTTTGTTTTGGTCCATTGCAGAAAAGATTCAGCGTGTTGTTTGTGTGATTGAAATTTTTAAAAGTTTAACCTGTGATTGACAAGGAACGTTTAATTTATTTTTCTTCTTCTTTATGTAATACTTACGTTTGAGAATTCAATATTTGTGCAAGCATTGCCGCAGCTTACAATTCTTTCCCCTTTTCCGTATAATTATGCTGAGGCTAACGACAGTAATTTTTTACATTACTTTTCCATTACTTTTTTGTTACTTTTACGTAACTATTATGTTACCTTTCTTAAAAGTTTCTGTTACGTAAAATAAAAGCATTATAAAGCTATCTGCACAATGTAAAACATGATGACAAATTGTTAAAAGATTCTGCTCAAGAAGTAGGGAAGTATATCTTGGCAAAGTTTTATACTTATTATATTGGCAAAACTGTTCGAGTCGATCATTCACGGCAAAATCAGTCCGCAGATTGCGCCGTATCTGAGCGAGTCGCAACACGTATTCAGTAGTCGCCGCTCATTTAACCCAAACTTATTAACGTTAGTCGAGTTTGTGTCGGAATGCATGGACAAGGGACGTCAGGTGGACGTAGCCTATATGGACTTCCATAAGGCGTTCGACAGAGGCGATAACGACACTATTTACATACATTGATCTAGCCCTAAACTATTCCCTGCTTCTTAGGTACTAGACAACGATACACATACTTATATAGATAAATATTATACTTAGACAGATAAACAACCATGACTAGGGTACAAACATCCGTTCTCATCAAACAAATATTTGCCCCCACCAGGACTCGAACCCGGGACCCTTGGCTTCGTTGGCAGGGTCACTGCCGAATCGGCCATTCGGGCAACAATTTATCGATGAAGGCAAGGCATTGAATAATATGGGCGGGGCAATCAAAAAATATATATGGTCCAGTGTTTGAACAGCGGCATTACAGGCATTACAAATTGGTGAAGATATAATTTGCCTACGGTGAAGATGTGATCTAAAGCGACAGTGACCAAATCTCAGACGTTTCATTATAACATAAAATTTCCTATTTTTTTCACATGTTTGACTTAAAGAACCAGGCACGTCCAATTCTTCCAATAACGGATCCGTACCAAGAACTTGCCAAAAACCTTTAACTGCAAGAAATTGTTGCCAATAACAGAACCATTTTTGCTTCAAATTCAGTTTGAGTTTGGTAATAAATTCGGAGCTTGGCACAGCTACAGTAGGCTTCAACGATCGCCTTGGCCAGGAATTCGGCATTTTCGTTTCCTGTCGCTCTGACATGAGATGGCGTCCACATGAAGACAATATTTACATTTAATTTATGAAGTTGGGAATAGCGATTCTTGATATCATAAATAATGTAGTTGGTGTTGCAATCTAGTTTCTTTGGCTGAAGAGCTTTTAAAGTACTCATTCTGTCAGATATTATTAGCCACTTGTTTTCCGGGGAATGAGCTGGGTGTTCAAAAATATTAGTTAATGCATTCGATAGTGCTTCTGTTAGTGAATATGAGTGTGAGTTTAGTTTGAACTACTCAAAAACCGAGGGTAGTTGGGACGGATCGCGATTTTGAACCCTATGCCATGGTAATAAAATTTAAAACCTATAACGGAAAAGTGGCGTTAGCTAACGCCTGTGGTAACTGAGGGGTTAAGCTTATACCGACATAGTTTTCTTACGTAGCGATGTTTCTTTTCTAGCGATGAAAAGTCCGAGCCCTGATCATCAAACACTTTATACCAGTAAAGTAAACTAAGGCGATCACATTTATTAAAATAATAAACTCTAACTAATTGGTCACCCTACCCTACCCGTATAATTTATACGTAAAAAAGTATTATGGTCACCCTAGTAGAAAGGGACAAAAGGAATCTGTAGAACATATCTCACTCTGCTCGCTTTTTGTTTGCCAATACGCAGTCTAGGTATAAAACGTTGCGGCGCGGTGCCTTATTAGCTGGAGTGCCTGGAATGACAGTAATTTTTTTCATACAAATTGAAATCCCTGTCATACCCGCACTGTTACCCTGCAAGCAATAGTTATAGTTGCAGGGTGACAGTGCGGTCGTAGCTGTTATACGGTTATGACAGCACTGCTACTCTACACAACAAATTAATATGTGCAGAAAATCGGCATCGGTAGTCGGTAACAGTCATGCAGTTATGGCCGTACTACTGGCATACCATGACACCGATTAATTAGCAGTTGAAGCAGAAGTAATAAAACAAAAATTATTTTAAAAATATTTTTTAATCATTAGAGGAGAAATCAGACACAATTATTTGGCTCTAGTTACAATTTACGAAACTGAACAAGCATAATTAGTTTCAAATTTAAAGTATAGTTAGTATTCGTTCAAAAATATAACCTAAGAATGTAATACCTTAGGAAGTGTTATATTTTACATTGAGTGATTATTGTAACGTTGTATCATAACCTTAATAACACTTATACATGTCACTACAACGTGAACTGAACATTATTTGGGTACTAGTGGACTACAGACTGATTGACTCTCTGGTGGTTTGTGGCTTGAAGCTGTTTGACGTATAGACTATTGAAACAACGTGTTGCTGTTTTATTCTACTAATCACGCTACAAACAAATGCTATAACACAATATAAAGCATTCGCAACAAGTAGTAACAAGTAAATAACTTACTTTAAATCTCGAAAATATCCGGTTGCCCGCGCAGTGATCGATGACAGCGTCTCCCACTGAAGACGTCTAGTCTAGAGTGTCACTGATGCACACACCATTGGAAAACCCATACATACATACCGGTCATCACCGTACTGTCAATATGTAAGAACTTGTATGCGTGTGTGCATTGGTACCTACAAAACGCGACACAGCGGCCTGTAGAATGACAGTAGACTGTTGATGTGCCCCTGCAGAATGCCGGTGGAAGCGTTTTGCAGGAAGCTTTCAAAGGAATTTCACGGAGGTAACCGTACCAGCGTATGGAAAGGATTTAAAAAGTGCGGGCGTCACCGTACTGTCAAATCACAGTATGAAGGCAAAACTGCATACGCAGTTACCGCGCCGCAACGTTATAATATTAAGTAAACTCCTTTTCATGAAAGAAGTCCCGCGGACAATGTGGAACTTTTGCGACCCTAATTGTACCCGATGTGAGAGGGAGGAGGACCTCCTTCACTTAGTTCTCGAGTGTAAAATAAATGAACAACCAAGGCTGGACCTCCTCGAAGAAACTCGGTGCTCTGAGGGGGATCTTCTCTTCCTTTTCCATCGAATTCTAAGCTCAGAGTTCACTGTCGAGTATAGTAACAGATTCTTAAGTTTCTTGATAACCTCTTTGAATCTCAGATGGGAACACTACAAAATACTTATGTAACTAACCAATTTTAGATTTATTTAATGTTATTTTCTTTTGTTAAAGTAATACTGTAAGCACTGTAACTTTGTTAATTATTTTTAAGCTGACTTAATCATAAAATAAATAAGATTAAAAAAAAAAAAATGTGGAACTTTTGACAGATGGGGAGATCGGCCATGTTGTCCTGTGATGTTGTCGACTTGTCGTTTGTCGATGTTATCAAGGTGCGTTCGTTGTGGACTGTGGTAGATATTTTGTGAGATTATTATTGGATTAGTGCGTTATAAGGATTATTTACGATGCCAAAAGTTGTAAAATGTGCAGGTCGAGAAATGATATTAAAGGTGAAGGAGTTCTGTGAAGCGGAACACAAGAATCACGTTGTTTTAATACCAATAAAAAATGTTCGCAAGAGAGTCGCCGCCATGACAGGTAAATTTTGGGGCTGCCATATACAGATTTTTTCCCGATTGATTTCTTACAGATTGTAATTAAGTTTTTTAATGCATGATTAATATTTTTTAAATGCATTTTAAGTAAGGAACATTTTAAAAGGAATTAATACAACACAACAAACAATAGTAAAGTTATATTCAACAATAATGTAATTAAATACGAAAATAATCATTCAAACTTGTTCATTTTATTGCAGATGTGTCAGAGAAAACTATAACGAGAGTTACAAAAGAAGGAGCAACAGCGGCGAGGACTTCTAAAGTTATCGTCACCCCAGGGAAGAGTCGCCCGCATCCAAAAAAGTTCGATTTGATTTGTGCGCTATACGGCAAAAAGTCTCAGTTTTTATGTTGTGAGGAAGGAATTATCAACATTGGCTAAATTACGTGCAGCTTTGAGAGAAGACATAAATTTTCAAGAAAGCATCTCAACATTGCACCGTATATTGCAAAGTATCTGTTTCAAGTATAAGCGATGCCAATCGAAACGTAAATTACTTATGGAACGTTATGATATTACCGCATGGCGTTCAAGATATTTCCAGAGAATCCGAAGAAATCGCACCGTGGAGAAAAAACCTGTAGTATATTTAGACGAGACCTATATAGGTATACACAACACTTATCATGCCAAAAGTTGCTGGCAAGGTGAGGAGGAGCCTAAGATATTCGTGTCAGAGTCATCAGCGGGTCGTTGGATAATTGCTCATGCGGGAACACTGAAAATGGTTTCGTTAATGATGCATTGTTAATGTTTAAATCCCAATCCAAATCCTCAGATTACCACGATGACATGAACTCAACTATGTTTTTGAAATGGATGAGTGAAAAACTGATTCCAAACCTACCTGAAAGGTCACTTGTGGTAATGGACAACTCTCCGTATCACTGCACTCAAATAAATAAAGCGCCTACAATGTCAAGTATTAAACGTGACATGTAGGAATGGCTGCGAGAAAAAGGAATATATTTTGAAGATACTTGACAAAAGCTGTATCATTTGAATTAATTAAACAAAACAAAGGTCCACCTACATATACTGTGGATGCATTATTAAAATATCATAATCATGAATTGCTAAAATTGCCGCTTTACCACTGCGATCTTAATCCGATCGAAAAAATTTGGAGGTCTTATGGATCAAGAAATGGATCGATTTATTATGTCCACGGCTAGTGATACTGAAACAGAATCTGATTCTGTTTCTATTCACTGTTCTGACAGTGATCATAGTATGACCGATCATAATTATGCAATAAAACTTTGAATAAAACTTTTAAATGTTATT
This sequence comes from Argyresthia goedartella, assembly GCA_949825045.1. Classification (NCBI taxonomy): domain Eukaryota; kingdom Metazoa; phylum Arthropoda; class Insecta; order Lepidoptera; family Argyresthiidae; genus Argyresthia; species Argyresthia goedartella. The sequence goes on along the minus strand of OX463833.1, from coordinate 18,264,283 downwards.
TATTTTTCTAATTTAAAGTTGGTCGAACATGACCATTTTATATTTTAGAAATTACAGGAAGATTTGTTTTTCATTAATCTGACCTTAGCAGTATGGACATCAAATACCTACTACATTATATTAAACTCTTATTTTTTTTCTTATCTAAATATTCGAATCGTAGTAGTTAATAAAATGAAAGTAAGTGAACGCTAAATGATTTCCCCATAACTAACCCTGGCAGCATTATGTCGCGCGAATACAGCGCTGCGTCTGCTGCATAGAGAAACTTATTAAGTCTGCTGGACTTCTTTCGTGAAATTGACTTTACATGCTATCATACGATGTCGAGCCTCACCCTTACAATAATATTGGCAATATTTAATTTCCCTATCTTTGTTTGCAGCGACATCATTTCTGAACGTATAACAACACAAGATTAGCTTTTGAAAAAAAAAGTAATGTCAGACAAAAATGGCGAACCGCACGGTGAAGGACGCGAAATCAATTCGCGGCACAAATCCACAATATCTCATTGAAAAGATAATTAGATCGCGCATCTACGACTGCAAATACTGGAAGGAAGAATGCTTCGCCCTAACCGCCGAGCTGGTAGTCGACAAAGCAATGGCTCTTCGTTATATCGGCGGCGTACACGGCGGCTTCATATACCCCACACCATTCCTCTGTCTCGTACTCAAAATGCTGCAAATACAGCCTGAAAAGGACATCGTCGTCGAGTTTATCAAGAACGAGGAGTTTAAATACGTGCGTGCACTCGGCGCTTTCTACATGCGTCTAACAGGTACTTCCGTGGATTGCTACAAATACTTGGAACCCCTGTTCAATGACAACAGAAAATTGAGGAGGCAAAATAGACAGGGTCAGTATGAAATAGTTCACATGGACGAGTTTATTGACGAGTTACTGCGAGAAGAACGCTTGTGTGATGTCATCATGCCGAGAATTCAGAAGAGAGCAGTTTTAGAAGAGAATAACGAGTTGGAACTCAAAGTGTCGGCTTTGGATGATGATTTGGATGAAGAAATGGCTTCAGATGAGGATAATGCAGAGGCAGAAACTAAAGAAAACAGACGAGATAAGGAGAAGAGGGAGAAGGACAGAAAACGAGACAGGTTTGTTGCTTAAATAGTTGTTTAAATAGTTAAAACCAGAAAATGCTCTAGCTTCTCAGATGTATTTTTCAAGGATCTAGTTGGCTCACCTTTAGCGGATGACCTACTCGCTGAGGCGTCCAAACTTTTTTAGCATCACGTTGGGGTCATTTGATCATCTTCCTGAAAGTTTCAGGGTGCGGAATTCAATAGTTTTTAAGATATGATTTTTTGAAAATCTGAAAATACTTTGTAAAATGATGTAACGCAACGCAAATAATATGTTTAAATCTTGTCTGTGGTCAAAATACATTACCTACATTTCGTTGTATTTGAAAAGATGAGAATTCTCTAAAAAAAAGGAGGAAATGTGGAATCTTTTTTTAATAATACCTATTTTAATAAAAATGTTCATTTAACTTGCAATTTATGTTTGTTTATTTATTTTACGTCAATTAAAGTTAATTTAGTATTTCTTTCGTAAAATATCACTTTTGATGATAAAAAAGTTGTAATTTTTGTTTAAAACGGAACGCATTTTGTTGGGGCGTTTTGCCGCGTTTTTGGTTGGGCGGAAAAGTAGTCCCTTTTCTAGTAGTTTCGCGAATGTTCTATTTTCTTGTTCTCTCGATATTTACAAGCAAAAACAACTGGCTACTTTTCAATCGGGTTATAGGTTATGTTAGAACGTTGAAGAAGCTAAACCGGAGCGGAGCACATGCAAACAAAAACTATTGGCTAGAGTAGGTTATTGTGGCTACTTTTCAATCGGGTTATAGGTTATGTTAGAATGTTGAAGAAGCTAAACCGGAGCGGAGCGGAGCGTATGCAAACAAAAACGATTGGCTAGAGTAGGTTATTGTGGCTACTTTTCAATCGGGTTATAGGTTATGTTAGAACGTTGAAGAAGCTAAACCGGAGCGGAGCGGAGCGCAGCATATGCAAACAAAAACGATTGGCTAGAGTAGGTTATTGTGGCTACTTTTCATGTAAATTTTGATGATAGCATTATGGAGCATTTGTGGAGGAGAAAGGTGTCGAGGCAGTAAAATGACCCTTTCGAAGAAAGCAACTAGGCATTTCCGCGCGGGGGGGGAGTAGTAGGGGGGGGGCATCTACCCCCTTCCCCCTCACCCCACTTAAAGATCAAGGTCAGTCGAAATTTTGTTTAAATTTAACAACATAACCTCAAAACTTTAAATAATCATATCTCAGAAACTAGGCATTTCCGCGGGGGGGAAGGAGTAGGAGGGGGGGAATCTAACCCCCCTCCTCCAACCCCCCCTCCCCCCCTCAGGGTCAACAAAAGTAGGTCATCCGCTAAAGTCCTTCCGCTAGCTGTGTTGTGTCCTTGACAAACTATGGACTCCAGACTTAAAATGCATATTCTAACATTGGTCAAATAAAGGTCTTATAGATTTTTAACATCATTTCTGGGGTTAGATTTCTGAAGGCTTTTCTTAGAAGGTAAATGACGCTTATTGCTTTCCTGGTAAAAGCTGTTATATGTTCTTCCACATGAGATTCTTGGAGATTTTCACACCCTGGTCTGTTTGGACTTAAGGGCCCTTACCACAAAAAAATAAACTACTGTTAAACACTGGTTTAAAAACAAAAACGTATGGGATTTGACGTTTGTGTTGAGGTTAAACGGTGTTTAATATTTTTTGTGGTAACACGGTAGCTGTTTTGAGTCATGTGTTTCCTAGCTTGTATGCTAAATGTGAGTTGTGGTTTCCTATGTGCAGCAAGTTGAATTTGGATAAGCCATTCCTTTGACCAGCTTGCTATTCTATTTAAATCACCTTGGAGTCTATTGTAGTTGACCAATGAGTTTACGAATATCTTTGTGTTATCCGCAAAGATGCTTATTTTGCATTCTAGGCACTTCGGAAGGTCAAATGTGTATATGTCACCATGACATAGTCTTAACCGTTAGTTTATAAACTAACATGTTACTTGATCAACTATTGTCAGATAGTAAACCAGACCGACAGGGTTTAGAATTTACATTTATTTTGTACTTACATAGCAACCTAACACGAAGACAATTTGGGGGCTTCGCTGCGCTCACCCCCTCTAGTCTTCATCTATGCTACCAGTGTTGGCCCTGGTATTTCGTTTGCAATTCAAATTTAAAATAGTTTATTATTTAACGGTTTTAACCGTTAGTTTATCAACTAACGCGTCATATAGTTTACTATCAGTCGATAGTTGACCAACTAGGTAACAAGAAAAAAAACATTAGTTCATCTATTAACAGTTTTGACAATCTTGCGGTGACATATATATTCTGTAGCATAGGACCCAAGACGGATCCTCGTTGTATACCGCTGTAGATTTTCTGAGAGGGTCTCACCAACTTCTTTTTTCTGAGAGGGTTCTCACCAACTCGCATTCAAAAAGTTCTGCATGCTAAGTATGCCCACAAACTGCAGTTTCTCCAGCAGTCTGGTTGTGGGGACCTTGTCGAAGGCCTTTTCGTAATCAAGGTAAATGACATCAAGAGGCTCTCTTTCGTCAAAACTTTTGGCTCACGATGTTTCATCTAACATTAATGGTTTTCTTGTTGATCTAACAATAAACAAATTCACTAAATTTCTCACTTCCAGATCACGTGACCACGACCGGAGAGACAAGGACCGCAAGAGGGAACGATCTCGCAGCAGAGACCGTGATCGGCGACGAGACAGAGAACGTGAGAAGGAGAGAGAAAGGGAGAGGGATAGAGATCGCGGGAGGGACAAGGACAGAAGAGATAGACGGGACAGGAGAGATGACCGTGACAGAGTAGGGCGGTATTGATTTAACCTTAGGATTAATTGAATTTAAGTTGAAATTCATGTGATGCATTTTATTTTCTATGTAGATAAATTTAAAGTAATAATTTGTCCATCATGGCCTTTCAATTTATCTATTGATCAGTTTAATAAAAACTAGTACTGTAAGTACTGATAAACTGTAACAACAAGTTTTAGAATACAGCAAAGGGCTCTAATCTAAAACTTCTGAAGCCTAGATAAGATAATACTATATATACTTTCACAATCTCCTAACATGTGAAACACGTTATATATAACGTCATATAGATATAAAAGTTACAAACAAAATGACGCCTATTTTGCCTAATTACATAGTCTAAGTTTCAGTATACTAACAGACTTCTAGTGGAATTTGATTGATCATTGATCACAAAGTGAAATAAATGTAAGTATCAATCAAAGATATTGTTATGATAATAAGATAACGTGCTGTTTGCTATGCGATGCTCGTTAATGTTGTGGTCCTGTCATTAAAACTCTTATGTTCTTAGTCCATAATGTGAATTGGTAAATATGAGGATTGCGGAGCGGCGCCACATCGTGTGGACCGGCAGTAATAGATAGATCTCAAAACGGCGATTCGCATTTCGGAAAGAATGACATTCTTCTATTTTATTCTTCTTAAAGGGCGTGTAGCGCGTTGTCATTCCCCCTACTTAAGACACTAAGTAGTAGCATCTGCCAACCCTGATGGGAGTCGATGGGAAAAAAAATATGAGGTCATCGTTGCTTGTTACTGTTATATGCCCCCTCCATAATTGGTGGTCGATTCTCTTTTCTTTTCATATTTTATGTCATTGTAAAATGATTAATTACCTACGTACTTCATCGACGCAAGCGACGGATTATTCATTAAAAAGGTACTTATTGTTTTGCGTATTGGTGAGAATTGTGTTGATTATTACCTAAATGTTTTGAAAATCCATAAGGTACTAAGGTCTAGTACCTATTAGACTAGTCGATTATTAAACTTACTTTTATTGATCAAGATATCCAGCGATGCTTTATTTCAATTTCTAGTAGTCACATCATTCCTGATCGAGAATCGAACCCTTTAACCCCTTTGTTACAAATGAAGGGGGCAGATTTTCATCTTTAGTTTCCTAAATAGGTGTTATTCTCCACTGGAGTGGCAGACGCTACTACTTAGTGTCATCCACCACCCCGGTGGCGAGCTCTAAGGGGGGAGTGGGAACAAAGGCGCCTGCACCTGGCCCACTTGAGCGGGGCCTTTATACATGTGCCCTGCACATCATATTCAGCAATCCCAACTCCTACACCAGCTGGACTAGGAGCTCGCGGGTGGATGTTGTATCAACGAATGACATTACATCTTTTTATTTTTGTAATTATCTTTTTAGTTGATAGATAATATCTAAGCAGCATGGGACACGCATATTCAAACATCAATAATCCGTATAAGATTGCAGTCATAGTGGGCTTGTGTTTAACATTAATAGTACTCATCTGGCGAATTGCGAAGTGTTGCAATCGCATCAAGAATGATGCACCAATCACAAGTAAGTACTCCTTTAACTAAATACTGAGTGACAGGGGGCTAGCCCAACGTCGCAGCTGTGAAGATACGACGTTGTAGGCCCCGGGATTCTAAAACGTATCTCCTACGGTTGAAGCGGCCGTGGAGACATTAGACGTGTGAAAAAAATATATAGAAAACAAGTTGATACTCATCGCTAGAGAAATCATGCCCCTAGTTTTGTTAGACTCCTAGATTCACTAGTGTGAAATGAAAGTTTATTCTAAATTACTAACTCTCTATTTTGCGAGACAGGGGACTAGCCCAGCTATGGATATTGAAGGTTTCCTCACGATGTTTACTTAATTGTAAAACTTTGTTAGGTAACCTATTTAACCTGATAATAAAGACTTATTTATTTTCAGTTCCGGCACCAAAGCACATAGACAATGGTGGATACAATAATGTTGCATATTATACCACTGGTACTCCACCATATCCCAATGCTTATGGACAGAACACCATCGGAGTTACACAGTATCCCACTGGAGTTTCACAGTATCCCACTGGAGTTTCACAGTATCCCACTGGAGTTTCACAGTATCCCACTGGAGTTTCACAGTATCCCACTGGAGTTTCACAGTATCCCACTGGAGTTTCACAGTATCCCACTGGAGTTTCACAGTATCCCACTGGATTTTCGCAGTACCCCAACAGCGAAGGGCAATATCCTAATGGTTTTGGGCACTATCCTGCTATGACACTACATTATGTGCCCGCGCATTCCAATAGTGTGCAGTATCCCGCGCCAAGTGCGCCATATGTAATTGACGATCCACACAAGAGGAATGGATAAAAACACAAGAGAAACAAATTCAAAGAGTAACAGAGGCCCAATTGTGAACTTGTGATAATAAGATAACAACACATATTATATTTTTGTATTCAGATTCTTTTACATACCAGTTTTAATCCGTAGAGAATATAATTAGGTAGGTATTAACTAAGCTTTGTAGATTAGACTGAGCTGGAAGGACCGTCACAGTAATATATAATTGACTTTACGGTCATAATAAACAGTACAAATTTTAATTAACGGAATGTTTAGATCTATTCACAATTGAACAAATAAATAGATATAGTCCTAATCAATTTCGGAGGTTCATAAGACATTATCACTTGGTAAAATGTCTACTCAAGCCGAATATGTTGGTCAGCATGCTATATTCCACACAGTCAGCCCGCGGCATTGATCGTGTGATCGTGTGTCTGAGACGCGGCGCTGCGCAACTGCGCTGCGCATTGCCTATCGGACAGTGGCCAACAAAATGATAGTGAACGAGTTTTTGACATTTGTTCAAAATAAATACAATGTGCTGGATGAAATAAGTATTGTGCAGATATGTAGCTCAAATTTTGACGACAAGGAGATTGAAACCGGTAAATCTCTGCTGTGTAATGCAATCTCGGACGGAACCCGTGTCATTAACAGAAAAGGTGAGGATAAAAGCAAAAAGAATATAAAAGACGTCATCAAACTTTTGAAGGAAACTGACCCAGACGAGCAACCTGTCTTAGTTGCTAAAGACCTCAACCGCCTGCCACCAGTCACATTCGACCACGTGGATGTGACGCGTCTTTTGAAGGATATAACCTTGAAGAATGAACTTCAAACACTACGTACTGACGCGATCTCCAAAGTGGAGTTCCAGGATCTGGAGACGAAGCTGTATAGTGAGATTAAGGGTCTGAGATCATCTGTGGCAGATGTGTGTGTGAGAAGTACCCCACAGGTATCTGCATCACCGACACCCCTAACCGCCCCGCCTAACCACCCAAAAAACCTCCAAAAAAATAACCGAAGGAATAATAAGCTAGCTGTTTATAACGATCAATTAGCAAACACTCGTGAGCCTATGACGAAAACCGGTTCACCGTCGTCGTCGCACTCGCAGCTGGGTCCCGCCGCCGCCGCCGTCGCCACAGCTGACCCTGAAACGAATACTTATGTCGCTATGCCTACTTATAGAGATATCGCACAGACTCAGTCGCAGATAATGCAGGTTATTCTTCTTCATTACCTTTTCGCTGGGCAGTATCTTTTCAGCACCTCTCAATCGATTACCACGTATTGTTCCAAGTCCGAAACAGCCATATTTTTCGCATAAAATGTAAAGTAGTTCCGGGCTCGTGAAGAAATTGTCGCAATAGATAATAGCCGGTTTTCTTTTGATACTTTGGCACAAAGCAATTACAACTTGGGCACCAAATCCAAGGGTGCTTTCATCGTCTGTGAATTGGTGAAAACGGAATGTATCTTCTCCACCATATAAAACGAAGTCATAAATCATTACTGACACACCAGCGCGCACATGGTTTTTGAACCCCCATTTATTTGGTTTGTCTTTCATGTATTGTCTGCGCTTTCCAGCTTTGGTCCCTTTGTAGGGGATCATCATCTCGTCAATGCTGAATTGGTCTTCGTCTTCTTGAACCAAACAGTTTTGCCTAACCTTTTCGACGAAAGGGCGAATTTTGTAATACCTGTCACCATTTTCCATCAAATTGTCAGCGAAATGCAGGTATCGCCGAATTTGCTGATATCTTTTTAGAGGCATAATATCAGCTACTGGTGGGTACCTGAGCTTTTGGCTCCAGTAGTCTTTATAAGATGGCATTTCTACTATCCCCATTATTATATGTATTGCCAGAAAACTGCGTGATTCTCCCTCGTCTATGTTGATAGATCTTCCTGTGACAGATACTGAATATATGTTGGTTTGCTCCACGATGTCTGTTAGGATATCAGTGGAGAAGAACTTGAAGAAATACTCAATCGATGAGCAATCTTGAGTGTTTGGATGTTCTGTCGTGTTCCGGTCACTTTCGATTGAAACATTGTGGCGAAACATAGCCTTTTTCCACTCAAAATTGAGGGTGAACTTAGGATGTCGTTTTTTCCTTTTGGATGGAATTATGCATGGGATAGGACGTCTGGCTCGGGTTTTTCTGGCTGATGTGTTTGGTGTCGGTGTCGGTATAGCAGGTGAAAGTGATGGAATATCTGACAAAATCGGAACGTTGTTGTAATTTGGTTCATTCGATGGACTGGAATACGTCATGAAGAATGGGTGTCAGTTGAACTCCCAAATGGTCTATAGTTACTGGAGTCACTGGCATTGATTCAACAATTCCTTCAATGTCAGTTTCAACGTTGTCAGTGTGTCTGCCATTTTCATCATCAGAGTCTGAAATATTCAACCTCTCCAGTGAAGAAGCAATAGAAGGAGTGCTCGAGGATATGTTAGAAGGCGTGGGAGGTATTTCATTCTCACTATCAGAAGCATTACTACATTCAGATGGAGCTCGTTCTGTTGGCACAAGCGCACAGATTCTGCCACTTCGTGTAAGAAGCTTGTCCTGTAGGCAAAATAAAACGAAAGTGCTCAGCATGCAACACATAAAGCAAAGGAAAACAAAAAAAAACAAATGAATCACAAAAAAACCGTTTTAGGCAAAGTGGCAGTGTTCATCACAGAAAACATGCAAAGATTGGTGTAGTTCTCTGCGTCGGTGGCAATGTTTGCTACAGAAAACAAACATTTTGAAAGTTATTTCGGATATGTTAGTAATGAAAAGTGTCAGTGATTTCTTAGAAAACAGGTTCTATAAATGTTATTTTCATCGTTCAGACAGAAAAAAGTATGTGAACAAGACTAAAACACCAAAAATAATCAATCAATTTCTTATAAGGTGGCTTCCATCGGTTTGATGATTCTGCCAATGTCAAGTTTCAGAAATTACACTTTATTACATGAGCTATGTTTCGGTCCAAATCACAGGGTTTCCGGTATCTAGAACAAACAGGACAACACAATAGATACATCAATATTAAATTATGTTAGTTTAGTTAGACTACAACAAATACAACTATGTAGAGTTAAAGTTTGATGTTATTTACATTAATGAAATTGCACAAGATTTGGATGAATGGAGAATTGACACATGATAATAGGGTTTTCAAATTGGTAGGCCTAGGAATGTACGGCGGAAGATAATTGTATAAAGAAAATTTAAGATTGCGGCATTCAAAAAAGATATGGTCAGCAGAACCCTCCGCAAGACCACACTCACAAAGGGAGTTGTCCCTGACCCTTATTTTAGCAAGATGCACCGGAGTGCAGGCATGACCCGAACGGAGTCGACAAATCGTAGAGATGGTGCGTTTATCCGCGACACGGTATTTGAAAAACCAGGGTTTCGGCGGGACTGAATTCTGGATATCTCCATAATATCTACCTTTGACCTGACGGCTATCTTGCCAGGAATCGTTCCAGGATTTATAAAGATGGGTTTTTGATAAAGAACATATATCTGAGCTGAAATTATGAAAATGTTCAGGACCGCCCAATACAACGGCATTCTTTGCACAAGAATCTGCCACCTCATTTCCCGTAACACCCGCATGGCCAGGGATCCAAGCCAGAACAATTTCTATGCCCTGTAAATGACAGTCATAAAGAGCTTCTTTAATTTTTAAAATTACTGGGAATCTAATTTTAACTCTGAATTGGTTTGCCTTGATGGCTTGGAGACAACTAAGAGAATCTGTAAAAATTATGGTCTTATTCAATTTATGGGATAAAACATAAATAATGGCTTCCAGAATCGCTACCGACTCACCTGTGAATACCGATGAAAGAGGGGGCCATTTATAATTGAGAATGATTTTATATCTTGGCATCCAAACCGCAGCTCCAACACAACCGGACTCCTGGAGTTTGGAGGCATCGGTAAAAACAAGTAGCCAATCACTCCAAGAATTGGCTACATTTTCATTAAAAGAAATATTAGCGTCGGGGGATGATTTCGAGATGCCAAGAGTCAGAATAATGATAGGAGAATGGATAAGAGCATTAAAGTTAGTACTAAACAGAGGGTTCATATTCCTTTGATATAGAGGTTGGTTGACATTTTCTAGTTTTTGGAGACTTTTGACAAGGCATGTAGAATCAGGGACCAGTAGCTCGTATTTGACACTAGCTGACTCAACAATTTGACTTTGGGAATGAGGGGGTGGTTTTCGAGCTGGATAGTCTTATAAAAGAATCTATCCGATAGATATTGTCTTCGTAAATTTAGAGGGGGGTCCACACATTCAACTTGTAAGGCGTTTGTGGGAGACGATTTCATGGCACCGATAATAATGCGTAAACATTTGAATTGAACCCTCTGGAGGCAATCAAGAGCAGCTTTATTACATGGTTCAAGCAGGAAAGTACCGTAATCGAAATGGCTGCGTACGATGGCATTATATATCAGCTTTTGACAATTTGGATGAGCGCCCCACCACGTACCAGAAAGACATCGCATGATGTTGATTCCCTTTTCGCACTTTTTCATCACATAGTTAAGATGGGCGGAACCGTTCATTTTAGAGTCAAGAATGACACCCAAGAATTTTACAGAATTAGAAACTGGGATTGATGAACCGTCTATGGTGATGTCCACATCCGGAATAAGGATTTTCCTGGTAAAAATAACAACGTTACTCTTTGGGGCTGACAATGACAAGCCGTGATCACTTAGCCAGTCCTCGAGGTACATAATAGCGGAATTCAGTCTAGCAGCGGCCTCCTCTATCGAAGGCAAAGGAACATAAAGGGCTAAATCGTCCGCATACTGAAGTATGTTGCAAAAGGAGGTAACTACTCTATCAAGATCGTAAGTGTAAATGCTATAGAGTAGGGGACTCAGGACTGATCCCTGAGGCAGACCCTTCCATACTGACCGAGGAGACAGGAAGCAATCTTGGTTTCGTATCAACACTGACCTGTCTGAGAATAAGCTGGTAATGAAATTAACTAACCTCACTGGAATACTCAGATGGAGCATTTTTTGCCTGAGCACAGGAAGAAGCACATTGTCGTAAGCAGAGCATATATCTAAAAATACTCCCACGACTGATTCATTTTTCGAGAAAGCTATCCTAATATCCGTGGTCAAGATGGCCAGGCTATCCATAGTTGATTTGTTTTTTCTAAAGCCAAACTGGCTTTCGGCTAAAATGTTATGACTCTCCACAAACCATTCTAAGCGATTTTTGACAAGGTGTTCAGAAATTTTAGAAAGAGTAGAAGACAGGGCTATAGGTCTATAAGAGGCAGCATCTGAGGAGTCTTTACCAGGTTTTAATATAGGGATAATTATTTGCGACCTCCAAGCCTCCGGGGGAGACCCAGATGTGAAGAAACTATTGATCAACTGTAGAAAGTATTTTTTAGTCACAGACCCAGTGTTTCTAATAAAAGAGTATGGAATGCCATCCAAACCTGGGGAGGAGACCTTTAGGTTTTCTACTGCAAGATCAAACTCCGATTCTGAAAATACTTCATTTAATCTATGGGGGGGAGACTGGGTGGAGGGCACAGATGAGAGGCAATCGGAAAAGGGAACTGAGGAGGGGGCTAATTTACTAGCGAAATTCTCCAACCACACTTTGGAATCGCTATAGGACAAATTATGATCCGAAAAAGAATTCCTGAATATTTTTATATTTTTCCAAATGAGGGAAGCTGGGGCTCGAATGCCATCCAAACCTGGGGAGGAGACCTTTGGGTTTTCTACTGCAAGATCAAACTCCGATTCTGAAAATACTTCATTTAATCTATGGGGGGGAGACTGGGTGGAGGGCACAGATGAGAGGCAATCGGAAAAATTGAACTTGAACAACTTATTGTAATGAGCGTATACAGACCACCAGATTCATCCTTTGATTTATTCGAAAAGAAAATGGATGAAGTGTTGATTAAAATCAGCGATAAAAACAATTTTTTTATAATTTGTGGTGATTTTAATGTTAATCTGTTAGAGGATAATAATATTTGTACTAGATTAAAATCTTTATTTTTATGTCACAACATGAACTATCTGTTTTTGGAGCCTACTAGAATTACTGCAACATCTGCTACCTGCATTGACAATATATTTACTAACATTACGCCCATTTTCAAATCGGTCATCAATAAATTAACCTCTGATCACTCTGGTCAGATAGGTATATTCAATATTAAAATAAAAAAGGACCAAAAAGAGGATATTACATGTGTGCCCGTTAGTGACACTCGGCTTGAACACTACAGGAATAATATTTTAGATAAACTATGGGAAATACCATACAGTGACGATCCAAATTTGTTGTACAACTCAGTATTTAACCTTGTCAAAAATGAATATGATACGGTATTTAAATCAAAAACTATAAAAGTTAATAACAAAGCTTTGTTTAGTGATTGGGCGACAGTTGGAATTCATAGGAGCAGACGAAGATTATATGAACTCTATGAAGAGAAATCATATAACAAAAATACGGCCTTTCTAGATTATGTTCGTAGTTATTCAAAAATGTTTAAACGCGTTTGTGCCGTAGCTAAATCTAATTTCATTAAAAACAAAATTGAATCTAGTAGCAATGTAATGAAAACGACTTGGCAAATTATAAACAGAGAGACTGGAAAGGCCAAAGCTACACATAATAACTTCAAGCTTAAGATAGATAATCAATTGCTAAGTACAGACCTAGAAGTAGCAAAAGCTTTCGAAAATTTCTTTACGGACATTCCAGTTTCAACAACCAAGTCTTTAAATTCATCTCCCGCTGCTGCTGAATCTATACTTAAACAAAACTTTGAGGAATGTAAAACAGATTTTAAATTTAGGCACGTAAATAATGAAGACATTGTAAAAGCGTTTAAATCCCTGGAAATGAAAAAGACAGCTGACGCCCATGGTCTATCAGTAAAAATTATTAGTTCCATTGTAGATTGTATTGCACCTCACCTTTGTTGTATATTTAATCAATGTATAGATAGTGGTGTGTTTCCTGACTTGATGAAACTAAGTAAAGTTATACCTTTATTCAAAGCTGGTAGTACATCAGACCCCACCAATTTTAGACCCATATCGATACTACCAACGCTTAGCAAAATATTTGAAAAACTCATACTTAATCAATTGCAAAGTCATTTTTATCTCAATAATTTAATTCATATTGCTCAGTTTGGTTTCACAAAGGGTCGTTCAACAGCCGATGCTGGTGTTGAACTAATCGACAATATTTTTGATGCCTGGGAAGACGCAATGGATGCAATAGGTGTCTTCTGCGATCTATCCAAGGCTTTTGATTGCGTCCATCATGACACTCTTGTCAGGAAGTTACGCCATTATGGTGTAAAAGATCAGGCACTTGGCCTTCTGGAGTCATATCTAACAGATAGGGTTCAGATGGTCGATGTTAATGGGAAAAGATCACCTGGGTCTTCAATAAGTATGGGCGTACCGCAAGGTTCAATTCTTGGTCCTTTCTTGTTTTTAGTATATATTAATGATTTACCTTACCTTGTTAAAGCAAAACATGGGTTAGTATTGTTTGCCGATGATACTTCTTTGATATTTAAAGTTAAAAGACAGCAATCAAATTATGACGAGGTAAACAATGCTATCTCTAGTATAGTGAACTGGTTTACTGTTAACAATTTATTACTTAATGAAAAGAAAACTAAATGTATTAAATTCGTGTTACCCAATGTGAACCCGGTAACTACAGACATATTTATAAAAGGATAGAGATTGGACCTTGTGCAGTCGACTGTCTTTTTGGGCATTACTTTAGACGCCAAAATACAATGGGATCCTCATATAAATAAATTGTCGAACAGACTGAGTTCGGCAGCGTTCGCAGTTAAAAAAATTAGAGCTCTTACCGACGTAGACACCGCTAGACTAGTCTACTTTAGTTACTTTCATAGTCTAATGACCTATGGTATTTTATTGTGGGGTCACGCTGCGAATGCTAATAGTATATTTATTCTGCAGAAACGGGCTGTTCGTGCAATTTATAGATTAGGGCCTAGAGTGTCACTGAGGGAAAAGTTTAAAGAAATCAATATTCTGACATTTGTGTCTCAATATATCTATGACAATCTTGTGTATGTAAAAAGAAATATAACTAATTTTCAGAAGTACAGTGATATACACAATTTTAATACTAGAAATAAAGACAAGTTGGTTGCTTATGTAAGCCGACTACATAAAATTAGTAATTCTTTTAAAGGCAATTGTATACGCTATTACAATAAGGTCCCTACTGATATTAAAAACTTACCTTTAGACAAGTTTAAAATAATAATAAAACAGAAATTGTATAAAAAAGGTTACTACAGGATATCTGATTACTTAGAGGACAGATGTCCATGGGAATAGATTGTTTGAGTAACAGGCTGTTTCGATATATAATTAGCATTCATTTTGTAATTTGACAATATTTTATTTAAAAAAGGAAACGCAAAAGATGCGACGACTGTGGAGTTTCTTCGGTGAGCTCTTCTCCACAGATTCCGCCATTGGGTTAGTGAACTCACCAAAAAAAATGTAATGACGGATCTAAGTGATGTAACAACATCCTATGGAAATAAATGATTTTTGATTTTGATTTTTTGATTTTAAAAGGGAACTGAGGAGGGGGCTAATTTACTAGCGAAATTCTCCAACCACACTTTGGGATCGCTATAGGACAAATTATGATCCGAAAAAGAATTCCTGAATATTTTTATATTTTTCCAAATGAGGGAAGCTGGGGCTCGAGGACATAAGTTCTCGCAAAATTTTGACCAACCTGATTGTTTCTTTTTAGACAACATTTTACTGACCATGGCAGAAATTCTTTGGTGGTTTATAAAATTCTCTGTGGTCATACATTTCGCATACGTAATCTCGGCCTCTTTTCGTTTAATGATACCATCAGTACATTCATGGTCCCACCACGGAGGAGAACGAATTTTATTAGGAGGAGGTTTTTTTAATGGGATTGAAGAGTTAGCAGAGGCTGTGATTGCTTCAAGAAATTTAGAATAGAGATTTATCGCATTTTCAGAAGACACAGAGTCCAGCATCTTAATCCTATGATCACATTCTTTAGCAAACCTTTCCCAGTCTGCACCAACTGTCTGTATTTGAGTAATGGTGAGAATGTTTTTTTTGGGACGGTCTTGTTAGGGAAGTTAAGTAAAATTGGAAAATGGTCGCTGCCATATGTGGAGGAAAGAATATCCCAAGAGAGGACTGAAGCTAAATTTGAGGAACAGAGAGATAGATCTATTGCACTTCTAGGATCTTGAGTTGGAGATACTCTGCGGGTTGGGCGGCCATCATTTAGGATACAGAGATCAAATTTATCTAGGATATCTAAAATTGTAGAAGAATTTGTATCATTTTTATAACTACCCCAAATCTGATTATGGCAGTTGAGATCACCTAGGATTACAATAGGTGAAGGAAGAGAAGAAATAATAATATCCAGTTCATGGAGATTAGAGAGATCTGGATGAGGAATATAAACTGAAAGAAAGGTGGTGTCAAAACATCTTGTAGCAACAACATTAATTTTATCACTATGAACAGGAATATTAAGTCTAGAAAAAGGGATACCATTTTTAATTAAAAGAATGGCACCTGCGTAACCATCTATTCTATCCTCCCGGAGGCTGGTAAAACCTGTCACCCGAAAACGAGATCCTGGCAGCAACCACACCTCCGAGAGGGCTATAACAGAGGTCCAATACTTATTTATTAAATAAATTAAATCTGATTTTTTAGGCATCAGGCTCCTGCAATTCCACTGAAGAATGCTGGCCATTTTGAGGAGGATTAGAAGAGTTAACTAGTCGTAAGATCTTATTTAGACGTTGTGTCACGTTGGGCGGTAATGGACAATCACTGAACTTAGTCAGTAAATTGATAATGGTGGAGAGAAGAAGTTCAAGGAGGTTTTCGTTAGGTTGATCTGAGTTGGGCATTTCAGATTGAAGTGCGTGGCCATTGGGAAGAGAAGAGGGGGGAGAGTTAATGATATTAAAATGAGCATTCCTGTCATACCCCTGTCTACGATCAGGAGATCTGTGTTGTCTGGTTTTAAATACAGTTTTACGGTGAGAGACTTTCTGAGGGGATTGGGATGGGGCCAACAGTTGGCTAGAAGGTGGGGACAGAGAGTGTACTTGGGAAGGACGAGCAACATCTGCAAAAGATTTTCTGGTCGTAGGAAGCCGA
The DNA here is from genome assembly GCA_949825045.1 of Argyresthia goedartella. Lineage (NCBI taxonomy): Eukaryota > Metazoa > Arthropoda > Insecta > Lepidoptera > Argyresthiidae > Argyresthia > Argyresthia goedartella. Next base: position 18,247,784 of record OX463833.1, on the reverse strand, counting down.
ATTGAAGCATCTTTATAAGAGACACTTTCCTGGGACATGATGACCTTAATTGCTTTTTGTCGGTGAAATTCCGGGCAACACTTATCAATGGCCCTATGAGGGCCAGAACAGTATAGACAAGATTCCTGGGTTTTGGAACAGGAGTCCCCATCATGCGATTGTGAGCATTTATAGCAACGTGGCTTTGATTTGCACTGATTTTTTACATGGCCAAAACGGCAACAATTACAACACTGTATTGTGGGGAATTGATACTGCTCCACCAGGATAGAATTGTAGAAGCAGAAGATTCTCTCTGGGAGAACCTGACCAGATATTGTGATCACAACTGACTGTGTTGGGATGTAAACTACAGAGTTACCATCTTTTTTGGTTTTTCGGCTAATTCTGCGGGCTTTTATTATGGGACCACAGTTAGGGGGGAGCTAGATAGCCGTAACGACTTCTTCCAAGCTCCACTCCACTGGGATGTCCCTAATCAGACCCATGCGGGTCACATTGTAAGTGGGTATGGTTGCTCTATACTTGGCTTCGTTCAATGCTTGGTGAGATAGAAAACAATTGGCATCAGAGGCGGTCTTGAACTGGATAGAAACACGGTTGCGGCCGACGCTTTTCACACCATCCTGAGCTATGTTTTTAATGTTGTTCCTGTGTAGGAATTGACCAAACTTAATAGGTCTTAGGGTAAGACCTGAAGAGGTATCCTCTTCAATACGAGCAACGTGTACTATGAATGGGCCTTTGTCGCTTGGAGAGTATTGGCCTTGCGAAGAGGACTCTGCTATGTAGACAGTTTGAATGGACGGTTGAGATTGTGACAATTCTGTGACAGATTTCTTCGGAGCTTGGTCTATACAATTATCAGCCGCGCGTTTTCGAGAAACTGTGTCTTGGGATTGGGATTGGAAGTCTCCTGACGGGAAGAGTGAAGGGGAGAGGGGAACATTTGGGGGAGGCGATTTATCCGGTGGATCGTCGTCTGTCTCCATGGTTTACCTAAATAGAATAAAAACTTCTTACCTCATCCAAACCCTAGGACAAGCACAACACAAATACGGACAATACACAACTAATTAGATAAATTCTAGACACAGGAAGAGCCAGCAAATGCTCAAATTTTTTAGAAATTTATCCGAACACGTAAAATATCCTCCACAATGACGGCAAGAATCAACACCAAAAATAAACCAAATTACCTTCGAAAGCGTGAGCGGTTTCCGACGTGCCGACATTTTTGTTTTCACTGACAACTTTTTGTGTTGCCAGCTTTGAAATCACAATTTCTACTAACTGTCAACCAGTGTTGCTATTATTATTCAGAAATAAAAATTCAAATAAAACATTGCTTTAGGCTATGGATTTACAAAAGTCACATGTTTGTCACAGTAAACACTGCTTCTTTAAGGGTTAATTATAACGTTCTTAAAACACATAATTATGTCGACTAGAGAGATAAGTGGCGATATTGAAATAGTCAGGCATCACGCTGGTCAGATGTCTGTAAGATGCTGTGAACTCTTCGTCGTGACTTCTTCTGTCTGCGTTAAGAGCCAGGTCCAGGATCAGAGTTGATGATGAGGCGTCTGGTACCTGTGAGAGAAGGATTAATTAGCGTGTGATTTCTGTGACGGGGCTTAACGAAACTCAAATTAAATTAGTCAACCAAAAAATCTGAAATTTCAGATGGCTAGCAAGTCGAGAAATCAGCAACCAACAATATTTGCTATAGAAGGGTGGCGCCAACCGCCCCTGAAATCCTACATCCCCAAAACACCTCGTACCTCAAAAGTGACTTCAAAATCGACCGGTCTCACGTCCTCGCTGAACGTAGCTCGCGAATAGAACACAAAGTATGTCGGCCGTCCACCCTGCTCTGTGGTGGGCAGGACCGGCGTGTCGAAGGACCAACTCGTGAGCCGCACGTTGGCACGCGGCCAGAGGACCACTGACATGTGGGTTGGACCTGGCGGGAATTATAGATCGGAGTAAGTTTTAAATTCAACCTAAAACCCGCAGACAACCTAGTTCTTTAAAATTCAACACAAAAACATCATAGAACTATAAAGGCAGCACGAGCAGTTAGGGCAAACTATTTCTCAGCAATTTAAAAAGCATATTAATGCGACTGTCAAAAAAGGGAAATTACAATGTTCAACATTACTTAAATGACAGGACTGTATGGGGTTAATCTAGCTCAACACAGGCCTTGTTGTTAATAATTTTGTAATTATTTATTCCTGCTTATTAATCATAATAATTAATTTTTTTAACTTTTTTTTTAGCTTAACTATTACAAATATTTGTAATAGTTAAGCACAACCTATTTTTAAAAGAGATCTAAAAATCAATCAGGGTAGTTTCTGCGCTCTCCTTCTCCCACAGTGGTCCAATGTAGAGAAGAGGCAAAATTGACGTTTGCTAAGTATATGTAAATATCTACAGTAATAAAGTACTTTTGACTTTGACTTTCTCAGCGAACTGGAAATTCTACAGCTCGCCCTCTATCGACCATGAAGTACAGTCGTCCGTGAGGTGGGCCATGCTCTGAAAATCTCCGTAGGACTGGAAATGGTTATCTTAATTTTTTTTTAATTGGAACAGTGCTTACCAATAAAAGTCCAGGACAATGTGCAGACATTCCCATCGCATGTCTTATTGTTGTACGTCAGCTGCGGCGGCGTCGCTGGCGTCGACGGTGCTTCGAAGTCCACCCACAAGCTAAAATCACTATAAAAGACAGCATAGTTATTTAGTATTTTAGGCCGCCACTATTTCGAACGCGTGTCAGTACTATTCTCTGAACAACTTTAACAAAAAATATACGCCCTTTTACCCAGGTTCGACGACCCGAATGGCCGAGTCGGCAGTGACCCTGCCTACGAAGCCAAGGGTCCCGGGTTCAAGTCCCGGTGGGGGCAAATATTTGTTTGATGAGAACGGATGTTTGTACCCTAGTCATGGTTGTTTATCTAAGTATAATATTTATTTATATAAGTATGTGTATCGTTGTCTAGTACCCAAGATACAGGAAATCCTAGTTTGGTGCTATATCAATGTGTGTAAGTAGTGTCCAAGGTATTGTATTATTATTATTCGATATGGTACATAGGTACTATCTTTGCATGACGGCAAAGGATTTGAACAAAAGGTCATAGAAAAAAACCCAGAATCACTAGCGACGAATTGTATAAAAATGGGTTCACAATAGTCAAACCAATATGTTTTTTAAAAAATCAGCCCCGACAGACATTTATTTTTCTTGACTTTTATTTTATCGCTGTCACTTTAATGCCCTTTAATATACAGGGAGTAACAGAAAAGTGTAGTCATATTTAAGGGGGTTGTTAGGGACATCATTCTGAGCAACTTTCACTATGAGACCGATTTGATCAGAGCAACTTTATTTTTCACTTATACAAATCAGCTGTATAAGTGAAAAGGTCCGGGCGTTAAAAGATAAAGTTGCTCTGATCAAATTGGTTTCATAGTAAAATTTGCTCAGAAGGGTCTCCCTAACAACCCCCTAAAATACGACTACACCTTTCTGTTACTGTCTAAATATAAGTGTGCGTGCGTTCTTAAAAATAAAGTAGGTTCTCTGTTTGACATGTATGTTTGTATGTATGTACAGATGTAGTGAATAATCCTTTCCTTTCGTATTTTCTCGGAAATGTTCGTTTTTGTCTTACTACTTCACGCGCACTCAGTACCCATCGAGACAACGTAGGGAACGGTCGCATTGTAAGAGGAAGTATCTATGTAGAGTAGTTAATACCACAGAAATATTTTGTTGTAAATATTTATGTTAGATTTTGTGATAAACTTCATGGACTCGTGTATTAATGCAGGCCACCAAAATTTTTTTTTTGACTTTACATTTCACTCTTGTCTGTCATTTTTGTAAATAATAAACATTGATTTTATTCGATCCACATTAACAATTTATAACAGACATGCCGAAAGCACTAAGAAAAGGGAAACGTTTAGATCGGCAAGCCTGCGAAGTTATTTTCAATATTTATTTATATTTCTTAACTGAAAATGATAAATTCAAACATACCAACTATACTGCTTACTTTTGTAAAGTCCAAAAACGAGTTTCGGAGGCCAGTGGAATTTCTCAACGAACAGTAAATAAAATATTGCAAAAAGAATACATAAATCAATCCACCTCCAATAGTCCGAAGTCGGCAAAGTTGGGTAGACCAAATAAATTATTTTGTCTAGGTCTTGACGATTTTGACTACAACGTTATACGCCGATTAGTGTATAATTTCCATTTGATATACAAACAAGTACCTACAATTAAAGCCCTGAAGTCAAGTTATCCGAAGCCATAAATTTTAAGGGATGTGACTTTACGCTAAGAAAAATTCATAGAAAAATGGGATTTCGGTATAAAAAAGTTGAAAACAACAGAAAATTACTTATCGAGAAAGATGATGTTCGTTTAAAAAGAGTAAAGTTTTTAGCCGCGATAAAAAAGTACAGATTGCAAGGGAGAGAGATTGTTTATATGGATGAAACATACATCCATACCTCACATTTGGCAGGTAAAAGCTGGGCTGACTCGTCAGAAAACGGAGTGAAACAGTTAATTTCTAAAGGACAACGTCTTATAATAGTGCACGCTGGTAGTAGACAGGGGTTTATACCTGGGGCATTGTTAATGTATCAGTCTACTGATAAAACAGGTGACTATCACAACGCGATGAACAATGAAAACTATGAAAAATGGCTTCGTAATCAACTCATTCCAAACTTAGCTCCACATTCGGTACTAGTAGTAGATAATGCTGCATATCATAATAAGTACGTAGAAAAACCTCCTAATTCAAATACCAGGAAGCAAGACATGATTGATTGGCTATCCAAACATAACGTTCCGATTGATCCGTCATTAACAAAACTTGAAATATATGAAATTATTTGCAAGTACAAACAAGACATTGTAGAATACTCTATAGATAAACTTATGAACGAATATGGACACAGCGTACTAAGATTGCCACCATATCATCCTGATTTCAATCCGATTGAAAACATATGGTCTCAAATAAAGGGATATGTATCCAAAAGAAACATCAGTATGAATATGACTACTGTGAAACAAATGTTTGGGCCAAAGTATGTGACCACGCCATCAAATTCGAAAACGAGTACCGAAAACACGAACCTGAGTTGGAAAATTATATGGCTAGTTTTGTAATCACCGTTCATGAAAACTCTGACGATGATACACCAGAAAATAGTTCTGATTCTGACTGTGATATGGAAGTTGGAAGTATTGTTTCGCATCACACTGTCCACCCGGCTCCTCCTCCTCTTATCCCGCTGTCATAATCGAAGTCGTTCTTCCAATCAGAAAATCATATTTATTTATATTAATTTCTCTGCTGGTTTGTTTTGTTTTATGTTGAGGTGTCTTTTTTGTTATGTCATAGTATTTTAAATTAATTACAAAAATTTATTGTTATAAAAAAGGTCTGCAAAATCCTACTGTAGTTTTGACTTATAGTTAGACTTTTGGGGTTCCAATCCTTATAGAATCATTAGATCATCCCAACCGGAATTTGGTTTTTATCAGTGCGTTTTATTGAAATAAAACGTCCTCAGTAACTAGTTATATTTTTGTTTACCTAACGAATTCTTTATATGATAGAATCGTGGTGGTTTTAACATCTCAGTATAATATACGTCAAACGGGCAATTTGACATTTGACATTGATAAATAAAGTATGCAATTTATTTGATACCTACACGTAATTTAATAATACAGTAATTCATAGACACATCGGCACCATTCGGGTGTTATCGTTGTTCCGAGTTTTGCCGATAGGAAAGGATTATTCACTACATCTGTATGCTTCGCGGATAACCGCGATTATGTCGCGTTCGACTAAACCGATTTTGATGTGGTTTTATTTTTGTGTTAAACCTCCGTAACGTTGTACCCCTTAGCTTAGGTGTGAGTTTAAAATATGTTTTATTGTTTCATTAATCTAAAATATCTAGTATACCACGTCTTTTTTTCAGTAACTTATTATTTATTTTTATGTACATATAAAGCCTATAGAAACAGCATAATATATGACATTTCTGGCGATTCTTGTTTTTTTTTGGCCAACTCCTTTGTCAAAGAATTAGTATCCAACGAGGCGCAGCGCAGTCTCAGATAAACGAAACTCTTTGCGCAGTGCAACTAATGTCAAAAAAAAGTGTTTTGTTTTTTTAGACATCTGATAAACGGTGATGGGTCCGGCAGGTGAAACCTTAGAGTTGAAATGCAACAAAAATGTTGCTGACTACGAGTTGTCCACAATATTTTGCGGTTCGTTTAACGATATTTATCAATTCCCTTATTTTTCAATGGGAATTAAGTATTAAACTGCACATCAAAAATACTGATTTGCACAGCAAATATCAGGGCAAAATGCAGCCGTAGGTTATGTGACGGGCAAAGGGGGTAAGCGAAGCGAAGCCCACTTTATCCTTCGTGTTAGGTTGAACATGTAATAACAACAAAAACTACTTAAAACATAACCTTACTAACAAAAAATATTTAAAACATAAAAAGTATTTTTGTTGATCCTTTTTTGATCAGTATTTTTGATGTGTGTTTAAATACTTTTCAATCACGTGACCCTGCAATCAATTTATTATTGTTGAATTACTTACGCATGTTCAATCATTCTCGGAACCGTCACAGGTAAATTGCAGTAAGAATACTGTTCACAATCATCTGAAAAGTTCCTCCTGACGTTGTTCAGAACAATGTTGTTCGTTGCGGCGATGTCCAACACGTTGTATGGAGTGTTTACCTCTGTTCGACCGAACCAGATACCGGTTCGTACGTCTGTCTGTACGCCTAGCTGGTTGTAAGATATGATTTCTGAGTGCTGGAAAACGAGTTTTGCAAGAAGTTGTATTGCTGTAAGATATAATAATAGACTATTTAATGTCTTTATAAATGGTTCTAGTCTAGTGGCGTCTAGCTACGACCTATAACAATCAGGTCGCGGTAAAGTTGCAAATAAGCCACTTTTTAAGCACTAATGTGGATATGACATTAATAATATACTAATTAAATATGAGGTTTTGTCAATTTAACAAAATCACTAAAGAATGGGATTAGTTTAAATAGGGAAAACAAATAATTTAGGTTGCTTTTAAGAATACTTACAAACCAATAATGCCTCTGCAAAGCAGGTGCAGTTTTACTCTCTCGGTAAGGAGAGAATGGGACGAAACATAGCACGATGCATACGAGAGAGAAGAGCAGCACTATGGTCCATAGTCGGATCCGGGAGAATAGCAGCTCTATACCAGACTGGTGGAAACAGAAATATTATGTAAAATACTACATATTTTCAACAAATTCATCCATTTTAATGTTCTTATTAAACCACAAATAAGTAAAATATATATACCAAAGGCATAGTCGCAAGTAACACCATGAGCATATTTATAGCGGCCACCAAGTAGTCCGGAGTCAATGTGATGGAGCGGCCCATAACGGGGATCATTAGTGTATTGATCTTTATCGCGATCACGAACAAAAATAGAAGGTTTGGAGTCGCCAGTAGCAGCTCCAGGATTATGTGTTGCCAAGCTGCAAAAAAACCAGATTCCTATAGTAAAAAAATCTCCCAGTGGGTAGTAGGTACCTATACGATTTCATTAGCGACACTATTGGCTAATACTATGATTTAATTTCTTAAAACATTTGCTTTATTCTAAGTTAAGATAACGCATTTTTTGTTACTATATCTTTTATTGTTCGATAGAATAATTGTTGAATATGAGTTAGTCACGAAAACGGAAATTGCATTCCGGCAGGGAATGTTACATTTTTCTTATGGGCACACACATTTCTTTCGGTATTCACCTAATTTGCCTTATAATTCCAAGAACATTGAATCAATTCACTGTAACAAAAAAGATGGATACCAAAATATGCTTACCTTGAAGCCTGAAATTCCTCACGATAGAAAGATTAACAAACGACACCACGGTCATCAGTAGTAATGGAATCGTCATCACATACCGAACGGTGGCAGTACCACCTATTATCAGTAGAACTATATTTATTACTATCAGTATAATGCGCGTGGCGGCCATGGATTGCCATACTCGACGAATCCTGTTTAGCCCGCACTGAAAAATAGATAAATACCTACATTAGGAAAATTGCAAAGGGTCCCACCTCCCCTGCCTCCTCGTAAGACGTGATTCACTTCGCTCTGACGTCGGAAATATCGAATTTAAAACGAGTCTTTCCAAGTTTCTACTGACCAAGCAATTATTCTGCTGACCAAGCAATAATTTTGCTAGCCAAGCAATAATTTTGCTGACCAAGCAATAATTTTGCTGACCAATAAGTAATTTTGTTGACAGTTTAGTTATTCTGCACCTTAAACAGGATGTAACAGAAAGGTGAAGTCATATTTTAAGGGGCTGTAACTATTTGTAACGTTGTAACTACTTGTAACGTCGTTGCTAATATTTATCGGGTTATTTTAATAGTAAATTAGTCAAGAACATACCTAAATTAAATATAGAACAATGTGATCAATTATTTATCTTCATCATCAGTCTTTCAGGGAACCAACGTTGAGTAATAGCCTCCTCATGTAGACGCCATTTAACTCGGGCCTGTGCAAACCGCGACCTTTGTTTTCCTGCTCAAATCAATCAATCAATCTTCAGGTGACACATACTAAAATTATCAGCCTTACCTTATTCCATCGCCATGAGTCAAAGGCCTGCGCGGCTGACACAGAAGCTATGATGAACGGCATCCAGTAGATAGGCACCACCAGCCAAGCATGCGCAAGATACCTAAAAAGTGAAAGTAAGAAAATTAGCTTGCCTTTGAGTATCTCTTGAGAATAATAAAGTCGCTCTGATCAAATCAGTTTCATAGTGAAAGTTGTGCCGAATGATATCCCTGACAACCCCCTAAAATATGACAACCCCTTTCTGTTACATGTGTATGTATTTGTACCACAGTATACGACACTACATTTTTACGTTTCCAGGACACTGCAGGGAAGCAAAATGTATGAAATAATTTGACGATGCTTTTATAGTTATCGTACGATAGCGTCCACCCACCAAGATGTCCACGTCCATTGTATATTTATTATGCCTGATGTTTTGTACGTACCTCAATTGTACAGTTGTAGCGACCATTACAGCAGTCACAATCCACATCACGGCCATGCCAAAGGCCGCAGACAGAAATCGACCGACGACTGACATGAGCAGTTCCCTGGCTGTTGTCGCTCCTGGGAATCACAAAGGAAGGATAGTGTTAAAACGAGCGAACAAAAATACTAACTTAAGCGGCGTATTACAAAGTTAAGTAGAGTTGATCAAATCGAAGCGGATTCATTGTAAAAGTGGTTCAGAATTATTTCCCTAACAATATATGACTATTTTTTTTGTGACACCCTTTGTACTGACGTAATCCAACAATCCAGTTATAGTAAAGCACGCTGGCAGCCGCCGCAATGACGATGAGAGAATCCACGATATCAGCAGCGGTGGGACTATATGCCAGCATGAAGAGATTCAGGTAGTCCCAGTAAACTGACGAAGACGGTTCGATCTGGGGATAAGGAGTTTTTTGTTTTTGTTTTAAATGGTTAGAATCTAAAAATAAGTCCTGGGTCTAGTGCGGTCAGGTCATATGCTCGTCTGTCACATACGTGGATTTGAATCCCGGTGCTGACCATGCAGCATTGAGACTAGTTGATAAGGAGAACGGGCAAATGAGATGCATCACACACAAATATTCATAAGCTATGGAGATTATGCTATGGAGCAGCGATGATGGTCTAACCCCCAGTCCCTGTCACACCGAGGAGTCAAAAATGAAGAGCAAAAATCAAGGAGTTCGGGGAGGATGAAGAGCAACGGAGGAGTTGGAGGAGAGTGAAAAGCTTCGAGGAGTTGGAGGAGGCTGAAGAGCATCGAAGAATTTAATGCGGATGACGAGCATCGAGGAGTTGGGGGAGAATAAAGAGATAAGATAAAGATAAAGATAAAGATATTTTATTTGTGAATGTGGGTTACAGGGTTGTTAGAATCTAAATAAATATTGTTCTTGCCACACTCTACCTTAAAGGCGTACAAATATTAATTTAAATTAAATTATATTTAGATTAAATTTAAATTACATAACAATACATTATATTACATGTCCGTTTGATTATTCAAATACAGCAAATTACATAGATCCTTAAAAAACTTACGCTACCACCCACCCATTAAGCAATCTTTCAGTCACCATTGAGGAAATCTTGTACGCTATAGTAGGCTTTATTAAGCAAATGTTCTTTAAGCTTTAATTTAAATAAATGAAATGATTCTATTTCTCTGATACATTTTGGAATATTGTTATAAATTTTTGGTATCATCCCAAACACATTTTTTTGAAATAGTGCGGTCGAGTGCCGCGTTATGCTTAACATAATGTTTCTTTTTGAATTTATTTTTTTAAAATGATCCCAATTATTTCTTACATAAACGGCCATTTCATAGATATATAACGATGGTAGAGTTAAAATTCTTAATTTTTTGAAATGTGGCTGACATGTTTCTATTTGTTTTAAATGACATATCGCCCTTAAACATCTTTTTTGAGCTTTAAAGGCTCTGTCCTTATCCGTTGAGTTGCCCCAGAATATAACACCATATTTGAGAGTCGAAGCCACATAAGCATGGTATGCTGATAGCAAGGTAGTGACTCTAGCTACCTTAGCAAGCATAAATAGTGCATACGAGAATTGGCTTAACTTTGTGCAGACATTATCAATATGTGTTTTCCATGTTAAGTGGGAGTCGATTGTTAAACCTAAAAATTTGGTGTCATGAATTTCCTCAATTATTTTTGTACCATAGTGGATGTCAATTTTATTATTAATATTATTGTAATTATTTGTGAATGTCATTATATTAGTTTTATTTAAATTAATTACAAGATTATTTTGTCCGAGCCATTCAATAATATTTTTTAGGGAATTATTTATGTCAGATTCATAAGTATTAATATTTCGACCTTCTGCTATCATTGTGCTATCATCAGCAAACATTACGATTGGGAAATTGACCGCGTCAGGTAAATCATTTATATATATTATAAATAACAGTGGTCCCAAAACGCTACCTTGTGGTACTCCATATTGCACTGTCCTTGAATCTGAATAATAATTATATTCTGTTTTAGTTGTCTTGTCTATTCTGGACATTTGAGTCAGTTGTTGTCGGTTGCACAGATAGCATTTAATAAGATCAAGGGCGTTACCTCGGACGCCATACATGTATAGTTTGTTTATCAGGATGGAATGATCCACATAATCAAAAGCTTTGGTCATGTCCATATACAATGCAGACACAGGAATTTTATTATCTAAGCTGGTTACTACACTTAAGAGGAAATCATAGATTGCTTGATCTATTGTCTTATTTTTTCGAAATCCTTTTTGTTCTTTTCTAAATATGTTGTTGCTTTCAAAATAGGCGTTTATGGCATTATAAATGACCTTTTCGACTACTTTGGAGAGTATAGGAATGAGTGCGACTGGTCTATAGAAGGACATGTTTTCTCTGTCATCTTTTTTGAACATTGGTTTAATAATTGTGGTCTTAAGCTTTTCAGGGAAAACACCCTGTTCTACACACAGATTTATGATGTGACTTAAGACTGGTGATATGATCAATGCTACATGCTTTATTACTGTTGTACAAATGTTGTCATATCCCGTACTATTTGTATTTTTGAGAGCGTTTATTATTTGATATACTTCAAACGGTGTGGTAGGTTTAAAGAATAGAGATTTTGGAAATGACTTCAGTTTTGTTCTGTTGCTAGTTGCGTCTGCTTTTTGTTGTTGCTCAACTTGATCAATGTAAAAATTGTTAAAAGCTTGGGCTATCTCCTTAGGATCGCTAATAACCCGATTGTCCAATTTTATTTGTGTAATGCTTTCTTTTGGTACGTTTTTTTTATTATTCAAGTTGTTATTTATTATTTTCCATGTAGCTCGACATTTATTGTTTGAAGTTTGTATAAAATAATCGTTCTGGGATTTTTGTGTGAGTTTTATTATTCTTTTAAGTCTTTTAGCATATGTTTTGAAATTATATTTATTGTTTTCATTTGGAGCGCGTCTGTATATCCATAACAACTCCATTTTTCTTTTTGAACATCTTCGTATTCCCTTAGAGATCCACCGAGGTCGCACGCTGCTAGTACATTTTATTTTTATTACCGGGAAGCATAGGTCATACATCAACACAAATATTTCATGAAATTCATTATAGGCAACGTTGGCATCAGAACTGGTTAAACACTCAGAAAAACTCGGATTTGAAATACACTCTTTGAATTTGTCAAGGTTATCTTTATGGTTATCCCGTTTTTTTACAAACCAATAGTCTAGTGTACAGTATTTTCTTACAGGGCATTCTAGTAACTGTCCAGTATGATCCGAAAGCGCTAACTCTATTATTCGGCCTTTGCATTCTCTAATGTTTTGAATAAAATTGTCAAGACAGGTCCCACTACTCAGACGTGTGGGTTCGTTGAATGTAAGTCTTAAGTTGTAATGCAGTAGTAACTGTTCAAAATATACTGCATACTTGTCCCGATGAAGCCGGTCTATATTAAAATCCCCACATATTATAGTCTTACGTCTACTACGGCAAAGTTTCGACAATAGCTTATCTAAGTTTTCGAAAAATATATCGTAAGACCCTACATCATATTTACATTTCCTATATATACATATTACATTTAAATTATGCTCTGAAAGTATTATACCACAACACTCTATTGCATTAGGAATGTTACAGTCGGTTATGTCAAGAATTTGAAATTTAAGTCCATTTTTCACAATTATAGCTGTACCACCACTCCTTGTGCTTCTGGCGGAGTAGGTAGCCAGTGAATAATTTACAATATTAAGTGTCTTTATGTCGTTTTTTATCATATTATGCTCTGTTATACCTATTACATCTATTGAAGTCCCGCTATTTCTAAGTTCATCTAAGTAAATGGATAACATGTCTGATTTAGATATAAGTCCATCAATATTTTGATGAAATAGATTTATAACGTTATTTACGAAAAAAGTCAGAATTGTTACAGTATTCTCTTCTGCTCTTCAAGAGCATCGAGGACTTGGAGGATAATGAAGAGCATCGATGTGTTGGAGGAGTATGAAGAGTATCGAGGAGTTGGAGGAGTATGACGAACATTAAGGAGTTGGAGGATTGTTAAGAGCATCGAGGAATTGGAGGAAGTTGCAAGGGGATTTAAGAAGATGAGGATTTAAGAAGATGAGGATCAAGAGAATCCAGGTTGAAGATGAACAGTATGCAAGGGTTTTGAGAAGAATATGAGAATCAAGGAGATGCAGTAAGATGAAGAGCCTCTGGACCTAGCACTAAGCAAAATAACGGCACCAAACGGAGTGACAACGGGACAATTCATGTACACACTCTTCAGCGTCCAGGAGAGGGACATGAAGAGAATCCAGGAGTTGGATCTAAAGAGGAACCAGGAATAAATTTTGATTTGGGTTATTCTATGATGAAGAGCCTCGCGTTGAAGGAAGATGAAGAGTATGCAGGAGTTGGAGGAGATGAAGAGCATCCAGGAGTTAGAGGAATATAAAGAGTATCCAAGAGTTGGGGGTAGACGAAGAGCCGCCAGGAGTTGGAGAAAGATGAAGAGCATCAATAGCATCCAAGAGTTGTAGGAATGAGAATGCGGATCATCGGAAGATGAAGAGTTTCCAGTGCATCCAGGAGTTGGAAATTTAGAGCAATTATTAAGCAAAGATTAAGAGTGTGGCCAGCCTTTCTAAAGATAAAGACGATCCAGCCGTTGGAGTCTGATGGAGAAAATCCCGGAGTTAGCACTACTGAGGGGTCACGCCTTCTCCATACGGGTGGGAAAAGGTGCAGTTATTGTACTCACTCTTGTGCTAAACTCTCCGCTGTCAGCCAACTCCCGCGCCAGCGCCAGCAGCATATTGCCGGAATGTTGCAGCACCCCGCCCTTCAACATGCCTAGCGAGTCGTGCCGTGTGTGGTACACATGACCGACCTTGCTGAACGCTATGTCGACACCTGGAACGTTGCAATTCATTTATCAATGTATATATGATGAAGGTATTCACTGTACGTGATGGAGGCAAGTTAAGTCGATATAGTACCCAAAGACCACACACAGGCTTTCTATCGGGCAATAGTTTAGGCGGGTTCTTAATCAGTATGAAGATGTATGCAAGTGCGCACATTATAACGATTCGGTATGCCCAAGCAGAACAAACTATTGGCCGACAAAAAGTTGGCCTGCGGGAACTCTTATCCTTACCTTACCTTCATCGTCATTTGGCGTTTCCAAGGCCATACCTTACTTTCCTTATCCTAAGGCAAGAACCATAATATAACCTATATTCTAACTAATTTGGTCTGATGCTGAGCTGTGGCGGAAAAACGGCACAGATCAGAATAATCTGATGAATGAAATTACGTAGTGTAGATTTTCAGCCAAAACTCTACGTGATTTTCTGTATGTACCTTGGTGAAACCGATATGGTCTGACATGACGCTTCTAGACTAAGATGGGTGACGTAATATTCCCTCAACTTCACCCATTGTAAGTGGCAGGCAACTGATGAAGATGTCACCTTAGTAAGGCGGAAAGGGGTCATACCTTGTTGGAAATAGGTCATCATCATCATCAGCTTCCTCATGCACAATCACAATCAAGAAACTCGGTCTTGTGAAACAAGCGTCCATTGTTTTCATGCTATCCTCGCTATGTCATCGGACCATCTGGCATCTGGTTTGATCTTTGGCCTTCTCTTGGCCACATCTTCCGTCTTCTCTTGCCTTGCCTGGTTATTTATAGGTGCAATGGGCCTAAACATACCACGGATTTCCCCAAAGTCGCGGAATATCCTGAAGTCAGTATCCGAAGGCACAATGCCAGACTGGAACAGCACTTCTCCGAATGAGTGCGCGCTGGGTTGTGGCACTGTGCGCGAGTATATGGACACTACGCGGGGGTCTGTCACCTGTAGAAATTACCATTAATAGAACGCCAGGATTATTCCCACACAGGGCAAAAAGCACAATTTTGCCCACGTTCAGTCAGTAATTCAAAATTCCAAGCTATGTACATATGAAGGTTTCCTCACGATGTTTTCCATTGCGGATAGAATACTCTCTAAATTACATCAATTTGGCTCATCCGGTCCATCAACTTAAGTTTCCACCTGTATTCGCGATGTCATTACGGCGATTTAATGGCTCCATCGTCAGATTAGCGCCGTGTCATAAAAATATAACATTGTCATCCGATTTACAAAATCATGCAAAATTGCAGCTCAATCAGAAACCGAGAAGTGGGTCAAATTTTACTCGCAAGATTAAATAAAGAGGTGCAAAATTACGATGATGGAGTTATTTGACTCTTGCTCGGGAACTGACAGCGCCAGTATAAAATTTAAGCGGTACTATATTTGAGCAGCAATCTGTGTAATCCGCTATTTGACCCATAGCAGCACAAATTTGAAGAATATTTCGGTAGTAAGGATCTACATAAGAAATGAGTCAAATGACACGTTTATTTGGTTCTACTATACCTGGAAGAGCATAGACTTGCAGTTAATCCCAGCCGAGTCGAGATTCACCATGGTCGTCACTCCCTTGGACCAGGGATGCTGGGTGAAGCCGTGGGAACCCTAAAAATATTGTAAAACATAGTACAAAGTGTATTTATCACCACATGCCTACATTTTGTCAGTTTAGTATTTGAGTACCTGACGTGATGAAGTTAGAACCTTTGCACACGGCGGAAATCGCGCAGAGGCCGCCGCGCGGATAATGCGCGGAGGACGCGTGTACCACAATCACGAATCTCCACGTCGAGATCTATTAGAGCTGGGCGCACACCCATCGCAATTTTAATATGCGCGATCTCAGTTTGCGCCAAATATACTCCAAATATACTTTATTCTCATTCCGACTGACATTCAGCCATATTTTCTCCCTAATTTTTGGGTAAAACATTTTTCATAATCTAGCAACGTTGGTGTCTTTGCTGTTTTATTTTAAAGCTAAAATGCACTCCAAACGTGATACAAATGTTATTTCGGATTACTTGAAATTAGGACGCTTCCAAAGTTAGATAGTGCAATCGAGAATGGTGTCCATTTTGTAATGAGTCCATCCAATCCACGAACCTGTAAAAAGTTTTCCTCGGCGCCATTGAACAAAAATATAATATTGTGCAGCGATTTCTCTTGTCTTTTAGACATAATCCCGAATGTTTCCAGCATGGCCGCGCAAAATAGTGAGTTGTCAGATGCACCTGTAGTAAAAATTAGAAACAAAAACGATTGATCGAGCGAGCTAATAGTCTCCGTTTCATCTTGGGAAAAAATGTCCGGATTTCCAGCTTTTCTCCTCAACATGTCGCATTTCTCAACCGATTCTCGTGAGTTTTTGTGAGCAGGTTCGATTATTATAGGAATGTTTTAGGTCGATTCATCTTTCTTTATACTTTATTGCATATACACATTAATGGACAATTACAAACATAGTTAGTATACAAAGGCATGCTTATCTCTATATAGAGATTTCTTCCAGCAAACCCAGGGCTGACAGGAAAAATTGTTTCATGCGAAGGGATAGACCTATTATGCACAACATAACAAAAAACTAAACATCAGAGTGACTTTAATATATTTATAATAAATTACTTAGATATTTACACATATAAATAATTGAGAACCTACATAATAATATAATACCTATAAATACTATATATAAATATCAATAAATACCTATACAATATATAAATAAAATATAATCTACTACAGAAGAGAAAGGTAATGTTCCTTCAAACTACTTTTGAAGATATTAAGAGATGGACTGTCCCTGACGGTGCTGGGGAGTTTGTTCCAGAGCTTGATAGCCCGGAGTCGGAACCCATGTTCATATGCGACAGTTTTATGTTGCGGTGTTGTGAGCAGCGACCGAGTGTGAGGTATCCGAGGCCTATCTGAAGAAAGAAAAGTGAACGAATCACGTAAGAAGCCAGGGTAATGAGGATTATGTAAAATCTTAAAGAGAGTGAAGAGGATGTGGGAATCCCGGCGAAGACGGATTGGAAGCCACTTCAGATCCCTGCGATACTGAGAAACATGGTCAAATTTGCGCAAACCGAAAATAAACCGAATCCCAAGATTTTGAAGTCGCTCGAGTTTGTCCAGTTGCTCTTCGTTTGCGCTGATCCAGCAGACATCTGCGCAGTCAATGAGGGGAAGTAACAGAGATTGGGCGAGTGTAATTTTGGTCTGAAGAGGTAAGAAGTGCTGAAGTCGTCTGAGGGAGTAAAACGTAGCGAAGACACGCCTACTAACCTCGCAGACATGCGCTGACCAAGACAGCAGGTTATCAAAGATGACTCCGAGATTTTTTGCCTTGGAGCTGTAGGGAATTACGATTCCATTCCAGTTTCAGTTCCATTCCAATACGATTCCAGTTTTTGGATATTTTTTAAAATAGCGGAGATTGTGGTTGAATATGTATAAAAAGTAAATGAAACTACAGTGAAGTACGAAATTTGGTGAACATTTAACTTACTTGGTAGTCAAAACTTATATAGTTAAATATTGTATTTGTGCCTATAATAGGAAGTCCGATGTACTCGTAGACTTACCAGGACTTGTAGGCACAGAGTCGTAATGGCAGTTGAACAATATCGAGGAATTAGTGGTACCATCGGCGTTGAAACCACTCTGTCCTTCAATCATCGCTATTATGTTAGAGGCATTAGAGTACATATTCACAAACGGCCGCCTCATCAACTCCAACCAATAGTCGTCTGTAAAAAAAGATTTTAAAATTAAACGTGGGTTAAAAAAGATTTTAAAATAAATCGTGGGTCGGATAAGTAAAAGCTGTTTTTAAGGACCAGACTAGAAAAACCGTTTGAAATAAATTTTTTGTAAATACAGTTTACCCTCGAAGTATGAACAGTCGATGTATGTGTATGACTTTCGAAGCAAAGTTCCATCGGCAAATGAACAATCGATGTATGATTTTCGATGTAAAGTACCATCGCAGAAAAATAGCTTCGATGTCGTGAAACCTCGCAACAACAATGCGTCGCAATAAGAAAGCATCGAAATAAGATCATCGATGTATTAAACTTCGTAGTAAAGTAATTCGATATCAAGTAGGGAACCCGTTGTCGTATGCGCCAAATTCTGGCTAAACGTGACTGCAGATCAATCTGTGCAAACACATATGTTGCACACTAATGATATGAAAAAGAGTTGCATAAAAATAGAGTGCAAAGGCGAGCTTATCTCAAATAAGATATGTCTACCAGCAAACCAGGTTAAGATGCGAAAGGTTGATTGATGAGTAGGGGTAGACCTATGCGTACAATATGACGAAATGAACGAGTACTTACATACATATTAATAAATAAAATAAAATATATAATTGCTATAATTATGTACTAAATACTTATACCTAGGTAATACAATACTAATATTATTATTATATACCTAGTCGGTCCTTAAGTTCTGTCACAAGGTTTTTGATAGATAAAACTCAGCAATAAACTTTTTCTTATTCGTATTATACATGATTAAAAAGCTTATTTTATACGAATTAAATTGCAATACAATACATTTTGTACGATTATCGCAATATGACAAAAAACCTTATAACTTGAGACAATCGCGAACCCAAAACACTCCGCAACTGACAAAAATACCACTTACCACAAATTTAATAAAAAAACAGTGTTCCAGATAACCAACAAGTTTTTTTTAATTTATTCTGAAACCTAGATTTTAGACCATGCTTAACAACTAGCATTTGATTTTCTGTTAGATTTCAGTTCCAACTGCTCCCAAAGAGAACTTTACGTACTTTTTACGTTTTCAGAAAAACGTATAAAAATTATCTTGTGGGCAACAAGTACACTACGTAAAATGTGAATATGAAAATTAGTTTTACCCAGACTTAGTTATCTTATGCTTCAAAATGAAGGTAACTGTTTCAGAGAGGGTTCTGACTAAAATCTCACGTAAGTTTGAGAAGGTTTTAAGAGTCATGGAAAAAAGATAAAGTGAATCACGTCCGTATTTTTGATTGGTTAAAAAAGTGCAAAATCTCTGAAGAAACTAGCATTTGTGTAATATGGCTTTAAGCATTTAAATCCAATAATCGTTCTAATTTATCAGTATTTAATGAGCTATCAAACCATATATAGTATTAAATAAAAATAAACTTGGTATTATTTACTATGCGGCAAAATATTTGTGACTGAACTTATGGACCGACTAGGTATATAAAACTAAAGTTCCACAAAATGACCACCCAAAACGAAAAACAAAAATTAGTGGTTGAGAATCGAACCCGGGCCTGGGTAACGTGTCACCCTACACTCGGTTATCCAAAGTCGTCAACCGCTGTGACAAGGTTGCTCGCTGGTAATGAGTGAGAATAAGGTACTCAATATGCACAGATATTGTTAATACAGATGGATGGCGGTACTCGATCGATGAAGTTGTTGTAAACATTTTAGAATACCCTCACAATCACGTGACTCCACGGAATGCACAATATCATTGATTTATTCACTTAAATCACCTTTTGTGGCCAAACTCCATAGCAAAAATTGGCGAAATTGAGTTACACTGCGACACCAAACAATAATTGCATTCCTACATCGCTTTATCAGGTACCGCGATTTTTCAAAATCTCTCTCCCTCCCTGCGTGAAATCAGCCAAGTTACAGTCCAATATACATACTATCAGATCAGTAGCAGAAGTGGAAGCCCACTTCAAAACTTATTTCTTTACAGCTAGCATGTGGCGGTAAACCCTTGCTTTTGTTAAACTTTTTGTCGAATTTCAAAAACCATTTGTTTTATGAGTTTAAGTGTATGGCTGCTTGGGAAAAGAACCCTTACAGTGGTCTTCTACGACTGTTGATAATGTTACATGCATACTACCTGTAATTCTAATGAATGAGAGAGCTAATGCTTCTTCACGCGACTTTTAAATATATTGAGGTAGGACTGTCCCTGATGGTGCCGGGGAGTGCATTCCACAATCGAATGGCTAGGTTTCTAAATCCGTGCTCATAAGACGCGGTGTTATGCTGTGGAGTTGTGAGCTGCTGGAAGAAACAAATTGAAAACTGTCTCGTAGGAAGGTTAGATAGCGTGGATTCCGTAAAATGTTGTAGAGGAAATTGAGGATGTGAGGATTCCGGCGAAGACGGATCGGCAGCCACTTTAACTCCTTGAGATGTTGTGATACATGGTCGTATTTTCGCAGCCCGAAAATAAACCGAATCCTGAGATTTTGAAGTCGTTCGAGTCTGTTTAGTAGGACTTCGTTAGCACTGACCCAGCATACAGCATAGTCAATGAGGGGTAGAAGGAAAGACTGAGCGAGAGTGATTTTGGTCTGTCGAGACAAACATTTCTGAAGTCTCCTGAGAGAGTAAAAAGTCGCAAATACTCGGCAAATTACCTCATTGACATGCTATGACCAGGATAGTTGGTTGTCAAATATAAGAACGGACGCCTGTAAAGAGATCACACGATTCAGTGGATGTCTCCTCCGACCTGATACGCTGTGTCCGATCCCTCAAATAAGAGTCGAACCACCTGGCAGAGAAAGAGAGACGTTCAGGGATTAGAGAATCTCAACGAGAATGTCGAAACCTATGCAGTTGAAGGCACTACTGTTTGCGGTCCAGCTAGCCAGCTGGATGTTATCTGTGACATTCAGTAGAGCCGTGACGGTGCTATGACCCGGTCTGAATCCTGACTGGTACATGTTCAGCAGATTGTTTGAGTGAAGGTAATAAGAGAGCTGGGTATGGATAATGTCATCAGAGTCTTTGGAGAGTATGGGTAGGATTGAAATAGGGCGATACTCTTTAAAAGAGGAGGGGCAGGATGTTTTAGGTAAAAGGATGACTAATGCTTTTTTCCACATGGTGGGGAACATTAGATATGGAAAAAAATATTACGTGTGTAATATTTAAAAAAACATTTTCATCGGCCTTCTTAACCGCATAGATTCCAATTCCAACATTGCTCAAGTTGAATGGTGTGGTGTCGGGTAAGGACTTAGAGCACATGCTCTGAATAGTGGCTTGTTTAACCTTGGGATCCATCACAACAGGAGGGGCAGAAAGGAACTGGTTGAAACCGTTGAGATCTACATTACCAGCATGTAGGTCCTGAGACTTACCTTTACAAGCGTTTTAAGAAACTTCCACACCTGAGCTGGTGTGTAACTTTCAATATTCTCGTTGATGTGCAGACGTTTAGCATCACGACAGAGACGGTTGCGAAGATATTTGTAAGAAAGGAAATTGTCACCTGCCGTATTCTTACGGTGTTTACACTTTGCGCTGTTCCTCTTCCTTGCCAAGGGGCAGGTAGGTGTTTCACTCTCACTTTTTGCGCCTACTTACGCTACTTGCGCCCCGGTTTAGACTCGCGAAGGTTAGCAATTCTTTCAAAGGTTAGTGCATTCTCTACTACAACAAGATATCTCTGAGATCTTGAAATTGCCTTTTGCGCAATTTAAAAACCATGAAAAGGGATATTACAATGTCCAAGATTACTTAAATGACGGGACTGAATCTGGCTCAACTTAGACCTTGCCGTTGAAATGTTTTAATTATCTATTGCTGCTTAATAATTATAATAATTTATATTGTTATATTTGTATTCGTTTAAAACAAGCAATTTTTAAAAGAGATTTAAATATCAATCTGTGGGAGTTTCTACGCCCTTCTTCTCCCACAGTGGTCTAACTAATGTAGAGAAATGGCAAACAATGATTATTGCTATATGTAAATATCTACAATAGTAATAAAAAGGTTTGATAGATTGATTAAGGTCATGAAACGAGAAAGGAGAACTGAGTTGAGCATGTGCGGTACCCTTATCCAAGTTAGAGACGATCACAATATCGAGGAGTGAGGGAAAGCAGTGGGGTTGGAAATGTGCGGCAACAAGAGGCAGAATATGCAGATTGAAGGAGTCGACTAAGGACTTGAGTGTCTTAGAACAGGAAATATTTTTGAGGTGACAGGGACTGAAACGAAATGAGGGAATCATTATAAAGAGGCGAGAGTTCATTGAGGGGGATATGTAAATTAACGAAAAAAAAACTTGTGTTATATCTACATAGTAGCAAATTATTAATAAGTATATTTATTTATTTATTTGTCAAATTTCCTAAGTACAACATTACAGAAATAATTCTAATGCGTTGTACATACACCGAACGAGATAGCGTTGATAACATATATAATAACGGGGTAGGTAAAAATTCTTCATTTCACTTCAATCAGTATATCAACTTAATATTATAGTAGGTAGCTTTGTGTCAACAATACGAAGATAATGTAAAAAGGAATTAGGTTTGTAGAAAATGACAAAAATATGGAATCCTTAACGATTTTGCGTCTCATCCTTGCGCATGGGGGCTATGCTAATCTTCTCTGCATCGTTCCAAATTTGGTATACCTACATAGGTACTGCCGTATGTTGTAGTTAGCGCAGGGAAAAATTGTAATTGCGCGAGGTGAGTATTTTGCGCATAAAACATAAATGTTGCGGGTGTTAAGCCTGAGTTATTTAAAAGGTAACTATGTGGCGATTGTAGGTTTAGTGAAATAAGCATTAATTTCATACAAATGTCTCTAGCCAAAATGTTACTGACAGCATTACAAAAACGGAACTCAGCATTACAAAAACAAATGAACATACATTTTCTTGCCTATTCACGACTAAAGGTTGCTCAAAATTCCAAATACTGTGGCAAAGACACTCACATTTTAGAAAACATCTTTCGTATATCGTATATATTTATTGCACATAAAACAACATAAGATATAATAAACAGAAAGGACATCTACAAAGGCATGCTTATCTCTAAATAGAGATCTCTTCCAGCAAACCCAAGGTTGATAAGAATAATTTAATATACAGGATAGACCTATGTGCTCTGATAAGATACATACATATATTACGGAACTATTGAACTAACTGCTAGATACACTACATACACAAGTACATAAATATTATATAAAAATATAAATACACCTAAATAAACTAATATATACAAAGCTCAAATCTAGGATAGAGAAAGATAATGCTCCTTCAAACGATTCTTAAAGACGGGCAGAGATGGACTATCTCTGATAGTGCAGGGAAGCGAGTTCCAGAGAGTGATCGCCCGCAATCGAAAACAGTGCTTGTATGCGACGGTGTTGTGATGAGGTATAGAGAGCAGGGAAGCCGTGTGAGTTCTACGTGGACGAGCCGAAGGGAGAAATTGAAAAAGCTCACGGAGAAAGCTAGGGTATCGAGGGTTGGTTAAGATGTTGAATAGAAGAGTGAGGATGTGTGTGTCCCGACGAAGACGGATCGGCAGCCATTTTAACTCCTTGCGATACTGCGAGACGTGGTCGAACTTGCGCAGTCCGAAGATAAACCGAATCCCGAGATTTTGAAGTCGCTCGAGTCTGTTCAGTTGCTCTTCGTTGGCGCTAGCCCAACAAACATCGGCATAATCGATCAAGGGGAGAAGAAGAGATTGAGCAAGAGTAATTTTTGTTTGATGGGGCAGAAAGTTCTGAAGCCGTCTTAGTGAGTGAAAGGTGGCAAAGACGCGCCTACTGACCTCGCTGACATGGTTAGTCCAGGAGAGTTGTCTATCAAACATGACACCCAGGTTTTTGGCCTTGTCACTGTAGGCGATTAGAGTACCGTCATAGGTAACCGGCGGTATGGGCAATTGTTGTAATACGTTTAAGGAGTGTCTAGTACCTATAATAATCGCCTGGGACTTACTGGGGTTCACCAGCAATCCGTATGACAAAGCCCACGTTCTGATGTTCTCAAGGTCAGCGTTCAGTGTGTCTATAGCCAGGTTCACATCACTAAAGAGGAAATGACGATAAATCTGAAGATCATCAGCATAGAGATGATATGGGGAGGAGATAACATCGGAGATGGAGTTGATGAAGACAGAGAATAAGAGAGGGGAAAGAATACCACCCTGAGGAACTCCCGCCAAAAGATCGCACCACTCAGTAAAGGTCTCCTCAGACCTTATGCGCTGCTGGCGATCTCTAAGATAAGAGTCAAACCAGCAGGCCGAGCGAGACGAGACATTAAGGGACCTTAATATTTGAGTGAGAATGTCAAAATCAACACAGTTGAAGGCGCTACTGAAGTCAAGCAGTGCTAGCACAGAAAGCTGTTTGTTATCCATAGCGAACTGGATATCATCCGTGACCTTTAACAAAGCCGTTGCGGTGCTGTGACCTGACCTGAAGCCGGATTGGAAGCGGTTGATCAAATTATTTCTGGATAGATAGGAAGAGAACTGGGTATGGACAACGGATTCAAGAACTTTGGAAAGGAGCGGTAGGATGGAGATGGGACGAAACTCTTTGAAGGAGGAAGGATTGGATGTTTTAGGCAAAGGGATGACATGTGCCTTCTTCCATACTTTGGGAAAGGAACACTCTGATAAAGAATAGTTAATTAAATGAGTGATTGCAGGAAGCAGCTCGTCGAGCACGCTCCTGATCATTCGAGGACAAATTTTGTCATCTCCAACAGCTTTAGAAGAAATTGCCAGCACTGCCTTCCTAACAGCATCGACTCCAACCGGGCTGAACTCGAAAGGAGTAGTAGTAGCAGCAGGTCTTAACCGGAGGCTACGCAGGGTGGCTTCCTTGACGATAAAGTCCATCACGACAGGGGGGGCAGAGAAGAATCTATTGAGACCGTTGAGATCGACATTACCGACTGGCAGATCCCGGGACTTACCGACGCCAAGAGTACGTAGAAACTTCCACACCTGAGCAGGAGTGTAGTTCTCGATGCACTCGTATATGTGGCGGCGCTTAGCGTCACGACACATACGGTTGCATCGATTACGGAGAGATTTGAATGTGTGAAAGTTCTCGTTAGTTGGGTCTTTCTTGTAGCGGCATTTAGCTCGGTTCCTCTTGGTCATTAGGCGTTTGATAACGTCGTTAAGCCAAGGTGCGGGCAGGTGCTTCACCCTAACTCTCTTGATCGGAGCGTGTTTGTCAAACAACCCCAAGATAATTGTGTTGAAGTTGTTGACTTTGTCATCAACGGTCTCGCTAGAGATGACGGGGGACCAATCAATAGAGGAGGCATCAGCTTTAAGAGAGTCAAGATCCAATTTTTTAAAGCTGCGAATATCTAAGAATTTAGCTCTACTCTTGGGAGACCTTATCTTGTATGATAGAAATATCAGATCATGGTAAGAGAAAGGGGTATTGATTTGACCGTGAGCAGCTACCTTGTCAGGATCGGATGTTATAATCAGATCAAGGAGGGAGGGTGTACAATGAGGCTGAAAGTGAGTAGCATCGAGGGGAAGAATATGCATATTCAAGGAGTCAACAATCGACTGGAGTTTATCAGAGCGGCAGTTATTTTTGAGAAGACAGGTGTTAAAATCACCAAGAATAAGAGTATCACTATACAGTGGGGTCAATTCATTCAAAAGGGATTCGAACGACTCAAAGTAGTCTATACGAAGAGAAGGGCTGTAGAAAACACCTAGAAGAACCTTATGATGGTGAAGACAGATTTCCAAGAAAAGATACTCCGCAGATTCGGAGTATTGACTCGGAGAAGCACTGACTACTTTGCACGGGATATCCGAGCGCAGGTAGACAGCAACCCCTCCGTCAGCCTTCCCAACTCTGTCATTCCTATACAGCCTGTATCCTGGAAGACAGTACATAGAAGAGGGCAGGCTAGGCTTAAGGAATGATTCCGACACAAGAATGCCGTCTATACATTGCTGATTAAAAGTGTCTACAAGGTCAGAATCTTTGCTCTTTGTCGTGAATGATTCGTCAATCAAATCAAAACCTTGCTTACCAGAAGCCATCTGCCATTCCACCCAAGTTTGCTGAATTGCCTCACTCGCCACTCCATCGACCAGGGTCTTCAGGTCCTCAGTCTTCTGCAGATGGTACTTGGTGCCAGCTACCCTCGGCCCGGTGCCAACTATGGCGTGAAGGTAGCGCTGGGCCCGCTCCTCACTGAATGATGTGTTACCCTGAGATAAAAAGATGACTTTGAATTTGCTGAACTTTTGGCCTTACAACGTAAATGGTTACGAGTAAATAATTTTACGGTTTTCGGCAATCAGCTTATCGGATCACATTTTTAAACGACCACAACCAACCCTATGGGGAAAAGCGTGACGTCTTTGCTTTGCCTCTATTTCGTATATTTGTTATTACACATAAAAATTCACATTCAAGCTTATAGAAAAGACAAAAATTGAGTTTTGAGTTTTGGTAGACCTTTGTATAGAAATACAAGTAAATAATATAAATAAGTGTTTTACTAAACTTACAAATATACTACAAACAATCCTACACATTAAATCCCTAAGTTTACAGAATAGAAAAATAATGCTCCTTTAGACGATTTTTGAAAATAAAGACAGATGGACGATCCCTGATGGCGCAGGTAAGCACGTTCCACAGATTTTTTGCAATTTTTTTGTTGTTTGTGTTCAATCGATGCGACAATGGAGGTGCCACTTCTCTTGTGCTGACAGTGAATAATAATATATAGTTGTATAAGATACACATTTAAGACGGAAACGCTGTTCCATACAATACAGGTCTTCCTAGAGTATGGATCAACGAGACCACATAAAATGTTGTAACTTAGAATACAACTTAAATAAGAAATATAAATGTAATTCATTTATGGTAAATAAACATTCATTTATTCATTCATTCATTCATTCATTCATTAATTCTTGTGCTGACAGTTGTCTATCTAAGGCCGACGGGCACATGATTTTTACCGTCAAATACAGTTTAAATACAACTCATGTACAACACGGTCAAGTTACGTTGTCAAGGGCAAGGTTATTGCCCGTCAGTCAGGTTCCTACTTAACTTGGCCGTGTTTCACTTAAGTTACATTCAACTATTTTGAATATATTAAGCGGCTGTCAAAAGTCTGGTGCAAGTCAGCCTAGAAATGGTTGTATTGCATATCATCATATCATCATCATACTCAGTTCACGTCAAGCCACTGCTGGGCATAGGCCTCCGCCAACCGCAGCCATTGAGATCCTGTCGACTTGATGATATCGTTAGACCTCGGGCAGGTGGTCTACCCATGGCTTTGTCGCTCCCTTTAGCCATCACTTGCATTATGTATTGTCATTGATAAGTATTAGACCCGCTTGTTAACTTGGCACCCGCGTGAAGAGCATTTCCCCTCCCTCTCTCGCTCGCTCTCGCCCTCGACGCGTCAGTAGTAGTGTGCCAACTTAACTTGTGCGTGTAGTAATGATAGTTTTTATTTATTACCGCTTCCTGCTCCGTGACAACCCTTGGCATGACGTCATCGATGACAGACGCCAAGAAGCCGAGTAGCAGCAGATACCCGAACAGTGCCACGAGATAGTATGAAGGGATCTGAGGAGACACAAGAAATAATAGGTAAATGTTTCCCATTAATACCCTTTTGATCTATTTACCTTAAATGAGGAATGCCAATGACGGCATTATACCTAAATCGATGGTGTGCCTTGCGAGCTTGTAGGCCATAATACACAGACTAACAATGAAGCAGTAGGCCTGAATGAGAAATGGACTAAGAAGCAGTTTGCCATAATTAAAATTACCTCTATAGCAGTTTGCCTGAAATAGAAAAATACTGAGTAAGCTGTAACTTTAATACGTATGTTGCCTGGGAAGTTGTCAGCAAGTTGTAGGAGCAAGCACTACGGTCACTACTTCGGTGGTATATATGTCACAGTTGGTTGGTTAAATCAGACACTTAACTAACTCTCTAGACCGTTAATTAAATACAGATTTAAATAAAGATTTGATTTAATTAAATACCGACGTTTAACCTAGCATTTTGATTTAAATAAAGCATCACGCGTCACGACAGCAGCTGATTTGTGGCATCACGCTGATTTGCACAGCTTATATCAGGGCAAAACATTGCAGTAGCATAGGTGAAAGGAAAGCTTTTATCCTTCGTGTTAGGTTGAACATGTAAAAACAACAAAAAATTCTTAAAACATAAACAGTACACACAAAAAAATGTATATGTCTTGTTGCCTAGGAACGTTTAGACAACTCGTTAAACGTTTCGTTCACTCACTTGTCTGATGGAATTTTAGTGACTTAGTTAATCGTTGGTATTTAATTAACGGTCTAGAGAGTTAGTTAAGTGTCTGATTTAACCAACTAATTGCGACATATACATGGGTCGGGCCATAAGTTATGCCAAATACCTCAAACTTCGAATTTAGAACGCCAACCAAAAAAAGTTGTGGGCGTTCGAAATACGAATATTTTAAGAAACTAAATTCATATGTTTTCTGTAATTTTAGCTTAAAAAAAATGATAATTCAAAGTACATCGCACGGGGTCAGCCAAACTACGACGCCTTTTTCAAGCTGCGACCGTTCTTCGATGAGCTCTGTAAAAAGTGTGAAGAGAGCTTCAGCCCAAGTGAAGAATTGACCATCGACGAGGGGACTTGCGGTTTCAGAGGAAGAGTCCATTTCAGAGTCTTCAATAAAGACAAACCTGACAAGTACGGCATGAAGATCTGTGATATGCTGTGTGACGCTAAGACTGGCTATATCTTGAAAATGATTCCATACGTCGGGGACTCAAAAACTGTACCTGAAACAGTCGCAGAACTCACTGAGCGTTACTTTGACAAATAGCATACTGTTCACATGGACAGATACTTTACCAGCCCGACTGTAGCTGACTTGTTTTGGCTCAGAAAAACACGTATTGTTGGCACTGTCATGGCAAATCGGCGTGGCTTACCGCAGCATTGGCGTCAGCAGCCTATAAATACGGACGAAATGGCCTTCTGCCATCGTGGAAATTTGACAGCCTGTAATTGGAAAGACAAGAGGGATGTCCACTTCCTCACAACGAAACATGCTGCCTCTTGGACGGCAGTCAGAGTAAAATCTAAAGGAGGACCTAGAAAAAAAATAAAGCCTGACTGTATTCTGGACTACAATCTACACAAAATCGGTGTTGACCTAAATGATCAATACGTGGCATAATGAAATGGTGGAAGAAGATGTTTTTTCATCTAGTAGCGAGAGCGTTGGTGCAAGCCTACATCATATAACAAGAAATCAAGCCAGACAAGGAAACTAAAATTTTCCCAATATCTAAAGACTTGCGGCGAAGATCTTTTGAACGCAAGTGCAGCTGATGATGCTGCTGGACCATCTCATGGTCCTCATTCTTCTGGAACAACTGCCAGGCTAATCGGTAGACATTTTCACCGGCGAATTCCACCGACGGGAGTCAACCAAAATTTGACGAGAGTTTGTAAGGTTTGCGCCGATACAATAAAAAAGCAGACGGGCAAACGGGGTAGGAAAGAGACTTCTTTTTACTGCCCAAGCGGCAATATACCCCTTTGCCAATACCCATGCTTCGAAAAATTTCATACGCAGAGGGACTACACAGTCTAGAATGATTTTGGGCATGTCTGCAACAATCTTTGTTCTGTAAGAGTTTTTTTTTCTTGTGTAAAACATCTGTTTCATTTAGATTTTTGCAATAAAAAAATATGTAAAATTAATTGTTTTATTTTTATTACAATAAAACATAAGTTATTCTAACATATACAAAAAAAACTAAATGCGTTACTATTTTAGTTCTTTTTGTTTCGAATATACAAAAATGACCAAAATGGCCGGCGTACGGAGGAATGCGGGTTACAAAAAGCTCGGCTGTCAAAGTGTTAAATAACGATGTAATGTCAAAGTTGTATCCAGAATAAATTAGTGATCACTTGCTTGCTATAGTGCGGCAAAGATAAATGATTATTAATTTATAGGTTTTATTGGATTAAACTTTTATAAATATTTCTACTTGGATATATATAACCCGTTTTCTGTTACCAAGCGTGTTGGAAGTTGATTATTTTTTTTATTTTATTTTATTTTCATAGGAAAACTAACAGTATATATATATACAAAATTTTGCGTAGACTTAATGTTAGGATTACATGTTTTCGCCTTTAACACCTTTGATCATTGCTATGATGATATTATTATTGCTTTGATGTAAATATACTTATAATATAGTTATATGACGACCGGTTTAGCCTAGCGGGTAGTGACCCTACCTATGAAGCTGACGGTCCTGGGTTCGAATCCCGGTAAGGGCAAATATTTTTGTGATGAGCATGAATATTTGTTTCTCAGTCTTGGATGTTTTGATATTTATTTACATAAGTATTTATCTCTATTGAATATATCATCGTCTAGTACCCATAACACAAGCCTTGTTGAGCTTACTATGGGCCTAGTTAGATTTCTGTATGATTGTCCTCTAATATTTATATTTATTTATTCTTACTTATTAAACTATTATTATTATTATTCGTATGGCCGAAGGTGATGAGTCGTTCTTGCTAAATAGAAAATGTTGAGGTCTTCAGCCATTCAGCTGCTTCGTCAGTTAGAGTGAAGAAGTCAGTGGGGTCCCCATCATATTTTCTTTTAGGACAGTTTCGAATTATGTGTTCTTTGCTCTGAATATCCACCATGCAATCACAGGCTGGTGATTCTCTTCAGCCACAGCGGTGCATGTATTCACCCGTACGGCCATGCCCGGTTCTGAGGCGGTTCAGCTGACACCATGCCTTACGAGTAAGGCTGAAGCCCTTAGGGTTCTCCGTTGGGTTGAAGTTGGTAGGGGCACATTTTTCTAGGTTCAGAGGTTAGTTACTAGTCCAACCATGTTTCCAAGCATCCGTGGTATTGAACTTGGTATGAATGAGGTTCCCTGTCGTATCAAAGGGTGGATGGCGAGATTGCAACCAGTGCAATGGCGGATTGAAGAACTCTTCATGTACTGGCAGGTTGGGCCTTCCCTGGATTTTAATAGCCTCCCTAGTTAGTTAGTGCGTGTTTTTTTCTCAGCTATGGGGGTGGAATGTTACCGAGTGTTTGTAACCATTGTTGTAGTGGAGTTGATTGGATGGAACCTAAAATTCATGCCCTGGTTTTGTTGAGCTCCACATCTATCTGGTTAGTGTGGATTAAGCCATACAGGTAAGCAGTATTCCGCCGCTGAGTACACAAGGCTAAGGCCAGTAGTACGGAGTACGTCGGCGCTTGCTCCCCAGTCAGTTCCAGCCAGTTTATGTAAGATGTTGTTGCGTGTTTGAAACTTTTTTCTCAACTTATGTGTTGTGATGTTTGTAAGTCAGCGCTCTGTCGAGTGTCACCCCAAGCACAGATATTATAATACTATCCCCAAGGTATTTTGGAAAGCGCTTATATTTGAGATAGGTCTCTGACAGGGCTCCCAGTGGTTCATATTTGGACTCTTTATTATTCAGGTGGAAAGTAGACACTTCTTCGTCTAAGCAGCATTTGGAATCAGCCACCACTTCTTAAAATACTTAAGTAGAATTTGAATATCTCGGCTCAAGGCAATTTCTGAAATTTTAATATCTTATCTTGGAAGGTTATGGCGGTGTCCTTTGCGATGTGAATTTCCTTGCTTCGGTTTTTGGCAGGTCGTGGGTACACAGATCGAAAAATCGTGGGTACACAGATCGATGACTGGAGTTAGCCAGTTTGAGAACAGTCTTTCTAGCAGTTTGTACATAGAGTTTAACAAAGCTATCGGCCTATAGCTTGCTGCGTCTTCTGGTATCTTTTCTGGCTTCAGGACAGCAATTATTTTTGACTTGTTGAAATCTTTTAAGTAGTTTGTTATTTTGGAGTATGTCAGTGAAGAACACGTTGAGCCAGGATTTGCATCTAGGGCCCAGATTTTTTAATAAATTTATTGTTGATGCCATTATATCCTACTGATTTATTAAGAGCCAGATTTTTGATGGAATGGTTTGTTTCACCGATGGAGAATTTTCGTGACAGGTATTCGTCCACATGGAGTTTGCTCTTTTCTTCAGTATGGCCACGTTTAAAATATTTGGTAGCAACTTTATCTCCTTTAGCCCTCGAGACGTTGAAAATTCTGTTAGATATATTTAATTTAGATCCCCCTGTATTTTCCGCGAGCTTTTTCAGGTCCCTCCGAGCCTTTCTGCTCGATGTCTTAAATTCCATGCTTTGGACGGTATCGATCTACTTTGCTCTTCTATTTTAATTTAGTGATTCCAGCAGTTCGCCACCAACCTAGTGGTCTCCGGTGCGCAGATATTGTTCGTACAGTTTCTCACTCTCTTTAGTCCAGCACGGAATGTCAGATTTCCTGTATCCTCTCGGTACATGCTTTTTTGCTGTCTTCAGTAGAAATTTAACCAAGCGGTTGTAGTTATTAACCTGAGAGGGTATCCATCTGACGGCGGCATCCATTGCAGTTCCGAATTTCAGGCAATTCGCTTTTTTGTCTCCGATATCCTCAAGAATTGGTATATGTTGACTGTTGGGGAAGTCCGGCAAAATTCGACTTGTGTTGGCTGACCGGTTGCAAAAGTCAAGTCCGGGGTGTATTCTTTATTTCATCTTGCTGACTTGAACGATCCCCTGTCCTTGGCGTTAAATATAAGCTGTATGTCATTGGTTTCTGCTCACTGAACTGGTCAATTCCATTCGATTTTGGTCGCCAGAGTCGTACCACCAGGTGGTGTGGTGGCTATTGAAGTCTCCGGAATAAAGGCATGGGTGGGGGAATAAAGTCTCCGGAATAAAGGCGAATCCCATTAGTCAAGGTGGAACACGGAGGCTTATAGATGTTGGTTATAGTGAGGACTCTTATTTTTAAAGCCAGTATCTTCCATTTTCCTGTGTGGCAAACTAGCAAACTGTTGTTCACAAAGTTTATTCTATTTTCTTATATATTTTATCAACTAGGAATTTAATGGTTATGGAAAATGTAGAAATTTGATATTCTCGCAACGAGCCTTTTCAATAAACATGTCGCGAGATATATTTTTCTTTTCTGATTTGCCTTGCAAAATTGCAGCCCAAATTCAAAATGACGTTCGTGTTTGGGCACATAAATACATAAGTATGCCAAATTTCAACATCATCCGTTTAGAATTCGGTCGTTTATTATTATTTACACTCCTAAGATGGACACACGACTACAAGTGTGATCCTAAAAATTAACTGGTCATTAAACTAATTTAATTGGATTCTAGAGATTACATTAGATTACCACTACTTATTTTTTTTAAATTTGTTTTGAGCAACTCAGCACACGCTACGCTAAGCCCGAGCTACACTTTAATAAGTACAGTAGCGAGCTTGCGTCATCGGCGATTTAGCGTGTAAAGCATTAAGTAAGCTTGGTGTCAATAGTCAATAGTCAAAGTACTTTATTACTGTAGATATTTACATTTACTTAGCAAACGTCATTTTTTGCCTCTTCTCTACATTGGACCACTGTGGGAGAAGAAGGGCGTAGAAACTCCCACAGATTTATTTTTAGATCTCTTTTAAAAATAGGTTGTGCTTAACTAATACAAATATGAAAAATTTAATTGTTATGATTAATAAGCAGGAATAAATAATTACAAAATTATTAACAGCAAGGTCTGTGTTGAGCCAGATTAACCCCATACAGTCCTGTCATTTAAGTAATCTTGAACATTGTAATATCCCTTTTTCGACAAAGTCGCTTTAACATGCTTTTTAAATTGCTCAAATGGCAATTTCAAAATCTCCAGAGGTATCTTATTGTAGTAGAGAATGCACTGACCCTTGAAAGAATTGCTAACCTTCGCGAGTCTAAAACGGGGCGCACATAGTCTGTGATTATTTCTTAGGTTAACATTACAGCTGTCGCTAAGTTTGGAAAATGTTGTAAGGTTCTTGCGTACATACATTATATTTTCGAAAATAAATTGACTAGCTACTGTTAGTATGTCAATTTCTTTAAAAAGCTCTCTTAAGGAGTCTGTTCGTTTTAAATTATAAATTGCTCGAATAGCTCTTTTCTGTAAAATAAAAATAGTTTGAATATCCGCTGCTTTCCCCCACAACAAGATACCATAGGACATCACACTATGAAAGTAACTAAAATATACTAGCTTAGATGTAGCCACATCCGTGCTTTGTCTGATGTTCCTAACAGCGTAAGCAGCAGAACTTAATTTACCAGCCAATTTATCTATGTGGGGTCCCCACTGCAATTTGCTATCAATGGTTATTCCAAGAAACTTCGTATCATTTACCAATTCTAACGTGCTGTTGTCTAACACCAAACTGGTCTCAACTTGCCTGACATTTGGAAGTGAGAATTTGATACACTTGGTTTTACCAGCGTTTAACAATAAATTATTAACTGTGAACCAATTCAAGGTTAAAGACAATACACCATTAACATCATCAAAATCTCCTTTTTGTCTTTCAATTTTGAAGACCATTGAAGTATCATCAGCAAACAACACTATGTCAGTTAATTTCTCCACCATGAAAGGCAGATCATTAATATATACCAGGAATAAGAAAGGGCCTAATATGGAACCTTGTGGAACGCCAATTTTAACACCCGATCCATCAGATTTTACGCCGTTAACTTCTGCCTTTTGAATTCTATTGCTTAGGTATGATCTTAGTAGATCCAACGCTTTATTTCTAACTCCGTAATGATTTAATTTAATTAATAGCGTATTATGATCAACACAATCAAACGTCTTCGACAGGTCGCAAAAACTCCGATAGCATCCTGTGTGGCCTCCCATACAGAATAAATATGAGATACAAGGGTAATACCTGCATCCGTAGTCGATTTATCCCTAGTGAAACCATATTGTTTAGCGTGGAGTTGTTTTGTACGGTTGAAGTGTGAGAGCATTTGATTGAGTATAATCTTTTCAAATATTTTACTTAGTGTTGGAAGAACAGATATTGGTCTGAAATTTGAAGGATCGCCCTTATCTCCCGATTTGAACAGCGGTATCAGTTTACTGTGTTTCATGAGGTCTGGAAAAGCCCCATCGTCAACACATTTATTGAATATATAAGCTAAGTGTGGGGCTATAACTAGAATTACTGAACCAATGACTTTGACTGATATACCCCACAGGTCTTCCGTATTTTTTAAGTTAAGTAATTTAAACGTTTTGACAATGTCCTGGGGATATACATGATGAAATTTTAAATATACATTACTGACGCTAGTGTTATTTTTTAATAAAGTCTCTGCTTCAAATGGAGATGAATTTAGACGGTCCGTTGTGAGTACGGGTACATTGGTGAAGAATGTTTCAAAAGCTCGAGCAACATCAGCGTTGGATTTAACAACATCATCACCTATCTTTAGGCAGAAATCATTGTCCCTTGGTATAACTTTGCCAGTTTCGCGGTTTATTATTTGCCAAACTGTTTTCATTCTATTATTAGAATTTTGAATTTTTCTATAAATGTGTAAAGGACAGCATGAGTGAGTTGAAAAGATCGTGATTATAATTTTCGGCTAGTCCAGTGCGAAGTAGTCCCTCTCTTCCGTCTCGCAGACCCTGCCAACTTAACTGGCTGGCATGTAGACGGGCGAGTATAGTGAAGTCCATAAAAGTTTGCAAACAGCGGCTGCGGACGCGTGTTATTATGACTATACTCGCCTACGTTGAGACGCTCTTACTACTTAACTGATTGATTTATTAACAGTAGTACTTATTGAAATAAAAATCGGACTTAAGTGCTCAACAATTTAACTGGTCCACCGATGGAATCGCTAACATCAATAATAGTCGATGGTACACTAATGATGACATTTCATAGTGGCGACTCTAGTTCTCGTTATGGCCATCAAGTCAGTTAAGCCCCACTTATCAATAAGTACAGTCATGATATCAGTCAGTTAAGTAAAAAGTAGTAGGTACCTAAACTAACCTAAGTATTAAGTAGCGTCCAATCGTAGGCGAGTGAGTAGTCACAAGTTTTCATCTCAGCACTAAACTCGCCCGTCTCGTCTACATGCCAGCCAGTTCAGTTGGTGGGGATTTGCATTTGGGGGGCTACTTCGCAGGTAGGTAGGTACAACTCCCAACTCAAAGTGAAATATTTGAATAACACTAGTCATAAAGATAAAAAAAATGATAAAGATATTTATTGTTTGATGAAACATTGGTATTCGTTGGTTGGTTGTTATAACAGGCAAGTGTGCCATTATGATCTGACGTAACGAGTTCAAACATTTTAGATTCGTACTAAAGGGTGATGGGCAAAAATGTATGGGCTCTGGCCCCCCCCCACCAACAGACATGAAAATTATGCCAATGTGATCGTGCACAGCCCCTTATAAGACCTTAATATTTATTTTTTGGAAATTCGATGGGAAAAGGCTAAAAAAAAAAAAACTTTTTTTTTTATTTTGTTTTTAGTTTATTTTTACATTGAAGTTTGTTCTATCACAAACTTGTAACACGTCAATAACAATACAAAAATATGATATATTAGGAAAATAAAACATTTTCTATGTATTTGGAGTGGTATTAAGTCACTACTGGTAATAACAAACTATATAATATTACGAAAAACAAAAATACAACCAATATTATATATATTATATAATAATATAATAAACAACAAACTATATTATATAAAAAATACAACAAACTATATTATATATTATTACAATATACTATACAACAAACTATATTATATAAAAAATACAACAACCTATGTAATATACTATTATTCGTCTATTATAACATTATTTAACAGCTCTGCTGGCAGATTAAAGTCTGTATGGCGACCTATCGCCATGTACCAAATAATTGAAACTACATGCGCACAACTTCCTATGGTGCGACTCCCTGTGAGGCAGGTACAGTAATAATGTGAAATAGCGCGTCTGTCAATAGCATTTCGATCTATTAATATATAACAGTAATAGGTGCGCGCTACATGCCTTGATTGTATACGCGATCTAATTAGCAATGCGTTCGGTAAAATAATATTACATCTGGCCAAATCAGCCAGTTCATTTTCGCGATACAATTCGATAACGTACAATCCGTCACGCAAATGTTCCGCACAATAAGACTTAGCCAATTTTAAATGGTAAGTTCCCAACGCTAATAAAATGAGGTCGTCTTCATTCAACTGTGGAAATTCTTCAACATTCGGCATGTCTGCTTCCATGGCCTCAAACCGCACTCTTTGTCGGTTTAAGTTTTTCATTTCGACGTAATCACGTAACAGATTAGGCCTGTTGATTTCATCATGTATGTTATTTAGAATTTCTAATGCAGGCCTGTTATCAGCGGCAACGCGAAAATGTGCAAGTATAATGCCTGCGGCGATTCGAAAATCGACGACCATGTTCGGTAATACTCTGTTAAAATATGTTTGCCTCAATAGTTAAAATCTATTCTTGAATTTTCCTTTAACAGCTTCAACCACCCATCTGCATATAGTAACTATAGTAACTAAACGCGACTTATTTGCCTGCTCAGTGGTCAGTTGTGAAGCATTTCTATCTTTTGTGGGAGGAATATGAGCCTCATAGCCAAGCGATTCAATGTCGTAAACGCTGTCCCTGAATCCTCTGTCTAATATAAACACGTCTCCTCTATGTAAAAGCCAATGAATTAAATGTTCTTCTTGATTCATTATGTCCTGCATAATTGTCGAATCTGAAGTTACAGCACTGTATGGCCCTAAAACATCAATGATGTAACCATCGCTGCTCATAATTAAAAATGGCTTTAATAAATTCCTGAATTTGTGGAGACTGTAACTTTTTCTTTGAAATAAGAAGTTTGAACTTTTTTCTATATAAAATATATGTTCCATCTGCGATTAATATCAAAGCAGTATTTTCATCATTCCCGAAAATACCTTTCGGTATTGTAAGGTTTCTTTCAAGCAGTTCTCTTCTAGAGACATGACCTATTCCGAGATGTCTCGGAACAAAATCCTGTGTCAGGCATTCTCTTGCTATTTTTATTTTTCTTTCGAACTCTCGGCGTGAGCTTTTGAAGAGTGTGGCCAGTCTCTCATTTGGTTCACCTGTTATAAGTTTTGTCAAGTACACACCAAGAACTGTACGTAGAGTACGAGACCTTTCTGCTAGACTCGGTGTTTCTGCCAAGATAGCGTTGAACTGCTCTAACGTCAGAGTTGTCCAAAAATATAGTTCGCGTTCATTAAGAGTAGCTGATTCAAAATCAAAACTAGGGGCATTGTTAATGGTGTTCACCAACATATTCGTCAAGTCCCAAAAAAAGAAGAATTGAAATAATTCGTGACGTTGATACTATCTAATAATTCTTGGATATTCATATTATTTGAATGTTCATCGCACATTCGTGCATTTGGTGGAATATACAGGCGATAGTTACAAACTAAGTATGTTTTCATTGAAGTAGGGAATCGTCTGAGAACTTGATTTCTGCACTGTCTGTAACAGCACCTGCGGGAAGAATTTGGTGCTCGTACATAATCTCGAACGTAAAACTCCCGCCTTTCATCATCGTCGTTCGACACTTGATCTTCTTCAATATGAGGAACTTCCGGAACAACATTGTGTACATCAATATCTTCTTCATTTATTTGAAGTTCTGGTACTGGGGCGACGGCGGGGTCAACATTTTCAATGTGAGCTTGCCGCGTGGCATTGATAGCTCTTTGCCAGTACTATGGCAAACTACCATAATATTAGTGAATGCAACCTAGAAAAATAAAATAAAACAATAACTTGAAATGAAAACAGAAAACATGCATTTTAATAGACAGTCTTGAACAATATAATCATTATGCAATTCTGAGAATCTCGTGTTTTGGCGTTCCTACTTGTGACACCTACGTGGTGGGGGCAGTCAAGAAATAACAAATACCAAAGTAATAATAGGTACCAAAGATAAGGAACACGCTAAGAGGTAATTATTTATTACTCTTCGTTTGACGAAGCGATGAAAAGAAGGATAGACAACATCTTGCTGTCTCGCTCCCTCATTATTCAGAACAAAGCTGATGCATATTGCGCCTACCATTCGCTTAGATAGTGTAGGATGCCGCCGCATAAACAAAGAATGTCGCGATACTATCTAAGCGAATGGACTTTAAATCATTTAAAGCACACAGGTTTTTGTTTTAATTACTTTTAATGCTTCAAAGCTTTATATTAATAATACTTATAAAATATTTTATATTTACCTGTATCACTGCATTTTCTGAAATATAGTTAGTTCACTAATTCAGGATCGGTTTGAATTAATGTATCTTGTAAAATGTGCCGCCTTTGTCGAAAGACAGAACGCGGACACATAACACAGCGGCGACCAGTTTCCATTATATCCAATCCAGTAGAGTTATCACAAAGTGCTTTATAGCGCCAGGGTCAAACGAAAAGCTATCAATCAGTCCAGGGAACAAGCGGAGGTTGTAGTTGTAAAGCCGGTCAAACACAGATAAATCAAACACGTGACGCACACGACAGAGACCTGACTGTGACTGACATAAGTGCGTCGCAAGCGCAAGGGCGCGGGGTGCAAGGGGCGCGGGTTGCGGAGGGCGCAGGGTGCGGGCGGCGCGGGGCTTTTATTTGCGCCATCGCTGTGCATAAACCATAAAACCACATTATACATAAAACTGTTATAATAACGACTTATATTCCTAAATACGTCTATAAAAGAAAATTGCATAAATCACTAAATACCATGAGAACCCCATTGATTTGGTCGATGTCGCCATACTAAAAAATTAAGTACTCCCTAAGATGAACCACTCAAACACCATTTCATTTCTGTTGATGGGGGGGCCAGTTCCGCCCATCCTCCTTTAAAATTACATAATACACACTAGACACGCATGCACATAAAAGTAATGTATATGACACTGTAAGATAGTCAAAACCGTCAGTTAATAAACTAACGTTTTTTCTCGTTAGTTGGTCAACTTTCGACAGATAGTAAACTGTAGCGTACGACGTGTTAGCTGATAAACTAACGGTTAAATAGTAAACCGGTTTAAACTTGAATTGCAAACTAAAAACACTGCCGTAGCTTAGGTGAAGACTAGAGGGGGCGAGCGCAGCGAAGCCCCCGAATAGTCTTCGTGTTAGGTTAACATGTAATAACAAAAGAAACGTAAATTCTAAACCCTATCGGTCTGGTTTACTATCTGTCGATAGTTGATCAACTTGCGGTTTTTTTCTCAACGAACGGTTTTGACTATCCAACGGTGACAGAAAACAATAATGCCATATCAAGTTTTAAAATGTCCAAAAGAAAATGATTGATCGCGTACCTAGTATACCTTTACAATTAGCATTTTTTAAAGATTATATTTAAACATATTTATATTGTTAATTGTTAATAGCTCCGGTAGTTTGTTGTATGTTGTGGTGGTATTGCCGAATATACTTTTATCGTAGTATATTATGTAATTAAAGAGATGGATATTGCACTTCAAAAACACTGCTGTTTCAAATATGTACAATGACGGGACTGTTCACAGGTACCTCCTTATAACAGCCCCAGTAACATTTTAAGATGAACTCAACTTGGGCAGTCGTATGAGCATTCGGAACTGCATATTACTTACCCGTGGGCTTTTCTCTTCATGATGATCTGGGATCTCGTCTGGGAAAATAATCTGGTGTTTCTTCATAACCTCCACTTATTCAGTCACACACACAAACGCTACTTGATGCTGCGCGAATAAAGCATCCCCGAAAACTGATTGGCCTTAATTAAAAATGATCTAAACTTTGATAAAACAGCAAGGAAATAGATAATAAGCAATAAAAGTGAATTGGAATCATAAACTTCGGTATTTATCATTTTACAATGTAATAAATTGGTCATAAATCATGGAATTGAAAGTGTAGGTAGTGGTGACACATATATCTCTCCATTGGTTATTCTGTGATAAAACTACGTGAGTAGATGTAGGAAACTCGCACCTCTCAAGCGTATAATTAATACCGCTCAGCCAAAAAAGTTATATATCTGCATAGGTACCTGCATTCTACAGGGTGTTCGGCAGAACGTTTTTCACAGAAAAATGGGGGGTAGGTGGGGTCATTTGCTATCTCCTCAGCCCAAAAGATTTGGCCTAGGCCCAAATATTTTTTTTATATGATTATTTTTAATTTTTTTAGAATTTTGTCACTTTCATAACTTTAAACTCCTAAGAACTTTTTTTTTATGAGTAGACCTTATTTTGTTTCTTTTTATTATAATCTCAATAATTGGTAGGTCCTGTTAAAATTAATATTTGTTGCAGGTTATTGCTAGAAAGAAAGTAAAAAAAAAAAAAACATGAAAAAAGAGTTTTTCTTTTTTTTTAAGCTTGACTTCGTGTTGAATTTAAAAAAAAACTAAAAGTGATGGAAGACTTCTGATTTTTTTAAAACATCTCTAAAGTGTGAGCTTTCTAGCAGTATGACGTTTGTTTTGATATCTGTGTCCTAACCAGAGTTATTCATTGTTATGTACCTAGACGCACCATTTCAACGAAATTCTATTTATGTGGAAAGTTAAAGGTTTTGCGATATTTATCAATGCAATAGACAAAATAATGAAACGGCTATTACTAAAATGTTACACAAAGCAAAAAATAATTATTTTCATTCTTGCATAGTCACAAGGGCTTCACTCTCTAAAGGAAGCGCCCGACGCGGCGTTGACGCCGGCGGCGCGTAGCTTCACAAAGGAGGTAACAATGATAATTTTTCACTCTAGCTCACTCATGTCATATCTTCTCTCTCTTTCGGAGCATCGCTGGCGGCTACTCAACTTTTCAGCCAATTTTAGTCGAGACTTAGCTGCCTCTACGATCTGACGTTCTCTCTGCGCTTGCGCTTGTTTTTGTTGAATTCGTTTTGTTATTGTTATCAATCATTAAGTGAAGTTTTTGTTAATCTTGATAAGTTCGTTTGCTAGTGCAATGGCTCAATTTACCAACGAGGAATATGCAGACATGTTATTAGCGTATGGCAGCGCTAACAGCAATTCACACGAAGCCCGTAGAATTTATCAGGAACGTTATCCCAACCGACGAGTACCCAGTTATCCGACGTTTGCGAATACCTACAGGCGTTTACGGGAAACCGGCCACTTACAGTTTCAAGAGCCGAGGGTCAACGTCAGAGCACACAATGTTGCCATTGATGAGCAAATTCTTGCCGAGTTTGATGCGGACCCTACCAAAAGTGTTAGACAGGTAGCTGCAATGCTTGGCCTAGGAATATGGAAAGTGTGGTCTGTTCTCCGGCACGATGAAAGGCATCCTTTCCACTACACACCAGTCCAGGGTATGTACCTAGATACACTTGACTTTATGATTTTGTTTCCTGATTGATTAATCAATAATCAGTCTCGTATGTAATTTCATCATTTCAATCTGTTCAAATACGAAAGTTAATGTGTGTTAGACTGCATTCGAGTAACAATAAGGTAGTCACTAGTAGTGAATTCAATTCTTGTTTTGTTTGTTCCAGGTCTTGAAGATACTGATTTTGGGAGACGTATCAACTTTTGCCGTTTTTTGCTGCATACCGATGTGGACGATGTAAACTTTTTAAGGAGAATTCTTTGGACCGACGAATCCAAATTTGACAGGGAAGGAATAGTTAACTATCACAACTTACATCACTGGGAAAAAAAAGGAGCAAACCCCCGCGTAAAGAGACAAAGGAAGTTTCAAAGAAGATTCAGTGTAAATGTTTGGGCAGGAGTGATCGGCAATAGGTTAATAGGGCCATTTTATTTGCTAGACATCCTCGATGGGCCTAACTATTTACAATTTTTAACGAATGATTTACCCGAATTATTAGAAGAAGTTTTCCAAGAAGATGCTGCCATTGTCTTTCAGCATGACGGCTGTCCAGCCCATTGGAGCTTAGATGCAAGGGATTGGCTTAATAATGCTTTCCCTAACGCATGGATTGGTCGGCATCCAGCTCCAATTCCCTGGCCCCCTCGATCGCCAGACATCACGCCTCTCGACTTTTACGTCTGGGGAAGAGCCAAGGATTTGGTTTACACCACTGAAGTTCTCAGTCAGGAAGATTTAATAAATCGTATTGATGCTGCGTTCGAGACGATGAAACAGGAAATGCTTCTGCGAACAACAACAGTTGAAATTAGAAACAGATGCAGAGCTTGTATAGCGAATAACGGACGTCAATTTGAACAAGATTTGCACTAAACGTTAAAAATGTTGTTTTTTTCTTATGTTTTAAAATAAAGATTACGAAATTTAATTAATCGTTTCATTATTTTCACGTTTGCATTGATCCATTTCGTAAAATCTTAACTTCCCACATAAGTGGAATTTCGTTGAAATGGTGCGTCTAGGTACATAACAATGAATAACTCTGGTTAGGACACAGATATCAAAACAAACGTCATACTGCTAGAAAGCTCACACTTTAGAGATGTTTTAAAAAAATCAGAAGTCTTCCATCACTTTTAGTTTTTTTTTAAATTCAACACGAAGTCAAGCTTAAAAAAAAAGAAAAACTCTTTTTTCATGTTTGTTTTTTTTTTACTTTCTTTCTAGCAATAACCTGCAACAAATATTAATTTTAACAGGACCTACCAATTATTGAGATTATAATAAAAAGAAACAAAATAAGGTCTACTCATAAAAAAAAAGTTCTTAGGAGTTTAAAGTTATGAAAGTGACAAAATTCTAAAAAAATTAAAAATAATCATATAAAAAAAATATTTGGGCCTAGGCCAAATCTTTTGGGCTGAGGAGATAGCAAATGACCCCACCTACCCCCCATTTTTCTGTGAAAAACGTTCTGCCGAACACCCTGTATATTTCTGTATAATAGTAAGCTGGGCCAGGCATCATTTAAAAGTATGTGACTGGTCCAGCTATTCTAGACTGTATAGTGGGGTGTCAACGTCAACCAACGAGTGGAGTGAACGAGAATTTTATAGACCGTTCAGAACTGCCTAGGGAGTCATCGAGCGAACAGCAGCTCTCTCCAGCGTCGTCTAAACCAACAACCACTTTGAGTAGGCCTGCTTTATCGATCAGCTTTGCCGTGGGCTGTTGCGAACCACTCTCCTGCACTAAAAATGGAGGATGAAAAACACATACATATATATTCTCTGATTAGATATTCCTGGGCTTAGGTGCGATGATGCTGGATGAATGAGGGTTGAAATAAATGGGTGGTTAACATCTAGATTGACACATAAATAATCACTTTATTCCTTGTTACAGCACACATTTACATTAGACACTAAGTACAAATAAAATAAATTAATTTTAACAATTTTAATAATACACATAAACAAAAACATGCATTGACATACGACATTGTTTATTGATAAAATTGAGTA
The DNA here is from genome assembly GCA_949825045.1 of Argyresthia goedartella. Taxonomy (NCBI): domain Eukaryota; kingdom Metazoa; phylum Arthropoda; class Insecta; order Lepidoptera; family Argyresthiidae; genus Argyresthia; species Argyresthia goedartella. The sequence goes on along the minus strand of OX463833.1, from coordinate 18,203,382 downwards.
GGTCAGGTCATTAACATAATATAGAACAAATAAAGACGTATCAATGTCACTGTTTAAACTTCATCATGCATATGATAAGCTTAACAATTCAATATCAAAATAATTATATCATTACATTCAATATTCTATAAACAAACATTATTAATACTTTACATTCCATGTTTATGTATGGGCCCTGTCCGCCATGAATTTTTCATAGGTTTAATAAGACTTCTCGACCAGCCATTTTTTGAGTTTATATTTAAAGTTAGGCAAGCTCGGAGCATTAGTGATCTTGTCTGGTAGTTCATTGTTCAGATGATGGGTCCATAATTCACTACTGGACCCATGAAGATCCTTGGGAGGGTCTCAATCACAGAGAACTAAGGATTTTCACAGACGACGGTTCTAAAATAATCTCAGGTACAGGCAACGGGACATTCTCGAAAGATCTAAACATGAAGAAATCAACATCATTAGGTGCCCACAACACCGTCTTCCAAGCCGAGTGCATGGGCATCATACTACAGCTATTGCAGAAAGAGAGGTAAAGGATTTCCCTATCCGCATACTATTCGAGAGCAAAGCAGGTCTGCAAGCCCTACAAAGCAACACCATCAGTTCTGGGCTTATAAACGAGTGTTACCAAGCCCTGTCACACCACCTGTGACACCACATTATTGGTACCCTACAGTGGTAAGGCAACACAGTGGGTCGCGTGGCAACGACGCAGCCAACGCACTGGCTAGGTTGAGTTCAGAACAGACGGTGGAGGGACCAGAACCCATAATACCATTGCCATTCAGCTGGTCGAGGAAAACCCTACAGCAAGACACAAAGGTAACTCACCAACGTTTTTGGTCAACTTTGGATACATGCAAGCAAGCCAGGCAGGCCCCCCCGATGATCAGGCCCGGATTATCGCGTAAGCTTCTGAAGCTCAAGAGGCCACAGCTTCGCTTGGTAACCGAAGCGATAACTGGACACGCTTTGCTAAACAAACGCTTTCACACTCTAGGCGTTACGGACTGCCCCCTGCGCAGAGCCTGCAAGGAGTTTGAGTAGACAGCCACCCACGTCCTGTTGGAATGTTGCGGCGTGGCCATCTACCGGGCAACACACCTTGGGACGCCGAGGTCGCTGCAGGAAGTCGTCGGCAACATCAAGGGTCTGCTAGGCTTCTTACAGGAGCTGGGTTGGCAGGAGAAGTGCCCCCAACCCACGTCACGCAAAATAGGCACAAATTTAAAACGTCGAGTTGCTGAAAATTGCCCCGCGATAAAATCTAACTATAACTAGGCATTGAACTCAGTTGTGAGGTTTGGGTCTGTTTTTGGGGAGTTATTCACTGTAGGTAATTACATGACAATTAAAATATATTAAACCTTATTATATAAAATAGGTAATTAAATGGTGGGATAGGTGACAAATACAAGATCTCAAAATAGGTACATAAAAAAACTAATCATTAGAATATTGTGGACGTCCGTATGTCCGGCTGTTCTCCTCTAGAGGGGCCCAATTCCGGTACACAATTACAGCTCAATGACCATTACATGAGATTACGGTCAACTTTAGATATCCAATATCTCACGATTTTGTAATTCGATTCCCTTTGTTTATTAACTTAATTGTTGGGCTTACCAATAACCTTAATTTATACCATAATTTCCTAAAAAAATATTCTCCGAACGCTAAATTTTGGATATCTAAAGTTGACCGTAATCGTCATGTAATTGTCATGGAGCTGTTATTGTTTACCGGAATTGGGCCCCAGGTCGCATTTCTCCAGCGATTCTCGTGAAATTTTGTGACGTTGGATATTCTTCTTAACATGTTCTTTTATAAAAAAGAACATGTCAAGTAGAATATACCTGATATCAAAATAAGAAAGAATGTATAACAGAGATTACGCATGTGTTCCCAGAATATTCTTGATTTATATTCTTGACTGTCTTCACTTTAAAAACTCTCTTGACGGTAACATCTATTCACTAATTTTACAATCATAAAATATTAGAACCCTTCTACCTACACTAAATTCTAACAAGTAATATGGCCAGATCTCAACGTCACAACCCCACTTGTTTATCAAAGTGAATGATGATCATCATCCCTTGATCCCTCCCCTCCCCTCCCTTGACACCACTTTGTGCCTTAAGCAATCCCTCCGTTGTCTTATCCAAAAGAGGTTGCAACTTAAAATCGGCACGCGTTTCCGTCACAAACTGAAGGGAAAGAACTATTTACGCATGCTATGCCACGATTGAAACGTGTTGTGGCCCGCCTTCATTGGCCACTTCCTCGCCGTCTTATAGGTAAGGATATTCCCCCTAGAGTCGAAATAATAAGGCCAAGCTTCATAGGTAGTCAACTGCCTACCATCCGGGCAGCGGCAGCGTCTTCTGAAAAGCCCGTGGGGTACAACGCTGGGCCGCGTTGTGCTCCACGGGCTTTTCAGAATTTCGAACCGCTTGAAAAGCCAGAGTGCTACAGCGCGACGCTGCGTTGTACCACACGGGGTTTTCCAGCGCTAACATTAACAATTCATCGTCTAAATAGCCCGTGGGGTACAACGCTGCGACCAAGCATGCACTAGGCGTGAAAATCACTCACTCGCTATCACTCAACCGAAGCGCACGCTTGCTTGTTAAACCAGCGTTACTCAAAGTTTTCTTTTTTTCCTGTCTCCCTGTGACTCCCACTTCACGGATGGAACTTTTTGCAGTGTCTGCAAGCAACACCTCGATTTCCGGAGTTCCGGCATCACGGAAAATGGTTATCGTAGACTTGGTGAGAGACAGAAGAGCTGGTGTTGCCCGAAGTGTAAAGGCAACCAATCGCCTTCGAGGCTCAATACGTCACCCTCTCCAACTCAACTGGATAAAATGCAAGAACAACTGAACAACGTCGTTTTCCAGTTGGGGCCGCTGTCAGAAAATGTGAAATCCATTAAATCAGAGCTGCGGAACCTTCGAGAATATTTGGAGATGGCGCATGAGCTGATTGGGAAATTCTCAGGATCTGTCAAGGCATTAGAAACCCGAGTTACTCAAGTGGAGAAACTAGTTAGCGATGTCCCGACGCTCAAAGCCAAAGTAGCTGCATTGAAAATTGAACTTCAGACTAGGGACCAATGGGCTCGTGCTAATAACGTCGAGATACGTGGAATTCCATTAAAGAAGAATGAAAATCTACACGAAATTGCTGACAAGATTGGTATAATCGGTAATCGTACTTTCGAGAAGAGGGATTAAAATTATATTGCACGAATAGCAAGTAAGTATTTATTGGTAAATATAAATTTACATGTCATTTTATCATTGAATGCCATTAATTAATATAATTAGTTACATTTTAATATTAATAAAATTAATTTAATGTTTAGGTACATACAGGTATTTTGGATTTAAAAATAAAACAGTTTGATGACACGAGTCACGACCGAAAGTAGCCGTCAATACTGTAGTAGGTTCCCTTCATCAGCTGGTATTTCAGTTGTTTTAAAAATATGGCATCAGTACCTACTTGTTTGATTTTAGATGGTAACGAATTATATATTTTAGGACCCATAACATTTAGGCCTCTGTCAGTTCTCGCCAGACTTCATTTTGGTAAATAGAGTTTGTCTCTCTGTCTGGTGTTCTTTACATTATGACGGTCATGGTTTGTGGGGAATATGCTTAAGTTGCTTCTAACGTACCTAGCTACCTCCAGTATGTACATGCTCGGCAGTGTGAGGATCTTATACTTCCTGAAGAGTTATTGTGCAGGCCAATCTCGCGGTTTACCAATGATTCTGATTGCTCGGTTTTGCATAATAAATGCCTTGTCTCTGTTTGCAGCTGTTGCCCAGAGGTCAATTCCGTAGTTTAGTATTGAGTTGAAGTATCCGTAATAGGCCAGTTTTATGTCATCTATAGTAAGACTGGGACCCAGTTGTCGTAGTGCATGACACGCTGAAGAGAGTCGGGCGCACAAAGCATCGATATCAGGGACCAGGTTAGTGCAGCCTGTCCTACGAGAGCCCCGAATGTCGAAAAACCGATTGTTATTTCTTTTAATAATCGTTACACTAAGAAAGATTTCGTTGCTTCTTGCCGCAAGACCAAACAGCTGAAGCTCGAGACTCTAGGTTACACAACTGGCGGAGTCGTTTTCGTCAATGATCACCTGACGCAGTACAACAAGAACCTGTTAAGCAAGACGCGGGCCTTAGCTAAAGAGAAGAATTTCAAGCACGTTTAGGTTAAACACTGTAAAATTATGGCGAGAATGTCAGAAACGTCACCCATATTTTTTATAAAAAACGAAAGCGACCTATTGAAGATCTCATAACTGTTGGCTACTTAAATAACGTACCAATAGCGTTAAATTTAGTAATAGCCTATAAACTTAAAATAATTTTATTACTTTTGTCACTGCAAAACAGTAAAGTTTGAGCATGCAAAACCAGCGCTTTTGTTCTACAGTGCAGCCGCCTTGGTCCAATAACAACGTCTAAAAGATTTAAAATCTAGTTCCGAATCCATGATTGGAACAGACATATTAATTTCCTTTAACATAACATAACATAGCATCACGCCATTTCCCCATGGGGTGGCAGAGGCACAATTGTGCCCACTTTTAACCAGTTTATCGTTACTCCATTTTGCAAGACAAGAGGCTAGCCCATCGCCGCAGCAATGGGGTAATTAAGGTTTTCCATCACCGTTAAATTATATAAAGATTGTCTGAGTATTGGAAAATCGGCTGTAGCTCGAACGAACTTGAACATAAGAACTGCAATTGTTTAAATTACTAAAATGAGGAAATACATGAACGCGTCGTTGTTGTTTTTTAACCAGAAGCTAATTCACGAAAAGCAGGCGCTGTATTACACACGCTATTGTAAACACGCGCTATTCAGACGATGAATTGTCAATGTGACCGCTGAAAACCTCGTGTGGTACAACGCAGCGTCGCGCTGTAGCGCTCTGGCTTTTTCAAGAGTTTCGAAATTCTGAAAACCCCGTGGGGCACAGCGCGGCCCAGCGTTGTACCCCACGGGCTTTTTAGAAGACGCAACCGGGCACGAAGTAGCTTTGGTGGTCTCACCATCACTTGCACGTTTTATGGCTTTTGCGATGCTTCTATTCCCCTCCGCTCTGCTTGCGATCTCGGAAGCAGTCGCCAACTCTTCAGCAGTCCACTTGTTCACAGCGTCTTCAACGCGCCATTTCTTTGACTTGAATGAAGCGTATCCAAAACTTTGCCCGGGAAGCGTTTCTCGGTCTTTGATGATGTAGACGCCTTTAAGCTGATCACATCAACCTTGAATGAAATGCCAGCACACTCTAAGCAACTTTGTTTGTTAGTTTAGAAGCTATCTTGACGACGTCCTGCTAAGGCACATTTTTTTCATTATCTTTTTGGAATATGAGCGATTTTCAGATGGATTTCTCGACGTGACTCTTCAGTGATATTCGACAGGTCAAACTTCATCGATAGAAAACCAAAAACCCGAGAATTTCGGTTTTCTTTGTCATGTTTCACCCATTCATCGATATTGAATTTTCAAGACAATGAGAACATGTTCTGAAAACAACTAATAAATACACCGGCCATGCGCGAGTCGGACACGCGCACGAAGGGTTCCGTACCATTATCTATAAAGAAGGCAAAAAAATTACGTTTGTTGCATGGGAGCCCCCTTTAAATATAAATTTTAATTATTTATTTCAAGGGAGGACTTTGCCTAGCAGTGGGTCATAGAATAGGCTATGTAAAAAATAATAATTTTAAAGTGAATATATAACTAAATATTATGTAAACATTTCAAGCGTCTATATGTTACCGTTATCAATATCTAGCAAAAAAGAGCAAAAAAAACACGTTCGTTGTATGGGAGCCCCCTTAATAATATTTATATTGTTCTATTTTTAGTATTGGTTGTCATAGCGGCAACAGAAATACATCATCTATGAAAATTACAACTGTCTTACTGTCACGGTTCATGAGATACAGCCAGGTGACAGACGGACGGTAGCGGAGTTTTAGTAATAGGGTCCCGTTTTTACCCTTTGGGCACGGGACCCTAAAAATTGTTGCAACTCGATGAAGCAATGAAAATGTATCTTAAATTAAAGTTACGGGTTATGTCATATAAGGATAAAAAAGATATGGTCCTTCAAACTTTAAAACGGTGAAAATTTACGATTTGTTCAGACTTAAATTCAGACAGTTAAGTTGGACACATAACAGATAATGTGATAATCTACATACCTTCAAGAATGAAATCCATAGCACATAACTTTTGGTTTTTCACAAAATAACTCATGACTCCTCATGGGACTCTTTCGATCGTTATCGTGTAACAAAATTGCAAGTGACGAGTACTTATTAATCAAATAGAAATTCATAACACTTACCCTTTTAATTATCCCCCTGTCCGCATAATGACATTGATTCAATTGAATAACCAGCTAAATGTGCCTCTGCCACCCATAATGGGAAAAGACGTAGCTATGTGTGAATTTGTTTTATTTATTAAATATCAACAGTAAATTTATTATAATTATTTTTATTAGCCTACATCATCCCACTGCTGAGCAAAGGCCTCTCTTCCCCCCCTCCAATCTTCATGCCCCTGCACTACCTTCCACCAATTGTTGTCTTGGTACCTCAATTCGTCACTCCAGCGCTTCCTGGGTCGACCACGACCCCTTTTCGCGTGGGATCGAGAGAGTTGTTAGTTTGGCCCATCATCGGTCTGGTTGCATACGGGCGGCGTGGCCTGCCCAGTCCCACTTTAATTCAGCTGCCTTTACCGCTAAATCCTTTATTTTAGTTCTGGAGCGTATCTCAGTATTTTTTAGTCAAAGTCAAAGTACTTTATTACTGTAGATATTTACATATACTTAGCAAACGTCAATTTTGCCTCTTCTCTACATTGGACCACAGTGGGAGTGAAGGGCGTAGAAACTCCCACAGATTGATTTTTAGATCTCTTTTAAAAATAGGTTGTGCTTAACTATTACAAATATGAAAAATTTAATTATTATGATTAATAAGCAGGAATAAATAATTACAAAATTATTAACAGCAAGGCCTGTGTTGAGCTAGATTAACCCCATATAGTCCTGTCATTTAAGTAATCTTGAACATTGTGATATCCCTTTTTTGACAAAGTCGCTTTAACATGCTTTTTAAATTGCTCAAATGGCAATTTCAAAATCTCCATAGGTACCTATCTTATTATAGTAGAGAATGCACTGACCCTTGAAAGAATTGCTAACCTTCGCGAGTCTAAATCGGGGGGCACACAGTCTGTGATTATTTCTTAGGTTAACATTACAGCTATCGCTAAGTTTGGAAAATGTATATTCCTGACTCGATCGACCAATCGGACCCCTAGGATATTATATATATTCCGCTCCATATTTCGCTGGCAACCCTCAAGCCTAGACTTTTGGATGTCAGTCAAAGACCAAGTCTGAGCTCCGTAAGCATGAGCTTTCTCTAAGCTAAGTTTTGGGGAGGGTGGGTCTCCTTGTTTCACCCCTTTTTGAATCGGGAAGGAAGGTGAAGAGCTCTGTAATTTCATGGCGGCTGTACCATTATCGTATAAACATATAATAAGATTTGAATAAAAGCCGTGTATCTCTCGGGTGTGTAATGCTTCGAAAATTTATTTGTGTTATGCTGTCACATGCCTTGCTGTAATCTACAAATGCCAGATAGAGAAAATTTATATTTTTGGTGTTTTTTTATTAATTGATTGATTTGATAGATTGGGAGCGGTGGACATGCCAGGTCTAAACCCAGCCTGTTCTGGTGATTGTGCTTGATCGAGCAGTCCTTATATATGGCGTTCAATCACTTTTATGAATGCCTTGTAGAGATGTGACGCAAGGTTGATTGGCCTGTAATTGCCGATAACAGTAAAATACATTTTTTTTAATTCTTTATTACGAAAAAAATCCTTAAATAATTACACTTACATTACAACAGAGTCAATGCTTGCTTCTATATCCTCCGTTTCTGAGTACTGATGTACAGAACATTGTTACCCCGGATAAACGCATCGCCGTATTTGTTCTTGAGCTGGCCGTTGACATATTCTTCTGTTTGTTCTAGTGCTATGTTCATGTAGCCATCTAGGCAGGCTAGGACTCCTGGGGGGACAAGGAAGATAGCTTATTGTAGTGTGTGTACCCACACATTAACGCTACTCACATGTGCTGTATAATACACCGCCTACAATACATGAAAGTGAGATATTATAACTCTGACCATGATATTGAACCTAAGGTCATTTAAACAAATGGACACTTCATGTGACCCAATGCAAAAAAGTCTGCCCAAACGGTTGGTGGGGGTAAGGTAGCGCACACAAACACAAGCTATTGGTGCTTGAAAATGTCGATATATTAGTAACGTTGAATTCTTCTACAATGTACGACAATTGTTGGATATTATCAATGAGATATTTGGTATTTTGTATGCAAACCTTATAGTATTTGAATTACTTTAGTCTTAGCGCTTGCTGGACGGTGAAGGAAAACACTGTGGAAAAACCTGCATGCATAATTTACGAAGAACTCCGAGTAATTTGGTTTTTATGGTTCACAGTCCAGTCTACAGAATTAATTTGCTACATAAATAAAAGTCACCTTATATGTAAATATTTTTATTCGGATTTTTAACATCTGCTTATATCAAAATCTGAAGATTTAAAAGTCAATAGCACCCTATATATGTAGAGTTATGCCTAGCTTACTTAGCAGTAGGATAAAGTGGACACCCCAAGGAAAGTTGGATGTGGCAATTCTCCAGCTCATAGAAGCATACAGATTAGCGAAGAAGATCAATATCAAATCAACAATACGTCATCCATCACACCCGTGTTATCAATCAGTAAGAATGGGGCGTGATGACGCATCGTTGATTTAAGGGGATACCTCGTCCGTGCAAAGGTCCCCGTTACTCCAGGCGGAAAGGCCCGCAGTGTGAGACGGACGGAATCGGGGGAAAATGAGATAACGTAGCGCCAAACCACAGATTAAAAAAAAAAAAACTACGCAATTTTGTTTAAAAGATTTCCAACGAGAGTTTACGAATACGTAATATCCACATTTTGAACGCAGAGGAAAAAATAAAACAATTTAGAGGCCTTTTCGTAATTGAATTCTATCGCGAAAATTTCATCCAATCGCGTTTTCCTTTAGTGAGAATCTTAATCAATGAACGTTAACCAAAAAATCAAATCTGTAGATGACTTCATGGTTGAGTAAATGGATTCGAAAAAAAAACATAATTTTTTCGTATGACCTTAACATTGTGCTTTTAAGTTAGCTTGGCATCACTTTACAGGATTTTATTGATTTTTAAAATGTATCAATTTTGTATATTTATGCCTAATGCATTTCTATGGTCGGTATTTTTAGACAAATAGCTTATTCTAATATTAGTACGACGTAGACGACCGGTTTAGCCTTGTGGGTAGTGAATGCCTATGAAGCGACAATCCTGGGTTCGAATCCCCGTGAGGGAAAATAATTGTGTGATGAGTATCAATATTTTTTTCCTAGTCTTCTATGTTTTCTATGTATTATATCGTCGTCTAATGCCCACAAAACATGCCTTATTGAGCTTACTATGGGCCTAGTTCGATTTGTGGAAGATTGTCCTCTAATATTTATTATGGCAACAAATATAATCATCACCAAAATATTTTTTCCTACCCAAAATGGATAAATGAACACCAAAAGTTGCAAAAAATATCAGGGCAAAATACTGCGGTAGCTTAGGTGAAGGGTAAAGGGGGTGAGCGAAGCGAAGCCCCCTTTATCCTTCGTGTTAGGTTGAACATGTAAGAACAACAAAAAATACTTAAAACATAAATTTAAGTACACAAAATATAAAAAGAAGTTTGGTGAATAAATCCAAACACAATTTGGTGGACATTTATCCATTCTGGCAGTCATTTCAAATTTATTGGTAGTAAAATAGGTGCGTTTTTGGTAATCGTTTAAACACAAGCCATTTATTATTATCATTATTATAGTATACTTTTTTGTTACCTTTTGCAAGTTCAATATTATGCACAACAAAATCATTATCAAAATAAGTTACAAGTAATTTGTTATTTGAAATTATTATGAAACAGGAACGTTCACAACGTTCAGAACAGTAACATAACAAGGTTATTACAGGTTTGGACCCATATAGTACGATTCACTGCATCTTTTGGAAATCTGTAAAATAAAGATACGATTACGTACTTAAAATAATCGATATAGATATTTGAGTTTGTGCTGTACGTGTTCCAGTACTAGCAATGTTGCAGTGTGGGAAACTTCTATAGATAAAACTGAGCGTTCTTAGAGGACAATGATTCTATGGGTCAAACTTCTCACGATCCAAGAAGAGGAAAGCTTATTGATGTCTCCCAAACCCGCGACAAAGTTGACAGAGTTGGCGGAGATTGGGAGTTCTTCATTTAAGTATAGTAGCAGGACAGGGAAAAACCGGGTGGAGCTCAAAAGACGCAAACTAGCATGACAGGAAAGGTCGCAGAAAGTGACGGAGGGTGATGCTCAGTCCACCTCAGCAACTTCTGCGCCCAGAATTGCCGTGAAAGTTAAGCGTCAGGAGACAGATGAGAGCCAGACGACAGAACAGCCTCCATCAAAGCAGACCAATCGCGGGCCGAAGCAGGCCGAGGGTCCACGTAGCTCTGCTTAAGAGTACCGTGGGCTAGCGGTTGCTTTGTGCCATAAGGATAGCCTGACAATGGACGAAGCTGTGATTGAGAACGCTATGGAAGCCGGGGTCGACTTCAGGATGACAAAGATTGCCGCATCGGGATTGGTGTCAGAAGGATTCTTCCTTGTGAAACCAATAACCGAGGAGGCAAGAGATTGGCTTCTTGGAGTTAACTTCGGTGACCTAAACGGTGTAAACACAAAGCAAAGAAACTATATTACGAGCCTTCTAATCCACACCAAAACAAGACATAGAACACTACACAAAAACACTAACAATTGAACCTTCACCACTGCAAAGATGCAATGGTTGAACTATGCCAAACCATAGTGAGTGACAAGATAGACAGAGCCCTACTACAAGAGCCTTGGCTGCCTGGGTGGCGAACTTTATTATGACTAATCAGGTGAGCTGGCTGCCCGAACATGTATTTTTGTCGACAATAAAATCAAAGCACTAGGCTGTATTTCTGGTACATGTTCCAGAGATCTGGTCCCTATAGAACTTAATCTGATGGAAGCCGGCGGGGGGAGGCAATAAGGCGGCACTCATATCTACATGCCAAGCGAGGTAGTTTTCGTCCCGCCGCCGCGGTGTAGCCATTGTCGAGAACTATAAAGATAAAGACGTTCCATTCGTGTTGTGCTGTGATACTAACTCCCATAATGAGGCGTGGGGTAGTACCAATACAAACGAGAAAGGAGAAGAATTATTAGATTTTATAACAAGTAATAATTTTGATATAAAGAAGGTAGGCAATGAACCAACTTTTATAACAAGAATTCGCAGAGAGGTCCTCGATATAACATTAAAATCAGGTGACATAGGCAAAAGCGTTAAGAATTGGAGAGTAGCCGAGGAGGATACTCTGTCTGATCATAGGCGTATGATGCAATGAACGAAAAGAAACGTTTCCATACGCTAATCGGACATTCGGTCTATTAGGACTATTAGGACATCGCTCCGAGAGAGCGGCGGTGGCGGGCGGGAGGCATTGAGCCATGCCGACTCGCTCTCGCACACACAGATACGGCATTGACATCTTGACTAGAATGACAGTCCTAAGCCTGTTTAAGTATGAAGGGAAATCAAATATTATTTAACTTTTTATTTCTGCTATGCAAACAGACACATAGTTTTGTATAAATATGTTAATATTTCAGAGTATAATATTCCTCAAGTTTCTGCTCTGCACGAAAAGAAAGGTTAACCTAATAGCTCCATTTTTTATTCGATCCTACGTCATACATAATAGTACTAATAAAGCTGTTAGATCTTACTGGTACACTGACTGAAATGTCCTAGTACGGAGCGCTCTCTGATGACCGAGCAGGCATATTTTTTATTCTTAAGATCCAACGTCCTAATAGTACTAATAGAGCTGTTAGAGTGTACGAGTACACTGACTGAAATGTACTAGTACGGAGCGCTCTCTCTGATGACCGAGCAGGCACAAGACTACTCGGAAGACGGACTGGAGTATACTCTGCGAAATCAGGGGCAAATGGACTCCAGCCCGACAAACATTTGGAACTAGAGAAGAATTAGAAGAGGGGGCGAATGAATTAGAAAAAACTCTAATATAGGCATTCAACAGGCATGCCCCTTAGAAGAATTCCGGCAGGAAAAGGTCAACTACGGTGGAACAAAGACCTGAAGAAGCAAAGAAAAAGAACTCGGAGAGCTATGAGGCAAGCCCTTTCAAGGGACGATGAAGATATCTGGGATGAGTATAGAAGGGTCAGGTATGAATATAGCAAAACAAAGCATAGAGAAAGTAGGAAAAGCTGGCGCCTGTACTGCAAAGGGATCAACATATATTCAGATGCGGCTCGGCGGGTGAAACTACTAGAAAGCGACAAAATATGCCAACTAGGAAGTTTGAAAATAGATGGAAAACTTATATCTGAACCCCAAACAGTGTTGAAAACCATGTTGGAGACAACTTCCCGGATTAACGAATATAAAAAGAGATATCGGTTCACCAGGAAGCATGGAAGGATCCACCAGATTTAATAAAATGAAAACTTAGAATGAGCCATAAATGGGAGGTAACCATGCTCAAAAACAGGGTGATCACTGCATATCTTACTGGGAAAAGCTACTCAATCGGAGAAAATAGCTGATTCCCATAAGGTGGATGCTTATCTCCACTGATTTGGTTCTTATAGACTCCCTTATAACCCGCGTTGCCAACATGAATATATACCTACATTTATATTCAGATGATGGGGCTATTGTTTTAATAGGAAAAGTACTAAATACTATACGAGATATTATGAAGAACACAATAGGAAAGGTCTATCGGTGGTGTCAAGAAAAAGACCTTGACCTAAACCCGGAGAAAACAGACTCTTCACGAACAAACGGAAAAATATTGAAATTCTTCCCATTACGTTGAATGGCATAAGACTTGAAGTAGTAAGTGAGATATTAAATAAAACAGATTACACTCACAACACAACATTGGAAAGTAACAATAGTTTAATTTTATTATGGACTGACATTACAATCATATTTTATTAACCTACATTTTTAAAATCAATGTTAAATTATATACTTCCAAATAATAATAACCTACTTAAATAATAAATAAATCTAAAATACATTAAACTACACAAATAAACCACCCCAGAACGCTCCCGAACCAAAGGTACCCATTACGCTGGCAGCGTTGCCGCGCCAGGAACGCTCCGGAGCGGTAGTCATGGCCTCGGTCCCTCAAGCGACGCCCAATGTCCCTGATGAAGGCCCTACCCTGCGATCCCCACACCCCCGTGGTCTCGACGGCCAATGGAACAAACCAATAACTCCCCATCAGCTGTGCGTACTTAATGCATTTCTGCCGCGCCGCCGACTCCGCAGCCGCACCAGCAGTCTGCATGGTGGAGCCTATATTAGATGCCGCGAAAGTGCACACGCACGTCGCATCCCACTAAAGGCTACGGCCCCTCTCCCAAGGTATCAAAGTGACACCGTCCGGACGTTTCCCGTCGCTGCGACACAAACCAGGCGGCTCAAGAACCGCCGGTATGTTAGCCGAGACGAGAGCCCTCCGGACGATGTCATTGATGGAGTGATGACGGGACTGCCTCCCTGCACTTCTGACGCAGTGTAGTCCGTGACGCCCCAGCGAATCGACTGATGATGGCTCGCAAATGCTACATCCCAACCGAAGCGCCACGGCCACGCGCAGGGAGTTGTCATCTAGATGGGTGCCTAACTGTGCCATATGAACGTTCACACTGAATGTAGATTTTTCACTGATACTCGACTGAAAATCACTGTTCTTCTTGAAGAAACCACGCACAACAAAGCAAATGGGTGCACTAGCCCGCCTGGGCGTTTTGTGTCGTTTAGTTTGTTGATTTATTGCCGCTTGAAACCGCTTGGTGTTCTTGTCACTGTTTTGATGTAATTGTCACTTCTCAGGTTGTGATACAAGTTATTTGTGTTTGTTTTAGATGTCTATGTACTAACATCCTACAAAGAATACTCACAAAGTATTATTTCCATCAGAGTAGTCTGTTAATGCCTTGGCTTGTCTAATCATTCATGTCAAGCCTTACACCTGACACTGGCAGAATTTGTCGATAGGCAACCAACTGCCATTCACAAAAATAGAATAAAATAGAACACTCCTGTAGGTCAATTGTCACTTGTTCTTTAAGTCAAAAAAAAAAGCCAGGTATATTTACACGAATTCTATTTTAAATTTGATTATGATGTAGATCGTCTTCAAACTGCTTGTTTACATCGCAGCGCCCCCTGGTGATCAGTAAGTAAATGTTGAAGTAGTAAGTGAGATATTTAATCTCAATTACTACTTCAACTACGTATCTAGGAGTGACCTTTGACTGGAGATTGAAGTTTAACACTCAGTCACAGTGCACTAAGGCCATTAGTCTTATTCCAATGCATGAGAGCTGTAGGGAACAGATGGCGAATTAAGCCAGAGATCGTCCTTTGGATCTACACGGCAATCATTCTAAGAAGGATTGTATGCGGATTAATTGTATGGTGGAAAAGATTAGAACTAGCAACGACGAAAACACCGAGTCCGACTCGCGCACGAAGGGTTCCGTACCACCGTACAGTAGTAGAGATGGTGTGGAGTGAATAGTTTGGATTGTACATAGCAAAATATTGGTGCGGTACTTTCACACTCCATGGAGATCAGGTGCATGCATAAGTTTGTATGTGGTATTGAAAGAATTGTTGTGTGGGAGCCCCTTAAATATTTATTTTATTCTGTTTGTTAGTATTTGTTGTTAAAGCGGCAACAGAAATACATCATCTGTGAAAATGTCATCTGTCTAACTATCACAGTTGAGATATACAGCCTGGTGACGGACGGACGGACGGGCGGACAGCGGAGGCTAAGTAATAGGGTTTGTTAATAATAATATGGCACCCTTCAGGTACGGAACCCTAAAAAGAGCTTGGCAAGGTACAAAGATTGGCATGTCTTATGATCACAGGAGCCATGAGGTCTACACCAACGGCATCCTTACTAACAATACTCAATGTAAACCCATTGCTTGTAGAAGTAAAAAGGACAGCAACTGAACAATGGCACAGAATGAAAATGAACAAAGAATGGAAAGGCAACTCTACAGCCACAGGTCATGCCTCCATTGTAGAAACGTCAGGTGGAAAGTTGGCAATGCTATTGGAAACAATCATCTAATAAAGAAGGAAATATAATTCAAAAAGAAATACCGAATCCATATAGGAACAAGAGAAAACTGGGAAATAGAATCAGACCAAGTGGCTGTAACTTGTTTCACGGATGGCTCAAGAAGAGAAAGCACAAAACTAGCAGGAGCTGGTTTTTGCATCATGGACACCAACAAAAAATACAAATCAATTGCTTTGGGGCTATACGCCAGCATGATCCAGGCGGAAATCTACGCCATAATGGAATGCGCTGAAGCACTAAGGCACCAAAGCAACCGATGAATAAATCTGCGCTAGTCAAAGAGTGTAAGGCCAGTCTCAACTCATTGGGAAGAACATCAGAAATAATTATTGCATGGGTCATCAAGGGATTCACGGTAACAAAAAAGCAGATGAGCTGGCAAGAAATGGCTCTGATAAGAGTATTATTGGAGCAGAACCAAGATGACCTATATCAGCGACTGTCACAAAGAACATCTTCACCTTGATAGCTATGCGAGATGCAAACCTAGAGTGGAAGAACACCAAAGACAATGCAAGATGTTTATCTTAAGGTCACTGTAAACTAAATAGACACCTATATTATTAAGGGTTGTACAGGACCCATCATGCCCTCACTGTGGCTTGGAGGAAAGTAGCCAGCACTTCTTGGGAGAACATGTAATGTATTCAAACAAAAGATGGCGAAAACTAGGGATGGATAACATTAAAGTAGATGGATTGTCAAACTTAAAGTTAAGTGACATCCTAGAATGCATTAAGGGAACAAGAAGATTTGGGAAGGGACATCTGTTGAACCAACAGTAACCAGTGCCCAAAGATTGGGAATTGAGTGAAATTGTAACAATAGAGGACCAATCACCCGCCTGTGGTTCAGCGGGCGTCCCACCTCATCATCATCATCATCATAGATAAAACTGTCTATTTTAAAACAAGTTATGATGATAACCACTTGAACGCCAGCTCGCTAAAAATTGCAGGGCCGTCTTGCCCGGCGATTACGCAATTCCGGCCGCTAATTCCATGTCAATTTATTTTTTCTGACTAACTACTTAAGCTAGAAGAATATAAAAACCTTTCCAGAAAGCTTATGAAACATAGAATCTAACTATGTTAACATATTATCATAATCTTGCAAAAAAAGATGTATAGTATAAAGACTGTTTGAACCTAAAAAACGGCTGACGTCATCCGACGGTTTGAATCATACATAAACATATATAGGGCTTATACATTATTAGGCTATATAACTAGTTTCATATAAACAGTAAGATTGCTAGTCTTCTTAACGTCAGATTTCTTGGCAGAGGGGTAAACATGTTCGTGAATACTCCTTGTGGTTGAATGCTCCAAGAATTGAACAGTTGTCTCATTTATTACTCCTCCCATAAACTAGGCCTCCCATAAACTGCCAAATGGCATTAGAGAGATAGATCCCGTAAGAAGAAATTGATATTTAAATGAAGACCACCTGTTTGAAAAATTGCACAATGCTACACAGGCGCAATAACGTCGGCAACCTGAATGCAGCTAGAAGATGACCAGTACAGAAGTAAGAACAAACTTATAGAACTTCTCTTTTCTATAAGTTTGTTCTTCAGTTCATGTTAACCGACTTGCTCATTCTTAAACAAAGGATAAGCAAAAATAACCTCCAAGTAACCATAAACCTAAAAATAACCCCAGGAACGTATAGTACGATATGAATTGAGTGTTTTACCTCGGTAATCAACCCCGCTGTTCAGTTTGACCACGACAGGCCTTCCATGGATCTGCTGGATGAAAGACGACAGGGCTTCTTTGCGGCTCATATTTTTAGTGGATAATTCTGAGTTAGCGAGTAGAATATGCTGTCCACGGGTACTGCAGGGTCGGAATATGGTGGGATACGGTATTTAATGATCTTTGCGAGGTTATTTTCAGTAATAACATGAAATCTCTCTAGATATGTAATAAAATAATGCAAGCAAACAAGTCGCAATCAAATCAAATAAAACTATTACGTTCCGTTATGTAAATTCTGTCTTTCTACCAATTTGTTGTCAGATAATAACAGACAATCCCCCCCCCCCTTATCCCCCTTTTATTGTCGTCTATGCTAAATAACCTGTTATAACCTAACTGTGATAAAAATTGAGTCATTTCATCAATATTACACTATGAAACATTATTTTTATGTTTTATTAGCCCAATACGGATCGAATGAAATTAAAACATATTTTTGACTACAAACATTTCAGTTCAGCGTTGCATGGAACGTGATCATAAATGTCAAAAGTGCGTTTTGTTGTGGCAGTTTTAAATTAAGTAAGAAATAAGTACATACAGACAAAAATAGTCACAATTAAAATAATCAACGTTAACTGAGGTAAAGATATAAGTTTATTCCATTTGAAAATAAAAAGTAACAACAGATTCCTCAGGATTGCATTGTATTGTATTGTTAATTTGTTAGGAAGAAGAATAAGTAAATGCAAACGTCAAAAACAAATTCGCTTCGCTTGTGCGTGCATTTCGGTTTGCCGATTTTCGAACAAATCTGTAAAACTTAAAATAAAATTAATTCGCCAACTACGGAGTGAATCCTCACACGATGCCGAAACCAACCTGTGTCGAGTGCAGCACAACCGATTCCTTTCTCTGGAGAAGTGCAGAAGGCGGCCAAATATGTAACGACTGTTACCTCTCCAAAACCGCTTCAAAAGAGGAGAAACCGTCGACTCCCGCCGTGAAAAACGAGACTGAGGATAAAGAAGAGGAGGAGGTCAAAAAGGAGGGTGAGACTACACCAGCGAAGGCAACTGGGAGAGGTACTAGGAAAAGTACTCGGGCGACGCGGTACAAACCAAAGACACCAGCTAATAATGCGCCAAAGACGCCTGCCCCACGCGGCCGCGGGCGCAGAAGCCTCTTCAAACGGCAGCCATTGAAGGCGCCGACAGCAACCGCCACAGTTGTCACTAGCGATTCAGTTTTTTTTAAGGTTAGTGTACTGTTTGGCTGTAACTTGGATTCAATTTTGTTTGTTGGTTTGAGGGGGAATTTTGGTGGTTTTACTGTTATAGCAATATGGGCTCTGGCTATATTTTTGTACGAAATTGTTTGAATGAATTGAATTACCAATTAGTAAGTGTATCTGTAAGTTTACTGAATCTTCGTAGGCTTGTAGATTTCTGTACAATAACTAACTAAATCATTTAGGTACTTTTATTTTGTTTTTTTATCTATCTAATACTTATTCAACTTCAATTCAATTCAACTCCTAAAAACTGTATTTTCAGGGTACATACATGCAAGTGGGCGACATAGTATCCATGATTGATCTTGACGGCGGCACATACTATGCTCAGATCCGAGGCTTCATGACGGACCAATACTGTGAGAAGAGTGCCGTGGTCACGTGGCTGCTGCCGACAAAGGCCAGTCCTCCACCGGAAGAGAGATTTGATCCGGCGACTTATATACTTGGTTTGTTTCAATTCTAACAAAATTATCACCCTAAGTCTGACCCTCTGCTGGGCAAAGGCCTCTTTAATATCTATTTAATATTGTAAACATTTAGAAACATTACAAAAACTACACAGGCCTTAAATTAGATACTCCCAGTCCCAGGAATATTATTATACCTAATATTGATTCCATAGCTTCCATGACCAAAATAAATGCCAATTGCAAATTACTTATTTTTTTTTCAGGCCCAGAAGAAGAATTAGCTCGTAAACTAGAAGTAATGGAGTTTGTGATGCACGCACCCTCTGACTACTATAAGGCTAGCAACAGTCCGTACCCATTGACTAACCGGGAACTGAATGACTATAATGGATTTATTTGGACAAGTGTTGAAGCGAAGGACAGGACATAGGATTAAGCATGTACTGAGTTTTAAGTTAGTAAATATAGTGTATTTAAGTTTGAGGGTAACAAAAAATATTCACTTAGACATAATTATAGATCCTTTATCTTAGTTCATATCAAGGTATACCTCGCGCCACGAATTAAGAGCGCTGGGCGACGTTGGCGGGAATTACTGCGCATATGTACAGTATTGAAAAGTGACTACTGCGCCATTCAAGGCCACCGCTCATAACGTGTGGCGCGACGTATACACAATATGATATACAGGAGTACAGACATGATACCTAAAACGCTACGTCGGAATGACTGGCTCAACACCAGCGCACACTTGCTACAACTGCATCATATTGCTGACACAAACAAGATCGTACACTCATCCCCCTCTAAAAAAATAGTATTTAAAGTGACATAAAATTTTGATAAAAGTTTTCCAAAAAACAATCACCTAGGTAGGTATACAAATCGCATAGTGTCCTCACTCATAGCGTCATTTGGCACAAAAGTCAATGTCCGTGTGTCAATGAACATTCCATCGTGCTAGGTACAAAGTCGTATTACAAACCAAAACACAAGTTAGTTGTGACCTCCTAGTTATCACTGAGAGAGTTCTTGTGATAAACATTTCACTGAGTTCCAAGTATGAAATACCTTTGTGCCTATTTATTCACTTTGACAAAACGTATCTGATTGCATCCTCTATTGAAATAGTTACTTGAACAGACACTATTAAATTTTTATTGATGATATAGTGTTTTTCAAGAAAATTTCCAGATTTTCAAAGTATGTATGGTCCACATATATACCCATAATAATGGTCCACATTGGCGATGCTGCAGCCCAAGGACACACAAAAATCATGGTGCGCACAGTGGACACCAATGTTGTTGTCCATGCTGTTTCATGTGTGTCACAATCGCCACAGCTTGAGGAACTGTGGGTCCAAATTGGTACCGGAAAAAATCACCAGTTTCTCCCGTGCCATGCCATTGCAGCTTCGTTAGGTAAACAAAATAAATATTGTAGATTTACACTTTTAAATCTGATAGGTTCAGAACTTTTTTTTCTATCAGGACCAGAAAAGACAGAAGTTGTGCCACTCTTTCACGCCTTTTCCGGGTATGATACTGTTTCTTCTTTTGCTGGTAAAGGAAAATAAAGCTCATTTGAAGCTTGGGGCGCTTATCCTGCGGCCACGGAGGGATTTAAACATGCTCAAGAAGGAAATGTAGAGCAGACTGCCGATATTAGAGTGATTTCTCATTGTTATGTATGACGAGACAAGTGAGTGGTTGACTTTTGTGGTTTACCTAAGTTATTGTAGGAATTAATAGCGTGTAACATATGCCGTTTATTTAAGATCGAGCACATTCATTGATATCAACCAGTGTCGAAAACTACTTTTTACAAAAAAAGACAGACAGTTGGAGAATTTACCACCTACCAAAGACGCTCCGCGGAACCACATTTTGCGAGCGATTTTTAACGAGCGAACTTTTAAAGCCAATACAAGACCGGCCGTGTCCTGCTGACTGGGGTTGGGCCAAAACTAATGGCACATGGTAGCCTGTGTGGACCACCTTACCGCCAGCAGCCAATGCTTCACATCGAATTAATAAAATGTAGATGCAGACAAAAATGCGCAGGAAGGTGCAATTGTTTGAAAATAGGTGCACTGAACTATGTGGCTGCAGCGGAAACTACATGAATATTTTTTTTTGTACACATATTTACACAAATTATCATTTATCTATATATTTTCAGTAAGTTTACAAAACTCTATTTTCAAGTACTGGGAATACCAATTTGAACTCAAATGTTTAAAATAAGCTGGTATTGTGGTTATCTCTATATATTTAGTTGAAGTAAAGTAATAATCTCTACATATTTATGGTTTTTTTTTATTTAAAAATAATACATCTACAATAATCTTCAAAGATAATCAAAAATAAACATTCTTTGAATTACGGAAATCGGCCAATACGATCCAAAATACAAACTTCTTCTACGGCTGCTTTGCCACGCGTCATATTTTTTTAACAATTTTTATGTTAAATCTTTAAAAAATATATAATGTTCGTAAATTGTAGCTGACCAGGGCTATGTGACCATAATTTTATTACAAAGAATACTCCCACGGTTTCATTGTAGGCATAGATTTTGTAAAAAAAATATCTTATTTTTATGTCTTTGCGCCGAACTCATTTTTTTTTCCAGAAAAAATTTTGTTCCAGAAATGAATTCCTCGTCCTTGCTTTATACGGAAACGACACCAAACACGAGGTATTTGCTAAACTTTTTTAGATATTGACGTCAGAGTGCACCGCGGTAGAGGGGAAATCGGCAGAATTGCATTCTTCGATGGGGTCTTGCTCTTCCAGACCTTGTAACACCGTCCCATGAAATGGATACTTGTTGTTATCGTGCATGGTTTGCCATACCTTCCATCTAGAAATGTCAAGATCTCGAGCAACAACTCCTATGCTGGTGTTAGGATCCGCTTGAAACGACGTCAAGATATTTTCTTCGTCGGTAGGACTGTATATGCCTTGGTTGACACCAGTTGCAGCGCGGGGAATCCCAACTTCAGCAAGCCGATGAAAGGTGTTGTAAAACACTCTGACATATTATTATTATTATTCGGTAACCGGCGGTTTGGGTAGCGCCCTCCATACAAACTTCAAGCTATCACTCCATTGCCGTCTGCCCTGCCATACATAAAACCAATGTCGGCATATTCTTCATTAGATAAACTAGCCATAACGGGAAGCTTTCGTCCCAGAGCCCAGAACACTGAAGATAATCCAAGACGTAAAGAAACAAGTGTGAAATTATCCCAGTGAAATAGCAATTGACATTTAAACAATAAAAGAAGATCGCGAAAAATAATAATAAAATAAAGAGGTTTAATTTAGTTCAATCCATCGTAGGATGTTAAGTGCATAGGAGATGCATTAGGCGGTGAGAAGCTATCTTGACAACTGTTTTCCCAATTGCTGGATCGGCAGAGACGGGCCTATTCCTTGGCCTGCTCGTTCACCAGACCTGACCCCAATGGACTATTTTATGTAGGGCAGAGCCAAAGAACAGGGAGCTCTATTTTTTAATCGCTCGTATGACTTTCATATCACGCAAGCACAAGAAGGGAGCTCTATTTTTGAATCGCTCGCATGACTTTTATGTCACGCGAGCGCTCTTTTCTACTGATTTTCCATCGAAGTCCGAAATTTCGTATTTTTCAGTCATTCGCCTGTTGACATTAGCTTGCGCAACGAGTGGTCAGCACCACTCGTTGCGCAATTCAAATTGTAGATTAAACGTCAAATACGTCGAAGCTAATGTCAACAGTGTCAACACAATTTGAAGTGTCGGAGTTTACCGTTTTCACGCCTTTTTTCAAATTGGAATCAAAACGTCAAATATGTAGCAACAGATTTAGTAGGCAGCTAAATTGTACAGACAGTCATACAGCCTATAATATGAGAGCATTTAACGTTCCGTTTGCTATGCGATATTACTTTTTCTGAGTGCAACGGATAAAAATCAACATTTCCAAATTTATTGGCAACACCGATGGCGAACGATTCAAAATTGCAGAAAATCAACGTCATGCGACTTGTAAGTCGAACGTGACATATGTCTCATGCGATATATTATGTCACGCGAGTGATTCAAAAATAGAGCTCGGTCTATTCCAACGTAGCCATCAACACAAAAGAAGTTTCTTTCAAAAATAAGAATGGCTTTCGACACCATGAAATATGAAATTATGCTAAAAATCACGACCACAGAAGTCCGAAGACGGGCTCGTGTCTGCGTGAGGAACCAAGGATCCCATTTCGAGCAAGAATAGCATAAATTTAATTAATTAAAAATACTGTCTAAAAAGTTTCTCCCTCAAACTGGTTAGTAGGTCATAACTTCAAGAATGTGTGAGGTATCTACGTCAATAATACCTTAAATGAAAGATATGTTAATGTTGAACTAAGAATGTTTTTATAAAGATTTGCACATAAAAAGCTTTCACTTGTGTCCGAAAAACTTATTTTATTGATGATTGAAATTAGCCGTGCTCTTCAATGGTCTGTAAAAAACAAGTCTGACGTAGCAGATGCATAAATCAAGATTTATTAGAATGCTTTTTAAGTGATTTATTAGAATCAATTGTAAAATAATCCATTTATTGTTTAGTTTTGCAATGATATTCACTTAACTGTGAAAATCTGGAAATTTTCTTTAAAAACACTAAATCATCAATAAAATTGTAACGGTAAGACTTCGCCATAAGTATGTATGTATTTATCTTCACACTACCTCCTCACAATGCCAATCCATAAAAAAGCCTAGAATGAAAGAAAGCATAGTATGCCTGCAGGGCCGCATGAGTGGTAGTAACTTTTTTTTAATATCTCTGAGAGTTGAGTTTAGAGTTGTCATCACACTGCCCTCTCATTTTGAGCATTATTCAAACTGCGCGGGCAAATTAATCGGTCATATTGTTTATAATGACCGATTAATTACAGGGTCCATAATATCTATAATGCAACAACATGCCATGCGATATTACCTGGAAGTTTAACCGCTTACATCCGTTTGCACGTACTGACCGCGGCAAGTTCCTTGCCATCTAAATGCCGCCTGGAGGGGGTAGTGGCGCATGGGTACAAGAGAGATACATACAAGGGCGAGAGAGAGGTGAGATCTCGCTCACGGGCCACGAAACCTGGCGTGGCCTGTAAGGAAACAAGCCATAAATAAACAATGACTAAGCGCCTGACGGTAACTATTTAGCAAAACCGCTATCTGACTCCGAACGTAACTCAGTTGGGTGGCGGATGCAAATATGCAGGCGCTTGATTAATTGCTTTTAGCGGCAATGTAAAACAACCCTTATAGAATACATTGAAGTACGGCCACATTGAGTTACACTAGAGAATTCCAACCACAGGAAAAATAA
Organism: Argyresthia goedartella; assembly: GCA_949825045.1. Taxonomy (NCBI): domain Eukaryota; kingdom Metazoa; phylum Arthropoda; class Insecta; order Lepidoptera; family Argyresthiidae; genus Argyresthia; species Argyresthia goedartella. The sequence goes on along the minus strand of OX463833.1, from coordinate 18,179,165 downwards.
TAGAGCACTATATACTATGTTTAGAACAAAACTGGTCCCAATGTTGCGCAAACAGAAGTAATCAGCGCAGCGAGTCTGTATACAACGTGTCATTGAATAAACGCATGAATAACTTTATACACCCCAGCAAATTTTTTAATAATAAAAAATATTGATAAAGAAAAAACAAATATTTGCCTAATGTTGCAGAAAATATTTGAGGTTTCATTTTGGTGGGCGGCCAACTGTGTGAGCCTCGTTTCAGCTTGAGTAGAGTCTAGGCAGGAGTCAGTTAACCTGGACATTTACGCCTAATATTTCGCGGTCATATTTTCTTCAAAAATATGACCTATGTTTAAAGTCAGTGAAATCGCCTCTGCTCATAATTCTGAACAAACTAGTTTCTCATGGCTGGTATTTAATCGCACATCAAAAATAGTGATTTGCGCACCAAAAAAGGATCAGCAAAAACCCTTTTTTGTTTTTAATATTTAATGAATACTTAAATATTTGCTTGTTTTAGGTATTTTTTGTTGTTCTCACATGTTGAACCTAACACGAATGATGAAGGCTAAGCTACCGCAGCAAATATCAGGGATATTTGCTGTGCAAATCAGTATTTTTGATGTGCAGTTTAATATTTCCCGTTTCTCATTATGCGTTTATTTGATGACTCGTTGTATATCAAGGTACCGAAATCGTTTTGGTTCCGACGAAGCTGCCATCTCATATATCATATTAAAGGTAGATCTATTCGTATTATCGTAGCGATACCACTGTAATTCGAAACTTCATGATTTCGTTCCACTGCAATAATGCCTTGCCGCTTTATTCAGCAGCCAATTAAAAGTTCAATCTGTTTCAATGGAAATCTCATCTGGTTACCATAACTTATAACGAGGCATATCCGTATGAACTTTTTAATAGGAGTTTATTCATTCATGCTCCCGGAATTTCTACTTTTGAAGCTATTGGGAGAGTTTTGCAATTTTATTTTTATCGTTTCTGAGTACCTAGCCAGGTATATGAGGTGTAATATTGCAAAGTGTAAAGTCATCACGTTTTCTAGGCAACGCGCACCTGCAATGAATCTATACACGCTAGACGGACAAGTCATGGAAAGGGTTGACAAGATCCGTGATCTGGGGATAATGTTGGACCAAAAATTAACCTTTAGCGATCACATTAAAACAACTTGCAAAAATGCCAGCAGGACTTTAGGGTTCATCATGCGGACTGCTTCTCATTTTAGAGATCCGAAAGTTGCTATTATGCTCTACAACGCATTTGTTCGTAGTAGGCTGGAGTTTGACGCTATAGTTTGGGATCCTCGCGAGGATAAATACACTATTATGATAGAGCGAATACAAAGGAAGTTTGCTAGATACCTCTACAAACGAATGTATGGTTATTATCCTTTCCTTTTCCCCTCCCTATTTGTGGTGGGTATGGTTGGCCTGTATACTCTAGAGCTTAGAAGAAAGCTGGCCCTATCTGTCCACTATATCAGTACATTGCGAAACATGGTAAATAATCCAAGCGTTTTGCACAACATCTCTATAATAGTCCCCAAATTGCGATCTGGTATGCTTCGGCGGCGGCCACCACTATTGGCTTCGGCCCATCATTTTCGCAGCCTGCGCGGTGAAAACGCGCCTACCCCAAGAGCTATAGCTCTCATAAATGAACTGGTCAGGGTGGGTAAGCTGGTTGACATATTCTCTGATACAATCCCAAAGTTAACAAACGATCTGACTCTACTATTTAGTTTCTACAGATAAATGATAAGTGTTGCTTTTTGTTACTAATTATCTAGCAATAAGTGCAATTTGGTAAATAATTACTGTAAGCCTTATTGTAAACTGTTGAATAAATAAATAAAATAAATAAATAAGTAATCAAATGACGTTAACTACGGCAAAAAGTCAAAATTGAAAATTTCAAAGTGCAAATATATTTATTACTGTAGATATTTACATATACTTAGCAAACGTCTTTTTTGTGTCTTCTCTACATTGGAAAACTGTGGGAGATGCAGATAATTAATGGATATATTACTAATAGACGTGTAGGAATGGTAAATATTATGGTAATGGTAAACAAATAAGAGATGGATCAAAAGTTTTATTTCAAAACACGTGTTACATTAAAAATAAGTTAAAACTTACATAGGTACCTACACAACAATTGTTACTGGAATGTTCAGAACTTTAAATTACTGAGTCTGTACATAATACGACTTGTACATAATAAGTTCAAACTATACTAATCTTACATAATTAATGATTTTAAAGCCGTTGAGTCTTACATTAAATGCGTGATAATAACAAGGTAATATTAAAAACACTGGATCAATTTAACTAACATTGTAACCGACAATTATTTGTGGTTTTGAATTATGTTAGGTGAAGTATTTATTTGCAATTCCTAGTCAAAAACAGAATCACCTGGGGTGAGCATGGTAAATCTCGTAAATATAATGATGGAAGGTAAGCCAAATAAGCATATTTGTTAAGGATACAGTCACTGGCGCGACGACATAGTGCTGCGAAAGTGAAACATGAGGTAAAGTGAGTTGGGAATCGTAACGTATAGGTATATATATAGGACATAGTGACAAGTTAGGAAAAGAGATTTTAATCCTTTATAGGGCAAAATATATATTCGCACTTGCACAGATGCGCTCTTAGAGCATCACTGGCACAGATACGCTCTTAGAGCATCACTGGCACAGATGCGCTCTTAGAGCATCACTGGCACAGATGCGTTCTTAGAGCATCACTGGCACAGATGCGTTCTTAGAGCATCACTGGCACAGATGCTCTCTTAGAGCATCACTGGCACAGATGCGCTCTTAGAGCATCACTTTCACAGATACGTTCTTAGAGCATCACTGGCACAGATGCGCTCTTAGAGCATCACTGGCACAGATGCGCTCTTAGAGCATCACTTTCAAAGATGGGCTCTTAGAGCATCACTTTCACAGATGCGCTCTTAGAGCATCACTTGCACAGATGCGCTCTTAAAGTATCACTTGCACAGATGCGTGTCGGTTACGTTCCAGCAGGTGTCACACGTGACCCGGCAGCACCAGTGGAACTGGCAGTGGCACTGTGTGGTCACATTCCGACGCACCGTGTTATAGCCGCGCCCGCAGCAGAGGAATTCGCAGCTGTCTTCGCCTGGAAGATAACTCTTGTTAGAGGTATTTTTTTCTTTGTACAGGTGGTTTATGAAGACCGGTTTAGCCTAGCGGATAGTGATGTTGGCTACGAAGCTGACGGTCCTGGGTTCGAATCCCGGTAAGGGCAAATATTTGTGTAATAAGCATGAATATTTGTTTCTTAGTCTTGGATATTTCCTATGTATTTACTGACGGTGATAAGTATTTATCACCGTCTAGTACCCATAACACAAGCCTTATTGAGCTTAGTATGGGCTTAGTTCGATTTGTGTAAGATTGTCCTCTATTATTTATTTATTTATTTATTCTGTATTCAATTGACTTTTCTATTTTTGTATATTTAACAAAGAATCTACACAAAGTACGAACTGTTGAAATTGTTATCTATGAGATTCTTAGCTGGTAGTTTGGAAGGAACTCTTCACTTTTAATGGCATATTTCTAAAACAACATGTAACTGTGCCTGAGAAAAAGTACCCCTAGTAGCATTTATGGTTGGCAAATCCCAGCCAACGGTTGGGATTTCGATGGCAAATAGTCGGTCTGACAACGGAGGACCAATAAAGGGTTAATTAAGAATTTTTGTCTTAATATCCCAACAATGGGCCTACTGCGATACTCCTGCGGTAGGACATTTAATGTTGGGATTTCAGCAACCAACACAAATGTGGGCCAACCACGGCTTGCAATCAACGGGCCTACTGCTATGATCCTACTGTCGGGTAATTGATGTTGGGATTTCAGCAAACGGCAAACAGTGGCCCAAATATGATTTGGCAACAAAGAGCCTTCCGCAATTATTCTGCTGTTGGGTAATTTGTGTTGGGGTTTAAATAATCTGCACAACAATGTGCCAAATATAGTTTTCCAACAAAGGGCCTACTGTTTTATCCCTACAAGCTGGGAGTTTAAAGCTGAACAACAATTGCCCAACTACAGTTCTCCGTTGGAGAGGAATACTGACTTTTTATCCTGTAGGAGTGCGTATTCTCCAAAGATAAAAAACGAAGAAAAATTTGGGGAAAGGCCCTGAAACGGGAAAACTCGACGACTTTTAAATGGTCCAAGTTTTGTTCAGATATGGACGAGGCTAGAAAGTATATGATTATAACCTACAATATTTTCTTGCAGGACAACAGCCTCTCAAGAAGTTTTTAAGGAGTACTGCTGTACCAAATATATTCTCTTTTTCTAAGAAGAAAGAAGAGTCCACGTTAACTAAAGGTCGGCAAGAACGGTGTGAAAAAATAAACCGAAGAACACTCGTCTTTGTCACACCGAAGCGCCAAGCATATCGGGTCTACAAAACCATACAAAAAATGTAGAGATTGAAGTTGAAGTGAGCACAAACAATGGATCTATGGCTATTCCTCATATTTTATTGACGAAGCCTAGTAATGAGAGAGGTATGTACACAGGTCAATCTTGAGTACACTGAACAGAGGCTGTTAAACATTTTTACTTTATAGTATAGTTAGTAGTGGTAAGACCACATCTTTGTGTAGGGGACTAAAAACGATTAATTTTGCTGAAAATTTTATTTGAGTAGCTATCGCAATCTGTCCATTAATCGATATTGAACATACCCTATCAAGTCCGACACAATTTCATTATAGTCAGCAAATATGTAAGGGTTTATTTTATTGATTATAGGTTATGTTTGACAAGGAAACTGTAAACAGGTTAGATAATAGGATGCTACGTCTCATATTGCTCCTCCAAATGTTGCTTTGACACATCTCGGCTGAACCATGTACTGGATTTTATGGACTGGATTTAGTACCGGAGTATTTGATGATCATCACAATATGAAAAGCCATCGAAAAATTTGGTAGCTCAGCCGAATAAATCCGAAAGTACTGCATTTCGAGAGGTTAGGTGAATGCCTTAGGAGACGTTTTCAGACAGTCCAGCCGAGATGAGTCATACCAAATGTTAAGAATATGCGGACTGTTTTTGAAAGGTACAACAAGAATGTTTCCAAATTTGCTCCAGAAGTTAGGTCCGATCAGTATTGGTTACAGAACAGATATCGATATTCATATCCTGAACAGAGATAGTTTAGCTAGTAACAGCCTCATAATAGAGGCATCGCCGTTAGATTTGATAGGGTATACCTGACACAAATTTTGTTCCAGCGAGAATATTATTATTTACTGTTGTGTGTGTATGTGTAATATGTTGTGTATATGTGTAATGTCAGAAAATAAACTGTTTTATGTTAGATGGATGCTAAGTTACATCTTAAAATTGGTCCATAATTGCTGTTAACATTGATGAATAAAATTAATATTAAAACACTGAGGATATTTACATTTTTTATTTATTTCACACAGTAGGTGGCGGCTGCTTGTCATGCCACATTGCTTAACAAGGGCCAACTTCCGATAGGCCGACTTAAGGAAAACTTTTGTAGGGCCAACGGCAAAATTGCTGCCAGTTGATTGAATCATTGTAGGGTCAACGTTACCTTTGCTGACAATAGGGGAAGTGTTTGTAGGTCCAACGGTAATTTGGTTGACATTTGTATGGATCCTTCAAGGGCCATCAGCAGATAAGTCGATAATAGGGGATACTTCCGTTGGTACTACGCCAATTCTTTCTTAAAAAATACTGTAAGAAATATTTGTTGGGCCTACAGTAAATTTTGTAACAGTAGGGTAATCTTCATAAGGGCCAACGAAATGCCTACGGCTAGGCTTGCCATCGGTAGGCTAATCTTACACAGGCCCAATGACTTCCCAATTTATAGGCCCTTCCCATTGCCACGGTGCCAAATGGTCAAGAGGCTCAACCATCACCGTGGGCCAACCAACTTTGGCCCGATCGAATGCCTGCTAAAAATGCTACTAAGGACATTTATTTATAATTTTTATGGACTGTGTTACTGACCAGCCACATAAAGTGACATGTTAGCAACAGCGTCAACGAAATGTGTAGATTAGAGAATATAAAAATATGACCTCTAGTACTCTTCTTGCACCGCCTCCCATGGGTTCCGAGGATCCCTGACACCGCATCAGGCTCGCAGTAGGATGGCGAGAGCTGGAGGTACACCAGCTCGTTCTTCCGAGGCTCCCGACCTTCGCCTAGATGAGGTTTGGACCTGGAATTAAAGTATCAGAGTAGCTTAAATTCGATTGTACCACAGAGTATGAACTGAGGCAGGGGTGACTTTGACTTAAGACTAAACAAGACCCTGTTACTTGTCACTGATGAGTATAATTGTAAAAAGACCCATATTTTGCTAACCATGCTCTGGAATCCTTGTGTAATCCTGCATGTCTAGTTACCACACTCGATTATTAGACCCTTCTGTCAAGATATAATAGCCTTATGATGATGATACGACATGGGAGAAGAGTATTACTCGTCATCATATGTCAACAAGATTTCTAGGCGACTCTCGGAAATAAGTCGCTACGAAATCTCATCGCCTATGCGTATCTTTAATGGGAGAAGATCCTTAATGTAACATACCGCCGTATAACAAAATGCGCCGAATTATGATGCGGCGTAACCATCTTCGCCTTCAGATACTTCTCCCTCAGAGCTGACGCTACAGCCCTGAACGTGGGTAGAGCTCGCCAGCAGGTCTTGACTGCACAGGACCCGGAGACCCCATGACACTTGCAGTCCTTGCGGACTAGGTCTTTCACCATCTGGGGAGGTGACAAACATAACTGTAAATTATAACCAACGACATAAACACATTTAACTAATATCTGGGTAAACCTGGGCACAACAGTGCCTCTGCCACCCCGTATGGGAAAAGGCGAGACGCTTTGTCAAACACATTGTTTCGCATTTCCTCATATGTAATCGGGCGGGAGACATTTGCGCCAATCCAACATGATCGCTAATCCGATACCCTCCGGCAACACGGATCCAATGAGTTCGATCCCATCGAGTACATATATAATATTGTTAATTTACTATACTTAGTTGACAGGCTGTGGATTTGTGTTAAATAAATTTTTTTATTTTTTTTTTGAGAGGACATTTCCCCCTAAGTCTCAATTGTCGGAAACCAGGGGGTTTTTTTGTTGTGAATTTTCAAAATACTCATTTTGGGGTTATTTTTTACTAAAGGCCACTGCGGCACACCCAAGCTCGCCTCCGCAGCCTCGACTTGCTGGTCAGTCTACGCCGACCAGCCTCGGCCGCTCCGTCTTGCTCGGTACACGGCAGTGCGCGTTCGCCTTCGCCCCTCCGTGCCTCCGGCTCATAAAAAAGACTCTAGGGAGTAACCACAAGACTGCCCAGGAAGTACTGCCCAGATGTCGGTTTGGTACCAACACTAACCTAATAGTAGCCACAAGACTGCCTAGTAAGTGGGGTGATGCAGATTTCAAAATCAGTCATGTCGCGAATGACTAGTCACCTAAACCTAGCAGTAGGTATATGGAAGGTGGAACAGAAAGACAGTGTAGTCGCTATGTAAATATGTTAGTTTATTTCAGAGTCTTAGCTATATATAGAAACGGGGTTGCCTACGCAGCTAATGCATTGACTGCATTGAATTCGCTCGGGCCCACCTTCCATATACCTACTGCTAGGTTTAGGTGACTAGTCATTCACGACATTGGTGACCCCGACTGAAAAAACACACTTCTGAAATAGCTTAAAACGGAGTTAAAATACCGAAGCTAAGATGACTTTGGACAACAACTGCAGCAACACAGGATGCAACGTCACAGCATGCAGGACAATAACTTCAGAAAATGGCGAGCTGGCTTCCATCACCGTCGCATCGAAGATTCCCGAGTTTTGGACATGCGCCTACAGTCATATAAAACAGCCAAGTTTGATATAATAGTACTCTACTTTATTCCACGTTCCATTTCACCCAACTTAACAATACGTTTTTGACATCTATCATAAAATTACGTATTTTGGAAAGAGTAAAAATTGCGTTCCATTTCAGGCATACAAAATATTATTTTGTTTAAGTTATTATAAATCCAAAACAAGTTTCCGACAGTTAAGACTAGGAAAATTTGTTCGAAAATATAGTCAACTATCCTCCTAAATAACTCGAGTAATTTAAATCAGGTGTCCGTGATCATAACCCAACCCCAACCAAAATTTGTTATTCATTACAGAACGACATGATGGTCAACGTGGTCATGTTGCTGATTGCAAACCAGATTTCACAAATAATGAAATTCAGGAGGAGATACATAAATGCCTTCAGAAAGTTGTTAGTGTGGGAGCTACACCTATTCCATCCCTGTACCAAGAAATGAAAAACAATTTGGAAAACAGATGAATCAATTTTGCGGCGGCTGAGGCAGTTTACCCAAATTTATATGAATGAAAACTGGCGTATACAAACTAAGAAATAAAAATTCCGGTGTTAGTAAAACATCTTTTGAGAAAGCAATAGATGTAGAAATTCCAAAATCAATGGAATGTTTCATGATTGCTGATTACAAAACCAATGAATGATAACAGGATAATTATTTTTGGTTCCAGAGGTCGTAAGTATTTTTAAATCTGTAAAACACATTTTTTGCGACGGAACCTTTCGCAGCTGTCTACCGCCATTTACACAAATATATTCGATCCTTGGGGACGTAGGGAGTACTTTGTCTTCAAATCATGTTGTTCCATTACTATACGTACTTATGACAAATAGAACAGAAGATTTACAACGTGTTATTTGAGTGAATTGCGAAACATATCCCGATTTTCCAGCCTAATAAGTTTTTTTTGGTCTTCGAGATGGCATCTATTAAGGCTATCCGGAAACAGTACCCAAATGCAGAAGTCAAAGTCTGTTATTATCATTTTACAAATGATGTCTGGAAGAAGGCACGTAAGTTGGGTCTCAAGAAGTCAAAAAACAAATGGAGAGTTGTGTCTCTTTGTGCTGCTTTACCGCTTGTTCCACATTCTTTTCTAGAAAGTGCATTGATATATATTAAAAGCAAAGTGACAAATGAACAATTGAAATTTATGGCGTATATGGAAAACTTGTGGTGAAATAAAAACATACACAATTTGTGGACTGTAGTTGGCAAACGCCATCGTATAAATAACAATTTGGAAGGATGGCACACAAAATTAAACAGAAAGTTAGGAAAAAAACAGAAACATTTTAAACTTCTTACATGTATTGGAGAACAATGCAAAATATGCACTATTGCGTGTAATGAATGACATTTGAATTATCTGGCGCAACATGGGACGAGTTAAGAAAGTCGGCTGGAAATGGTCTTTCAAACGTATCTTCATGGCTAGACGCTCACCACCTTACTTTAAATACCAGTAAAACAAACTATATATGCTTTTCAAATTACATATCAACACAACCTTCAACAAATTTGACATAAAAATTCACTCATGCAAACACCACAACCTGACTTGCGATTGTCTTTCTTTAAATAAAACAACATATACAAAATACTTATGTATCATTGTAGATCAGCGCCTTTCTTGGCATAAACACACAGAATTAATAATGAACCGAATTTGGACACTAATATTATGGACATTTAAAACACTTAGGTACGTAGCGTCAAAAAACTTATATTGCAAATCTATACCTCTTTAGAGCAATTGGTATTATGTTATAGTATTCCAGTGTTGGGGGGATGTACAAAAACAAAGAATCTGGAACTAGAAAGGGCACAAAGAGCGTTATTAAAATATTTTTCTTTAAACCCTACCGTTACCCTACTGACACTCTGTACTCTCATAGTGATGTTCTTTCTGTGAGAAGGCTATACATCCTGCATGTTGTTCTTAGGTTGCACAAATCCCTCTCTTATGACCCTAGTTAAGAAAAAAACACACTATAGCTCCTCCTGTCAGCATCAAAACAGCCTTTGCTGATAGACAGTACAAATCGATATCAACTCATTTGTACAACTTAGTTCATAAACAAATTGACGTTTACTCAAAAACGCATTATGATTGTAAAACACAAGTTACTAATTGGCTAAAAACTAAAACCTATAACCAAACTGAATCTATAATACAAAGAACCTTTTGAATACCACAAACACACACACCCTCACACAAACACACACACACACACACCCTCTCACACACACACACACATACACACACAATTAATTACTGCCTTGTAACGAGAGAGGTCTCATCAAATTGTTTGTTAAGTTAAGTTTCGTTAAAGAAATAAACATTTTCATTTCATTTTCATTTTTTTCATTTCAATGTAATGGAATATGTGAAGTTGAAACGTAATGATTTCGAAAGTTTACAACGATTATTGCACTTTTAAATGCCAGATCGTCACAAATTTATGTTGATCTATGTAGATAAAAGTAAAGCCGAATAAAAGCAATGTAAACCTCTACAAAATTCGCAACGCCTTTTAAAAACTGTCTACGATTCAACATCGCGTGCAACGAGCAGAACGCAAATAAAAAAGATAAGAAAAACAGTTAAGATCATTTAAAAAAATGGAATAACAAAATGTTAATATGGCATCTTGAAATAATGAGATGTTGTGTGGAGCTGTGTTCTCATCGGGGTAGCGTTAATATCTTTCCTAAGTAGTGCTTTAAGACCTTTCAATGGTAATACCTGGAGTGTAGTTGCGTGTTTTCCAGTGGGATTACTGCAACGGGATGAGGTTCCGTAGGATTATAAGTGGGTATTTAAATTCTAAGGTAGTGAGAACGTTACTAAATAAAATAAAAAGCTATTTTATTTAGTAACTTTCAGTTGAGATTTAAGAAAAAAATAGTATTTTTTAACTGCTTTTAATGTGGATCCTGAGGTTGAAAAACATGTTGAGGTATGATGGTTTTAACTTTTCTTTAGTAAAAATGCGTGTTTGATTTTAAATATATTTATTTGCGTAGTAGAAAATAAAAAAATAATTAACCAGAACATTCGAAATTCTACCTCAACCCTACATAATATCGGGTCACGATCCTTCACTCAGTGAATTTCGCTTGCGGCATAATTGATAGCTTCTGAACAGATCAGAACGTGAACCGAACATTCTGCACAACGTCGTAATTAAGCCTCGAGGCTTGCAGATACATTTTCAACTAGGAACAGTCATGTGTAACTCATAAAACAATATTTAACGCAGTAACAGACCTCGGGGCGCTGGCGTGCTGAGTCAACTCAGATAAAAACTTCAATTAAAAAGCCACTCTATAAAAAGACGGACGCTTCAATCTTATCTACCTCTCTATAAAGGTCTCGCACATGGAGGTACTGTAAATGTTGCTGCAGAGTAATATGTTAAAGATATTAACGGAAGAAATCCAGTCAAATTGCTCATGACACAAGTTAATTCAGGACATTCAAGCGAGGAGATCTTATTTTTGTATAGCTTTGGATCGAGTAGCAAGATGGATTAACTGAGAGGTAATCATAATTAATCGTGAAAGTATAACACAAGGCGCAATGAAGTGATTTAGTAGCGCAGTGTGGCGCATTCAATTGAGTTGGTAGCGCAGTGCAGCCCATGTCTTCGTAGGATTCTATCATGTCTGTAAATGCATTCAGATCCTACATTTAGCGCAGTAAACTGATTGAATGGGCTTAGATTCTACGTTTGTTGGTAATTTGCGTTAATGTCTGTAGTTGGGTTTTTCTTCGGTTAGTATTTATCGTTTACTAAACATGAACATAAACATTTATATGCAGCCACATATAAACATTGATAGGGTACCCTGTGTCGTGGGAACCAGAATCAGCGACGTCACATACATAAAAAATCCATCCAATACCTGTTTTTTTTTCTTTACCCCCAGCGGGGGATCGAACCCGGGACCACTCGCATGTTGGCAGAGCCACAACCGCTGCGCCACAGAGGTCGTCAACTCAACATCATGCGAGTAGCAGAAGATAGGGATAGGAGTGGTTATACAGGGTCTGGCAAAAACATAAATGAAACAATGAGTCACATGGTTCGTAGACCATCTTTGTCAAAGCTACTAGAAATATATGATTAAAAATAATGCCAAACCGTATGTAATAATGCCAAGCCTATCTCCTGGTACTGGCAGAATATAGAAGAAGAATATAGGTTGCACTTGAATTTTGCGATCAAACTTGGCCTATGCCCAGCAGTGGGTTGATGTGGGCTGAGCAAGCATGACGAGGAACTTCTACAGTGCTCACCTTTGTAAATGTAAAGTATGTAAACGAAAAAAAAAATGGGGTCGGGTCAATGTCTGAGGAACGTTTTTTTTCATTTGCGACCATATGTTTCTTGGAGAAAGTTATTAATAGGCTTATTGTAAATTGTGTTTGCATAAATGATCACCAAACTTCATTTTATGTTTTGTGTACTTAAGTTTATGTTTTAAGTATTTTTGGTGTTCTTACATGTTCAACCTAACACGAAGGATCGCTTCGCTCACCCCCTTTACCCTTCACCTAAGCTACCGCAGTATTTTGCCCTGATATTTTTTGCAACTTTTGGTGTTCATTTATCCATTTTGGGTAGGAAAAAAATATTTTGGTGATCATTATATTTGTTGCCTTATTAATATTGATGAGTACTATCATTCCTAAGAATATGGTCAGCTAATTAAATGTCACCTATATATTCTTGTTTGGCGACTTGTTTTATTTATCTGTGTGCAATAGAATTATGAATCATTAATCAGGAATCATGAATCATGAATCATGAATCATGAATCATGAATCATGAATCATGAATCATGAATCATGAATCATGAATCATGAATCATGAATCATGAATCATGAATCATGAATCATGAATAACGAATAATGAATCATTAATCACAAATCAGGAATCATAAAACACAATCTAGAATCATGAATTATCTGTCTCCAGTATTTTACTAGTTAAGGAGACAGGGAACCAATTTGTATTGCGTACTAACCTTTTTGTGAATAAAGAATTTATTATTATTTATTTAAATGATTAAACCCACCTTTCTGCCAACCTGGTTGTTGTGCAGGTTCATCTCGCTTCTCGCGTCAGCCTCTATCTCCCTGGTGTCGAGGAACCGGCGCGAGAATCGAATCCCATACATGACCTCGCCGCAGCCGCCCCAGTGGTACTGCTCTGGCGTATGCCGCCGTCTGTGGGGGGGAAAGAGAGATGGGCTGTGGCAAATCTGGGGACACGGTAGAGTCCTCGCCAACTTGAATGTCGACCTCCTTGTAATATCATTGTGGACAACTTGACGACCCGAATGGCCGAGTCGGCAGTGACCCTGCCTACGAAGCCAAGGGTCCCGGGTTCGAATCCCGGTGGGGGCAAAAATTTGTATGATGAGAACGTATTTTTGTGTCCTAGTCATGGTTGTTTATCTATCTAAGTATAATATTTATATATATATAAATAAGTATATCTATCGTTGTCTAGCACCCAAGATACAGGGAATCCTAGTTTGGGGCTAGATCAATGTGTGTAAATAGTGTCCAGGGTATTATAAAAAAAAAACAAACTCAAAGCCTGAATTTTCAATTACCAAGAGGGCATTCAATATTAACGTAGTGATACATTAAATGTGACTGGCTTCTTCGTAAGATACTGTGATGGGAACCAGAAAAGGTGTCATAAAAATTCTAGAAACGATTTTTAGGGTTCCGTACCCGAAGGGTCCCAAACGGGACCCTATTACTAAGACTCCGCTGTCCGTCCGTCCGTCTGTCACCAGGCTGTATCTCACGAACCGTGATAGTTAGACAGTTGAAATTTTCACAGATTATGTATTTATGTTGCCGCTATAACAACAAATACTAAAAAACAGGATAAAAGAAATATTTAAGGGGGCTCCCATACAACAATTCTTTCAATACCACATACAAACTTATGGATGCACCTGGTTACGTACATGGAGTGTGAAAGTAACCGCACCAATAACTTTGTAAACAATATTTTGCTGTGTAAAATCCAAACTATTCACTCCACACCATCGCTTCCATTGAACGGTGGTACGGAACCCTTCGTGCGCGATTTAGACTCGCACTTGACCGGTTTTTTTAAGTATCATCCCACCATAGATCCGATCCGACCCTGAGACCTTTGGCTTGCGTGACGGAACCTCGCAAGACCATGAGCTTCCAAATTAGCATAAGAGTGTTGCAGATTGATATCGTTTTTATTTTATCCCGAATAAGATTCTCGGTGTGTTGGCAAATAGGATCGACAGCCCTATTATGAGACACTGGGTAGGTGCTAGGTGTACATCTAGCTCCTAATAAAAGTGGTGTACCTATTTGTGTATTCCTATTTGTGTACTGCTTGCGTGATTGTGTATGTATAAGGATATGTTATGCATGTGTGTAAGAGGGTGTAATGGTGTGTGCATGGGAGGAGGTACCTATGTGTGTGAGGGTGTGTTTGTGTGTGCGGATCCATATTTATTTAATGATTCTAAATTGTTTTGTGTATTACTCCTGAGTTTGTGTTAAAATATGGATTTGTATCTGAAATAAATTGATAAATAAAAAATAAAAACCGTGGCTGTGAGATACATACCTGTGGCTATGGCGGCACCCGCAGCCTGGCAGGTCGCCGCGCGCGCACGCCGTGCTCAGGGCATGGGCGACGCCGGCAGACGTTATAGCGTACGTGAACGCCGCCTCCTTTGTTGCTGGCGACAAAATTGTATAAAGTTTTTAAACGAATCATTTGACAACGGTTTTTTCTTTACCCTAACACTTGAATGGCATTTTTTTTTTCTAAAATCGGCTTATATTTACCCTAATACGTCACTTTCGTAAGTAGTACTGTTTCCAACGAAGTATCGAATGGGACAGGCAGTAACGTTAAAGTTAGTAAGGGTGTGTGACAAGTTGTTTTAGATTATCTTTACATATAATTCTACTGTACGTGTGTATGTCACTGAACTCCTCCTAAACGGCTGGACAGATTTAAATGAATTTTTTGTATGCGTTTAGGTGGCACCCTGGATGGCTTAGATTCACAAATCAGCCCGGCAGGACAACGTCTGTCGGGTCCGCTAGTTTTAATATAAAATTGTGCTATCTTACCATTTTATCTATCTTCCTGCATTTTTTTTGGCTGGTTCTTATATATATAGGGTGACATTTATTTAGCTATCTATAGGGAATGAACTACCCATTATCATGAACAACTTTCCCCAAGCACCAAGTACTTTTTAGTTTGCGACAATATGCTCAAAGTCCAAGGAGCAGAGGTGGGTCAATTGAAACATATTTACAAGCAGGTTGTAGATGTCTCTGGCAAATCTGTCAGTCCAGCAGGTTTGTCGGTGAGGTCTCGAGGGTAGCACATGATGTGATGATTCTTTAGACAAGCCCATGAATTTCCTTTACGCGGTTACTGATTGTTATTAGTATGTATCAATCGGATACAGATATAACTAAAATTCTAGACGCTTATCCTACCAGCATCGAACCATCATTCATAACATCGAAATCTGAGGAATATTTTTCCAGATTTTATTTTATTTATGTTTATTTAAGGTTAAGGTAGCTTAAATATGAGTTTAGTGTTGACAAGGCACAGTTAAGCGTATTTACAATTTTATTAGTCTTTGCTTCTATAATACACTGCTAAGTCATCGGAAAATTGCAAATTTGATAGAACAAATTTATTTTATGCATGTGTAGGATGTGTATCAGAGTACTTAATATACTTCCTTGACAGGTGCCCTCAAATGATAGTCTTGGACCAAGTATAATGTTTTGATGCTTTGTATAGACTTGTCGACCATGCAAGAAATTAAAAACCCAATTTATTATTTTCTCAGGCAATTGCAAAGTTGATAGGAAAAAATTATTTTATGCATGTGTAGAATGTGTATGAGAGTACTCAATATACTTCCTTGACAGGTGCCCTCAAATGATAGTCTTGGACCAAATATCATGTTTTGATGCTTTGTATAGACTTGTCGACCATGCAATAAATTAAAAACCCAATTTATTATTTTACAACCAGTGTGTGTGCGGTGGCTGTAACTTCTGGTGAGAATGCTAGAGGTCTGTGTTATCCTAAGTGTTCTGTGAGGTGGCACGAGTCTTTCAACCTCGACGCAAAGGAACAGGATGCTGCTGTCACTCTCACACACTTGAATCTCTGCTTTTATCTCCTCCTTGCTTATATCGTGGAAGAAAGGCAGGGGATATCGTTTTCTTCACTCTCCCGGGGCTATAGCTCGAGCAATCATGCCTATGGCCACACAGCCCAAGCTGCCGGCAGAAGGGGGATTTGGGAGATAGACTGATTGTCGGCGGATGCAGGTCTCAGCAAAAGAGTTGTATCCGCTGGCTGTGAGCCCATCTACCATGATCGCTGTCCCAAATGAACCTGGGCGTGATTAGAGAAGCGACCCCCACATCCGCTTAAATCTAGCAAGGCGGCACTGCTGGAGACTTCCTGAGTATTTCTTCCCTTTTTTATTTTAAAATGACGAATTACCCTTTAAAGAAAACTGAAAATATGTTGTAAATCAGGCACAGGGGATGGTAAATTCTGGTAACAGGGAGCTGGATTCCTCCGTTGGTTCGGGTGAATCTGCAGGGGACAATCCTTTTACATAACAAGCTCTCCTGGAAGATAATGAGTTATTTTTAACATTGGGAAAGTTTTAAGTACGATGAGATCTTTTATGAAGAACGCACTAGGTAAAGTTTTACAGAGGTGTCAGGACAAAGGTCTTGATCTCAACCCAAATTAATCGAAACTAGCTCTCTTCACAACCAAACGTAAGAACATAAAAATGGAGCCAATCGCGTTGAAGGCTACCAACTTGGAAGTTGTAGGTGAGATTAAATATCTAGGAGTGACCTTCGATCGGAAACTGAAGTTTGAAAATCGTGTCAAATTACAGTGTGCGAAGGCGACAAGACTATTATTCCAATGAAATAGAGCAGTAGGAAACAAATGGGGAAAGAAGCCAGAGATCGTTCGCTGGTTCTACTAGGTAATAATTTTACTAAGAACTCTATTTGGATCGATTGTAGTGGAAAAGAACAGAGCTAATAACAACGAAAATGGAGCTTGGTAAGGTACAAATATTGGCATGCGTTATGATAGGTGGTGCAAAAGTGAGCGAAGGTATGTTGACGACCTCTGTGGCGCAGCGGTTGTGGCTCCGCCTACCGTGCGAGAGGTCCCGAGTTCGATCCCCGGCTGGGGGTAAAAAAAATAGGTCTTGGATGTTTATATGTGTGTGACATCGCTGTTTCTAGGCCCATGACACAGGGTATCCTAGTGTGGGGCCAGAAGCAATGTAAGTGCTTATATGTAAAAAATGTAAATTAAGGACCAGGATATTCGAAATTATAACGGGAATATGGGCGGAGTCGATCTTGCCGACAGAATGATTGTAGTATGTCCCTATAGGCATCGCACCACAAAATGGACGCAACGAATATTTTGGCATTTGGTAGACATGGCAATTTCCAACTCAAGGTTACAGTACAAAAAGGACCAATTAAGAAAATATGTCCCAGCAAAGGTACCTTACCTTACCAAGATACCTTAGTTCAGAGCATTCAAAGGAGATCTTGGGGAATATTTGATAGAAAAATATTCTAAGACGCAGCCAACACCTCTAACTTTAGACTCAGGAGAGACCGAGACTACTGTCCAGCGAAAGAGAGGAAAACCCACTGATCCACTTCCATCTAAGAGAATGCGTTCAGAAGGCGCTGCTCACTTACCTGTTCCAGCTGAAAAGGAGTTATGATGCAGGCAGTGCCATTTTACAAATTCTCGGTGTGTAAATCATGTAATTTCGCTCTATGTCAGACCCAAGATCGAAACTGTATTTTAGATTTCCATTCCTAATACCTTCTATATTCAAAGAAATCAAAGACTTAGTAATCTCATATTTTATTATAGATAGTATATTAGTTACGTATAATTATTGTATCAGAAGATGGCTTTTGTTTTTTTCTGATTACTGATGTTAATAATGAATACCTAAGGGTTCATTCAAGATTTTAAATATTTTGTAAGGAGTTCGTTTATAATAAATATTTTTTTATTTACATCTAAAAGCACAGTGTGATTTGGGCACAACATAATTAGTGTACCAACTTGCATATTATTGGCCCAATGTTCTTCCACAAGAAAAAAATATTTTGATTGTTTGAAGGTCATAATTGATTGCTTGGCATGAATTCAAAACCAGAAAAAATACTGAGTTAATAGACAAATACAAAATAGACCGGTGCCGTTATCCACCGTTTCAACGTTTGTTTTCATTTGTACTACAATCATGTACCAATATCGAACGTTGGGGCTTTTAATTTGTCGTTCCGAATATTGCCAAGTTGTAAAAATCGCGTAAATATATTTTATATTTTCGAAAAAATTTAAGTTTTAAAATGGTGCTTTCTTAATCAGAAAATGTTATCAGAGGATAGCTAAGGAGCCCCCTAATCAACTTAGTACTCCAAATGTTTAAATTAACATGTGTCTTATTTAAGACCCAAACCTTCCTTAGCGAACACGAGAAATGAATCCGCTAAATACTCAACAATTGCTCTTAGCAACGCTTGCATGGTAATTTTTCCGGTCGTGCCTTGGTTTGCTGGAATAAATATCTTTTTAAAGATAAGCTAGCCTTTTTACATATGTTGTCAACTAATATAACTTTTTATATATCTGCAATAAAGAATTATGAATTATGTTCCGTTTCGATTTCAAAATTTTCCATTTTTAAACAGGTTCGCACACTTTTCTTTTTGAACAGAGTTTTTATTATTTCGGACAACGCTTGCAGTTTAGAAATGTGACTGGGCCATAACCATTTGTAAAAAGGTTATAGGAAACAAGTAAAACTATTACGACTAACTTTTAACTTCTTGTATTTTATTTTTAAACACTGGAGGTATACGTCCGCCTGCTAAATCTGTGTACACAGCTATTTGACACACACAGTGTTGCCAGTTGGGGTAGATGAATTTTTGCACATAATCAAGTTTATATTTCAACAGTTAATCTAGCTCAACACAGAACTTGCTATACAATCATTAATAGTGTAATATCCTAATTTGGGGCTAGATCAATGTGTGTAAATAGTGTCCAAGGTATTATTATTATTATTATTATTATTTGTATTGGTTAAACACAACCAATTTTTAAAAGAGATCTAAAAATCAATCTGTGGGGGTTTCTTCGGCCTCTTCTCCCACAGTGTCCTATGTAGAGAAGCGGCAAAAAATGAGCTGATATATAGCGGCAAAAAATATGTTAAGATATGTTGGTATCTCGAATAGTTAATCACAAGACCAATAAATTGATTTAGGGGCTATAGTTTACTACCAATGTGTCCTGCCCACACTTTCTTACGGTGCCGAAACATGGATGCTAACAAAAGCGTATGTGCACCAAATGAAAGTCGCACAAAGGGCCATGGAGCGTTCCACAGAGCACTGAATCATAACGCGCACGGGACGTTTCAGTGCTCTGTGGAGCGTTCCATGCTAGGCATAAGACTTCGGGATCGTGTTCGCAATACAGAAATAAGACGTCGTACTAAGATCGTCGATGTCGGCAAGCGGATTACGAGACTGGAGTGGGAGTGGGCAGGACACTTGGCAAGGACAGATGACGGAAGGTGGACCAAAGCGGTAACAGAGTGGCTACCCAGAACCGCACGACGACCAGTCGGCAGACCACCAGCCAGATGGACGGATGACATCATCGCCATAGCGGGTAGGCAGTGGATGCGGGAGGCTCAGGACCGGAGTGGATGGCGTGGTAAAGAAGAGGCCTATACCCAGCAGTGGGTGAATGTGGGCTGATTGATGGTGATGATGATGATAATTTTTACTTTGAATAAGATTATTTATTGATTTATATTCAATAAAAAATTGAATCTGAATCTGAATCTTATTACTGTCAAACCATGAACCAAACGTTTAATGCCCTCAATGTGGCTTAGAGGAAACTACTTTGTGGGAGAAAGCGTCATGTATTCAAACATAAGATGGCGAATACTAGGTATGGATAACAATGAAGAAGACCTTGCAAACCTCAAACTAAGCGGCGTACTTGAATTCATTAAAAGAACAAGGAGATTTGGGGAGGGAAGTCGTCTGAGTCAACAGTATCTAACTGGTGCTCAAACACTGAGAATTGGGTGAAATTATCACAATAGAGGACCGATCACCCGGCTAGTTCAGCGGGCGCTCCACCTCATCATCTATCTATCTATCATTCCCCAAACTATGCTGATGAAAAAAAAAATGGTCTAATTAAATTTCACTCTTTATAGGTACATAATCTACGTACCCAATGTACGTCGTAGAATATGAAATATGCAATAAACCGACATCTTCATACAGCTATTATTGATCTCTAAGCTACCAAAGTAAACAAATAACTTAATAGACTGATGCTCAGCCCATAAATAATTGCTCGTGAGTGGCCCCTCCTTCTTAGTTCGTGATCATCGATATTGTTGTACCTACGGTTAAGCTTATCCTTCGATCTAGGCATTGTACAAGGTCTGGGCTAACATTTGATGTATCGATTGATGGTGCCTAACCTGCGATAATGATATCTAACAGCTATAAATACTTTGCTTGTGGCCACATGCTTGTGGCCATATATTTCAGCATCATACAAGTAATAAGACAATGTTAAGTTTGTACTTGGTTTCCTGGAGCAATCATGTTCCAACTGCATTTTCATAATTCCTAGAAGGTCTCAGCTACATATAATAATAATAATACCTTGGACACCATTTACACACATTGATCTAGCCCCAAACTAGTATTCCCTATATCTTGGGTACTAGACAACCATACATAGATAAATATTATACTTAGATAGATAAACAACCGTGACTAGGGTACAAACGTCCGTTCTCATCAAACAAATATTTGCCCCCACCGGGAATCGAACCCGGGTCCCTTTGCTTCGAAGGCAGGGTCACTGCCGACTCGGCCATTCGGGTCGTCATAATACAAACTACTTAAGTATTTGTTATACATATATTATATGCTTAGTTATATCAATGGAATATCTTATCAGTATCTGCGCTTTTATCTGGGAGAGGCCATTACCGCTTATTTTAATCCGCCACTTGCAAGGAGATAACTTAACCCTTTACTGCATACTAACCCATATACTAACCCAATCCATCTTATTCGCGGACGACATTTCGATTATAGTAAGCAATAATAATAATGACATTATATTTAACAAATCAAATTATAATAATGGTAATAAGGATAATAAATTAATTGATAAACACAGAAATGACATACATAAAACAATAGGGTTAGTAGACGATTGGTTAAATAATAATAATCTAAAAATTAATGTGACTAAGACAAAATTAATGAATTTCAACAATGTCAGTGATATCACTATAAACTATAATAGCCAAATAATAAAATGTGAAAATAGTGTGACATTTCTCGGTATTGTAATTGACAAAGACCTTAACTGGAAACTGCAAATTGACAAGGTTTGCAATAAAATAAGTAGATTTGTATTTGCACTCTCAAAGCTGAGAAAAACTACCACCCTCCAAACAACACTTGCTGCCTACCACGGATACGTGGAATCCGTGTTAAGGTACGGCATCATCTTATGGGGAAATAGTACAGATGTCAACAGAGCGTTTGTTATACAAAAAAAATGCGTCAGGGCAATCTTAGGAGTAAAACCCCAAGAATCATGTAAAACGCTGTTCAAAAAACTAAACGTTTTAACTTTACCGTGTCTCTATATATTTGAAGTAGCAAAATTTGTGAAACAGAACATGAATATGTTCACGACTGCTAAAGAACAGTTTCCAAGGAATACTAGAAATCCGGATAGGTTAGTACTGGAACATAAGCCACGAACAACGCTTTACCAAAAGAATTGTTATGCAATGAGCGTAAAAATATACAACAAATTGCCCACCGACATAAAAAGTCTCCCTTTCATAATTTTTAAAAGAAAGTTATTTCTATGGCTTCAACAGCATAATTTTTATGCACTTTCAGAGTTTTTGCACTAATTTATAAGTCTTAATATTAAATTGTTTGTGTATGCTTGATAGGTCCTATACACAAATCGAAATATACTATTATTTGCATGCTGTATAAATATAGCTGAATAAGGAACTTCTAATATTATTAACATCTGATATGTCTACCTAATTTCATAAGCAAATAAACGAATCTTGAATCTTGAATCTTGAATCTATATGGTTTCATAGGTTTTGAACTTTATTACCAAGCAATAAGGTTGAAAATCGCGATCCATTTCCGGTCAGGCCATGCATTAAGGGGTTAAAACTTATGGGAACCAATAGCATGGAGGTATACAATTAAAAGCTACTCCGATATCTTTCTGATAAATTCTGTAGCGTAATAGAATTTTCCCGGCCACATCTTAGTCATAGCTGAGTTATAAATACTTATTTATATAGCACTTAATTGGAAACTCACAGTTATTGACAGCTGATTGATTTGTTGCCTGTAGACGTACCGAAAACTACAGGATGCTCAGAAATACTATAATGGTTTCGATAATAAATAGGATCCTATAAAAAACGCATTTTTTAGGGCGAAAGATTCAAAAGATTTTCAAGCCGAATTTAAACCGACGACCTCTGTGGCGTAGCGATTGTGGCTCTGCCTACTATACGAGAGGTCCCGGGTTCGATGTTTAACGTGTGTGACATCGCTGTTGCTGATTCCCACAACACAGGATATCCTAGTGTGCGGCCAGAAGGAATGTATGTGCCTGAATATAATTATTTATATTTGTTTATTGTTATGTTTATACCATACTTATGTAATACAAAATAAAAATGTAACTGATCCATTTTAATTTTTACTTCCACATACTAATGATTGACCGAACCCTTCCAAACCGTTTTTTTTCTTGTTTGTTTTTTTCCTAATGCTGGACAAAGACACTCGAAAGGCGATGTCCTAATATAAATCGGTGGTACGACTAATAATTGCAAGACAGGGCAATCTTTTAGGTATACTGAGAAAGGATTACGTCACACGTTAATTTTTATAATGTCCTTTCAATGGCGACATGTATAATTAAGTGTTCGTTCGTGTTCATTCTCTGTACACTTATGATTTTACCAGTTTGTACGGCCATAGTCGTGCCCCGATGTCAATTGTCAATAGAACAGCGCCTAGAATACGACATACCTACAACGATAGAACTTTTTTTTCACTTACTTTGAATTTTCCAGATCCAGTGGGAAAGGGCCTACAGTAAAAACGTAACACCCTGTGCTATAAGCACTCAGACAGCACCCGCTTCTATTACCGTATCGCTGACAGACAGCTGGGACATGCAATAAGTCTATTTGTCGTGACCATGCCTTTATCAATCCAGTAGAAACGACTAAACTAACAGGTCATTTGCATTAATTGCTGTACGAATTTAGTTATTATTTCAATTATAAAGCGGCGATGTGCTAGTCCCATATCACGAAAACATTATTGGCCAAACGTGGGCGTAGCTGAGCCTCTGCCACCTGTATGGGGAAAGTCGTATCGTTATGTTGTGTAATTTAAAACTGTTACGGTTACAAAGGCGAGCTTATCTCTAAAAAGAGATATCTTCCAGCAAACGAAGGCATGATAGGAAAAATTACCAAGAAAGGCTAGGCAGTGCACAATATTATATAACTTATCTATAATAAATAATAAATAAAGCAATTAAATATCTATAAAATATGTAAAATAAAATATCTATATACCAAACTACTAAATAAGTACCAATAGATACATAAACCTGTACATATAGTAATAATATACATACTATAACTACTATCATGAAAGAGAGAGGAAGTGCTCTTTTACCCGGTTTTTGAAAAAGAAAAGAGTGGGACTGTCTCTTATCTTGCAAGGAAGTGCGTTCCACAGTCGGACCGCCTGCAACCTGAAGGTGTGCTCATACGCCGAGGTGTTGTGCCTTGGTGTGGCTAAGAGTGAGACCGTATGAGATCTCCGATGAGTTTTTTCGCTTTGTCAGTAAACTCTATTGTGATGCCATTGTACGATACAGGAACAATGGGCTTTTGTAATAAGGAAAGAGTGTGCCTGGTTCCTAAAATCATGGCTTGTGATTTGGTCGGGTTCACCAATAGCCCGTATGATGAGGCCCAGTCTTTCACATTCTCGAGGTTAGCATTTAGTGTCTCTACAGATGAAGCTACATCGCAGGGCGAAAAGTGGCGATAAATTTGGAGATAATATGCATACAAATGATACAAAGAAGAGAGAAAATAGAAGAGGAGAGAGAATACCACCTTGAGGCACTCCTGAGGAAAGATCACACCATTGAGTTTCAGTCTCTTCAGACTTAATTCGTTGCTGACGACCTCTCAGGTATGAGTCGAACCAGTTAGCAGCGTCGAAGGACACATTCAGTGAGCTCAATATTGCGACAAGGATGTCAAAATCGACGCAGTTGAAGGCATTGCTGAAGTCAAGCAGGGCTAGCACCGTGGCCAACTTCTGATCCATAGCTAGCTGTATGTCACCACTGACTTTTAAAAGTGCTGTGGTAGTACTATGCCCCGGTCTGAACCCAGATTGGTACGGATTGAGAAGTTTGTTTGAGGAGAGTAGGGAGTGAACTATGGATTCAAGGACCTTAGAGAGAATGGGTAAGATAGATATGGGCCTATAATCTTTGAAGGAGGAAGGATTGGAATTTTTGGGCAGTGGGATGACGAGTGCTTTCTTCCACAGACCAGGAAAGGAATTATCAGATAGAGAGAAGTTGATAATGTGGGTAATTGGAGGAAGCAACTCTTCAAGAACGCTGTGAATCATTTGATGGCTGACGTTGTCGCCACCAGCAGCTTTGGATGTGATAGCTAGCACTGCCTTTCTAACTGCGCCAATTCCAACGAAGCTGAGGTTGAACGGTGAGGTGCAGACTGCAGCCTTCAGCCGTAGACGACGAAGGGTTGCCTCATTAGCGGCAGGGTCCATCACGACGGGGGGAGCAGAGAAGAACTGGTTGAGACCATTGACATCGACATTACCTGAAGAGCATTCCTGGGATTTGCCAACACCAAGGGTTTTAAGGAATTTCCAGACCTGAGCTGGGGTATACATTTCTATACGCTCATGGATGTGTCGTCGCATCGCGGCACATGCGGTTGCACAGGTTACGGAGGCGTTTGAAAGTTAGAAGATTTTCGTTTGTTGAATCTCTCTTATATCGCCCTTTCGCACGGTTTCTTTTTTCCATTAAACGCTTGATGGAGTCGGTCAACCATGGGGCAGGGAGATGTTTGACCCTGACCTTTTTCATTGGTGCGTGCTTGTCGAACAGTCCCAGGACAATCGAGTTAAACTTCAGGATTTTGTCATCAACGGTCTCGCTAGTGATGACAGGGGTCCATTCAATAGATGAGGCATCGAATTTAAGGGAGTCGAGGTTCACGCCTTTGAAGCTCCGCATATCAAGAAATTTGGCTTTGCGCTTAGGGGGCCTGACTTTGTATGAAAGATAAACCAGGTCGTGATAGGAGAAGGGGGCAGTAAGCTGGCAATGGGAAGCCACCTAGGCTGTGTTGGAGACGATCATGAGATCGAGAAGAGAGGGAGTACAGTGTGGTTGAAAGTGAGTAGCGCCAAGGGGTAGAATATGCAAGTCAAAGAAATGTAGAATAGATTCATGTTTGGCGGAGCGGGCATGATTTTTTAGAAGACAGGTGTTAAAATCACTGAGTATGAGAGAGTCACTATAGAGAGGAGTCAAGTCATTTAGTAGCTTTTCAAAAGATTCAAAGTAATCGATGCGAAGTGAGGGGCTATAATATACACCCAGAAGAATATTGTGGTGATGCAAGCTGATCTCAAGGAAGAGATGCTCAGCCAAACCAGAGTACAGGCTTGGCGAGTGGCTGATGACTTTGCAAGGAATGTCAGAACGTAAGTAGATAGCCACGCCGCCATCAGCTTTACCCGTCCTATCGTTGCGATAGAGCCTGAACCCTGGCAGAGAATACATGGTGAAGGAAGAGATGGTTTGAGAAAGGATTCTGAGACAAGAACTCCATGTATTCTCTGATCGCTGAAAGCTTCAAGGAGATCAGCATAGCTAGCAGGAATGCTTTGGGCGTTGATATGCACGACATTGAAGGTGAACTCCGACTGCATGAACACGCGTTTCAGGCTGCCGGACAGTGACGTTCGGTTCTTCGTTAAATTGTTGCGCAAAATAAATTTGTATCGCATTATAATAAAGACTTTCGTCCGTCAGTCGTGACAATATGTATGTATGTCGAAGGGCTCGCGGGCCCAATTCCGGTACACAATAATAGCTCCATGACAATTACATGACGATTACGGTCAACTTTAGATATCCAATATTTCGCGTTCGGAGAATATTTTTTTAGGCAATTATGGTAAAAATTAAGTTAATTGGTAAGCACAATAATTAAGTTAATCAACAAAGGGAATGGGATTACAAAATCGTCAGATATTGGATATCTAAAGGTGACCGTAATCGTCATGTAATTGTCATTGAGCTGTCATTGTGTACCGGTATCGGGCCCCAGTTCTACTGTTCCCACGAAACTACTAGTCTTAGAAGTCGGAGTGACCAGTGATCGACGAAGATTCCTTCATTGTTTCTTCCGTTCCGGTGATAATAAACTTTTATTTTGTCATGTAGGTACCTTTTTCATAAACATAAACATAAACGTTTTCATACAGGAACATACATTGCTTCTGGCCCCTCACTTAGATACCCTGTGTCGTGGGGTATGTATTATAATACCGAAAGTTCATATAGCCTACGATTGAAATCCCTACGACTAAAGCATCGAAATTCAAAAAACATAAATTTCTATATCATGAAGTCCAAAAACCCGAAACTCAAAATGCCGATGTTCAAATGACTATGAATGAATACCCGAAAGTATGAAATCCTGAACGTAGGAAATCCCGATAGTACTAAATTTTAGGTATTTTTTGTGGTTCTTACGTGTTTAACCTAAGGGGGCTTCGCTTCGCTCACCCCTTAGCTACCACAGCAAATATAAGGGATATTTGCTGTGCACATCAATACTATTGATGGGCAGTTTAATATTTCCCATTAAAAATCATACCGTAAATAGGCAAAAATATATAAATTTTGACACTCAATACCAAACTGCCGGCCTTTCAAAAATAAACTCTCTTGTGCCCGTTGATTTGTATAAAGTAACACTTGAATCAAATCCATATAAAAAGAATGAGTATATTTACCCTTCACCTAAGCTACCGCAGTGTTTTCCCTGACATCAAAATACTGATTTGCACAGCAAATATCAGTTGAACATGTAAGAACAACAAAAAATACTTTAAATTTAGTACTATCGGGATTTCGTACTTTCGGGATTTCTTACTTTCGGGTAAACAGAGATTCGGCGTTTTAATTTTCGGGATTCCGTACATGGCTTATGAAGTAAAGTCTTTTCTACTTCGATATTATAATACGTACCGGTGTCGTGGGAACCAGAAACAGCGACGTTTTTCATAATTCATAATTATTTTTAACACAGTTATCTAAAAAGATACAATAAGCGAAAACCTCAGTTACATATAAACATCCAAGACCTGGGGATTTTTTTTCTTTACGCCAGTCGGGGATCGAACGCGGGACCTTTCGCATGGTAGGCGAGCCCCAACCGTTGCGCCATAAAGGTCATCGGTTTAAATTCGTCTTGAAAATCTTTTGAATCTTTGCAATAAAAATTGCGCTTTTTATAGGCTCCAATTTATATCGAAATCGATATATAGTATTTCTGAGCATTCTTTAGCTTTTGGTATGTCTACAGGCAACAAATCAATCAGCTGTCAATGATATAGCTCGCATGGTAGGCAGAGCCACAACCGACACGCAACGAAAACTATCGACATCGACTCCTCACTAAAAATGGTCATTACACAGGTTGAGAATGTGTGCATCTGTCACCCCGCAAGGGAAAAAGCGTGAGAATTGTCTTACAAGTCCCGATTGTCATGTTTCAACTAAACAAATATGCAAACCTAATAATCCAAACTGTTATAGAGTTTTTGGGGAACCACTGAACAACGTTTACAGGAAAATTATTTGATATATATTACTTTATCTACACACGTATCATAAACCCTCTCTACTGCGTCCAAAAACCACACGTTACGACCAGTGGTATACTACTTGGTAAAAACTAATTTCTTATCTGAATATTGATACATTATGACCAGAATGTATCAATTTTCGACAAATTATGACATTCAAATTTCGAACTTCGACGCCCGCCTGCGTGACGCCCCTAGTTTGTCTGTGAAGTTGGTACTACAGAACAAGCTAAAGAAGTGCAGAGCAATGATCAATGCCACAATGCCGGTCGAAGATGCGGTTCCTGAACACATCAAAGAGAGCTTTTGATATGTGTGTAGATAAACTAGTATATGTAACTGTAAGTTTATGTGATTGATAGATAATGTATAATTAGACATTCACATTCAGTCACATAAACTACTATTTTATACTTGCAACTTTTTATTTACTTTTCTATAGTTTTTGGTTCGCACCACCAGCAGATTAATGAATAGAGATAAAAAGTAAAATCCCTCAAGTCAAATGAAATATGGCAACAACTTTCTGTTCCAGCCTGTATATATATATATTTACAACGTTCAGTCAAACAGTCATGCCATAAACATAAACCAACAAACCTCGAAGTGCAATAAAATTCTCATAGGAAGCCACTCCACTTCCCCTCTGTTCAATTAACACACTGTAAAAGTTAATGGTCATAAAGAAACAAACAAATGGACGTGCATATTGTTTGTATACGATACGGATGACTTCCTAATTTGTAAAGGTTCGAGTTCGTCCAATTTATAAAGAAAAATGGAGGCTCTTCCACAGACGAGCCCAGCTGGACTGGCTCGTGTTGTATAAAAGTTGGCTGTTAACGAGGCCAGTCTTCGAGATCCGCAGTGTGCAGTTTAGCAAAAAATTAATTCGAGGCGGCTGTTGATTAAGAAATGCGTAAAAAACGTCTCTGCAATTTTATTGCGAAGATCTCAACAAAAAAGAAACTCCTGCATTCCACGGGCGCCAGCGACTGGCGCGGTGCGCCTATACGTGTCCGCAACGCTGGGCTGCGGTTCACGCAGGTGGAGGATACTAGCTTGAAAAATAGACGTCGTAAACAATAAATAAACCTAATGTACGTCCACAAAAACATTTCCTAAGAATAGCGACAGGTACAATGTCAACACTAGAAATAGGAATAAACTAGCTATACCTACTAATAGGCTCCATAAGGTTAGTGTATCTTTTAAAGGGCAATGTATTCGCTTTTACAACAAAATCCCAACTGAGTTACAAGAATCGCCCGTAAATAAATTTAAAAATGTTCTTAAAAATCACTTATGTAAAAAGGCTTACTACAAAATATCAGATTATGTAGAAGACAAGAAAGCTTGGGAAGGTGTTTGCTCCAATTCGCTGTATAAAGCTGGAGGTTTCTAGTCGCCTTTTTGCCTCCAGCATCTAAAACATTGAGGTGACGGAATTAATATGGAGTTCTATATTTCCCTATACCTTATATGTGTGTTAGTTTAAGATTTGACATTCTCCAAATGTAACCTATGTGTTTCTTATGGAAATAAACTCTTTTTGAATTTTGAATTTTGATGGGCGCTCTTTTTACGCCAGCACTGGCAGCCAACGCTGGCTTGGGCCTCGTATAAACAGTTTATCAAGCCAAGCCAGCGCTGGCAGCCAATATTTTTCAGTCCAGAGCGGTGGCATGTTTGTTGGACTGGCACCAGCGCCACTTGCTTCGTGTACTACCTTTATAAATATGTGACACAAAAATACCACAAAAAATATTAAACAGTGATTAACCTCAAAACAAAGGTCAAACCACATACATTTTTGTTTTAAAAAAATCTTGAACAGTAGTTTATTTTTTGTGGCAAGGCCCCTGAAGTTTAGCTACAATACAGTTCAGTTTGTAAAAAGCGGTTGTTTGTTAGACATAATTCTAAACAACTTAAACTATGAATACGATTAGATCGGACCGCTCGGCCCAAAATGTATGGAGAAGTGATAAATAAATTGCTCTGATCAAATCGTTTTGATCGGCAGAAACCAAAGTAAGTTGTTGTTTTTAAGTAAATTTAAATATAAATGTCCTCTAGATCATGCTTATCGAGATTACATCCAACTTATATTATAAATGTGAAAAAGTGATCTTTAGATGTTTGGGCCTGTATCACGCTAAAACGGATGAACTGATTCGAATTAAATTTACCACAGAGATAGTTTATAAGCTTAATTGACATATAGGATACTTTTTTTCCAACTGCAGAAGGAGGGCAACGTTGTTACGGTAAAAGATGATTCCTAGAAACAACAGATTGTATGGGCCACCCCGTAGTGTGTGTCTTGAGATGGTTCCCCGTTGTGTATTTAAGGAGAGATGAAGTAAAAGATGAGAATTTCAATCAGAGTATATTCCAACGCAAAAGGTACATAAGAGATTATGGAGACTAATTTCCCGTAAGTTGTGGTTACGTGGAGAGGTGATTGTATTCTAACTAAAATGCCTGATTAAATCGATAACCTAAACTCGCTAAGGAAATAACATAGCTGACGTTAGACCGATTAAGTAGAACTCGCGTGAGGCCGCGGTGAGTACGGTCAAGTGTAAACTGTACATAAATGAAGTTGCGGGCATCAACTAGTAATTAACGATTGAATTAATTAATATTTATAAACTAACCACTATATTTATGTATTGCACACAATTAAATAAAAATGAATCGTGGGATTTGGTCCTTATTTCTAATTTTGAGGGCTACAGAAAGTTTTTCATGAGTTAAGGAACAGTGAGTGACTTACCCAGTGGCATGACGTGTCCAAAAATGTTGCCTTCTCCAACTCCTGAGCAGTTCCACCTGGCCCCTGCCAACTGTACCCTGCATTCATTGTACGCCATTCTGGTGAACAAAAATTACGTTTCAGGATATGTTAACGCCTTTTTTCCAGACGACGCAGGCGCATGCAGAGACTTAACACCCCCACTTGCTACGGACAACGCTTGCTCTTGGCATCATCGCTGGCTTCTTCAATAGTCATCATAATAAATAAGTAGTTTTATACAAGCACCAGAACATCGCTAATGGAATCTCTAACATACGTTTTAGCAAAGGGAAATACGCGACGACCCGAATGGCCGAGTCGACAGTGACCCTGCCTACGAAGCCAAGGGTCCCGGGTGCGAGTCCCGATAGGGGCAAATATTTGTTTGATGAGAACGAATGTTTGTACCCTAGTCATGGTTGTTTATCCATCTAAGTATAATATTTATCTATATAAGTATGTGTAGCGTTTTCTAGTACCCAAGATACAGGAAATCCTAGTTTGGGGCTAGATCAATATGTGTAAATGGTGTCCAAGTTAGTACTATTATATTATATTAACCTTTCAAGCCCTGGATCTGGTATCGCGATTCAAAGTCAAAGTCAAAGTACTTTATTATTGTAGATATTTACATATACTTAGCAAACGTCATTTTTTGCCTCTTCTCTACATTGGACCACGTGGGAGAGAAGGGCGTAGACACTCCCACAGAAAAAATTTTAGATGCCTTTTAAAAATAGGTTGTGCTTAACTATTACAAATATGAAAAAAATAATTATTATAATTAATAAGCAGGAATAAATACTAACAAAATTATTAACAGCAAGGTCTGTGTTGAGCTAGATTAACCCCATACATTCCTGTCATTTAAGTAATCTTGAACATTGTAATATCCCTTTTTCGACAAAGTCTTATTATAGTAGAGAATGCACTGACCCTTGAACGAATTGCTAACCTTCGCGAGTCTAAATCCGGGCGCACATAGTCTGTGATTATTTCTTAGGTTAACATTACAGCTATCGCTAAGTTTGGAAAATGTTGTAAGGTTCTTCTTGCGTACATACATTATATTTTCGAAAATAAATTGACTAGCTACAGTTAGTATGTCAATTTCTTTAAAAGGCTCTCTTGAGGAGTCTGTTCGTTTCAAATTATATATTTGCTCGAATAGCTCTTTTCTGTAAAATAAAAATAGTTTGAATATCCGCTGTTTTCCCCCACAACAAGATACTATAGGACATGACACTATGAGAGTAAATAAAATATACTAGCCTAGATGTAGCCACATCCGTGCTCTGTCTGATGTTCCTAACAGCGTAAGCCGCAGAACTTAATTTACCAGCTAATTTATCTATGTGGGGTCCCCACTGCAATTTGCTATCAACGGTTATTCCAAGAAACTTCGTATCATTTACTAATTCCAACGTGCTGTTGTCTAAGACTAAACTGGTCTCAACTTGCCTAACATTTGGATGTGAGAATTTGATACATTTGGTTTTACCAGCGTTTAACAATAAATTATTAACTGTGAACCAATTCAAGGTTAAAGACAATACACCATTAACATCATCAAAATCTCCTTTTTGTCTTTAAATTTTGAAGACCATTGAAGTATCATCAGCAAACAACACTATGTCAGTTAATTTCTCCACCATGAAAGGCTGATCGTTAATATACCATTTGATTTTGAACCTCGAAGCCTTTGTATTAGAAATCTAAACCTATAAAGGGTAAATGTCACCACATGGCGACTCCTTTTTTGCGTAAATTAAGATTCACGAACGCCTGTAATGCGTCGCCTTAAAAGTGGTTCCGAATCTGTGCCACTACCACCCCATGTCGGATATGAAATTACGTATTATCGACCAGGTACCAGGAGCGCATGCAAAGGTAGGAGCTTACTTGAGTCCATCGCCAACAGCGGCTATAGAAGCGGGGGAAGCTCGACACATGCTGCGCTGCTTCTCAGTGAGACCCGGCATCCTCGAGCAGACGAGGTGGGCACCGAGAGACACGCCGTGTGCTGCTGTTATCCTGGTAACGAGAATGAACTGGTTAGTTGTTATGTGCTCCAAATTTGTTGAAAATTTTGAGTGGTTAGAAAGAACTTTCAGTATTAAGCTGCTAGATGTTAGCTTATCTCCAAAATCCTAATGTCCGCTGACAATAGAACTGTGGTTTCGACGATATGCCGCTGAAGATAAAAGATAATCATAAACATTTACATACTGGCACATACATTGCTTCTGGCCCCACACTACCTTACCACCCCACAATACCTTGTATCGTGGGAACCAGACACAGCGACGTCACACACATAAAACATCCAAGACCTGGGATTTTTTCCTCTACCCCAGCCGGGGGTCGAACCTGGCGCAACCGCTGCGCCACAGAGGTCGTCGATGTTCTATGTTTGTCACAGCGACATTTATAGCTACCAATTTTTGGCCATTTTGCTATTTCTGTCATTTTTGTGACTACAATTTACAATTATGTTACAGAAACGAATATATTGCAGCAAAATCATTATAAACATATAAACATTCCGAATATCTGCCGGAAAGTTGTCCTTATACCTTTATTCCCTGAATTAGTCAAAACTCTTATAAGTCAACATAAGTTTTGTACTTTATTACCAAGCAATAAGGTTCAAAATAGAGTTACATATGAGAAGTTATAGGCACAAATGTGCGTGTGCCACCTCGTATGCGAAAAGGCGTGACACTATGTTATGTTAGCTCTCGCCACAAGTCGAGCGCTAAGCCAACCAACGCCTTTATTGCACAATTAAACAAACATAAATAAACCAATCAGGCAATCACAAATTCACTATAAATCAACCATTAATTGGTCTACTACTATCTCGACAAGTTGCTAACACAGCGTGGGATACCGGTTCCTTCTTCACTCTGCAGTACTATGCACCCTTATGTCGTACGTCTCAAGGACTATAAAGGCGGAGGTGGTAACTTGACCAGTTTTACTGCTTCTATTTCTAAGTTGTTTGTTTTATACTTAGTTGAGGTATTTGCAAATTTCATTCTTGTTTAGTTGGGAAGAAATAATTGGGCGTAAACTATACTGGATGTCATGGCTTCCCTAGAATATTGTGCGGTTTTTATAATAAGCAGGTTGTAACAGAAAGGTGTCGTCTAGTGTAGAAACAGATTTGATCAGAGCAACTTTAATTTACCGCTCTCCATAAGTTTTGGGCCGAACCGACAGGTGATTTTTATAACTATGCAGACTATACACCATGTATTTTACAGGTAAATTAGCTCTTCGGAAATATCGTAAGGTATCCCTGATGTATTTAATACCACGGCAATGAGCTTGTCCCCTTTCACGCAAATGGAGAATTGAATAGCTGTCTAAACGTGGACACAATTGTGGCTCTGCCAGCCCGAATGGGGAAAGGAGTAACGCTATGTGAGGTTAGGTTAGGTTAGGTTTAATAAACACCTTACCTCCCGACATTAGAGACTCGATCAGTCACACTAATATCAAAGCTGAACTCAATCACACTTTACAGAAAAACTAGAAAGACGGAATAGTTCTTGAGAAATGTACGTAATAATGATATTGAATCTTAAAATTATGTTATTGAATATCATGAATACTATTGAATATTATGTGATTGATTTATTAATGATGTTATTGAATATTTAAAATAATGCTATTGCTTACTTAAATACGATAATTAATGCTACACACAAACCCCAGTGGTTTAAGTGGTGCATCCATAATATGTAAATTTTGGTGCAAATAAATAAATAAATAAAAACAGGTTACCGTCAGTATAACGTTCAGTGACTGACTTGGGATCAAATGGCTCAACAAGAATTCTATTATTAGAGCCATGAGTCATAGTTTCATATGGCAATCTGAAATCTGCAAATCTTTCTATTTATCTATGAACCAGTTCGAAGCCTACGTAACGCGGTTGCTGAGTCTGTAACAGCAATTATTGTATGATTTATATCAATAACAGCGGTTTAGGAAGTGGTCACGCGGCGCTAGTGTGCCCAGCGAAACTGGGCAGATTTCTGTGCTGCAAGATATTATCGATCCATTTTAAAACTGACGTTTTGCAGGATATTCGCCAACTTCAGAGCACAATTGTTTGACATAATCCAACTAATATTGTTAATGTGAAAGTAGCGATGTTTGGATGTTTCGATGTTTGGATGTTTATGTGCTTGTGTCTCAATCACGCTAAAACTGCTTAACGGATTTGAATGAAATTTAACAAAGAGATAGTTTATTAGCTAGATTAACATATAGGATACTTTTTATCCGACTGCACTAGAAGGAGGGTAACTTTATCTTGGTAAATGATAAATCCTAGGAATTCGCAGATTAAGTTGCGGGCATCAGCAAGTTACTATGTAACATTGCAGTCACACCGGCCTTTCAAAGGTGTCGGTACCTCGATTCTGTACTTGACATACATATTTCGATTTCTTTCAAAATTACAGTCGCTTTAAATGACAGCTCCTGACACCAATAATCGCGCTCTGGGGCCCTTTCCTGTTACGGAGAAAGCATTACGATAGTATATCGAGTGTTTCCAAGTGCGCAAAATTCCCTATTTGGCTTATCGGCGGCGCTTCTTTTATTTAGAGACTGACTACCAAATACGGCATTTTGCGCCTTTGGGAGCAATAGACATTTGCTATCGCTATACCTTTCCCATAAGATGATGATGATGATGATGAGGTGGGACGCCCGCTGAGCCACAGGCGGGAGATCGGTCCTCTATAGGGACTATTTCACCCAATTCCCAGTGTTTGGGCACAAACAACAGGAATACGATCAAGAAGATGTAACCAACTGTAACCAGTGCCCAAACAATTAATGTTTTTTTTTCTTTAAATATTTTTTTTTCATTCCCATAAGATACTTGAGCCCCTGATTGGTCAAACGAAAATTTGATGTAAACAATAATCCTTCAACACATCCATTTGATATGGATTGCAATAGAAATTTATAGAAGTCAGAAATAGAGAATACAGCTAGAGTACAGTAGAGTAGAGAGCGTTGATTCAAACTTCAGAGCACAATTATTTGACATTTTCACTTTAGGTATATAAAATTGCACTCACAATAACCTTTCCAATACTAATAGAAATACGTTGATAAGGTAACAAAATAGGTGGTAACATAACATTTATCGTCACTGCACATCTAGCCACGTAGTGACAATCAAAAAAATAGCACCCAATTAGTGCAATACAATACAAATTATCTCTTTTATTTAAAGCAGGTAGGATCATTAAATGTCAACAAGTTTTATAGACAAGGAATATTATTAGCACGAGAGCCTGAAAAATCTTTTATCAACACACGTATCATAAACCCTCTTTACTGCATACAAAAACCGCACGTTACGATCAGCATAATGTTAAACTACTTGGTAAAAACTCATTTCTTATCTGAAAAATTACACATTATGACCATAATGTGTAAGTAGTTTTTCTACATATTATGACATTCAAATTTCGAACGCCAACGCCCGACTGCGTGCCGCCCCTAGTTTGTCTGTAAAGTTGGTATTGACATTCAAATTTCGAACGCTAACGCCCGCCTGCGTGAAGTTGGTACTACAGAACAAGCTAAACAACTGCAGAGCCACAATGCCGGTCAAACATGCGGTTCCTGAACACATCAAAGAGAGCTTATAATATGTGTGTAGATAAACTTGTGTATGTAACTGTACATAATTAGGCATTAAAACTCTCGAGTGATATTATTATGAAACTCGCCTTCGGCTCGTTTCATAAACCCACTCTCGAGTCCATATACAAGGCCATCCATTATGTAACAGTCACATAAACTACTATAATGTTGTAATAGCATTTAGTAATTAACCATTTACAGAATTTATACTTAAACACATATTTTTGTATCAATTTCATCACATCCTGTAGCATTTGTGTTGTTCATGGATCTTAAGGTTTTAAACGTTTCTTGTTCATTATAGGGCGTTAGAAATATGGTCGAATTTTGATTGTTAATATTTGTAAGCGTTTTGTCCTGTTGTTTGTCAATTGAATTTGTATTTGTCATTTATATGAAATAGTTATTGAATGCTTCCGCTATGTCTTTTGGTTCCTCACTAATATTAATCTTGTATTTGTCTCCTTTTTTAGGGTTCCGTACCCGAAGGGTTCCAAACGGGATCCTATTACTAAGACTCCGCTGTCCGTCCGTCCGTCCGTCTGTCACCAGGCTGTATCTCAAGAACCTAGCTAGCTAGAGAGTTGAAATTTTCACAGATTATGTATTTATGTTGCCGCTATAACAACAAATACTAAAAATCAGGATAAAAGAAATATTTAAGGGGGCTCCCATACAACAATTCTTTCAATACCACATACAAACTTATGGATGCACCTGGTTACGTACATGGAATGTGAAAGTAACCGCACCAATATCTTTGTAAACAATATTTTGCTGTGTAAAATCCAAACTATTCACTCCACACCATCGCTTCCATTGAACGGTGGTACGGAACCCTTCGTGCGTGATTTAGACTCGCACTTGACCGGTTTTTATATTATTATTATCATCTTAATTTTTTATCAACTGCCATGCCGCTTTACATTTTTTGAATTGTTTTATTGTTATAGTTTTTTTGTCAACATTTAATAAATTTAGGTAACATTTTGCTATATTTTTTATATTTTTAATTTATTTGTCTCTGCATTTTGCTTGTAGTATACGAATCTTAAGGTTCTCTTTCTTACGAATGATCTTTTTATCTGCGTTTATCAGGGAAAGTTTCATCTTCTAATGATTTATTCGCCAGGTATGTTAAGACTGGTCTTAGTTCAATTGCAGTATACTTGAGGATTTTTGTATCAATTTCATTAAATCCTGTAGCATTTGTGTTGTTCAGGGATCTTAAGGTTTTAAGCGTTTCTTGTTCATTAGAGGGAGTTAGAAATATGGTCCTGATAGTTCATATTTGTAAGCCCATTGTCCTGTTTTTTGTCAATTGAATTTGTATTTGTCATTTCTATAAAATAGTTATTGTATGCTACCGCTATGTCTTTTGGATCCTCACTAATATTAATCTTGTGTTAGTCATCTTTTTTATCATTTCTATCTTCATTTTTTATAAACTACCATGCGGCTTTACATATTTTTTTTTAACTTTGTATTGTTTTATTGTTATAGTTTTTTTTGTGAACATTCAATACATTTATGAAATATTTTGCTATAATTTGTATATTTTTAGTTTTTTGTCTCTGATTTTTGCTTTTAGTATATGAATCTTAAAATTCTCTTTCTTACGCATGATCTTTTTAATCCATTAGTCAACCATTTGGTTTTAAGATTGGAAATCCTTTTATTGAAGAATCCTATATTTTGGAAAACATAATTTGTATAAAAGAGTGATGAAGTCATGGAATTCTCGAAAACCATATTTAAAATTTTGTGCGTTATAAAGATCTGTCCATGAGAGACCTTGGAGATGCTCCTTGAATTCCATGATATTCTCTTAACTAAAGTCTCTCCTGAATTTAAACCAGTGCTTGACGGGCAAATGATTTTTTGTTGTTTGGAAAGTGATAACTTGGGCTGTATCGTAGTGAGAGATTCCTAAACTATGAGTCCTAGCGTCTTTAATGTTACTAGCGATATGGTCAATGCAAGTGTTTATCCTAGTTTGGGTAATAATATGTACCGTGGCTATCCAGAATACTTCGCAGTTTTCTTGCCCCTCTGGTGTGTCTTTGAGCGTATCTATATTGAAGTTACCTGTAATTACCTCCACCTCCATATTATTCTTCGTTTTATGTCGCAATTTATATAGTAGTAATTCTAACCGGCAACAAATATAATGATCACCAAAATATTTTTTTCCTACCCAAATGAACACCAAAAGTTCCAAAAAATATCAGGGTAAAATACTGCGGTAGCTTAGGTGAAGGGTAAAGGGGGTGAGCGAAGCGAAGCCCCCTTTATCCTTCGTTTTAGGTTGAACATGTAAGAACAACAATATACTATAAATATACTTAAAACATAAACTTAAGTATACAAAACATAAAAAGAAGTTTGGTGATCATTTAACCAAACACAATTTGGTGAACATTTATCCATTCTGGCAGTCATTTCGAATTTATTGGTAGTAAAATAGGTGCGTTTTTGCTAATCGTTTAAACATAAGCCATTCTAACCTATCTAGAAATACTTCCTTGTCAGCTTTTGGTAATTTGTATAGATAAACTGCTATGCAGTCATACTCTACATACAAAGGTGTACGGATAGATGTGGTGCGGCGGTTGTGGCTCTGCCTTCCATGCGAGAGGTCCTGTGTACGATCCCCGGCTGAAGTTAAAAAAAAAAAACAAGTCTTGGAAGCTTATATGTGTGTGGTGTCGCTGTTTCTGGTTCCCACGATACAGGATATCCTAGTGTTGGATCAGAAGCAAAGTATTGCCTGTGTATAAATGTTTATGTTTGTGTCAAGAGATATAGAACAGACCTACTGTCGTTTGGGAATAATTCTTCAGATGACAACTTTTATAGCACGTGACAAGCCAGCGACGTGTCACTGATGTCAATCATCTCGGCAGAAAACGACAAAATATCTGCCAAACTATTTTGCAAGGGGAAAACATGCATGTGTTCGTAGGAATACTGAAATCCACCGCCCTGCACGATTTTCCCTGGTGGTGCTAACCAGCAACAACTCAATACAAACATTTTCAGGATATCGGAAATAACAGTGGATTCTATAATTAATGTAATAACTGTAATTCAAGTTATTTTTATTTTACAGAAAAGAGCTATTCGAGCATTTTATAATTTAACACGAAGAGACTCATTAAGAGAGCTTTATAAGAAATTGATATAGTTACTTTACCCAGTCAATTTATTTTCAAAAATATAATACGCAAGAACCTTACATAATTTTCCAAACTTAGCGATAGCTGTAATGTTTATCTAAGAAATTATCACAGACTAGTTGCGCCCCGGTTATACTCGCGAAAGTTGATGATGATGAGCAATTCTTCTAAGGGTCAGTGCATTTTCTACTACAATAAAATTCCCTTGGAGAATTTGAAATAGCCATTTGAGAAATATAAAAGCATGTTAAAGCGACTTTGTCGAAAAAGCGATATTACAAAACATTGTATATACAAACAGGATAACTTAAATTACGGGACTGTAAGGGTTAATCTAGCTCAACACAGAACTTGCTGCTAATAGTTTTGTAACTTTTTATTCCTGCTTATTATTTATAATAATTAATAGTGTAATATTTGAATAAGTCAAGCACAACCAACTTGTAAAAGTGATCTGAAAATCAATCCGTGGTAGTTTCTACGCCCCCTTCTCTCCCACAGTGGTCCAATGTAGAGAAGAGGCAAAAAATGACGATAGCAAAGTATATGTAAATATCTACAGTAATAAAGAAATATGACTTGACTTAATGCAGTTCATGGCCATTCGATTTTATTCGCTCGATTGAGTATTTTGCATCACTCAACCGAGAGTAGGCTTCCTGGCTCGGGATAAGCTGGACTTTGAACGTGGCTTTGGGAGCTAGTCCTTTACCGTTGCTTTAAAAATATTTAGGTACTAATCGGAACTTGTAATCTTTTATAATTTTCAGATAATCGCAACAGTTACTACTCTTTTTTTTTTCTTTTTATTCTTTATTGCATAGATAATATAAAGTTACAGACAATTAAAAGTATAAATTATAATTAAAAATACTCTAACGTTTAGAAATCATCGGTACTATAGCTGTGGGCTGCAGCGATAAATTAAATATCTTGTTACGGGGTAAATATCTTGTTGGTATCTTGTTGTGGGGGAAAGCAGCGGATATTCAAACTATTTTTATTTTACAGAAAAGAGCTATTCGAGCAATTTATAATTTAAAACGAACAGACTCCTTAAGAGAGCTTTTTAAAGAAATTGACATACTAACAGTAGCCAGTCAATTTATTTTCGAAAATATAATGTATGTACGCAAGAACCTTACGACATTTTCCAAACTTAGCGACAGCTGTAATGTTAACCTAAGAAATAATCACAGACTATGTGCGCCCCGTTTTAGACTCGCGAAGGTTAGCAATTCTTTCAAGGGTCAGTGCATTCTCTACTACAATAAGATACCACTGGAGATTTTGAAATTGCCATTTGAGCAATTTAAAAAGCATGTTAAAGCGACTCTGTCGAAAAAGGGATATTACAATGTTCAAGATTACTTAAATGACAGGACTGTATATGGGGTTAATCTGGCTCAACACAGACCTTGCTGTTAATAATTTTGTAATTATTTACTCCTGCTTATTAATCATAACAATTAAATTTTTCATATTTGTATTAGTTAAGCACAACTTATTTTTAAAAGAGATCTAAAAATAAATCTGTGGGAGTTTCTACGCCCTTCTTCTCCCACAGTGGTCCAATGTAGAGACTAGGCAAAAAATGACGTTTGCTAAGTATATGTAAATATCTACAGTAATAAAGTACTTTGACTATTGACTATTGACTATAATAGAGTTTTTACTAGACAAGTTACCGTACCGTTAAGTAATAGTGGTGAGTATGTAAACATTAAAAATAACAAATAAGAAAGAGTTATTTTTCCAGTTGCTTTTCTAAAATGATTAGATCAGCATTGGGGCAAAATCACAAACCGTAATTATCCAGTTTACGAATCTTTCCGAGGACCTATTCCAATCTTTTGCTGAACAAAAAAACACAGCGTCACACCTTTTCGCTAACGGAGTAGCAGAGGACTACTCTACCTAGTATTACTATACAACATTTCCCAAAATTAGCGATAGGTGTAGTGTTAACGTAAGAAATAATCACAGACTAGTTGCGCCCCGGTTTAGACTCGCGAAGGTTACCAATTCTTTCAAGGGTCATTGCATTCTCTACTATAATAGGATAGAGAGGCAAGAGACAAGGAAATTTTGAAAATGTCATTTGAAAAAATTAAAAACCATGTAGAAGCGACTTTGTCAAAAAGGGATATTACAAGGTTCAAGATTATAATAATTCGACGACCCGAATGGCCGAGTCGGCAGTGACGCTGCCTACGAAACCAAGGGTCCCGGGTTCGAGTCCCGGTGGGGGCAAATATTTGTTTGATGAGAACGGATGTTTGTACCCTAGTCATGGTTGTTTATCTATCTAAGTATAATATTTATCTATATAAGTATGTGTATCGTTGTCTAGTACCCAAGATACAGGGAATCCTAGTTTGGGGCTAGATCAATGTGTGTAAATGGTGTCCAAGGTATTATTATAATTAATATTGTAATATTTGTGTAATAATATTCGAACACAACCAATTTTTAAAAGAGATCTAAAATTAAGTCTGTGGGTGTTTCCTTGTCCCTCTTTCCCGCAGTGGTCCAATGTAGAGAAGAGGCAAAAAAAAATCGTTTGCTACGTATATGTAAATATTTACAGTAATAAAGAAATTTGAACTTTGAACTTTGAGGGACAGTCATGTTCACTTATAGCCAGTTACCCGATATTGCGTGACAGGTGGCTAGCCCATCGCCGCAGTTAAGAAGGTTTCCTTACCGTTGAAGCATCGGTATAATGTAAATATATAATAACTTATCTCTTTGGTACATGGTCAGGACCGGATTCGAAACCGCATCTCCTATATGAGAAGCGAGCGTGAAACTACAGGCCCACGGAGGTTTTTTATTTAAAATTCACTGTACAAATAATTTATCTCACGGTCAGTAGCGAGGATCAGACCCTCTAAAGTAGAATTTTTAATTTGTGGCCAGAAATGTAAACAATGAACTGTCATTTTCCAGTACAAAAAATATAATATGAATGTCAAAGTCAACGGTTTCGTTCTAGAAAATGACAGTTGTTTGTTACATTTCTGGTCTCAAATTAGAAATAGTACCTTAGGCCACGGTGGTTCTAGTGTATACCTATAGAGAAGTTTAGTGCAGTATAGTATAAATACGGCCTTTATAGTATACCTCAATGATGGCCCCACAATAACACAATACAATTGGCAAGCCATACTATCCAATCTGCACGCTCATTGCACTAAAATTGTATGTTCCACGGTTCCATGATGGAATGAATGGAAATGTCGTCACAATAAACGAGAAATGCATAGTTCCGCAGCTGTGAATATGAACTATTGTTGATTCATTTTTGAATACAGACAATAGGACAGATTTTATGAATGTATTTATTAGTTACATAACATCTCTCTTTTCTCCATACGGGGTTAAAAAGGCACAATTATGCCCACTTTGAGCCAGTTATTCAATACTCCGTTTTGCGTGACAGGGGCTAGCCCATCGCCGCAGCTATGGAGCAATTAAAGTTTCCTCACGATGTTATTCCATCACCGTTAGAACTTCGTATAATGTAATTAAGATAAAATAATTATTCATTGGCACATGGTCAGGAATCGAACCTGCATCTCCTGTTTGAGAAGCAAGCGTGAAACCCATTAGACCATTAGTTACCTGTATTTTATATTTATGCTGGCATCAGCCCAGTTGACAGCGTGCCTAACGTTGGAATCCGCAGACTTACCAAAGTCACAGACGTGGGTCCGCGCATCACGGGGCTAAAGTGGCAGTGGAAGGGACACTTGGTTAGAAGGCAGGACAAAAGGTGGACCAAGGCAGCCACAGCGTGGCGGCCGCGAACAGGACAGGGAACAGCGGGCAGACCAGCGGCCCGATGGTCAGATGACATTGCTGAGGTGGCTGGAAAGCAGTGGACGAGACTGGCGGGTGACCGTAGCGAATGGCGCGCTGTGGGAGATGCCTGAGCCCAGCAGTGGGGTGACAAGGGCTGATGATGATGATGATGAGGATTTTTTATGTAATGATCACATAATTGTTATAGTGATAGCCAGTGCAATGGGCTAGTCCCCTAGGACCCAAAATATAGTTTTGAATAACTGGCTAAATGTAGGTAGAATGGATTATGCCTATGTCACACCGTATGGAAAACAGCGTGACGCTTTGTGTAAGTAAGTGTTTATTGGTAAATTGTATGTCATTAAATTGTCATAGTGAGTTATTAATTAGAGTAGATTAATTTGGTCAATCAAAAACGAAAGGTAAACTAATAAAAATCAGATAGATTTTATTTCATATGGCAATAAAATAGTTGGGCTTTAGAACATCAAATTACAGAATATAGGCATTAAATTATTCCTCTACAATATTTGTACCGAAAGTTATTTATTCATTTCCAGAACTACTTACTGCTTAGTTAAGCAATTGTACAGTGAGAAACAAATCAAGCACGTTCAGTTCTGAAGCTTACGCGCCCATTAAAAAATATTTTTTGTACAACAGGCAGAACATATGATTTTTTAGGGTTCCGAACCCGAAAGGCACTAAACGGGACCCTATTACTAAGCCTCCGCTGTCCGTCCGTCCGTCCTTCCGTCGGACCTTCCGTCTGTCACCAGGCTGTATCTCATGAACCGTGATAGTTAGACAGATGAAATTTTCACAGATGATGTATTTACTCGTATGTTGCCGCTATAACAGCAAATACTAAAAAACAGAATAAAACTAATATTTAAGGGGGCTCCTATACAACAATTCTTTCAATACCACATACAAACTTATGAATGCACCTGGTTACGTACATGGAGTGTGAAAGTAGCTGCAACAATAACTTTGTAAACAACATTTTGATATGTAAAATCCAATTTATTTACTCCACACCATCCCTACCATTGCACGGTGGTACGGAACTCTTTGTACGCAAGTAAGACTCGCACTTGACTGGTTTTAGATGTGTCTACCCTCATAACAGGAAACTCTATATCGTAAGAAACAGCAACAAAAATTACATTATTTGTTCAAATTCAAATTCAAATTCAAAAAGAGTTTATTTCCATAAGAAACACATAGGTAACATTTGGAGAATGTCAAATCTTAAACTACACATGTATAAGGTACAGGGAAATATAGAACTAAATCTGAATTCCGTCACCTCAATGTTTTAGATGCTGGAGGCAAAGAGGCG
The DNA here is from genome assembly GCA_949825045.1 of Argyresthia goedartella. Lineage (NCBI taxonomy): Eukaryota > Metazoa > Arthropoda > Insecta > Lepidoptera > Argyresthiidae > Argyresthia > Argyresthia goedartella. The sequence continues at coordinate 18,134,178 of OX463833.1, read as the reverse complement.
ACTAGAAACCTCCAGCTTTATATGTTATTTTTTACAGAATTGGAGCAAACACCTTCCCAAGCTTTCTTGTCTTCTACATAATCTTTTGTAGTAACCTTTTTTAAATACAGACAATTCTTGTAACTCAGTCGGTATTTTGTTGTAAAAGCGAATACATTGCCCTTAAAAAGATACATTAACCTTATGGAGCCAAGTAGTAGGTATAGCTAGTTTATTCCTATTTCTAGTGTTGACATTGTGCCTGTCGCTTGTACAAAGATCTTTAAAATGAGGAAATAAATTACGAGCAAAAACTACAATATTTAACAACCTCTGAGGCGTTGCAGGTTAAGGCTCTGCTTGCCAAGACAGAGCTCACGGATTTGAACCCCGGCCGGGGAAGAAGAAAAAATATCCCTAGTTCTTGGATAATCATATGTGTGTGACGTCACTGTTTCTTGTATACTTATGTGGGGCCAGAAGCAATGTATGTGCCTTTTTACAACTGTCGATGTTAATATGTTTTATGTATTTATCGTGTTCTTGGCTGTACCTAAAACTAACTACACTAGTTTGGTTGGTTAGTTGTATTTGTGACAGTTAAATAGGCGGATAGAATTCAAATTGAAACACACATAATTTTGTGTATTTCACCTCTAAATTAGATAACACTACTGTAAGCAGAAATTATGAGAGACTACATTCCAGGCTAAATCTCCATCTTGTACAATATTTGCGCAAATATCCTGTAATTCTGTGATGTATTTAGACAACGAATTTCAAAGATATATTTGACTTTCATTGCAGTTTATTAGAGAGACGGATTGTTCCCAACAAATATAAATAAGCAGAGCGTCACGTCTATTCCCACACGAGGGGGAAGAAGCACAGTTGATTTATACACAAACTAATGCAAATAGCACTTCTCTGAAGAAAAAACCTGTAGATTTAGCGCGCGTTGATGTCTTATATAGAGGCCTTGTGTGAGAGACTCTCCAAGTCATTCTCTGGCTGTCTCAGGAATGTTACAGCCACTGTGTAACATTTAAAACGGATTAAACCGGTCAAGTGCGAGTGGGACTCGCGCACGAAGGGTTCCGAACCCCCGTACAATGGTAGGGATAGTGTGGAGTGAATAGTTTGGATTTTACATAGCAAATGTTGTTTACAAAGTTGTTGGTGCGGCTACTTTCATATTCAATGTCCGTAACCAGGTGCATTTATAAGTTTGTTGTTGTTTCGGAGATAATTGATTGATTAAATTTGATGACCCGAATGGCCGAGTCGGCAGTGACCTTGCCTACGAAGCCAAGGATCCCGGGTTCGAGTACCGGTGGAGGCAAATATTTGTTTGATAAGAACGGATGTTTGTACCCTAGTCATGGTTGTTTATCTATCTAATTATAATATTTATCTATATAAGTATGTGTATCGTTGTCTAGTACCCAAGATACAGGGAATCCTAGTTTGGGGCTAGATCAATGTGTGTAAATAGTGTTCAAGTTATTATTATTATCAGATAATGGTAATTTTTTGCAGTTTTTTGATCATAACTTCTGAAATTATCAAAACTAAAATAAAAAAATATAGATATATTGAAAAGTTTACAAAGAGCCCTTTCTTCGTGCCATATTTCATGACTATATGTCAGTGGGAAGTACCCTGTAGGTTTTGATTCCCTTGCAAATATTAAGCAATTTCAGCAAAATTGTGACATATATGGCGGGTATGGTTAGAATGCGTTGACAACAAGTGTGACTTTTTTCACAACTTAAACAGACTACGGATTTGAGGAATCGATATTTATATCAACTTTATATCTTTACAGGTTCCTGAGTAAAAAGGTCTTGACAGATCGACGGACAGACGGACAACGAAGTGATCCTAAAAGGGATGCCTTTTTTCTTTTTGAGGTAAGGTTCTTAAAATAAATAAACATAAATTGTAATTGTTAGAAAAGAAAAGTTTTAAAAATAAACAAAATATACTGACTGATATTACCTATATATTGTTTTATCTCGATTGGAATGCAAACACTTGTGGCTTAGTTTCTCAACATTTTAAAGTAGACCTCCTCTATACACAAGGATAATGCATTTATGGATCGTTTAATCTATTTGTATTGATATTATAATTATACCTTGAATACCTTGGACACTATTTACACACATTGATCTAGCCCCAAACTAGGATTCCCTGTATCTTGGGTACTAGACAACGATACACATACATATATAGATAAATATTATACTTAGATAGATAAAAAACCAAAACATCCGCTCTCATCAAACAAATGCCTACCTGTTGTTGTATATATCCTGACCATCCTAGGTATTCTGGATGAAATCTCGTATTAGATATAAGCTTGCCTTTGTATATTTATTTCCCACTTTTTTGTGTCTGTATCTTTAGTGTCAGAGCCCAGCAGTTTGAAAAAACATCTGACCGTCACGTGGGCCACTAGACCTGCACTGAGCCAATGTAGTGGAGTATGGCTCAATCTTACTCGAACTCGAAAGGCCTGTGGCACTTGGTGGGGAAATTAATGGACTACATTTATGTATTCTATCTTCAGTTTTGTGCAGATCTTCGATCATTTAACATCACAACTTTGTAAAGCTAAAAATTCAGCCACACTCGTATGTTTCCACTCCACTATCTTATACAAAAGGTATTTCTTATTAGAACTTAACACTCTGTATTTCATTCCTAATTGATTATTAGCTAATTATATTAATTATTAATTAATTATTTTTTATTAATTTATTTATTATTAATTTAATTATTTTAGATTTTAAACATCAAAAATAAAATCAAAAATAAAATCAAAATAAAAAATCGCCTTTAAGTACCTTTTAAGTTTTCATGCACAAAAGCAATTCTTAAATATATTTTTTAAATGTTTTGGTTTGTAATATTATTGTTAGGAAACTGTAAGTCTACTATTTATAAGAATTTTTATGTATTACTTAAAACTATGTGAGACTGTTTGTTCCTTTAATAAATAAATAAAAAAAATAAAAAAAAATATGTTACAAGTGCGGAATGTAGGCGATTCAGAGGAGTGGCATTTTTGTAAGTCGACACGAGTCAGAAATCATCTTAATTCATGCGCTAACATATCTACTAGTGCTCATCCTCAAATAGCAAAAGGCACCAGCAAAATATGCCTTCTGCCAAAAATATTTAATGAATATACATAATTTATTGGCCAAAATCTCAATCTTAAGTAGTGAATAATACGTTTAATGACGTATTGGTTTTTATCTATACACGTATCATAAACCCTCTTTACTGCGTCCATAAACCGCACATTGCGACCAGCATAATGATATACTACTTGGTAAAACTCATTTCTTATCTGAACTCATACTCATTTCTTGGTAAAAACTCATTGCTATATGATACATTATTTTACATTTCGAACGCCGACGCCGACGAGAACAATGATTAATGCCACAATACTCGTCGAACCTGCGGTTCCTGAACACATCAAAGAGAGCTTATCTTATGTGTGTAGATAAACTAGTGTATGTGACTGTACATAATTAGGCATTATGTATCAGTCACATAAATTACTATATCGTACCATTTATATGAATGATAATCTGACCTTGTCTAATCTGTAAAACTTTACTCAAATAATAAAAATTCTTTGCGTCGGGCTGACGCAAATAAAAAAAAACTGAAAAGTAGAAAGCACTAGTGCAAAGAAGTGGGTCTTACGCACTATTTGGATGCTTGGGGAATCGCTATTTTTGAGCACATTCATTGTAATAGTAGTTTATGTGACTGATACATAATGATACATAATGGAGGGCATTAAAACTTGAGAGTGGGTTTATAAAACTCAATATGAAATGAGAGTTTTAATGCCTAATTATGTTATATACACTAGTTTATCTACACACATATCATAAGCTCTCTTCGATGTGTTGAGGAACCGCATGTTCGACCGGCATTGTGACATTGATAATTGCTCTGCACTTGTTTAGCTTGTTCAGTAGTATCAACTTCACAGACAAACTAGGGGCGGCACGGAGGCGGGCGTCGGCGTTCGAAATTTGAAAGTCATAATTAGTCGAAAATTGATTCATTATGGTCATAATGTATCAATATTAAGATAAAAAAAATTGTTTTACCAAGTACTATAACATTATGCTGGTCGTAACGTGCGTTTTTTGGACGCAGTAAAGAGGGTTCATGATAAGTGTGTAAATAAAAGAATGTATGTTTGTTTGTTTGTTTATTTGTATAGTTTGTGCACCTGCTAATCTATAAAACAATCAGTCCTCACTGCTTACACAACAGGGGGCAGGGATAAACGCACACAAGTAATTACTTGGTACAGTGCGTCTGCGATGTTTTGGTGAAGACTGGTCGAAGGACCAAAAATGAATTCATGGCTTTTTACTAGATGAGTCAAAAGTCAAAGGCAACAGATGTCCTTGTTTGCGATCATCATAGCTATAGATACTGTACCAAATTCTATAGATCTATAAACATAAATATACATTTACGTACAGGCACATATATTGCTTCTGGCCTCACACTAAGATACCCTGTATCGTGGGAACCAGAAACAGCGACGTCACACACATGTACATCCAAGACCTGGGTTTTTTTAACCCCAGCCGGGGATCGAACCCGAGACCTCTCGCATGGTAGAGCAGAGCCACAACCGCTTCACCACAGAGGTCGTCTATAGACTTTGGTACAGTAGGATTATCCATAAGACCCATCGGGTCATTGTCAAAAAATTATAATATTTACAAGGAGTCACGGTTTTTCCCATACGGGGTGGTAGAGGTACAATTATTTTAGTTAATCAATGCTGCTGTTTACTCTACAGGGACTAGCTAGGCTGTATTGACTTTGATAGGCTGCATCATCAAAGTGCTGCATTATTGAATGACAGCGGTGTAAATATAACCATTATTAATAAATACTTAATTAACAGACCGCACAGCAGCAGAAAAGCAGAACCACCGTAGATACAGCGTATCCAGACCACCATCAGAGGTGCAATAACAAATATTTACCATACAAATGAAGAAAGCCCATTCAAGTTCTTCTGATTACTAAAACAAATGAATATTAACAATTTAGAATCGAATAGAAAGTTCTTGATTAACTTAGTAATTAAAGAGCTTTGCTTCAAGTTAATGAGAATTTACAATCAATAGTTACACAGTGGGAAGCTGAGTCGTCCATTCACAAGCATACAATAAGCTAGAGCTAAGCTAAGTTTGTTTGTGAATTTGTTGTATTTTATTTAAACCCGCGGGTAATTAAACTTCAATAAAAAAAGTATAAAAAGTGTAGGCAATTAATGTCCCTACCGAGGGGTATGGGCCATCACCCGGATACGAGTAAGGTTGAGCCATACTCCACCACGCTGGCTCAGCGCGGGTTGATGGATGGAAGCCGACTGTCAGAAGCAATCAAGTTGCCCTACTAAGGCCTTTGACACAGCTGGACGACTACTACCACCGAGAAGCGATAGTAGCCGGGACCAACAGCTTAACGTGTCATCCGAAACCAGGGGGGCCTCACTGCACAGTTTAGGTATATTCAAACGGCCAACCCGACGGACGGACGGGAATTCAGTTATGTTCTCCTAGTAATTGTGTTCTGTGGTTATGTTGCCGCTCGCTTGGCTGGCAGTCGCGTCGCGCGCTAGCCGCTCCTCATAAGCAACTTTTCTGTGATTTTTGCAAAAACAATGACTTAAGTATCTAAAATTTTAGGGGGTCTAAAGGAATTGTTCACAAATTAAATTCGATTCTTTTTTAATTAAATACCTTTTTGTTTAACTAAACAGCGTAAAATTCCGGGAAGACTTTAGGGTCTCTTTGCATTTTTCTGGGAAGTCTATTTAGATGTCACGAGATACTTAGTAAGTTTTCTAAGTATATCAGTTTCAATATTTAGGGGGGGCATTTAAACCAATTGATATAATTTTTTATAGCACTGCGTTCTCTAGTAGACCACTGTTGAATAGAAGTAAACTGATTGATAGAAATTGCATGATCATAGTGCAGGTGTATCCGGATAATGAGCAAAGGTGATGTATACAGAATAGTAAATATGTATACATCGTGTTAGCTACAGAATATTATAGGTAGATAGTGCGGTATTGATTGTGATATACTTTAGACCCAGTATAAAACAAATGACATAAGTAAGGAGGTAGGTACCTACCTAGCCTTAGAATTTACCAATAGCCTGAATAAGTGCTATAAACACCTCTCTTAGATAGAGTGGACTAAAATTCAGAAACACAAACAATCGCACGTAGGTAACCCTACCGTGATCAAGCGAGACAGGAGTTTACAGGACGACCTTGTGATGTCAGAGTAAAAGAAGCTCTCAGACGTAGTAATGCGGCGCAATCTAGCTTGCACGAGCGGGACAACCGATTCTGTAGATGCTTAGCGATTGTTGTAGGTAGCTAGATTACGCTTTATTGTCGCGCAGCGGGAGTAGCTATTTATTTAAGTGTATTTGAGGAGTAATCTTTCTGTACGTAGTACTATTAAGTATTCTGTGCCGAAACACGGAAAAGTCCAAAACAAATGCCACAATAAACCGGACACCCATCCAGTACCCGTCCCGGCCAGATGTTGCTACCCGCACGATCGTTTTATTATCTGTAATAACTGCAATTAACTGTAGCTAGTCAATTTATTTTCGAAAATATAATGTATGTTCGCAAGAACCTCACAACATTTTCCAAACTTAGCGATAGCTGTAATGTTAATCTAAGAAATAATGACCGACTACTTGCGCCCAGGTTTAGACTCGCGATTAGCAATTCTTTCAAGGGTTAATGCATTCTCTACTACAGCAAGATACCTCTGGAGATCTTGAAATTGCCTTTTGAGCAATTTAAAAAGCATGTTAAAGCGACTTTGTCGAAAAAGGGATATTACAATGTTCAAGATTACTTAAAAGACGGGACTGTATGGGGTTAATCTGGCTCAACACAGACCTTGCTGTTAATAATTTTGTAATTATTTATTGCTGCTTATCAATTATAATAATTTATATTGTTATATTTGTATTAGTTAAGCACAAGCAATTTTTAAAAGAGATCTAAAAATCAATCTGTGGGAGTTTCTACGCCCATCTTCTCCCACAGTGGTCCAATGTAGAGAAGAGGCAAAAAATGACGATTGCTAAATATATGTCAATATCTACAGTAATAAAGAGATTTGTTTGATTGATTATTTCCGATGAAAGAATATTGCTAGGCCACGCAAATAATAAGGGGTAAGATATTGTAAATTAAGAAACAGATTTGATTAGATTTACTTAATTTTTCCCTCCCACCTGCCAGGAGATTCGAATACCGATAATGACTAAAGTGGAATTTTTTATTTGAGGCCAGAAATGTAAACAATGCAATGTCATTTTCCAGTACAAAAAATATAATATGAATATCAAAGTTAACGGTTATTTGCTTACATTTCTGGCCTGAAATTAAAAATAGTACTTTAAGTACCAAAGAGATTTGATTTAGTAATTTATTTAAAGTACAAAAAACGGTCGTAGACGTGTCGGAGATTATGGAAAACGTCTTGAGGAAACCTTCATACTTTCCATTACTGTTGCTTTGGACTAGCTGACAGTCCCAGAGTTGACAAAATCAAATACCTGGGCTTGATACTTGATGACAAACTAACTTTCAGATATCACGTCATTATCTTGGTAGGCCGGGTCCGAAGGCTGGTCCCAGTGATGAAGCTACTTCGCCAGGATGCGGACTCAGCTACTTTGAATCTTGTTTACTCTTCCCTTTGTCAGCCTCTTCTGTTGTACTGCATCGCAGCATGGGGTAGTTCAGCTAAAACTATTTTAATCACATTAGAGCGGGCGCAACTTTCACTGCTTAAGGTGATGCACAGGAGGCCATTCCGCTACCCTACAACGGTCCTTCTACAGGAATGCAATACACTATCTGTGCGGCAACTTTATATATTGAGGGCCTCTCTTCACCACCACAGGACGGTCCTGAACTCAGACGTTTACACTTCTCTGATGAAGAGAAGATTTTATAGAGTAACAACACCCGCAGTCCGAACTGCATTCGCTCAGCGTTTCAGCCCATTCTCCATTGTATATATAATGATATAATATAATGATATAAAATTATGCACGGTCTGGGAAGCTAAGGCAATTATCAGAAAGGGGCTGCTAACTCTAGACTATAACAGCACTGAAGCTTTTATGAAAATACCCATTTAGTAATATTTTAGTTGTCTTTTAGGTTATCTACATAGGTACTCGAATACTCTTTCTCATTATCTCATGTCAAATCTATAATGATCTACTTATTTATTTATTTCAATATTTACTCACATACACACACCCTTTCACACATCCATTCACTCACATATATGTATGTACATCAATTTTCCACTCACATATATGTATGTACATCAATTTTCACATAAGATGAATTTATATTAATATATATTAGGGTCGTTGGTCCCTGGATAAGTGTCTTTGATTAAATTATTTCTCTAATTCTTAATTATTCTAGCTCATTATATATTTTAATCCTTGCTACAGATAGCTCCACTGTTAGTCACATCTTTGAAATGTCTTGAATGAATGGCCTCCACGACACAGGTTTCACCTAGTGTGGAGACCATAAGTAAGCATAAGTTTATAATGCTTTTGTAAATAAAGGATTTTGTATTTGTATTTGTATTGTATTTAGCTTCCTGTAACGCAAAATATAGTTGTGAATTACTGGCTGAAAGTGGGCAAAACTGTGGCTCTTACAAAGAAAAACGAAAAATGATACCGCAGTCGGATTTTATAGTATTTTTAGTTACTACATTTGTTTCCTGATTTTATAAAATTAGGAAAAAGGAAGTAGATGCTTAGTTTAATAAGGTATAAGATTTGTTAATATTTCCGTAGCTTTCGTTTTCTAAATCCTTTATTTTGATATCCCAATCGAGGGTCTTATGTAAAAATGGATTTTTAGTTCACACATAAAATCCGCCATTTTATTTTATATAGCCAGTGACACTCGCGCCATCAAGTGTCAAGACGAATCTAATGATCCATCATTTATCATAGTCGGTTGAGCCGTCAAGTAGTTACGAGGGGACACAGGAACAAACATATATACATGGGATCTTTATAAATACAGGTTAAAAACATAACCCTCCTCTTTTCTGCTTCGGGAAAAAAGGCTTTGTTGTTATCACAACGTTCTAATTTTTTGCCCTGACAACAGTCGCACAAAGGCAAACGTCACCCTACCCCCCCTCTCCCCTCCCTTCCGCCGCCCGTCGCCCTCATTACTACCACACCGGTAATGAGAGACGCCAATTAACAGGACGTCGCGACAACATGGCAATTCACACTGCGCCTACGCACACCGGCGTCTAGAGAAATGGTTTATAGGGACCGCGTCTTGTTCGAGTTTGGGTATTGAAATATGGATTGAGCAGAAGTTAATGTTAATTAAAATTGTCACGAATTAAACTAAAACTAGACATATGAAAGACACGAGTTTGAAAACAGAACCTAACTTTGGCAACCGGACAAGAGTTGTCGGTTTTAAAGCTGCCGGTTTCTTTACTTTTTACGCCTCCAGAATCCCATCGAAGGTTCCAACTACAAAAGAGTGGAAGCTGTATTTTGTTAACTCAATTTGACACTACGATCTATAAAGAAGATCATCTTTGGAGATTGCGCCAACTCACGTGTTTCGCTGAGTTACCAACTCACTAGCACAGATCAGAATACAGACATGCAACCCCACCCAGCTATTAGGCAATCTCACAGATAGCGTAAGCTGCCCGGTAACGTATGTTTGTTATTTACTGCATTCGGCAGATAAGCCGGATGGGAGAAACGCTCCGAAGATATCAGGCCTGCGGCTTTAGTGAAGAGCTGAGCGAGTGGGACATTTTGTAAGATTAAAGCGGATCAAACCAGTATCGTGTGTGCTGACAGAATCTGCAAAGACATCTTATTGGCACTTATAGATACGATGTTATAATATTGTCATTAGATTAGATATAATATTTTTATCTACACACGTATCATAAACCCTCTTTACTGCGTTGAAAAACCTGCACGTTACGATCAGCATTATGTTAAACTACTTGGTAAAAACTCGTTTCGTATCTGGAAAACTACACATAATGGTCATTATGTGTAGTTTTTCTACATATAATGACATTCAAATTTCGAACGCCGACGCCCACCCGCGTGCCGTCCCTAGTTTGTCTGTGAAGTTGGTACTGACATTCAAATTTCGAACGCCGACGCCCGTCTGCGTGATGTTAGTACTAAAGAACAAGCTAAACAATTGCAGAACCACAATGCCGGTCAAACATGCGGTTCCTGAACACATCAAAGAGAGCTTATGATTTGTGTGTAGATAAACTAGTGTATGTAACTGTACATAATTAGGCATTCAAACTCTCGAGTGTTATTATTATGAAACTCGCCTTCGGCTCGTTTCATAAACCCACTCTCGAGTTTTAATGCCCTCCATTATGAGAGAACATTATGAGACATTGCTAACTCTAAGCCACGAAAGATACCCTGGTAACTGGCTGATATCGAGCTATCTTTGACATTCCATAATTATCAATATAAACTTTTGTACATTAATATACAGGCACATACATTGCTTCTGGGTCGAAACTGGGATACCCTGTGTCGTTGCAACCAAAAACAGCGACGTCACACGCATACCTATAAAATGCAACCTCTGGGTTTTCTGGGTTCCGTACCCGAAGGGTGCAAAACGGAAGTCCGTCTGTCACCAGGCTCTATCTTATGAGCCGTGATAGTAAGACAGTTGAAATTTTCATACATGATGTATTTTTGTTGCCGCTATAACAACAAATACTAAAAAACAGAATAAAAGAAATATTTAAGGGGGCTCACATACAACATTTTTTTCTCGTATTTGCTCGATATTGATAACGACAACAGGAAATAGGGATTCACAGAATATTAAGTTTTAAAATTAGTAAATAAATTAAAATAAAACAAATATTTAAGGGGGGCTCCCATACAACAAACGTGTTTTTTGCCGTTTTAATAGATAATGCTCGGACCCCTTCGTGTGCGAGTCTGACTCGCACTTGGCCGGTTTTTATTTTTCTACCTCCCCAGCCGGGATTCAAACCCTCAGACCCTCGAACGGCAACGCCACAGAGGTCATCATAATAAGTGTTTGACTTGCCTTTTATCTTTTGGTCCATATGTTCTTATTGGCCATGTAAAAAATCGAGGGTACCAAACTGAGAAAACCGTTTCCAGATAATTGTCTTCTTAAGTAAATCCCGTTATTACCATCAAAAAATATAACAGGATTACTGAAATAACCGTAAAAATATAGGGCCTTGCCACAAAAAAAAAACTACCGTTCAACACTTGTTTAAAAACAAAAACGTTTGGGATTTGACGTTTGTTTTGAGGTTAAATGATGTCTAATATTTTTTGCGGTAACATAGATAATGTCTCTCTCTCTCGTTCTCTACGGCGTAGTTTGTTCAAAAGCGTTTCTAAAAGGCTGTTCTGTATAACTGTCGAGTGTCAACAGTTGTTCTGTCAGTCGATAACGCAGACGTCAGTCGGAACTTAAACAAATATTAATGTTATTGTTTTTTAATTTTCTAATCGAACACAACCAGCCCCAAGTACAACCGTTCAAAAACTTTAAACACGTGACGTCACAGAGGTGATATTTTAAATAATGTTAAAATAGTAGTTTATGTGACTGCTACATAATGGAGGACATTAATACTCGAGAGTGCGAGTTTCATAATAATATCACTCGAGAGTTTTAATGCCTAATTATGTACAGTTACATACACTAGTTTATCTACACACTTATCATAAGCTCTCTTTGATGTGTTCAGGAACCGCATGTTTGACCGGCATTGTGGCTCTGCAGTTGTTTAGCTTGTTCTGTAGTACCAACTTCACGCAGACGGGCGTCGGCGTTCGAAATTTGAATGTCAGTACCAACTTCACAGACAAACTAGGAGCGTCACGCAGGCGGGCGTCGGCGTTAGAAATTTGAATGTCATAATATGTAGAAAAATTACACATTATGGTCATAATGTGTAATTTTTCAGATAAGAAATGAGTTTTTACCAAGTAGTTTAACATTATACTGATCGTAAGGTGCGGTTTTTGTACGCAGTAAAGAGGGTTTATGATACGTGTGTAGATAAAAGTAATAAGACATCCATCGCTCGAAATATTCAAATGAGTTTCTTAAAATAGCCTAAATTTTCATGAAAAAATATAAAAATTAGTACGTATTTTTAGCAGCACAATCCGTAGCGTACTAAATGATCTGTACAGCTTCTCATTCGAGATGATCTTCTAATGAAGAATAATGATGGAAGTGACTATTTAGAATTTGTCTCAGTGGGTTTTGTAAGGAATAAGAACTTAACTTACTAAATGTGGGTACAACTGTGTCTTTGCTACCTCGTATGTGTAAAGGCGTCATGCTATGTTTTTTTTGTATGTCACACCCATGCGAAGTCTGCGCTCCTAGTATGTGACTTGCGCCTGAGTTCGTCGGCTTTCAATTCCCGCTAATCGCTCCGGCTATCACTCTCGCCCGCAACCTCGGTGACAGTTACCTCGGGTCTAGCTCATTTAACGTGTTTTAAGGTCGGTACCACATTGAAGCGTGTACCGATATGATGCTTATTTAGCATCTTTTCAGCCCTTTGAGCTCGACTTGAGATAATGGTGGGAATAAAGTTGCTGTTGGGGTTTTGGGTCCATATTTTTTTAGGGATTCTAACTGCTAACACTTTCCCCTGCCACTAACTGACACCCTATTAAAGAAAGGACATTATAGGTAGTATAACAAAAACAGCGACAACACAGCGTCACGCCTTTTCCCAAACGACGTGGCAGAGGCACTATTGTGCCCACTTTGATCCAGTTATTCAATACTATAATATAATACCTTGGACACTATTTATACACATTGATCTAGCCCCAAACTAGGATTCCCTGTATCTTGGATACTAGACAACGATACACATACTTATATAGATAAATACTATACTTAGATAGATAAACAACCATGACTAGGGTACAAACATCCGTTCTCATCAAACAAATATTTGCCCCCTCCGGGATACGAACCCGGGACCCTTGGCTTCGTAGGCAGGGTCACTGCCGACTCGGCCATTCGGGTCGTCGAACTCCATTTTGCATGACAGGGGGCAAGTCCTACGGATATATGAAGGTTTCTCTTTCAATGAGAAAAATTCTGAGCAGGTTTTTTAAAAAATTTATGAATGTGGTAAATATGGTACCATGACATTCTTTCGGGATCCGTACCCAAAGGGTGCCAAACGAAACCCCTAAGCCTCCGCTGTCCGTCTGTCCTGACAGCGGGCTGTGTTTCATGAACCGTAATAGGAAGAGTGTTGAAATTTTCATAGAATGTTCATTTCTGTTGCCACTACTGCAATAAATAATTAAACTCACGATATTTTATGACTGAAAAGGGGTCCCCATACAAGAGATGCGTTCCTGCTTCTGCGAATTGCCAAAACATCATCATTCAAATATCATCACAAACTTGCCGTACCCAACATCGCGACGCGATTGGCACAATTGGTAAGACGTCAGTTCTGCAATCTGTTTATGGGACTGGTTTCGTAACCTCGGACATATATTTTGGCGTTTTTGTTCTTTAGTCCTTTCTTGGGTTTTCTGGTACGATGGTACGAAACGATTCGTGTGCGAGTCTGACCCGCACTTGACTGTTTTTTGTTTGGTTAATTGTTCTCTTTCCATATATAGCACATTCATCATGCGCCAAAGGAAAAATCTTGAAGAAATGCAGCACCATCTGTTGTATTTTGAAGAAACCTGCACTGAATGTATCATATTCTATAAAATTTCTATCCTATCGTAACCGCTATCGGTTACATTCCAGTTCCAATCGAACTTCAGGTCAACCATCTTTCAAAAACTGTTGTCAGCCCGAATGGCCGAGTCGGCAGTGAGCCTGCCTATGAAGCCAGGGGTCCCGTCAAACGTCCAAGGCAAACACTCCGGAAGCTTAGGTGAATATTAGAGGGGGCGAGCACAACGAAGCGCCCGAATAGTCTTCATGTTAGTTTGACATGTAAGAACAAAAGAAACGTAAAGTCTGTCGGTAAACTGTCGGTCTAGTTTACAATTTGTCGATAGTTTACTATATTAATTTACAAGCTATCGATGAATTATAAACTGTACCATACTGCTTACAATATAACGCGTTAGTTTATAATAAAAACCGCTAATTGTGAACTGGTTTAAGCTTGATTTGCAAAGGACATACCAGGGCAAACACGGTAGCTTAGGTGAAGACTAGAGGGGGCGAGCATAACGAAGCGCCCGAATAGTCTTCATGTTAGGTTGATATGTAAGAACAAAATAAACGTAAATTCTAAACCCTGTCAGTCTGGTTTACAATTTGTCGATAGTTTACAAACTAACGCGTTAGTTTACAATCTTACGTTTTTATCTCGTTAGTTTACAAGTAATCGATAAATTATAAACTGTACCGTACTGCTTACGATATGACGAGTTAGTTTATAATAAAACCGTTAAATTGTGAACTGGTTTAAACATGAGTTGCAAAGGAAATTCCAGGGAAACACCAGGAACCAACACTAGTAGCTTAGGTGAAGACTAGAGAGGGCGGGCGCAGCAAAGCCCCCAAATAGTCTTCGTGTTAGGTCGACATGTAAGAACAAAAGATACGTAAAATCTAAACCCTCTCGGTATGGTTTAAAATTTATCGATAGTTTACAAACTAACGCGTTAGTTTATAAACTAACGGTTTTGACAATCTTACGGTGACATATATACTTCTTAAACAATCGGTAGCAGCTTTTCACATAAAAGCTCCAAATACCACTAAAATGCAGTGTAAAGCTTACTTTATACGTTTGGAAGCGGTACTCAATTTTATTTAATGTACATTTTATAGTCCGATATTTTCTTTCATAAAATTAAATTGAGTGTCAGTTTTACAGAGTATAAAAGAGGTTTCTGTAAGTAGTTTGACCTTTATCATCACAAAGGTTACGATCTACACTACGGCTCTTATTGACAAAATATACAATGTAACATAAAAGTGCACTTTTGTACGTTGTTGTACCCATTTACTCACTTTTGCCCAATTTCCGCATCTTGAGTTTGATCTGTTAAACTGTGCGAGTTATATTATACTTAGAAATAGCGGAAAAAATCGCGGTGCAGTTGCAACGGGTACAATTGAGCCAAACCCCACCACGCGGGCTCAGTGCTGGTTGATGGAGTGACGTGGGAATGGCCAGAAGTTTTTAAGCTGCCCTGCCCTTTATAGGGTTCCACAGAGAAACAAGGAACCCTTATAGTTTCGTCAAGTCGGTCTGTCTGTCTGTCCGTCCGTATGTCACAGCAACTTTATGCAGAAACTATTAAGACTACTCAGTTGAGACTTGGTATGTAGATGTATTTTGTGAACTGCTTTAAGATTTTTATACATAAATTTAAAAATTAAAATAATTAAAGGGGGCTCCCCATACATGGAACTGAAACCAAATTTTTTTTTTCATCAAACCTATCTATAGATAGGTCTTTAAAATGACCTTAAGGTTCCTCAAACCATTTTCCTCAAAGTAAATCTTTAATGAGACAAACCATTCCAAACGAAAATTGGTTTGAACAAAATAGAATAAGCAGTTTTTAAGATATATAACATTTATTTAAAACCGCAAAGATAACTTTGTCATTCATACAAACACTATGAAAAACAAAGTTACAACACAGACATCCAGTCACATAATTACTTGCTACAACGGAACCCTTGTCCGGTTGAGTGTCCGACTCACACTTGGCCACTTTTTATGGACTATAAGACATACAAGAAATATTTATTCCTATAGCTGTAATACCGTGGCCACCATTACCTCCCAAGAAAGTCCATTCCTTTTGTCAATAACATAAATGAATTCATAAACCACAGATTATGTAAATAACTACAATTACAATTATACTTATCGAATAACGATAATTCAATCCCGAGTAATCCATTTAGTATAGGAGAGAGTTTTCGAAATTATCTCATCATTACGATATCTGTGAACATAATTTGTATAACAAATAAGCCACGGTGGGATACTTATAGTAGAGTGTCAGTTTGGTCTGTATTGATATGACCCAGTGGTACCACAAGAAATCATCCTCTATGTCTATGCTATAACCAGTTATTTTCGGGCATCGTAATATCTTGTCTTTCTTAAGACTAGCAGAAAGCGCAGAATTGCAGATGTGATATCTCTTGAGAACTTAATGCAATTTATTTGATTTTTTGAAAATAAGTTTTCAATTATATGATTCAATGGAAACTAAACATGAACTTAAATTACTAGGTCAAAGTTTATAGGTGTTTTGCATTTTGGTCCATCCGTCTTGGAGAAATCGCTAATCATACATTAAAAACCGGTCAAGTGCGAGTCTAAATCGCGCACGAAGGGTTCCGTACCACCGTTCAATGGAAGCGATGGTGTGGAGTGAATAGTTTGGATTTTACACAGCAAAATATTGTTTATAAAGTTATTGGTGCGGTTACTTTCACACTCCATGTACGTAACCAGGTGCATCCATAAGTTTGTATGTGGTATTGAAAGAATTGTTGTATGGGAGCCCCCTTAAATATTTCTTTTATCCTGTTTTTTAGTATTTGTTGTTATAGCGGCAACATAAATACATCATCTGTGAAAATTTCAACTGTCTAACTATCACGGTTCGTGAGATACAGCCTGGTGACAGACGGACGGACGGACAGCGGAGTCTTAGTAATAGGGTCCCGTTTGGAACCCTTCGGGTACGGAACCCTAAAAAAACATAGATGCCGATGAATTGTGAACCCCCTCCTTTTGTAAAGTAGTTTAAAATAGACTATCTGTGCTTCGGTTTCATACTACTTTTTGTTACACATATGTACATAGTAGTTAAACATGATTATTATTTCCGTACCACTAGGACATTACAACAGGGTACAGTACGTCGCATTCTTGTAAAAGACGTTATTCTCAGTTAAAAAACATCTTAAATCATTCGAAGCATACTAATGATCAACGATTAGGTGAAATAAATAGCTCAAATGATAATTTATTGAAATCTTCTTCGAACTGATTCGATTTCGTAGTCTTTAGGCATTCTTTCAAAGAATTCTTCGTAAAGCTATTTAAAGACCTGGATACTTCGATTATTCTTGGCGATAAGCTTAATTTAGAGTTTTGAGCACTATTAAATAATGATTTCCGTTTTACGAACCGATGAAGAATATAAAAGTATATAGGTGTCGTAATTAAATCAAAGAATTAACTATATCATGAAATAGCTAATCATGGTTGAACTTTCATTGAACGAAGTAATATTTTAGTGTAAAACACTGTGGTAGCTTAGGTGAAGACTAAAGAGGACGAGCGCAGCAAAGCCCCCGAATAGTCTTCGTGTTAGGTCGATATATAGAACACAAAAACACCAGGTAGAACTGAATACAAATGCTTTTAAAAAGACATGTTTTCGTGAAATTCAACTCTTTCTGACCATTTCATTAAATAATTGACTATATCATGAAATGGTTGGCCATTTCATGAAAAGATCAATCCATGGTTGGCTATTTCATGAAATGATCAAATTCTAGGATACAGCGACGACATGTATATGTCACCGTAAGATAGTGAAAACCGTTAGTTGATAAACCATAGTTGGTCAACTATCGACAGATAGTAAACGAGACCGCCAGGGTTTAGAATTTAAGTTTCTTTTGTTCTTACATGTCAACCTAATACGAAGACTATTCGGGGGCTTCACTGAGCTCGCCCCCTCTAGTCTTCACCTATGCTACCGCAGTGTTTGCCCTGGTATTTCGTTTGCAATTCAAGTTTAAACCAGTTTACTATTTAACCATTATAACCCTCAGTTTATCAACTAACGCGTCATATAGTAAGCAGTACGCTACAGTTTACCATCTGTCGATAGTTGACCAACTAACACGAAAAAAAACCGCTTGTTTATCAACTAACTTTTTTTTTGGTTTTGACTATCTTACGGTGACAGATATAAAGTCTTTCCGTATACGGGGTGCCAGAGGTACCGTGGCGCATACGTTTCGCCATTTATTCAATTGTGCATGTTGAGTAACAGAGGGCTAGCCCATCGTCAACTATGGAGCCATGAATATTTTCCTTCCGATTTTTTCCATCACCGTTAGAACGTCCGTATAAAGTCCTGTCGGTTTTACCACAAAAAAATGAACTCCTGATCAATACTTGTTTAAAGACAAAAATGCATTGAATTTGACTTTTTTTTTAGGTTAAACTATGATTAACTATGATCAAACCATGGTAAACATGTTGAAGATTGTATGGCTGGTAATTCAACATACCTTTTCCCGATGCCACCCTATTGCCGCCGCTTTGAGAATACTATCTACTATGAAACATAAACATAAATATAAACATTTATAAACAGGCACATACATTTATTCCAACCCCACACTAGGATACTCTGTGTCGTAGGAACCAGAAGCAGCGACATCACACACATATAAACATCCAAGACCTGGGATTTTTTCTTTATCCCCAGCCGAAGATCGAACCCGGGAGCTCTCGCATGGTAGGCAGAGCTATAACCCCAGCGGCATAGAGTTCGTCATTCATATATTACTAAGATACAACGTTCCATTACATAAGGTCAAGGCAACTTTCACCGTAGGCTTAAAGGATGGTCTTTGGTTTAATGCGAGTCTAAATATATTAGAGCGCGGGTCATGACCTGACCCTACTCTTGTAATTGATTGAATACTTATAATGAAAGTGCTTAGGTTATAGGTTCCCCATTGTTTGTACAAATTACTCTTACATAGTAAACATTTATGGACTCACAAGAGGTAGGCCGTTGCCCAGCAGTAGAACAATAGACACCATATTTTTTTTAAACCGCTCTCATAATTGACTAAAACCTTGTTCAGAATGTAACCTGTATTTTTCTGAAAACAGCATCAAAATCGGTACCAGAAGCGAGATAATGACGGACAAACTTACATACAAACGTACAGGTCAAACTGAGAACCTCCTTTTTTGAAGTCGGAAAAAATTAAAAGCAACAAATATAATGATCACCAAAATATTTTTTTCCTTCCCAAAATGGATAAATGAACACCAAAAGTTGCAAAAAATATCAGGGCAAAATACTGCGGTAGTTCGTGTTAGGTTGAACATGTAAGAACCACAAAAAATACTCAAAACATAAACTTAAGTACACAAAAAATAAAAAGGAGTTTGGTGATCTTTTATCCATTCTGGCAGTCATTTCGAATTTATTGGTAGTAAAATAGGTGCATTTTTGGTAATCGTTTCAACATAAGCCAAAATTAAACGAGGGGCTCTGTGAGCTACAGGCTCCGCATGCGACATGGGAAATTTGTGTTTTTTAGGGTTCCGTACCCGAAGGGTTCCAAACGGGACCCTATTACTAAGACTCCGCTGTCCGTCCGTCCGTCTGTCACCAGGCTGTATCTCACGAACCGTGATAGTTAGACAGTTGAAATTTTCACAGATGTTGTATTTATGTTGCCGCTATAACAACAAATACTAAAAAACAGGATAAAAGAAATATTTAAGGGGGCTCCCATACAACAATTCTTTCAATACCACATACAAACTTATGGATGCACCTGGTTACGTACATGGAGTGTGAAAGTAACCGCACCAATAACTTTGTAAACAATATTTTGCTTTGTAAAATCCAAACTATTCACTCCACACCATCGCTTCCATTGAACGGTGGTACGGAACCCTTCGTGCGCGATTTAGACTCGCACTTGACCGGTTTTTTCTTTACGTTTTAACTCCACAGCTCCGAACCCTTGAAGTTTATCGGATGATCAAGTGGAATAATTATCAATCAATTATGGCCTGTAATATCTATAGCAGATGATTTAAGCATCGTCCGAGGTACATGCTCACTCGTGACTATACAGCCCGATCCTGGAGCGGCAGACACGTCCACGTGCACGACACACATGTTGTGTCGCTGCTGATGCTGGTGGTGCGTGCGGACTAGGTGGTACAGCAGGTCGTGGCTGGCTGGCTTTATGTCGACTGGACATGAGTAGAGGCCACTGTAGTGTTCTACCCAAGGTTGAGCTGGTGATGATATGATAGTGCCATCAGTCTCCTTAGAACCAAGAGATTTCTTATGTCCGAATAAACTCTGCCGATATTATCTGTGTCTTGTGCTTGGATACTTTGGCAGAGTTCCTCCCAGTATGTGTTAGCGTAAAAACGCGTACTATGCTGGAGAGATGCTTTCGCCTTAGTGGTCTGAGCACGCGTCCTATCATAGGGGTTAAGCCGCTAGTTCAGGGCTGCTGAGCATTTATCGTCCATAAAGGGTTGCATAAGTTCTTGATCATCCGGGAACCAGTCTGTGGATTGAAATTGCGTGTAGCCAAAAACACTGCACGCAGTGTCGGTGAATAGGATTTTAATAGTCTCCCGCTCATCCTCGATAGACGCGGTTTTGTCCCAGGTAGGTACTTGGTGTACCTTGGTCCTCAAAATCTCCACTGTCTCAGGGAATTTGTTGATGCTTAGATACATGTTCTTCTTTCCCGGGGGTTTATTTGAAGAGTGAATCTTTTTGGGAACAAGGCAACTCACTGTCACAGCCAGGGAGTGTTCTCTGTCACAGTCTGCGCTATGAAACGAGCGTGTATGGAGAATTTCTTTTAAGTCTTTCTTCCGAGTTATGGCAAGATTGAGGTGATGTCAGTGTTTGTAGTGGGGATGCATCCAAGAGACTTTTTTCGTAAACTTGCCTCTAAAATATGTGTTGGTAATGCACAGCTTGTGTTTAGAGCAAAACTCCAACAAAAATTGTCCCTTGTCATTTTGCTTTCCCAAGCCGTGGCCACCTAGGCAATCAGGCCAGGAGATGGTGTCCTGTCCCACACAGGCATTGAAGTCTCCCAGGAGAAATAGTTGGTCACCCGGAAGCACTCCCCGCACTGTTTCATCTAGTTGGACGTAGAACTTGTCTTTGGCTACAGATGTTGAGGGAAGAGTTGGGGCATATGCTGAAACAATGATAACGAACCCGCACTTGGTGTTAAAGCCCAGGACCATTATGCGCTCCGAGATACTTATAAGACTCTCAACCGAGGATAGAAAATCATTGCTGATTGCGAATCCTACTCCGTGCTCGCGAGTATCGGATGCATCTTTACCCTTCCAGAAGAAGGTGTAATGTGCTTTCCGTATAGACCCCTCATCATCGATCCTGGCTCTGCGTCGACGACGGCTATTTTATGCAGGTCTTGTGCGCAATCTGAACTTCCACTGGTGTTCGGGAAGCCTGTCCTCATTGTTCGGACATTCCATGTAGCAAAGCGCATGTAAGTAGGAGGGGTGGGGGGGGGGGGGGGGGGGGGGAAGGGTTTATTTTTTATTTTCTTATTGGCAGGTGTATGAGGCGCAGCGCTGGTCATATAGTTTTGGCTAGTATAAGGGTGTACGGCCCTTGCGAAACAAACCGACGCCGAGACAGACCAGTACCTTCACGACCGAGAGCTGCTCAGCTTAAAGCGGGCGGTAACTGGTCAATGGATCTGCGATGGACACTCCCACTGTCGAGAGCGACCCCTGGCGTCCACACCTACGCCCATTTGTGCGGACTTCTAACCCGTCACTGTCACTCCACATGTTGTTTTCCACCTGATCGGATGGGCTAAGTGTCCTCTCCACTTAGCCCATCCGACCAGGTGCTACGCCTGGGACGTAAGTAAGGCTAGACATGCTTGCCTAGCACACGTGCCACCCTCTCGACCTAGCTGGTGTGATCCACAGGTTGCAAGAATCTGCGGCTTTCGTCTGACGGAAATGCCATACCGGGTTTGCTTCCAGAGTTTTTCTTCTCCTGAACAGATTCCAGATTATGCGGTCTATTTCCACGAAGAGTAGTGAGGATCCAAGGTATTGACTGGATTCCTTTTACTCCCGTATTTTGTACCTTAGTCGCCTTTTACGACACCTCGGTAAGAATTAGGATGATGCTATTCTCTCGGCGGACACCAATAAAAACAAATAACCCGACTGCATTTTCTTTCATTACCACAATCAAACTTATGAATGCAGCTGGTTATTTACAAGCAGTATGAAAGTAGCCGCACCAATAACTTTGTAAGATACATCTTTGATCTAAAATCCAATCTATTAACTGTTCAGTAAATTTATATAGTCACTTTCCCGGTCTCCACAAATCCAACGACACCTCATTTGTTAAAATCTGTCAAGCCGTTCCGGATGTAGTAGTTTTTTTTTTCAACCCCAAATCTCCGAAAAATCCTAAAACTTAGTCGACAACAAAAATCCATGTCCTGCTTACTAAATTTCATGAGAATCGGTTGAGAAATGCGACTTGTGGAGGAGAAAAGCCGGACAGAAATCCAGATATACGAAAGCATTTTTGCCCAAGCTGAAAGGAGATGCTTTGCTCGCTCGGTCAATAAATAAACAAATATAGCTCATTATAGTCTCACCGAGAGCCACCGGGAGCCCATCTTAACTCGACGTGTGTCCGTTTACATGGAAAATTACAGGTACAATATCTTAAAATATTGCATTAACACATTAGCAATAATTATAATAGATAATGAAATACGTTAGACTATCTGCTTACTATAAATTAGATTAAAACGTATAATTTTCACATATAATAGGACCTTTAATGATCAACATTTTTTATAATATTGTCACTTCACATACCAACCTTGCATGGTACGTGAATATATCATGGTATGTGAATATTATCATCAAAATCATCACAGAGATCCTGACCAAATCGTAAAATATAGTATGCAAAATGACGAATCTCTTTGTTTTTAATTAAACAAGTTAAGTTGAACAGAGATTTATTTTTTGTGGTAAGACCTATGTTACATATGTTATGTTATACCAGAATAATTAAGAAAAGGGGGATATTGTTGCTCATGTCGGCAGAAAATACTTGGATCTCACCACCCTGCAAGTTTCCCCTGGGTCACTTCCCAGCGAGCGACAAATCACTATGCCCAAATACATTGAATGCTATAAAACGTGATATTGGCGAAGTAAAACTAGTTGATAAAATAATAATTTTGAGTATGCCGCCATATATGAATCAGTGCTTTATTGTAAAGTGCATGGCAAGAGTATCGCTACGCTCAGGATTCTAAAGTTGAAATCGCTTCGCTCTGGACTCAATACCATGCCGTCACACCAAATATATATTTTTTATAAAGTACTCTTTCCACCATTTCAACGTAACTTTACTACAATACTCCTACATTTTATTAGGTATCCAAGGTGGTACAAGGATTTAATGACACATAAATTGCAAATTTATTACAACAATTAATTTTAAATCGATAAACATCCTGTAAGCGGCGGCGACTAAATTATCTATTACAATCGTTATAGCTGTAAAATTAACATCCAATTATAATATTTGAACGGTTATTTGTTTACTTAACTTGAATTGAAGTGCATTAGGTAGGTCAGGTACATAAATTCATAACTGTATTCTCCATATCAGTTGGTCAGAAGGATCATATTGTATTTTTCCACATTATTTGCTTCGTGTTCGGTTGCTAGGATCTTGGTCACAAAGGCGGCAGCCAGAACAGCCATTGGACAGTCTCTTTGTCCGTAGAGTGGACATTTTAAGGATCCACAACCGAAGAGTGCCAAATGGGTATTTATTACTAAACCACCCGCAGTTGTCCATCTGTCTGCCGAACCGTAACAGTGTTGAATTTTTCACAGAACGTGTATTTCTGTTGCTGCTACGGCAACCAATAATAACCACACGAAATTAAAAAAAAATAAGGGGCATCTCCAAGAGATGTGTTTTTGTATCTATCCTTGTATCATGGTGAGTAACCCATCGAATGGGAGTCCGACTCCCACATGACAGTTTTTATTGTAGTTCGCCCTCGGTCTACCATAGATGACAGTCTACCGTTGGGTAGGCCATGCTCTGAATGAAGTTCTATACTATTATTGAGTAACTATGTACTTTGTTGAACAACTGTGATAGTATAGTAAATTATACCTGCCTAATTATACATACATTTACATCTGGAGCATTGCGTTATATGGCAGCGAAACCTGGACCATGACACAACGAGACCGAGAAAGATTGGAGCGTTCGAGATGTGGTGTTGGAGAAGGATGGCAAGAATCAGTTGGATGGAAAGGAAAAGCAACGAGGAGGTGTGGCAGTTGGTTGGGGGAAAAAAATCTTTGTTGAAAGCTATTGAGAATAGATGCTGCTAATAAGATGCTGGTACACCTGATACGGCACGACAACTTCCTCCAAACTATACTGGAAGGTCAAATAGAGGGAAGAAGGAAGAGAGGTAGACCACGGAGAACCTACATGGACCAAGTGAAGGAGAAGATAAATGTAGTGTCGTATCGGGACGTCAAGGAGAAGGCGATGTGTAGAATAGTGCATAGAAAGGAACTCCACCCACAAGAGCGTAGCTCTTAAATAATGAATGAATGAAAATTAAACATAATCTCCAAGTAGTGACGCCGTTCTGGCCCTGCCCCTGCCGCACTATGCTGGTGGTGCTCATCGCTCTGCTGCACTGCGATGTTACCCTCTCTGGCGTACTCTGGTCACTGCCCTACCCGCGCAATTAATTGCCATGCCCGTAGTCGTGGCTATTGGGCGATATTGCAGACCTTCATAACGTTATAAAATTTAACGTTATATTGTGTTATGTAAAGTTATAATTATAATCAATTAGTTTCGTTATTGTAGCGCTATTATAACGTTATGATAACAAAACTGAAGGAGAAACATAACGAAATCAAATTAACGTCATGAATAAAGTTATTGCGCTGTTGCCGTACGCTATGTCTGCTGTGTGTTGTTTAGGTACTTACACTACTCACGCGAGCAATGCGTAAACAGATAGACTATTACGAAGGAGTGTGGACGTGAAAGAGATGCCCTATCGTTATAAATATATATATATATACATTAAAATTTTGTACATACCGTTACTGAATATAGCGCTATAAAAATATGATGATAACGTTATAGCCGTATACCGTTATGGAATTATAACGTTATAAGACGCCTTCCATAGCGCTATTATGCATAACGTTATGAGGATAATAACGTTATATGAAGGTCTGCGATATTGTCCTTTGACTCGCGCCAAAACACCAACAAAGCAGAGAGCGGTGGGCATGCCTCCTTTCCTCGTTACTTCCCATGCCGCCATTCACTGCCACCCCGTATGGGAAATGACGAGTGTGTATGTAGATATACAATCACATACCTACAACACAGGGATCCTGTAAGTACACTGGCCTGCAGAACTAAGTGTCACACTTTTAAAATTGCAATAACTTTTTTAAGTAAACAAGATATACTTTCGAAATAAAAAGGACTCGAAAAAGAGTTTAAATTTGTACTATAGTTTCAAAGAAAGCCGATAAAATGTTCTATACAACTGTTTTATTTCAAATCTCTTAACTGCTATAGTTTAGAAAAATAAATAAAAAAGTGTAGTACTTAGATTTGCAGGCCAGTGTCATGAATACTCGTAGAATAATAAACAGAATATATTATCATGTCTCGTTACAAAGTAGTTTTACGGTAATAGGTCTTAAAGCTGTTTATAACGTTTGAGCTTAGACCATTTTACTAATGGTACATGAGCGTTAGCGGCTAGTAAACTCATAGCATTTGCATCGATTTACATGAGTTTTGTCATGATCGTAACGGCCGGATTCATAAACTGCTGCTTATGTTAAGTGCAACTTAAATGTAAGTATAGCATAGTAAGTAGCGCTGCCGTTTCCCTGACGATGTCTCTCGCCGGCATGGTTTGTGTGGGCCGGCATGGTTTGAGTGGGCCGGCATGATTTTGAGCGGGCCGGCATGATTTTGAATTAGACCGGATGCACGACGGACAATTCAATGTTTGACGGACTCAAAATCATGCCATCACTGTCTCTCGCAGGGGAACTGACAGCGTCAGCATGATATTTAAGCGGTACTTAATTTTAGCAGCAGTACGATTCTAACCCTTACATAGTCAAAGAAACATAAACATTCATATACATGCACACACCTTACTTTTGGCCTCACATTAGCATACCCTGTTTATATAGGCACATACATTGGTTCTGGCCCCATACTAGGATACTCTGTGTCGTAGGAACTACTAGAAACAGTGACATCACACACATATAAACATCCAAGAGATGTATTTTTTTTTCCCCAGCCGGGATTCGAACGAGAGACCTCTCGCTTCGGATACAGAGCCTAAAACCACAACGCCACAGAGGTCGTCAATCGTAAATATAAACATCAAACCAAGACCCGACTTGTTATTTTCCTGCCCTTAAAGCCCGTAATTTTAGCTAAAGTTATTTGAGTTGAGTACCGTAATTACAGAAAAATCATACACCGACTATGTAATTCAATACACTGTAATAGTGTATGATTACCTTGGTAATGAGTTGGACACCGGATGGACAGACAGACGGACAGACAACAATGCGACATGCTCTGTGGCTTTGGTATAGTAACTTCGTTGGAGCACCTCTTTTGTTGTTTTAGGGTACCGTGGCAGCAAACGCTGGCCGAAAAGTTCATAGTTCACCTTTGAGCATTTCGATCTATATCTTAAAGAATTAACAGGCAGGACAGTAATTACTTAAAGATCCTTGAATGGTTGAGTTCGACTTGTTTTTAAAATCAAAATCAAGTATTTTTTCAGTAAAATGTTCTATCGTCGAAATTTAGGATATTTTCCCTCCATGTGGCTTAGCCGTAGGATACACAGTCTATCCAGTCTAACTACCAACCAAACAAACAAACTTTTTTTTATGTAGCCGTAATTCACTGCTGGGCAAAGGCCTCCGCCTCCTGGGTCCACATAACCATAGGCAGTGCCACCTCCGGCCACGTGGTCTGAGAACGACGAAATCGACGAGCTTATATGAAGTCCTGTGAGAATGAACAGGATTCGAGAAATGTGTGCATACATCGTAGCAAGTGAACATTCTAAGTCTCTTCAAAAAAAAAATGCGAGAAAACATTAAATGGAACACGGAACACTTTAAGTTAAACCATTGTGCGCTCTTGGCCGGTATCCTATGTTAATGTTGTTGAATCAGTTAAATTCTCATCAGAGATAACGGTTCTGGCATTTGGGAGCTCAAATAAACTGTCATAAATGTTTCAATTATTATGTGAGTCACTCTGAACAACTTTAAACTTTAACAGATCCGGTGCGAAATTGTAATTTTATGTATTGTGAAAAACAGATTTTGTAATATCTTCGGGAGACTTTTCTAGATTATTTCATTTCATCTTATTTGGAGCAAAAATAATCAAATTACGTTTACACGTTAGCGAATGCAATCTGACACTCATGATCATCAAGCTAGCATAAAGAAACAAATGTTGATAACTTAAATAAATAAATATCTTTAGATTTACTTAAGTAAATAAAATGCGTCGCAAGATAAATTACTTATCTCATTGGTCAGCACCGGGATTAGAACCTGCTTCAGCTACGTGAGAAGCGGGCGTGAAACCACTAGAACACGGATCATTTCCTTACCTCTGATTTCAGTACTGAGAATTTCACTGATCCAATTTTTGTATCATTCTTTCTCTGCAGATGTCACAAAAGAGGACAGGTCATAACGATACTTAAATATTAACTTAGTGAATTTCTCAACTCAGAATCTGGAACTTAGTTAGTTAGTCAGTCACTAGTCACTCAATAAACGGGGATTCGAACCCAACGTCAACAGCTGGACCAAACGAAAACAAACACTCACTCAGGCCTAATTAAGCTATAATGGCCGACAAATATTGAACCTGTCAATGTCAATGTTTGTCGAAACACTCAAGGACTTATTAGTGGAGCTACTTGTTTAGTATAGTCAGCATCAGAACTATAAGAGCACGCAAGCTACTCTATAAGGTCTACACATAATAAATAACTAGAAATGAAAACAAATAGATACATAGAAGATAGATATTTATTAGAAGCAACTTTATCAAAATCAAATCAGTTAGTTTGTATTACCATGTATTACTATAGGAACCCAAGTCACGTAAAGCCCAAAAAAATAAATAAAAATAAACAATTTTATGTTATATAAACAGACTCATGCATTGCTAATGAAATAGGTATTTATAAAAGGGACCTAGGTTTTATTTTATTTTATGTTAGCAGTCTAGGTATCATGCCACGAACTATATTCCTTGCCAGCACGAATGAAAGGGAAGCCAGGGTTCGTTCATATCTTATTTCTACCCCTACTCAAAATTGGTAACAACCAATATCTAAACGTTTGATCCATAGATAATCGTAGTAATTATTGGTTGCAGACAAACGATCAATCAATCAAAAATAAGTATTTGAAAAATAATGCGACGTCATCTTTGCGATCTTTTCATCCGATCTTCAAGGCGTTTTATTCGATCTGGGGTATCGATCGTATGAGCTTGAATAATAATAATAATAATAAAAAAATAAAAAATAAAATTAATTGCAAGAACTTATATTTAAATATTACAGCCAGACTATTTTCATAAAGCAGTCCAAAGACCAAGCTAAGCATTTAAAATGTGTGTGATACTGGCTGCTCACATTTACAACATTAGAGTCTAGAAACTGAAATGATTAAAAACAATTTATATTATAGTATGTAGCCATATTTTACCGTAATTTTGCGGTTCTGTCGGTGAGATGCGCATGAGTTGTGTGTGTTCGATACAGATGTCAATTGTGTGAGTGTAGATTTCATTTTATTATAGAGAAAATACTTTCAGTTTGCTCGTAGTCTAGTGTTAACCTCTCAAAAACCGAGGGCAGTTGGGACGGGATTTTGAGCCTTATGCCATGGTAATTAAATTTAAAACCTATAACAGAAAAGTGGCGTTAGCCGCCGGTGGTATTCAAGAGATTAAAAGCCGGTAAGTTATTATTTGCTTACATTTAAATCTACATAGGCCGAAAATGTTATTATAGTGTTTATGAACAATGTTGTTTGTAGAGCCTGGGACCTTGAAAGGCAAGAAATCGGTTCAAAAAGAAACTTCTGCTTCTTACAATAGCGCATACAGCAACATTTCGCCGGTTTTTACCCGACTACGGCGACCGCCAAAAGGAAGGGTAATGATTTTGGCAGTCTATGTATGTATGTGGGTGGGTATGTATGTATGTCCAATCGTAGCGCCTAAACTACTGAACCGATTTTAGTAAATGAGGTGTCAATAGATTTGTAATAATTCTGCGGGTGACATAGGCTATGTAGATCGGATGTGGCACCCTCTAGCGGCCATGAAAAACTCTGTTTAGTTAGGTAAATGTTTGGTACTCTATGATAGCTAGAGAGTTGAAATTTTCACAGATGATGTGTTTCTGTTGCCGCTATAACAACAAATACTAAAAACAATAAATAAAAAAAATATAACTAAAAAAAAACTATAACCCGACTACGTGAGTTAAGAGGTTTAAAAAGTGCGAAACAAGGAAATATTTCAGAAAGAAGTCAAGAAATGCGAAGGTACAAAAATGGTCGAGGTAGAGCCGGGGTCTCGTGGAGAATGAGAATACAGTAGGTGCGACCACGGCTCTACCTCGACCATTTTTGTACCTTCAGTCAGTCAGGTTATAGTTTTTTTTTACTTATATATTTTTTTATTACTGATTTCAGTCGAGTAGGGAATGAGAGAGTGTTGTTTCAGTACCGTAGGTAATATGTACAGTTGTCTGACGGTAAGTGTGCCTGAAATTTCATGTAGTATCCTAGTTAGGAACCAGTATGGTTCCCAACTAGGACACTACACGGTGGAAGCTGATTTTAGAATAAGTCTATGAGCTTGTTCCACAATTGGGATCCACCCAGCATGTAATTCCGTATATCCGGTATATTTATTTAGTTAATTTATCATTGGCAATGTGTAGTAGTTGCTTAAAGACCTAGGCTAATTTTCTTATAAGCTTGGATATATATTGTGCTTGCTTGCTAAATGTCAGGTTGCAATCTATGGTTATACCTAGGTATTTAGTTAAACACAAACATAAACATTTACATACAGGCACATACATTGCTTCTGGCCTCACACTAGAGTACCCTGTGGCGTGGCAACCAGAAACAGCGACGACACATTGAAGAACTGGGGTTTTTTTTTTCACCCCCAGCCGGGGACCGAAGCCAAGACCTCTCGCATGGTAGGCAGAGCCACAACCGCTGCGACACAGAGGTTCGTCAAGTTGTTTTGGTCCTAGGCATATTAGGACAAGTACAGGTATTGTTAGGAGGATAGGAGCATTTATGGGAAATTATTATTGAGTTTTGGCACATGTTAGTGCATAACGCCTGATTGACAATTGAGAATATTATGTATGTAGTTTTATCTTAATTCAAAAGATCAAAAAATCGAAGTCTGAAAAATCGATCTCCGATTAATTCGATTCAGATTTGCCAACTCTTCGTCTAACTGGAGTAATAGTATGTGAGGTAGCCCTTATAACAATGCATAAGGTGATATGCAAGCATTTTTGTTGAATGATGATCTAGTTAAACCTTCTTGAGGAATCATTTCCATAGCTGCCAGTAGCTTGTCAGTATTGAATAAGTTGCTAAGTGGGCACAATCACAACTTTAACTTTAGCAGCGAAGCTCCTAAATAGCCTTCGTGTTAGTTCGGCATGTATATTACAAAAATACCACGTACTGCTACAAAAATGCTTTTAAAAATTAATGTTTTCATGAAATTCCTTTTCTGATGATTTCGTGAACTGGTCAGCCACATTCTGAAGTTATCAATTTTATATCCTGGGAACGACATTTGTCTAGGTTCATAATGTACAAGAGCTTGCTTGCTGAATTATTGGATATCCCTATGAGATGTGGGGCTAGTCAACCGGAAAGTAAAGCGAACAAATCATCCAATGAATAGTTATGGGACGGGAACTAAGTGAAGTATGGTACGGAGAAATCTTTGTAGGAAGCAGGTATATTTGACGAACCGAATGGCAAAGTCGGCAGTGACCCTGCCTACGGAGCCAAAGTGAGTCCCGGTGGGGGCAATTGTTTTGATAAGAACGGATGTTTGTACCCTAGTCATGCTTGTTTATCTATCTAAGAATAATATAAATCTATATAAGTATGTGTATCGTTGTCTAATTGTATCTAGTACCCAAGATACAGGAAATCCAAGTTTGTGGCTAGATCAATGTGTGTCTGTGAGAGTCCGAGGTATTATTGTTATTATTATTATTTACGCATCGAAAAAGTATGCGAATAGAACTGACAGTGACTCTTATGGACAATGAAATAAGGTTAATTTTCAACACTTGAACCACTGGTTGAAATGCAGACTTCAACAGCACGGGAAATATTGAGCTCAATGAGTGATTCCCAGGGTGATCAATCGTTGCTTGGCTGAAGTTCTTTCATATTAACGAAGTCTTAACACAGGACTTACTAAACGTGAGTACTCTATAACAAAGCCGTGTTGGGTAATTTTTCGACCTTATTTCTATGGAATAGGGCTCAGAAGTGGGAACGAGAAGTTTTATTCGACCGACGAAACTTAGTTCACACACCATTTCTCAAATCGCAGGAAATTGACTGACAGCTCTAACTACGGTACAGGCGGCTTGGGAAGTGCCGTGGAATGCTTTACGTATTTAATTTACCGTTTTTACTGTACGATAGTAAAAACAGATATAGGCCCTGATTTCCGATTTTCGAAGCTTAGTTTAGTTTCAAAGTCATACTGTCACTGTTTCTCGCTCCGTAAATGACTGAGCCAATAATTTAATAATTGTGGATATTTGGATAATTACTTCTATGTATGTTTGTGGAATAATTTATCCCCTTGTAACGTGAATGCTTTTCATGAATTACTCATTCCAGTTTCCGAAATGTTCTTGTGCAAGGTTTTTCAAAGTTGATAACTAATCCCACCTGCTCATAATATTCATGCAAACCTTACGTAATGAATGTCATTATAGCTCTTGGCTTTAGCCGGGTCATAATGTTGTATCGAATTTCATTATTACCCGCTGATTAATAATGTGATTTTTATAGTTCTTATGTTATGTCTTAATATCTAATTTTCTGAAATACGCATGGCACACATACAGCTCAGTTCCCCGGCGGCGCCGCGGTGAACTAATTCGAAAATCAAGCTGCTGAATGGAACACATTATAAATGAAATAAGAGCCGCGAAACTGAAATAAACGAAGTAAAACTGCAAAGATTCTATAAAAAAAGAATATACAATTCCAAAACTTGCCTCATTTTTCAAACATCACTTATAATTTACATTGATAAAATTCTGTTTTTAGTAGCCTTGTATTTCATTTCGCAGAAACGTAAAGTATTCTCCTAGGAGATAAAGTTGTTTTTGTCTTGGACACGCTTGAAGCCCCCACTGCACTCTGGACACAGACTTTATTCCCTCGCTTGGCTCGGGAATTAACTCTTTACAGCTATTCTCGGGTGTTAAATCTGGAGCCCTACGTTAAGTTCAGGATTTAATATCGCTATGCCATTTTCTATGAAGTTGAATCGTAGGTAGTAGGTAACAATACTATCTGAATATAATGTTTGAATATTATTATCGTGCAGATTGATGATGTTTTAGAAATATCGTATAGTAGGTCGACAGTACCAATAATGGTTAAATGCACAGGTCGTTTACGTTTCTCGTCATAATCCTTACAACTCAACTTGATGTTAATTTAAGGCTTGTTTTCACACGAAATTGCGGCCCGTTATTGCTTACAGGTATTTGGATTTGTTATTTTAAAACATATTTATTTAAAAAGTTTTTGAATGGTTTTGATATTTTTTTAGAACGCGATGTATAATAGAGCATTATATGCAATTAGTGAATAACGGACGGATGAATATGCAAGGGTCATACATGAATCACGAGCGTAGCGATTGATTCAAGTATTAGAATCCTGAACGACGTAAGTGATTCATGGCCCTCGATATAAAACCGTTTTATTCAAGAGTTGCATAGGTAGGTACCTACTATACTTTATACCATGACTACGAGAAAAAGAAAGTTTTAAGCGAAAATAAACAGTTTATATGTTGAGTATTCTTTGCATAAGGAGTTTGTATGTCGAGTGTTCTTTGCACAAAGAGTTTGTATCGAGTATTTTTTGCGCAAGGAGGTTGTGACGTGAAAAACGATGTATATACAAGATTATAGTTGACATGAAGAGTCAAAATAATAGAAATAATATTTCCATCCATTTTTGAGTAGAGGTGGATGAATTATAGATACACACATCACACGAACCGCCGATGTATCCCAAAATGTCTCCTCGTCTAAACCCACCCTTAGCCGACACATAAAGAGCCCGGAATCACCATGTAGGCGGAGTCACTAACCTGATGGCTCACCAGAATATGCAAATTTACACCCTACGGCCCTAAACTTAGGGTGGCAATTTCGAGGGCCCTTTGCTGGTGAATGTTGAAAGGATCGGAACTAATGATGGGGTTCGGAAACCAGGTAAAGCATATGTTTCGTTCGTTGTACGTACAGTGTCTCTCCGGTGTTTCTGCAGTCTATGTGCCCACATCGCAGACTGTCCAGTCGGGACCTAAAGGACGGCACGAAGGACCGTAACGTAAACGGGAAAACCTTTATCACGGATAGGATAATTTAATCGATATTGACTTTTGTTTACATAATTGAACAAGCGAGCGCAGCGTCCAGCTTCGAGATTGGCCGAAATTGCCTTTGTCCGTCAGTCAGTCTGTCTGTTCCCGCCTACAGGTCGCATTTCTCAACCGATGTTGACGAAAATTGGCAGATAAGTTCCTTGATTTTTTCTTATTTTTATGTCATGGGGTTAATCTAGTTCAACATGGACCTCGCTGTTAATAATTTTGTAATTATTTATTATTGCCTGCTTATTAAATAAAAAAAATCATAATTGTATTAGTTAAGCACAACCTATTTTTAAAAGAGATCTAAAAATCAATCTGTAGGAGTTTCTACGCCCTTCTTCTCCCACAGTGGTCCAATGTAGAGAAGAGGCAAAAAATGACTTTTGCTAAGTATATGTAAATATCTACAGTAATAAAGTACTTTGACTTTGACTTTGACTTTGACTTTGTCAATCGCGTTCTTTGGTCGGGGGAAAAGGGGAAAGTTTGTTGTAGTGTTTTCGACGGATTTCAATCAAATTTGAGAGGCGCGCACTAGGGACATCATTCTACACAAGATGTTGCGTTAAAATATCCAAAAGGGGGGAGTGGAGGGGGAAGCACTTCGGGGCGTTTTCGACCCCCTGTAACTATGTTCTAGAAAAAGCTACACAGTTGGATTCTCTATGTCTAATAGGCCACGATTTAAATAGGCAAATTCCCAAAATAAAGTAAATTTGAAAGAATAGTGTGGCAATGAGAGCCGTTCAAAGATCCGTACATTACAAGCTTGAAATTTAAAAAAAGCGAGGTCTACTGTTCTCGCAGAACTCCGCAGTGAATCCTCATCAGCCCAACAAATTCAAAATTCAAAAATTCAAAAAGAGTTTATTTCCGTAAGAAACACATAGGTAACATTTGGAGAATGTCAAATCTTAAACTAACACATGTATAAGGTACAGGGAAATATAGAACTCAATTTGAATTCCGTCACCTCAATGTTTTAGATGCTGGAGGCAAAGAGGCGACTAGAAACCTCCAGCTTTATACGTTATTTTTTACAGAATTGGAGCAAACACCTTCCCAAGCTTTCTTGTCTTCTACATAATCTGATATTTTGTAGTAACCTTTTTACATAAGTGATTTTTAACAACATTTTTAAATTTATTTACAGACAATTCTTGTAACTCAGTCGGTATTTTGTTGTAAAAGCGAATACATTGCCCTTTAAAAGATAATAACGTAACTTGCGGCTGGGTATTGGCGCTATGGAGAGCTGACAAAAGTCTCTGATACTGACTGATAGCTGCCAATATGCAAGGCCTTGGGCCTACCGCATCCATTGAGATAGCAAATCCTTTTAAGTATTATCGGATGGACCTGAACTATTTTCAAAAGTCTATTCTCAAATACACGGTTACTTTTAATTCACCCCGGATATTTTCAGGGCTAACTTGTGACACACACGATGTATATCAATAAAAAAGTCGTAGGTAGAGCGCCGCCATGATGACGTCACGAATCCAGGTCCCAGAGATATAAAACCGGGTTATACCTACTTACTTCAATCACCTTATTAATTTACAGACATATTAATTAGGTCGAGAGGTACCTACCTACCTAATAAGCTTGTTTTTTCGGTTCTAAGCCCGTCCAAGTAGGACGGGAAAATTGACTACAATCCGACCGAGCTAGATTGGCCCCCACTTCCCCGTACACCTTTGCATGTCATACCTATCGACGCGAGGTGCAAACTTTGTCTAGCTCGGTCGGGTTGTACATCTAAACACAGCTGATGCGCGCGACGTTGCCAAACCGCCTTTGCCGCCGGGGCGCGCCTGTGGTGTCCATAATTTGCGAAAATTTGTAGACAACTTCTCCCTTCGTTTTTAAGTGTAAGGATAACAATGTTTCAGTGATAAGTCCTGTAAAATTTTCCGGGGTGAATTCAAAAAGTAACCGTGTATAGTTTAGGCTTATGTTTAAAAGATTACCAAAAACGCACCTATTTTACTACCAATAAATTCGAAATGACTGCCAGAACGGATAAATGTCCACCAAATTGTGTTTGGATAAATGATCACCAAACTTCTTTTTATGTTTTGTGTACTTAAGTTTATGTTTTAAGTATTTTTTGTTGTTCTTACATGTTCAACATAACGCGAAGGAAAAAGGGGGCTTTGCTGCGCTCACCCCCTTTACCCTTCACCTAAGTATTTTGCCCTGATATTTTTTGCAACTTTTGGTGTTCATTTATCCATTTTGGGTAGTTTTTTTTTTTTTGGTGATCATTATATTTGTTGCCTATAGTTTATACCTTGTTTCGTAACCATGGTGTTCTAACCGCGCTGTAAAGCTGGGGCATGTTCATCATTCATATTATTATGAGTGATAGAGCAATGTCGGAAATGGGGCACAGAAAAGAGGTGAAACATGACCGATATTATTATTATTATACATTTGACGAGCCGAATGGCCGAGCCGGCAGTGACCCTGCCTACGGAGCCAAGTGTCCCGGGTTCGAGTCCCGGTGGGGGCAAATATTTGTTTGTTGAGAACGCATGTTTGTACCCTAGTCATGGTTATTTATCTATCTAAGTATAATATTTATCTATATAAGTATCGTTGACTAGTACACAAGATACAGGAAATGCTAGTTTGGGGCTAGATCAATGTGTGTAAATAGTGTCCAAAGTTTCCTGATTTCCTGATTTTGGGATGTCAGACTTTAGCCAACACAGTGATCCCTCCCAGAGGTACGTGACCTCTACAATTGACCTGTGATAATCCACCAATGTACTTTCATTAAAACTCGCATATCGCTGATTATTTTCGGTCTCCACGTCCGGTATGTAAAACACCTTTCGCTCTACATATTTCGGTAGTCGGCCGATTGTAACATACATTTAATCCTTTCATTACAATATACAGGGTGTAACAGTAACATAGTTTAGTTAATAAGGGCATCATTCAAAACTAAACAACTTTTACTATAACATGGATCTCAATTGAAGCAAGTTTTTCTCCAAACTACTTAATAGGTTGGCCCTTCGTGAGTACCAAACTGTTTGGAGAAGGGAAAAATAAAGATAAATATATACATTTATGTATAGACAACCCTTATGTGTAGGAAATCCTGTACCGATACTAAAAACATTGACGTATCAAAGATATAATAATCCAAGAATTGGGGAAACTTTTTAATGATCTGAATCTCATCAAATCGGTTTCACATTGAAGGTTGTTATAATAATGTCCCTAATAAATAAACCCTTAACATAATTATGAAGACATCTGTGGCGCTGCAGTTGGGGCTCTGCCTACTACGCGAGAGGTCCCAGGCTCGATTCCCGCGGGGGTAAAGAAAAAAAACCCCAGGTCTTGGATGTTTATATGTGTGTGACGTCGCTGTTTCTTGTTCCCACGACACAGGGTATCCTAGTGCGGTGCCAGAAGCGATGTAAGTGCCTGCATGTAAATGTTTATGTTTCATTAAAATGAACATGCCAAAAATCTACACAAAGCTTCGTCACAACATATACACAAACAAACTGCCCCAAGAATCGGCCGGACCAAAGGTATCTATTACACTAGTAGCATTACCGCGTTGCACAACGAGAGAGATTCTCTGGACTAGGAAAACTTCAGAGCGTTTGTCCAATCCTCGGTCCTCAAACGACACCCAATGTCCTTGATAAAGAACCCCGAACCCCCGTGGTCTCGTCTGCCAAAGGAATAAACAGATAATGACTACAACTTAACGTTACAGCCTGTATACTACCTACTAACAGAAACTCACGCTAAAAAGCACATGCTGCCAAAGTAACGAGTCCTCAATTTAGTGTTCTTTTTTCAAATGTAAAAAGAACGCTAATTGGATCACTTGTGCGCGCCATCAAAAAGTTTTATGGACAAAATTGGCTCAAAGCGTTTTTACGTTACCCACCTAATAAAATTAGCATTGTAGCGAAAAAGTGCAGAGTACGTTTGTTTGATTGTCTGAGTAAAACACAGGATGATGACTATTTGTTTTTGAAACGCTTTTCAATAGTTTCACATTATACCCATAATCATCTAACAACCGTTGAACCAATTTTGTACTGCGCGCGCACCATCCACCCGTCATGCGCGCGCAGTACAAAATTGCTCCAACAGTAGGTAGTGTTTGCAGGCGCAGTTGTGTTAGATGTGTGTCCAGTCCGCCTTATAGCGTCCATATTGCCTATATTACACTTGTTTTATAAGTATATAACGAAAAGCAACGAGAGTATTTATCTTTCTTATTGGCAGTGATCGATAATGACTTTGACTTAGTATTATCATACTTTAATTATGTTTATCTGCACACGTATCATAAACCCTCTTTACTGCGTTCGAATATTGATATTCGAACGCCGACGCCCGCCTGAGAGCTGCCCTTAGTTTGTCTGTGAAGTTGGTACTACTGAACAAGCTAAACAAGTGCAGAGCAATTATCAATACCACAATGCCGGTCGAACATGCGTTTCCTGAACATATCAAAGAGAGCTAATGATATGTGTGTAGATAAACTAGTGTATGTAACTGTACATAATTGGGCAATAAAACTCTCGAGTGATATTATTATGAAACGAGTCGAACGAGTTTTGATGCCCTCCATTATGTATCAGTCACATAAACTACTAATATCTGTCTCCCTACAAAAATTATGACAATTTGTTGACCAAAAGATGCCTAATATTTTTGCATCCTAAAAACGCAATTCAAGCAAACCCACGGTGAAAGCATATACTCTACCAGTATCATGCTAACAAGCCGATTTCTATTCATATTTCGTCCGCCCAACAACTTTTGATGTTTAACAGAGATTCCCAGACCGTGTTTGTTTTTTTTAAACCACGATTTTTGTATTCAATATTTTTCTTTTTCATCCGCAAACTTATCGGGCCTAATTGGTGGTTACCGTATAATTATGGCATAATGTACCTCTTTTGTAAGCAACCTTTTTATCGATCTGGTTTTTTAAGTTTTTAAACGGTTTGTGATGAATGCGTTCGCCGATTGGGAGTTTATTTGAATAACTAGTCGTGTCATAAAAGTTTATGTGCAATTTTGAATGATCGACTCTAAAATTGGCAGTTGATGGGTTATCGATGAATATAAATGTTTTAGGGTCTATAAATATGTGATTTAGTGTTCGGTTATGGTTTTAAAGAAGCTTTTAGCATGTTGAAGTATGGAAGTATTTTGATAACCTTATTATTTCAAAGCATGAAGTTATCGTTGGTAGGTTCTCAAAGTTTTACGTTGATTATTGTCCGTTATGATTTATACTATACTTCTTGCTCTTTTGATAATAAACATTGTGTTATACGTTTTATAAGTTTTATATACCTACCTATATATTTTTAAATACTAAAGAAATATACATTGTTAACAAAAAGCCCCAACTAGTATGTATCTGTGGATAATGCTGTGGACTCGACAATTACACACTTAACACTTAATTATGACACACTGTAACACTTAATTATGACACCAATGTATTGTGTACATGTTTTTCGTCCCGAATAAATTATATGATAACAAAATAAAATTATATCACCGAAGAATCACAGTAACCTGAAATCTGAGTAACTTGAGGAAGAATTTTAGGTCAAGGGTTTGAGAGAAATAAAAAAAAACACTTGTACATATAAAAGTTTCATGTGCAGCAAACACTGTTATCTTGGCTATTAGGGTTAGAATAAGTAAGGCTGAAAAACACGAAAATATTTACTTACTTAAACGATAGAACAATTAATTTATTCTGAACTATGGTGTGATGTGAGTGCATTTCCCGCTATATAACAAAGGGATATAATGTATTGGCTGGTATTTAATCGTACACCAAAAATACTGATTTTCGCAGCAAAAAAAGGATCAACAAAAACACTTTTTATGTTTTAAATATTTAATGAGTACCTACTTAAGTTTATGTTTTAAGTATTTTTTGCTGTTCTTAAATGTTCAACCTAACACGAAGGATGGAGGGGGCGTAGCATTTTGCCCTGATATTTGCTTTGCAAATCAGTATTTTTGATGTGCAGTTTAATATTTCCCTAATGTATTATGCAACTCACCTCGTAAATATCACGACGAGCAGAATCAGCAAACTGTGGAGCCGCGAATTCGATGCGCCAAATAAATCGACGCGCAGCTTTCTTCCGCCTTTATACGCAGACGCGATGTTTCCGTCGAATAGGACCGCACTTCGATAGTTTTGACTATTTCTGTCCACATTTTGATACTTTTTGTCCCTATTTGGGTCGTAACTGGCCGCACTCACTGTGTTTCGGACGTATTTACCTACACTTAGGTTTTTTAGTCCACCCTTGTCCACACTAGGGTCGCAATGTCCATTCCCGTCCACACTAGCATCCTTCTGAACGTTTTTATTTGCACTTGAGTCATTTATTTCGCTTTTTTCATCATCTGGATCGTTTAGTTTACTATCTGCCGCACAAACATGCAGTCCACATTCATCCGTACATGGGTCATTTAGTCCCCATGAATCCACACTTGGGTCGTTTAGACTCCTCTCGTCTACACTTGGATCATTTAGTACCCTCTCCTCCGCACTTGAGTCATTTAGCTCCCCAATATCTGCAGTTGGGTCGTTTAGTTCCCTTTCCACGTTTGGGTCGGTCCGTCCGTTGTGTGACGCACGCACCAGTGTGTTCGTGCGACGCACACATGCCAACATTGTTTTACATCCTAATTATTAGTGCTCGTTTCTTTTTAAACACATTTTTGGGAGCGAATTTTCTCAGTTTTGTCCAACGCTTCGGAGTGCGAACGCTGTGCACTGTTTAGGAAATTTTAAACTGTGAATAGATTTATTAAAAAATACTGAGCAATTAAACTACTAAAAATGGACTCATATATTTTTCTCCAGAATCATGTTCCTAACAGTACATTATGACAATGACTGTATAATATATAAGTAATAAATATAAAGTATATAGAATAATAAGTATAAAGAAATAAATTGTTAATGAGTTATTCCTTAAACATAACCTTAATGTATATGAAATAAAAGATATTATATTTATTTCGCTACACATCAAGTATCTTAATGGTTTTATCTACACACATATCATAAACCCTCTTTACTGCGTCAAAAAACTGCACGTTACGACCAGCATAATGTTATTCTACTTGGTAAAAACTCATTTCTTATCTGAATGTTGATACATTATGATCATAATGTATCAACCCGGCAGTGACCCTGCCTACGAAGCCAAGGGTCCCGGGTTCGAGTCCCGGTGGGGGCAAATATTTGTTTGATGAGAACGGATGTTTGTAACCTAGTCATGGTTGTTTATCTATCTAAGTATAATATTTATCTATATAAGTATGTGTATCGTTGTCTAGTACACAAGATTCAGGGAATCCTAGTTTGGGGCTAGATCAATGTGTGTAAATAGTGTCCAAGGTATAAAAAAAAAAAGGTATAATGTATCAATTTTAGATAAATTATGACATTGAAATTTCGAACGCCGCCGCCCGCCTGCGTGCCGCCCCTAGAGCAATTTATCAATGCCGCGATGCCGGTCGAACATGCGGTTCCTGAACACATCAAAGAGAGCTTATGATATATGTGTAGATAAACTAGTGTATGTAACTGTACATGATTAGGCATTAAAACTCTCGAGTGATATTATTATGAACCCGCTCTCGAGTTGTAATGCCTTCCATTATGTATCAGAGACATAAACTACTTTATAACTAAGTGTAGACCCGAGAGCAACATTTAGTAGAAAACTTAAATTAATTAATGACCTACTTAAACTATTTTCTTGACTACCGCTTTGTTAATTTTTTTTAGCCATTTTCCTATTATCCTCGAATCTACGAGTTTGGTAATAAGCATCGACTACCCCTCATTGCATTGTTTATTATTTATAAAAGCAACGAACTAAATGAAATCGAAGACTAGTTAAATCACCTTACAAAAGCAATCTTTCGTTACCAAGCCTGTCGCGTTCCAATACAGTTCAGAATAGCATAACAGATGCAGTTTGCATGATAATAGCATTCTCATGTACCAAATCAATTATTTTGTGCAATCTCGATAAATATATCGTTGTAATAGGATTACGCTGCAATTCTTTACAAAAATCCTGCCAAGTGCGTGTCGGCCACGCACACAGTGGGTTCCGTATCATCTTAAAAGACAAGAAAAACAGGTAGGTATGTCTTTTTTATATAATAATAATAATAATTGTTTATTTTAAAACTTATGTACATTATAAACTTATTTAGCAAGGTTCGCTAGTCGCTAGTCGCTAGTTCGCTTAGGATAAGTTGCAGCCTATGGGGACGCCCTTTAGTTTTTATAAGAAATAGAAATACATATATACTCGCGCCACGAATTAAGAGCGCTGGGCGACGTTGGCGGAAATTACTGCGCATATGTACAGGTATTGAAAAGTGACTACTGCGCATTCAAGGCCACAGCTCATAACTCGTGGCGCGGGGTTAAAAGAAACTTTACATAATACGGTTCATGATATATTAGCCCGCTGACAGACAGCGGAGGCTTAGAAATAGGGCCACTTTGCTCCCTTCGGGTACAGACCCCTAAAAAGCATGTAAAATAAATATGTAGCACAGTTATAGATAAAAAAAGTGAAAAAAAAAAACAGTTCGAGTGAATGCAGTCCCATATTAATTCAATGACTTGAAGTTGTTTATAAGTGAGCTTAATAAGCGTCAATGATAATACATATTCGTTTGTTTTCGAATCTTTTGGTTATATTCAAATTTTTCAGTAAGTCGAAAATCTGAATTGGCGCGTAACCGCAACGATGCAACGCAATAACTGCGATACGGTCTTCTTTAAGTGTCCACTCCATATTTAAAAATGAGGAAAATTCTAAAGAGTACACATTTTTATTTTCATGAAAAATTCGAAATTCGAATTCAATAAACTTTTTTGTGGCCAGCGTTCTAAATTCAAAAGTTTTTATTGTGTGACAGAACTTATGACCTGACTGTGTATAAGGCAACAAATATGATTTGTTGATATGAGTTGTTTACTAATATATTCGTTAATATTCGTTCTTGAAATACCGGGTTTCTGATAATATCGAAGCAAGAATTCTTTTGAATATAACAGTGAATAGTATTTTCAAATTCTCAAGAGTCGGTCTACTTCTAAGGGCGAGACTCCACCAGGGCTGATAGTAAGCGGCGGACTGGTTGGCTGACTGACTGACATCGTGTCAAGTGTCACTGAATGAGTTAGTGATATCATGTTACCAGTATTTTAGTGACCCATTCAGTAGTATGAATGGGTCACTAAAATACTGACTCGGCCACTAAGATACTGACTTATTTGAAGTCGCTCAAGAGCCTGCTGTCGCTCACTTTTGACGCTTTGACGCTTTGACGACCCGATGGTCTAGTCGGCAGTGACCCTGCCTACGAAGCCAAGGGTCCCGGGTTCGAGTCCCGGTGGGGCGAACATTTGTTTGATGAGAACGGATGTTCGTACACTAGTCATAGTTGTTTATCTATCTTAGTATGCTATTTATCTATATAAGAATGTGTATCGTTGTCTAGTACCCAAGATACAGGGAATCCTAGTTTGGAGCTAGATAAATGTTTGTAAATATTGTCCAAGGTATAAAAAAAAAAACGCAAAACAGTCGCTCGGGTATTATTTAGGTTAGTTTGGTTAAGTTCAGACATGTGTATGAACAGAGAATACGGAAGATTAGTATGCCACGATCAAGGTAAGTGTGAGAAGTTGTGGCCGACAAGCAATTTGTTTAACAAAAGTTAACTTTCGTTT
The DNA here is from genome assembly GCA_949825045.1 of Argyresthia goedartella. Taxonomy (NCBI): domain Eukaryota; kingdom Metazoa; phylum Arthropoda; class Insecta; order Lepidoptera; family Argyresthiidae; genus Argyresthia; species Argyresthia goedartella. The sequence goes on along the minus strand of OX463833.1, from coordinate 18,090,596 downwards.
GGCGAATATTGCAATGCTCTATAAATTAGTTCCCACCGGTTCTTTCGAGGACCGATCCCCGGATGCACGAACCGACAACTCAAAACCCTTGAAAGCCCCAGCAATTTTTGAGACATCTCGATATCGAACCTCATGACATGGTTTTAATATTCAAAACTTATAACGGGCAATTGGCATCTATAGATGCCCGTGGGCGGTAACCGGACGTTTCGGAACCGGAGGACATCCAAAGTCATGCTGTCACAGTCTCTCGCTCGGGAAATGTCAGCGCAGTATGTCATTTAGGCGTCACTTTATTACGGCTTGTGTTTAAACAATCACCAAAAACGCACCTATTTGACTACCAATCAATTCGAAACGAAACGAAACGAACGCCAGAATTTGTAAACGATCACTAAATTGTGTTTGGATGAATGATCACCAAACTTCTTGTTATGTTTTGTGTACTTAAGTTAATGTTTTCAGTATTTTTTGTTGTAATTTCTAAATTTTATATTAATTTCCTGAAAAAAAAATTAATATACGTAGTATCCCATAACGTATCTTCTTACATGTTCAACCTAACACGAAGGATAAAGGGGGCTTCGCTTCGCTCACCCCCTTTACCCTTCTCCTAAGTTACCGCAGTATTTTGCCCTGATATTTTCTGCAAATTTTGGTGATCAATTACCCATTTTGGGCAGAAAAAAAAATGTTGGTGATTTAAATTGTTCTCCTTTATTACATAAGGCAACTTATTTGCTAAAATTACAAATTAGGATTACCTTAAAAGGAACACATATTGGATCAGTTCGTTGTCCGTCCGGCCGTTCGTTTATCCGTCTGTCAAGTCGCTTTACCCCAGAAGCAGAGGCTTCAAGTGGAAATTAATATCATTAACTGAAGTCTGTGGTCCCTTAGAGCTGCGAAATAATCAAACTTCTAGGTCAATCAAATAATACGGCTATTTTTTCCCCAAATTTGCTGAATTTTCTCGATACTCGTAAGGGAATTAAAACCTATAGGGTACTTCCTGTTGACTTAGAATCATGAAATTTAGCACGAAGCAAGATAACGGGACTTTGTCAGGGACATTGGGCGCCGCTTGAGAGACCGAGGGTTTGACAACCGCTCTGGGGCTTTCCTGGTCCAGAGAATCTCGCTCGCTGTGCAGCGCGGGAACGCTGCCAGTGTAATGGGCACCTTTGGGCCGGGAGATTCTTGGGGCGGTTTGTTTGTGTAATTGTTTATGTCAGTTGTTTCTGTAATAACTTATTTTATCAGTAAGGCCGAAAATCAAGAATGTCAGTGCAATATTCAGGAATTGTTTCAAAATTGTTGTTTTCTACCACTATCTACTTCTATGATAATATACTTTCTTTCAAGTTTAAAAAAAATATACGTTATAATTAATTTAATTTATTTAATTTAAGGTATTAGTACAAATAAGGGGAAAATGTGGAACCCTCGCGAGTCCGTCTCGCAAATAGCCGGATTAAAAAAAATAAGATTGACATATCGTTCAAGCCCTTTGACATACGCAGCTGTGCCTTGCCACCCTGTATGGGAAAAGGCTTGACAGTGTGCTATTTTTAAAATATTATAAAGATTCCATTTGTTCAGCGCAGAGTATACAAAATGTGTGCGTATACAAAATTGGTTACGCTCAGTGACTGTGAAACCGACAATATATTTAGATATTTTATTAGCCGTCGTTAGCGTATTGTTACGACACCGAGTTACGTAGTTTCGAATGTTATTTCGGCTTACCTTACTATGATTATCTAGGAATTTAATGCACAACTGCCATCTGAAATGTAAGGGGCACTCAAACTGTACGATTCTATGAAGGCCCTATTATCTCCAAGATTTTGTTACTTGCTACAGCCTTATCATACTTGAGACGGAATTACTTAATAGGAAGTATATATGCAAAAATATTCATAGAAGGCTTTAGTCAAAAGGTGAAAAATTTACCCCAAGGGGCAAAATTATGATCGAATGTCTAAAAAGAGCTCCGTGGGGTTTCAGGCTTGCTTCTCACACAGGAGATGCAGGTTCGATTCCTGACCATGGGTACCAATGAGATAATTAATTTATTCTAAATATATTATACGGACGTTCTAACGGTGATGGAAAACATCGTGAGGAAACCTTCATTACTCCATAGCTGCAGCGATGGGCTAGGGGGCTAGCCCATCGCTGCAGCTATGGAGTTAAGTTATTACATGTTAATTATATGAAATCATATGCAAGTACAAATCATTCTAAAAATAATATGCGAGGTCTGTGTTGAGCTAGATTAACAAAATGTACTCTTGAAGTTTATGTAATCTCGAATATTATATTATCCCTTTTTAGATAAAGTATTTTTATATTGTTCTTAAATTGCTCAAATGGCAATTTCAAAATCTCCGGAGATATCTTGTTATAGTATTGAATGCATTGAACCTTGAAATAAACCAGGTTTCAACCAGGGTGCAACTAGACTGTGATTATTTCTTAGGTTAATATTGCAGCTATCGCTAATATTGGAAAATATTGCAGGATTTTTACGTTCATTTTATTAATTATATTTTAGAAAATCAATTAACAGGTACAATACAGGTACATTTGGAAATGAGAATTTGATACACATGATTTTACCAGCGTTTAACAATAAATTATCAACTGTGGACCAATTCAAGCTTGAAGAAAATATATTATTAAGATCATCAAAATCTTCATCATCAGCAAACAACAGTTTGTCAGTCAATTTCTCCACTATAAAATGCAGATCGCGGATACCATACCATACGAGGAATACGAATGGGCCTTTGTAACCTTGTGGATTTTCACACCTGATCCATTTATAAATAGTATTGCTATGCCAATATAAATATTAGTATTACTACTAAATACTACGAGGGAAAAAGACGCGCTGGCAGAAGGAGGAAGTCGTGGCTCCGCATCATCAGAGAATGGACTGGAGTGGCTAGTGTAGATCAGCTGATGCGCTTGGCGAAGAATAGAAAGGAGTATGAAGAGCTGACCGCTAACCTCCAATAGTGGAGAGGCACTACAAGAAGAAGACTAAATACTACACTAAGAACCTCTGTCATATTCATTATGACAGAGTACAATAAATGCTTAAAATTAAAAAGGAGACTGCACAAAGTTACAGTAGCAGAGTCATGGAGCATGCCATGTTAGATAATAGGCTCTCTGAGTGCATCTGGAATGCCGAAGTCAGACGCCGAACCAAGGTTTCTGACGTCAGGACACTTGGCAAGGCGAGAAGATGGCAGATGGACCAGATCGGTAACCGAGCGGTGGCCAAGAGGAGGCCAAAGATCCGTCAGCAGACCACCTGCCAGATGGTCTGATGACGTAGTGAGGATAGCAGGAAAGCAGTGGACCCGGGTTGCACGGGACCGGGTCGAGTGGCGTGTATATGAGGAGGCCTATAGTCAGCAGTGGGTTCCCCTGACAGGCTGATGAAGATTATGATGATGAAATTAAACGCTAATACATATCAAGTTGTCGTTTAGATTAGTAAGTAAGATAATCTTTTGTCTGCCTAAATTCAGGAATAAATATGTTTATGCCAAGATAAACATTATTGTCATGTTGACTTGTTATGCTGCATATAAGTTAGTTCTGCCTTTACTTGTAGTTAATACGTTCTTTTGAAGAGGGCCCTTTATTAGTAAATGCACATATTATAATCATTTTAATACAAAGTTCTACTTGTTTTTCGCCTTTGCTTTTACGCACCAACAAATAAGTTTTACTGCATTGCAAACAAATTCTTTTCAAAATGCTTTGTACAAGCTGTGTGTATGAAACGACGGGAATACAGATGTAAACGTGATGGTACCTGGTTCAAATCCGGCTCGAAGGATCATGTATAGCACCCTTAAAATGGGGCGGATAAAAAGACGATTGGTTGCTTGATTAAATCAATTTGACGAATATCATCATCGTCATCATATTTTCATTATTTGATAGTTGATCAAAGACATCCTGTATCTTTTAATTAATATTGAAGGAAGGCAGATATATAAATACTAGGACCATCACATTTACCATAACTCCATGATATCCGGTTGGCTTGTGTCGTAATAGATCATATTTGACAGCTTTAGGAAGGGAGGTGGATAAGGTAACTCTACCTAGTTGTTATAAAAGCATAGTGTAATTTAAAATAATGTTCTAATTGTTAACCTCCATACTAATTCGACCGCAGCTCGACCCAAACTGTGACGAAGTCTAAAATACAGTTGCTCTGATCAAATTGGTATTATAGTAAATGTTGTTCACAATAATGTCCCCAACAACCACGTACTATACTAGAGTGGCTTTGTGAGCTGTTGATCTCATGAGTCTATTTGGAGGAAGACTTGGGAAAGGTGAACTTCCAACATACAAATTTATGATTTGAAATGAAAAAATGAAATTTTGAAATTGCTATTTGAGGAATTTAAAAAGCATGTTAAAACGACTTTGTCGAAAAAGGGATATTACAATGTTCAAGATTACTTAAATGACAGGACTGCATGGGGGTTAATCTAGCTCAACACAGACCTTCCTGTTGATAATTTTGCAATTATTTATTCCTGCTTATTATTCATAACAATTTTTTTTTCATATTGGTATTAGTTAAGCACAACCTATTTCTAAAAATCAATCTGTGGGAGTTTCTACGCCCTTCTACTCCCACAGTGGTCCAATGTAGAGAAGAGGCAAAAATGACGTTTGCTAAGTATATGTAAATATCTACAGTAATAAATTACTTTGACTTTGACTTTGTCTTTATGAATGCACCTACATTGAGTATTAAAGTAGCTGCACCAGTAAACTTATATAGTCTTCACTCTGACCGTCTCCACAAATCCAACAACATCTCATTTGTTAAAATCCCTCAAGCTGGTTGGGAATATGTTCTTTAGGGTTCCGTACCCAAAGGATCACGGGACCCTATTACTAAGACTCCGCTGTCCGTCCGTCCGTCCGTCTGTCACCAGGCTGTATCTCATTAACCGTGATTGTAAGACAGTTGAAATTTTCACAGACGATGTATTTCTGTTGCCGCTATAACAACAAATACTAAAAAACAGAAAAAAATATATTTTATTTATCTGTAAACCACACATTTTACACGTTTGGTCAAGAATTACGGCCTCGTGAAAATGCCCTCAAACCCCATAGGTAAAGTATCTCTATTTTGACGGATACTCAACAGACCTTTAAGTGGCACTAAACACGAGCAGTTGATTATGCATTCGGTTATTCGTCTTAACAGCGTGTCCATTATATGGCGATAAACCTAAATTGTTGCCCACAAATACACGGTATGTCCATGTTAGTGTTAGTTTCTCGTCCTACGGACATTGAATCACTCATGTGTAGTGAGACCACGATTAAGATCCCAAATTGGGTAGTGGATCTCCTACCTGATTCAGCTTACCTATGTTTCTATATATTTTGCTAAAACTGATGACGATTTACGGAAAAGGAAGTCACCAATTTGTCGACGTCGGTATTTAGTCCGGTTCATCATCATCATCATCAGCCTCTCAGGGGACCCACTGTTGGGCACAGGCCTCCTCATAAACACGCCATTTAGAACGGTCCTGCGCAGCCCGCGTCCATTGCTTTCCTGCCACCTTCGCCACATCGTCGGACCATCTGGCAGATGGTCTGCCGACTCTGTCACCGATCTGGTCCATCTTCCGTCTTCTCGCCTTGCCAAGTGTCCTGCCCACTTCCACTTAAGCCGCGTTTGGCCACCACTCTGTCACCGATCTGGTCCATCTTCCGTCTTCTCGCCTTGCCAAGTGTCCTGCCCACTTCCACTTAAGCCGTGCTATCCGCTTACCCACATCAGCCACCTTGGTTCGGCGTCTGATTTCGGTATTACGGATACGATCTGACAGCCTGATGCCTAGCATGGCACGCTCCATGGCTCTTTGTGCTACTGTGACTTTGTGCACAATCTCCTTCGTGAGCGTCCATATTTCGGCACCATATGTGAGAGTGGGCAGCACACATTGGTTAAATACCTTTGTCTTCAGGCATTGAGGGATTGATCAGGATTGTTAGAGGTCAGAACATCCCTTAGTTTTGTTATTCCGGTTACATAATGAAGTTGACCTAACTCAACTTACGTTAGGGTGTTTTACGCCTTTTTAGTTTGTTTTCTGGAAGCACTGATAACAGGAAATGGCTTTGATCGCATGTTGTATCGTTGCTCTGTTGGCAACGTTGCTCAGAAAATACTGGTTTAGTTCTTTCTTCTGAAAGGTGGGTTTCAGGAAAATCAGGGATCAGGCTCTATTCTAGACGGAAAATGGATAAAGGTAACTTATGTATATTAATATAACTATTTAATAAAATTTAGTACAATATAAATATGTAACTTCTTCTGTCTGAATACCACTAGTTGGCTCTGTGAGCTGAGCAGAATCAAAATCTATTTTTTATTGAATATAAATAAATAAATTATCTTATTCAACGTCAAAATTATACTTACTTATAACTACAAGTAAATTTTTATTATAAAGATGGGTTAACAAGAAGCGGCAAAAAACTCCCCCATAACTTCTTTTTAAAAAGTGACTTTAAAACAGGTACTGGTTTCGGTCTAAGGAAATTCGCCGGCGAGTGATAGACTTGATCCATCGCCCCTCGTCGAATTTCTGTGCGCTGAGATGGTATCGACCATGCAGTTTTGTCATCTAAGTATTCCTTAATAATATAATAGGACTTTCTTATCAGTTCATTTTAAACATAGTTTGTGAACCTCTTTTCAGGAAGGATCAATGATTCCTGTGGTATTTTATTGTAGAAGCGAATACAGTGCCCCATGAATGATGTGCCTACTTTACTTAGTCTAAATAATGGTAGTGCTAACCTATTTCTATTTCTAGTGTTAATTGTATGGCTATCACCTACAATTTTAAATAAAGCTATGTTTTTTCTTACATGCTTGTAGATCTGTCAACCTCATGAGCAATACAAGAAATTTGAGGGTTTTTTCCTTTATTTTCTACCCCCTCACAAAGAAACTGATAACTTTTATTGCCAAGTATTCTTGCGTAGTTAAGTGTCCACGCTGCAAAAGTGACACAAACCAAATAGAATTGTCCACTTGCATCGAATCAAGCTTTCAAACAGGTCGGTGCAAAACTTGATTTAGAATAAATGCATTACCGATTCCAATTTATGAGTACTGTACTGGAAAATTGATAAAAACACAAATAGTGGCGAACCTAGTTACTTGTAATTCTACTGGACAGACCTTTTATTATTTTATTCCTATAAGACGACCTCTGTGGCGCTGTTGTGGCTCTGCTTACCATCCGAAAAGTCCCGGGTTCGATCCCCGGCAGGGTGTATAGAAAAAAACCCCAGCTCTTTGATGTTTATATGTGCATGATCTTGCTGTTTCTGGTTACACGACAGAGAGTATCCTAGCGTGGCGCTAGAAGCAATGTAAGGGCCTGTGTATTAAAAATAAAGAAACACCTAGATTAGCTGGCTGAATGAGTGTGCTGGGTGCAAATGAGCCTCTGAAACCCTGTAGGGTAAAAGGTTGGTCTTTTACCGTGAAAGGAAAGTTCATGGATGTCTAAAAAGGGCGCTTGGATCGAGCGGGTAATCGATTTTTATTCAAAACTAAAGCAGTTTTGGAAATGCATTCAATTGTGTAACAGGAGGCCGACCCAACACCGCTTATGTATGCGTATAACATCATTTATCAACCTATATTGCACATGAATGAAATATAGTAACATTTGACACCCATTTCCGCGGGGCCTGATTTAAAGGTTCGAAAATAACATAAATTACGAAATCCAATCAAGATGCAAACATCGATTTATTTAGATATACTTATCGTTATAATCGATAAGATGTCATTTAGTAAATAAATATTTGTTCGGCGATATAGCGAACGGTGCATAATTAAGTACCGTAAAGCTTATTAAGGCGAAGAAGTAAAGTTGGTAGAATTGAATTGAATTAAGGCTTTTGTTTCAACGATTACCAAAAAATTCGTTATTTTACTACCAAAAAATTCGAAATGACTGCCAAAATTAGTAAACGGTCACCAAATTGTGTTTGGGTAAATAATCACCAAACTTTTTTATGTTTTGTGTACTTGAGTTTATGTTTTAAGTATTTATCGTTGTTCTTACATGTTCATCCTAACACGAAGAATAAAAGGGGGTTCGCTTCGCTCACCACCTTTACCCTTCACCTTAGCTACGGCAGTACTTTGCCCTGATATTTTCTGCAACTTTTGGTGATCATTTACCCATTTTGGGTAAGAAAAAAATATTATGTCGATCAATAGATTTGTTGCCTTAAATTAATGGCTATAATTTTAGGCAATGAATATAATGACCACCAAAATAATATTTTCCTACCCAAAATGGGTAAATTCTAAAAATTGCAGAAAATATCAGGGCAAAATACTGCAATAGCTTAGGTGAAGGGTAAAGGGGGTGAGCGAAGCTAAGCCCCCTTTATCCTTCGTGTTAGGTTAAACATGTAAGAACAACAAAACATACTTAAAACATAAACATAAGTACCTACACAAAACATAAAAAGAAGTTTGGTGATCAAATTATCCAAACACAATTTGTTGGTCGTTTACTGATACTGGCGGTCGTTTCGAATTTATTGGTAGTAAAATAGGTGCGTTTTTGGTGATCTTTTAAAAAGAACCCAACTATACACGCGTCACTCAAATTTATTCAAAGTCAAAGTCAAAGTACTTTATTACTGTAGATATTTACATATACATAGCAAACGTCATTTTTTGCCTCTTCTCTACATTGGACCACTATGGGATATTCAAATTTATAAACTACGACTGTCTATCCATACATAATAAGTGGTAATTATATACATTCTCCAAAAGGGGAGGCAAAGACACTGCAAAAAGTTTAGCCACGTGACATCATGAAATAAAATTTCCCATTTCTTAAATTTTTAGAAGTTGTTACATACTCTTTCGGTAGTTTTAATATGTTTTGTGAGTCGGTTCGGAAATTGCAGCATAGTAACTGCTCTTTAACAGTTTGGTTTCTAAACGACAATATAGTATTAATTTATTCAAACTCCAAATAAATATAAAAGTTGAAACGTGATGTTAAAATATATCAACCGAATATTAATAGGAGTGGTAGAAAAAAGATTTATGTTGTAGACGAATAATTCTGTGATAATTATTATAATTAAGCGACAGGAGATACGAGCATGTAAGTTATTTTAATTATAATGAATTATTGTTTTTGTAACCTTCATAACTTTACAGGCTCTCTTTGGATTCGCTGATCAAATGAAGAAATTAGCCCATTATTAAAAGTTGGTCAAGTACGAGTCGTGAACATACACGGACCGTCGCATAAAAAATAAAATCGGTCAAGTGCGGGACGGACTCGTACACGAAGGGTTCCGTATAATAATAATACAAAGATGTGAATGGGGAATTAATCGATGATATTTAAATGATAATGATTTGGATATTCACAGGGATCTCTTTTATAAAGAACCTCTTTAAGTAATAAATTCTTTTGTGGTTCGGTTCATGAGATACACTACACTACACAAATGAGTCTGAAGGACGGACGGACAGACAAACGGATGGACGGCGGAGGCTTAGTAATAGGATCCCGTTTGGCACCCTTCGGGTAGAGCACCATAACGACGCAAAAAAATATATGTATGGGGTTCATTAAAAAAATTACGTTTAGTTCATTATTTGTGGCTGTAGTTCCAAAAGCAATACAGATTCTGTGAAATATTCAACTCTCTGCCTACGGTTAATGAAATACAGCTTGCTGACGGACAAACGCACGGACGGACAGACAGACGAATGGACGGCGGAGGCTTAGTAATATGGTCCCGTTTGGTATCCTTCGGGTAAGAACCCTAAACCACTGCACGCGTACGGGGTACCCCTTTATTTTTTTTTATTTGCGTATAGTCCATTATTTCTTTGTAGCGGCAACAGAAATAGACATTCTGTGAAAATTTCAACTTTCTACCTACTAAGGTTCATGAGATAGAGCCTGCTGACGGACAGACAGACAGACGGACAGACGAATGGACATAGGAGGCTTACGGTACGTAAGAACCGGCCAAGTGCGAGCGCACGAAGGGTTCCGTACCATTATCTATTAAAACGGCTATAAACACGTTTGTTGTATGAGAGCCGCACTTAAGTATTTGTTTTAATTTGATTAATTCATTTATTTTGACAGTGGATATATAACTAAATATTCTGTGAATATTTCAAGCATCTAACTGTTGCTATACGCTATGCTATGCAAATACGAGAAAAAAAACTTTCGTTGTATGGGAGCCCCCTTAAATATCAATTTTTTTAGTGTTTGTTATTTTAGCGGCAACAGAAATACATCATCTTTGAAAACTTTAACGGTCTATCACGGTTCATGAGATACAGCCTGGTGACAGACGGACGAACGGACGGACAGCGGAGGCTTAGTAATAGGGTCCCGTTTGGCACCCTTCGGGTACGGAACCCTGAAAAGTAAGACATTTTGTTTCCCGTAAGAAATATTTCCAACAAAAATGTCACATATTCCTGATTGTGGAATCACTCTGTGGCCTCTTCCAGTGCCGTGCGGAAAATACGCACGACACTAAAAACGCACTGAAAATGGTAGCGTAGCAAATCTGTGCCGCTGCCTCGTCACACGGGACAAGGTCTCGTCATCACAACCAGCCGTTCGATTAGAGCTATTTTCATTTCTCACCGTCCTCATAAACAACCACGTAACGGTGTCTTCAGATAATTTCCCGAGTTTCTTGAATATTTACAACCGCATTATCGCGGCTAACAAGATGCGTTGTATCTAAATCGCATTGTTAGCACATGTTGTAAATCTAAAGTTGAGTCATTGATTGGACCCCTTCCAGTGTAGATTTATTGGTGCGAGTAAAAATATAGATATGCATGTGGAATCGAACACGGAATAGTTGAAATGGTTGGCGACAGAAGAAATATTTTATTTTTATTATATTTTATTTATTTAGGAAACAAACAGTCTTATACAAATTATACTTAATTAAAAGACATTCGAATGGACTTGGAGTTCCATGAGATAACTTAAAATATAAGTTTTTTAACGCAATGAGCGATCGAATGTGAGAGCAAAATTAACAAACTGCTTACTCTAAAAATCTAGCGTAACAATAATCAGGTAATGTCGTCGAAAGAATAACATTATTATAACGGAGCTAAACCTAAAATTATTAAGACAATGTTGATCTGAGGATATTCTTAAAAGAACCTAAAGTTTTATTAAAGGGATCGATATCAATAAGAGACCTATTTGAGACTCGTCTGAAGAAAGTGTGCGGAGAGTAGTTGGTGCGAGCAAAACGTACGTGGGAAAGGTCACGAGAACGTAAAGAGGCGTTTGAGATTTTAAACGATATCTTATCTAGCAGGGAAGGACAATTTGTAAAATTATGTAGAATTTTGTAGAAGGATAGTGCATCGAGGTACAAGCGACGATTGACAAAGGGCGGCAAATTATGGTGCTTGGCCGAATTTACTGCATTATCGGAGAAATGACCGACTCTGTAATTAAGTGATTTTACAAATATAATTATGTGTGCTTAGGTAGATCGTAGAAAAATTTATAATGTGTATTGTGATTGTATACGTTTCTTAGTCTTATACGACAAAACTACTGATAACTGATTTTGTTTAAGTTATCAATATAGGTAGATTATCAGGGTTGCTAACCCTGAATTAGGTCCGTGTAATACCTTGGACACTATTTACGCACATTGATCTAGCCCCAAACTAAAATTTCCTGTATCTCGGGTTCTAGACAACGATACACATACTTATATAGATAAATATTATACTGAGATCGATAAACAACTATGACTAGGCTACAAACATCCGTTCTCATCAAACAATTATTTGCCCCCATCGGGACTCCAACCCGGGACCCATGGCTTCGTAGGCAGGGTCACTGCCGGCTCGGCCATTCGGCTCGTGGTTAGTGTAATATCAGTACATAAGGCCCTGTATTAGGTGAGATACTACCCTCATCTTACTCCAAGTCCCAAATGAAGGATAGTGTGATAGCCCCCTAAAATCTAGCTCTAAATGTTGGATAGTCTAATAGCCCTTTAAGTTGTTTAGCGGTTTATCGCCAGTCTAACAATATATGCCGGGCTCGGCCAACATTTATGATCTTGCTGATTTATCTTCGTCTATCCATGATTTAGTAGTATAGGAGTTATTGATTATCGATCACTTCGCGTGCAGTAAAGTTTTCTATGTGTCTGGGTATGTATTTGACGACCTCTGTGGTATAGCGAGGCTGAGCTTCCCAAGCGAGAGTACCCGGGTTCGAGTCCCGGCCGGGGAGAAATAACAAAAATCGTCTTGGATGGTTGTATGTTTGTGACGGGTTTTGGGTTCCCGAGACACAGGGTATCCTAGTGTGGGCCCAGAAGCAATGTATGTGCCTGTATGTAAATTTATGTAGTTGTGTTTTATATTAGGTTTGGATTTGTAAACTTTCTCTCTGTTTATTATATGTTTGGATCCAACATAAATCAAAGAACGAATTCCGAACAAATATTTATATTGACTTCCTAAAATGAGTATATGGGGTTAATTAACACTTACATTACAAGTAGTAAGTAATATATGTACATACAAGTGTGACATAAAACTTAGTTTAACTGTGTGTTAAATTCAGCGTCACTGAGAGTGTAGGTTTAGAGATAGACATTCCCACAAATGATAGTCTTAATAGCCAATGCGGGGTGGGGAGAGGGCGGACAAGGTACTAAAATATTCCAAGCCAATTGTGATGTACTCTCCAAGCATAGCTGTTGATAGTGCACCTGCAGAGTCTAACATAAAGATACAAAATATTTAAGTATTCAAAGGTGTAGGCATATTTTAAATTTTAATCAATTTTTAATGTTATATTATGTCCATTTTGATCGACGTTCACTATTAAACCGAACAGATTAGAGCAACTCTATTTTTGATATCTTCATAAGATTCAGGCCGAGCTGTCTACCGATTTGCAGCAGAAAAAAAAAAGTTGGTTTAAACAAAACGGTTTCGTCGTAAATGTTGTTCTGTGCAGAATTATGTCCTCCATCGCCTTAAGCTCTCAAAAACCGAGGGTAGTTGGGACGGGTCGCGATTTAGAACCTTATACCATGGTAATCAAATTTAAAACCTATAACGTAAAAGTGGCGTTAGCTAACGCCGGTATTCAAGTGGATAAAGGTTTATTTTAAACGTCTCGCCTAAGCCTCTGCCGACCACAGTTGATGTCACACTCCCCCCTAACTATGTGGGTGTCATTCGCAAGATTGCCGACCTAGACTTGTGTGGGAGTTTTATGGTGGCAAGTGTGAAATGTGGGAGACGGGACTGACATAGGTGCGTCTTAATTTAGGTGGGAATGCAATTAATTAGGAAAGTTCAGTGAAGGGTTTTCCCAGGTGGCGTGGGCGAGGCACAGCGATAATTCGTATTTTATTGGTATTGCTACACTTCTGAATACCCAGGTTATATCCATGGTGCAATCAATTCACAATATTAATAATTACAGCGTGTCTTATTTGTGAAAGGAGGCGGCTATTTAACCGACTTCAAAAAGAAGGAAGTTCTCAATTCGATAGTTTTTTTATATGTTTGTTACGCGATTATTCGGTGAATTATGAATCGATTGTGATGATTATTTATTTACTCGGTAAGTCATACTTTAAAGGTGGTCCCGTATAAAATTTTATTAAAATTTATTTAGCGCTTTTAGAAAAAAACACACAATAAAAAAAAATATGGAGATGACGTTTTGCTTTATGATTACCCGCAATTGAAGATATTTTCCGATAAGATCGGAGTTCACTTCACCGATAAACAAATAAAACAAAATGGCTAAGAAAATGGATATACAAATAATCTCTTGTGTGGGTACGACTTTCAATTCTTTTTAAATCTTAAACATAAACATAAACATTTACAAAGAGGCACATACATTGCTTCTGGCCCCACACTAGGATACCCTGTGTCGTGGGAACTAGAAACAGCGACGTCACACACATATAAACATCCAAGACCTGTTTTTTTTTTCTTAACTCCCGGGAATCGATCCCGGGACCTCTCGCATGGTAGGCAGAGCCACTACCGCTGCGCTACAGAGGTCGAGGACGCGAAACAGGACGCCACGCTCACTGCCTGAGCTTTGCTTACGTAGCCATAAGCCATCTGTTGCAAGAGTTCCTATTATTCGTATATATAATGAATAGTTTACTGAAGTTTAATAACTATATTTTGACAACCTTGACAGAAACACTATTTTATGTCAGTGCAATGTGAATAAATAGGTTGCTATAGGTTCCGTAATACTGGAATTCCGAAACCGTTCGTCCATTTTGATTGTGTATTGTTGGGTTGTCTTATTCACTGTTGCTTGTCATCCATTAGATACAAGTCGAACTGAACAGGGCATCAGACTTAACAATAGCAGTATTAGATGACCTTTTGGGCCAAACTGCAAACGAAAAAGTTAAGCGAGTTGTATGTTGTCAGGTTTTGAATTACTAGCTAGAAGTTGCTACGAATTTGTGCCTCAACCACCCCGTATGTGAAAAGGTGTGACGCCTGTGTATTATAGACTCTGCGCAAGAGTAGGAGACTGGGCCAGGCTACATACGCAAGAGTAGGAGACTGGACCAGACTTCACACGCAAGAGTAGGAGACTGGACCAGGCTACATACGCAAGAATAGGTCTCCTACGAGACTGGACCAGACTACATACGCAAGAGTAGGAGACTGGACCAGACTACATACTCAAGAGTAGGAGACTGGACCAGGCTACATACGCAAGAGTAGGAGACTGGACCAGGCTACATACGCAAGAGTAGGAGACTGGACCAGACTACACACGCAAGAGTAGGAGACTGGACCAGGCTACATACGCAAGAGTAGGAGACTGGACCAGACTTCACACGCAAGAGTAGGAGACTGGACCAGACTACATACGCAAGAGTAGGAGACTGGACCAGGCTACATACGCAAGAGTAGGAGACTGGACCAGGCTACATACGCAAGAGTAGGAGACTGGACCAGACTACATACGCCAGAGTAGAAGACTGGACCAGACTGCATACGCAATAGTAGGAGACTAGACCAGACTACGTACGATAGAGTAGGAGACTGGACCAGACTACATACGCAATAGTAGGAGACTGGACCAGACTACATACGCAAGAGTAGGAGACTGGAC
The DNA here is from genome assembly GCA_949825045.1 of Argyresthia goedartella. Classification (NCBI taxonomy): domain Eukaryota; kingdom Metazoa; phylum Arthropoda; class Insecta; order Lepidoptera; family Argyresthiidae; genus Argyresthia; species Argyresthia goedartella. The sequence goes on along the minus strand of OX463833.1, from coordinate 18,075,327 downwards.
CAGACTACATACGCAAGAGTAGCAGACTGGACCAGACTACATACTCAAGAGTAGGAGACTGGACCAGGCTACATACGCAAGAGTAGGAGACTGGACCAGGCTACATACGCAAGAGTAGGAGACTGGACCAGACTACACACGCAAGAGTAGGAGACTGGACCAGACTACATACGCAAGAGTAGGAGACTGGACCAGACTACATACTCAAGAGTAGGAGACTGGACCAGGCTACATATACTAGAGTAGGAGACTGGACCAGACTACATACGCAAGAGTAGGAGACTGGACCAGACTACATACTCAAGAGTAGGAGACTGGACCAGGCTACATACGCAAGAGTAGGAGACTGGACCAGACTACATACTCAAGAGTAGGAGACTGGACCAGGCTACATACTCAAGAGTAGGAGACTGGACCAGACTACATACTCAAGAGTAGGAGACTGGACCAGACTACATACGCAAGAGTAGGAGACTGGACCAGACTACATACTCAAGAGTAGGAGACTGGACCAGGCTACATACGCAAGAGTAGGAGACTGGACCAGGCTACATACGCAAGAGTAGGAGACTGGACCAGACTACACACGCAAGAGTAGGAGACTGGACCAGACTTCACACGCAAGAGTAGGAGACTGGACCAGACTACATACGCAAGAGTAGGAGACTGGACCAGACTACATACTCAAGAGTAGGAGACTGGACCAGGCTACATACGCTAGAGTAGGAGACTGGACCCGACTACATACGCAAGAGTAGGAGACTGGACCAGACTACATACGCAAGAGTAGGAGACTGGACCAGGCTACATACGCAAGAGTAGGAGATTGAACCAGGCTACATACTCAAGAGTAGGAGACTGGACCAGACTACATACGCAAGAGTAGGAGACTGGACCAGACTACATACGCAAGAGTAGGAGACTGGACCAGGCTACATACGCAAGAGTAGGAGATTGAACCAGGCTACATACTCAAGAGTAGGAGACTGGACCAGGCTACATACGCTAGAGTAGGAGACTGGACCAGACTACATACGCAAGAGTAGGAGACTGGACCAGACTACATACGCAAGAGTAGGAGACTGGACCAGGCTACATACGCAAGAGTAGGAGATTGAACCAGGCTACATACTCAAGAGTAGGAGACTGGACCAGACTACATACGCAAGAGTAGGAGACTGGACCAGGCTACATACGCAAGAATAGGTCTCCTACGAGACTGGACCAGACTACATACGCAAGAGTAGAAGACTGGACCAGACTACATACGCAAGAGTAGGAGACTGGACCAGACTTCACACGCAAGAGTAGGAGACTGGACCAGACTACATACGCAAGAGTAGGAGACTGGACTAGGCTATATACGCAAGAGTAGGAGACTGGACCAGGCTATATACGCAAGAGTAGGAGACTGGACCAGGCTACATACGCAAGAGTAGGAGACTGGACCAGACTACATACGCAAGAGTAGGAGACTGGACCAGACTACATACGCAAGAGTAGGAGATTGAACCAGGCTACATACTCAAGAGTAGGAGACTGGACCAGACTACATACGCAAGAGTAGGAGACTGGACCAGACTACATACGCAAGAGTAGGAGACTGGACCAGGCTACATACGCAAGAGTAGGAGATTGAACCAGGCTACATACGCAAGAGTAGGAGACTGGACCAGGCTATATACGCAAGAGTAGGAGACTGGACCAGGCTATATACGCAAGAGTAGGAGACTGGACCAGGCTACATACGCAAGAGTAGGAGACTGGACCAGACTACATACGCAAGAGTAGGAGATTGAACCAGGCTACATACGCAAGAGTAGGAGACTGGACCAGGCTACATACGCAAGAGTAGGAGACTGGACCAGGCTACATACGCAAGAGTAGGAGATTGAACCAGGCTATATACTCAAGAGTAGGAGACTGGGCAAGACTACATACACAAGAGTAGGAGACTGGACCAGACTACATACGCAAGAGTAGGAGACTGGACCAGACTACATACGCAAGAGTAGGAGACTGGACCAGACTTCACACGCAAGAGTAGGAGACTGGACTAGGCTACATACGCAAGAGTAGGAGACTGGACCAGGCTACATACGCAAGAGTAGGAGATTGAACCAGGCTACATACTCAAGAGTAGGAGACTGGACCAGACTACATACGCAAGAGTAGGAGACTGGACCAGACTACATACGCAAGAGTAGGAGACTGGACCAGACTACATACGCAAGAATAGGTCTCCTACGAGACTGGACCAGACTACATACGCAAGAGTAGAAGACTGGACCAGACTACATACGCAAGAGTAGGAGACTGGATCAGACTCCACACGCAAGAGTAGGAGACTGGACTAGGCTACATACGCAAGAGTAGGAGACTGGACCAGGCTACATACGCAAGAGTAGGAGATTGAACCAGGCTACAAACGCAAGAGTAGGAGACTGGACCAGGCTACATACGCTAGAGTAGGAGACTGGACCAGGCTACATACGCAAGAGTAGGAGACTGGACCAGGCTACATACGCAAGAGTAGGAGACTGGACCAGACTTCACACGCAAGAGTAGGAGACTGGACTAGGCTACATACGCAAGAGTAGGAGACTGGACTAGGCTACATACGCAAGAGTAGGAGATTGAACCAGGCTACATACGCAAGAGTAGGAGACTGGACCAGGCTACATACGCTAGAGTAGGAGACTGGACCAGGCTATATACGCAAGAGTAGGAGACTGGACCAGGCTACATACGCAAGAGTAGGAGACTGGACCAGACTTCACACGCAAGAGTAGGAGACTGGACTAGGCTACATACGCAAGAGTAGGAGACTGGACCAGGCTACACACGCAAGAGTAGGAGATTGAACCAGGCTACATACTCAAGAGTAGGAGACTGGACCAGACTACATACGCAAGAGTAGGAGACTGGACCAGACTACATACGCAAGAGTAGGAGACTGGACCAGACTACATACGCAAGAATAGGTCTCCTACGAGACTGGACCAGACTACATACGCAAGAGTAGAAGACTGGACCAGACTACATACGCAAGAGTAGGAGACTGGACCAGACTTCACACGCAAGAGTAGGAGACTGGACTTGGCTACATACGCAAGAGTAGGAGACTGGACCAGGCTACATACGCAAGAGTAGGAGATTGAACCAGGCTACATACGCAAGAGTAGGAGACTGAACCAGGCTACATACGCTAGAGTAGGAGACTGGACCAGGATATATACGCAAGAGTAGGAGACTGGACCAGGCTACATACGCAAGAGTAGGAGACTGGACCAGACTTCACACGCAAGAGTAGGAGACTGGACTAGGCTACATACGCAAGAGTAGGAGACTGGACCAGGCTACATACGCAAGAGTAGGAGACTGGACCAGGCTACATACGCAAGAGTAGGAGACTGGACCAGGCTACATACGCAAGAGTAGGAGATTGAACCAGGCTACATACGCAAGAGTAGGAGACTGGACCAGGCTACATACGCTAGAGTAGGAGACTGGACCAGGCTATATACGCAAGAGTAGGAGACTGGACCAGGCTACATACGCAAAAGTAGGAGACTGGACCAGACTTCACACGCAAGAGTAGGAGACTGGACCAGACTACATACGCAAGAGTAGGAGACTGGACCAGGCTACATACGCAAGAGTAGGAGATTGAACCAGACTACATACGCAAGAGTAGGAGACTGGACCAGGCTACATACGCCAGAGTAGAAGACTGGACCAGACTACATACGCAAGATTAGGTCTCCTACGAGACTGGACCAGACTACATACGTAAGAGTAGAAGACTGGACCAGACTACATACGCAAGAGTAGGAGACTGGACCAGACTTCACACGCAAGAGTAGGAGACTGGACTAAGCTACATACGCAAGAGTAGGAGACTGGACCAGGCTACATACGCAAGAGTATGAGATTGAACCAGGCTACATACGCAAGAGTAGGAGACTGGACCAGGCTACATACGCTAGAGTAGGAGACTGGACCAGGCTATATACGCAAGAGTAGGAGACTGGACCAGGCTACATACGCAAGAGTAGGAGACTGGACCAGACTTCACACGCAAGAGTAGGAGACTGGACTAGGCTACATACGCAAGAGTAGGAGACTGGACCAGGCTACATACTCAAGAGTAGGAGACTGGACCAGACTACATACGCAAGAGTAGGAGATTGAACCAGGCTACATACTCAAGAGTAGAAGACTGGACCAGACTACATACGCAAGAGTAGGAGACTGGACCAGACTTCACACGCAAGAGTAGGAGACTGGACCAGGCTACATACGCAAGAGTAGGAGATTGAACCAGGCTACATACGCAAGAGTGGGAGACTGGACCAGGCTACATACGCTAGAGTAGGAGACTGGACCAGGCTATATACGCAAGAGTAGGAGACTGGACCAGGCTACATACGCAAGAGTAGGAGACTGGACCAGACTTCACACGCAAGAGTAGGAGACTGGACTAGGCTACATACGCAAGAGTAGGAGACTGGACCAGGCTACATACGCAAGAGTAGGAGATTGAACCAGGCTACATACTCAAGAGTAGGAGACTGGACCAGACTACATACGCAAGAGTAGGAGACTGGACCAGACTACATACGCAAGAGTAGGAGACTGGACCAGACTACATACGCAAGAATAGGTCTCCTACGAGACTGGACCAGACTACATACGCAAGAGTAGAAGACTGGACCAGACTACATACGCAAGAGTAGGAGACTGGACCAGACTTCACACGCAAGAGTAGGAGACTGGACTAGGCTACATACGCAAGAGTAGGAGACTGGACCAGGCTACATACGCAAGAGTAGGAGATTGAACCAGGCTACATACGCAAGAGTAGGAGACTGGACCAGGCTATATACGCAAGAGTAGGAGACTGGACCAGGCTACATACGCTAGAGTAGGAGATTGAACCAGGCTACATACTCAAGAGTAGGAGACTGGAACAGGCTACATACGCTAGAGTAGGAGACTGGACTGGACTTTTGATTAAAATCAGCGATAAAAACAATTTTTTTATAATTTGTGGTGATTTTAATGTTCATCTGTTAGAGGATAATAATATTTGTACTAGATTAAAATCTTTATTTTTATGTCACAACATGAACTATCTGTTTTTGGAGCCTACTAGAATTACTGCAACATCTGCTACCTGCATTGACAATATATTTACTAATATTACGCCCATTTTCAAATCGGTCATCAATAAATTAACCTCTGATCACTCTGGTCAGATAGGTATATTCAATATTAAAATAAAAAAGGACCAAAAAGAGGATATTACATGTGTGCCCGTTAGTGACACTCGGCTTGAACACTACAGGAATAATATTTTAGATAAACTATGGGAAATACCATACAGTGACGATCCAAATTTGTTGTACAACTCAGTATTTAACCTTGTCAAAAATGAATATGATACGGTATTTAAATGAAAAACTATAAAAGTTAATAACAAAGCTTTGTTTAGTGATTGGGCGACAGTTGGAATTCATAGGAGCAGACGAAGATTATATGAACTCTATGAAGAGAAATCATATAACAAAAATACGGCCTTTCTAGATTATGTTCGTAGTTATTCAAAAATGTTTAAACGCGTTTGTGCCGTAGCTAAATCTGATTTCATTAAAAACAAAATTGAATCTAGTAGCAATGTAATGAAAACGACTTGGCAAATTATAAACAGAGAGACTGGAAAGGCCAAAGCTACACATAATAACTTCAAGCTTAAGATAGATAATCAATTGCTAAGTACAGACCTAGAAGTAGCAAAAGCTTTCGAAAATTTCTTTACGGACATTCCAGTTTCAACAACCAAGTCTTTAAATTCATCTCCCGCTGCTGCTGAATCTATACTTAAACAAAACTTTGAGGAATGTAAAACAGATTTTAAATTTAGGCACGTAAATAATTAAGACATTGTAAAAGCGTTTAAATCCCTGGAAATGAAAAAGACAGCTGACGCCCATGGTCTATCAGTAAAAATTATTAGTTCCATTGTAGATTGTATTGCACCTCACCTTTGTTGTATATTTAATCAATGTATAGATAATGGTGTGTTTCCTGACTTGATGAAACTAAGTAAAGTTATACCTTTATTCAAAGCTGGTAGTACATCAGACCCCACCAATTTTAGACCCATATCGATACTACCAACGTTTAGCAAAATATTTGAAAAACTCATACTTAATCAATTGCAAAGTCATTTTTATCTCAATAATTTAATTCATATTGCTCAGTTTGGTTTCACAAAGGGTCGTTCAACAGCCGATGCTGGTGTTGAACTAATCGACAATATTTTTGATGCCTGGGAAGACTCAATGGATGCAATAGGTGTCTTCTGCGATCTATCCAAGGCTTTTGATTGCGTCCATCATGACACTCTTGTCAGGAAGTTACGCCATTATGGTGTAAAAGATCAGGCACTTGGCCTTCTGGAGTCATATCTAACAGATAGGGTTCAGATGGTCGATGTTAATGGGAAAAGATCACCTGGGTCTTCAATAAGTATGGGCGTACCGCAAGGTTCAATTCTTGGTCCTTTCTTGTTTTTAGTATATATTAATGATTTACCTTACCTTGTTAAAGCAAAACATGGGTTAGTATTGTTTGCCGATGATACTTCTTTGATATTTAAAGTTAAAAGACAGCAATCAAATTATGACGAGGTAAACAATGCTATCTCTAGTATAGTGAACTGGTTTACTGTTAACAATTTATTACTTAATGAAAAGAAAACTAAATGTATTAAATTCGTGTTACCCAATGTGAACCCGGTAACTACAGACATATTTATAAAAGGACAGAGATTGGACCTTGTGCAGTCGACTGTCTTTTTGGGCATTACTTTAGACGCGAAACTACAATGGGATCCTCATATAAATAAATTGTCGAACAGACTGAGTTCGGCAGCGTTCGCAGTTAAAAAAATTAGAGCTCTTACCGACGTAGACACCGCTAGACTAGTCTACTTTAGTTACTTTCATAGTCTAATGACCTATGGTATTTTATTGTGGGGTCACGCTGCGAATGATAATAGTATATTTATTCTGCAGAAACGGGCTGTTCGTGCAATTTATAGATTAGGGCCTAGAGTGTCACTGAGGGAAAAGTTTAAAGAAATCAATATTCTGACATTTGTGTCTCAATATATCTATGACAATCTTGTGTATGTAAAAAGAAATATAACTAATTTTCAGAAGTTGGTTGCTTATGTAAGCCGACTACATAAAATTAGTAATTCTTTTAAAGGCAATTGTATACGCTATTACAATAAGGTCCCTACTGATATTAAAAACTTACCTTTAGACAAGTTTAAAATAATAATAAAACAGAAATTGTATAAAAAAGGTTACTACAGGATATCTGATTACTTAGAGGACAGATGTCCATGGGAATAGATTGTTTGAGTAACAGGCTGTTTCGATATATAATTAGCATTCATTTTGTAATTTGACAATATTTTATTTAAAAAAGGAAACGCAAAAGATGCGACGACTGTGGAGTTTCTTCGGTGAGCTCTTCTCCACAGATTCCGCCATTGGGTTAGTGAACTCACCCAAAAAAATGTAATGACGGATCTAAGTGATGTAACAACATCCTATGGAAATAAATGATTTTTGATTTTGATTTTTGATTTTGGACCAGACTACATACGCAAGAGTAGGAGACTGGACCAGGCTATATACGCAAGAGTAGGAGACTGGACCAGGCTATATACGCAAGAGTAGGAGACTGGACCAGGCTACATACTCAAGAGTAGGAGTTTGGACCAGACTACATACGCAAGAGTAGGAGACTGGACCAGACTACATACGCAAGAGTAGGAGACTGGACCAGACTACATACGCAAGAGTAGGAGACTGGACCAGGCTACATACTCAAGAGTAGGAGACTGGACCAGACTACATACGCAAGAGTAGGAGACTGGACCAGACTACATACGCAATAGTAGGAGACTGGACCAGACTACATACGCAAGAGTAGGAGACTGGACCAGACTACATACGCAATAGTAGGAGACTGGACCAGACTACGTATGCTAGAGTAGGAGACTGGACCAGACTACATACGCAATAGTAGGAGACTAGACCAGACTACGTACGCTAGAGTAGGAGACTGGACCAGACTACATACGCAAGAGTAGAAGACTTGACCAGACTACATACGCAAGAGTAGGAGACTTCCTACTTCGTACTCAATTAGTACAGTATAAGTAAGAGATGGAATTGGCAGTGCGAACCTAGAACCCAGGTTCGCGCTGGGGAGGAAGAAAAAAAGATGTTTATGAATGTGACATCGCAGTTTTTGGTTCCCACGATACAAGGTATTCTAGAGGCCAGAAGCAATATATGTGCCTGTATTTAAAAAAGTCAAGTGCGAGTCGGATTATGACATCAAGTTCACCGTATAGTACCCGGCGTATAAGTTGGACCAAAACGGCGGCGTCTGCGCAGGGTAAAATGTATCTAAAACAGTTATTTTTACTTGCGCAGACGCCGCCATTTTGGTCCAACATATACGCCGTGCATTATACTATCGTACAAAAAAACGCAAAATGACGTCTATGAAAATTTCAACAGCCCATTGGCTTACAGACAGGACAGCGGAGCCTTATTATTGGGGTCCCGTTTGGCACCCTTTGGGTACGGAACCTAAGACGTATGCAGCCGGCTCAGCTTATTCAGATTCCTTCTGTTCCTATGAATCCTGGCCCATACATACAAACTCAAACCATAATCAGTTATGTACTCATTCGTTAAGTTGGTCGTATTTGATTTAATTTTTTATTTTTTCCCATATATATATATATGAGTAGTAAGTGTTTGACTTGTAATAGTAATTTATGTGACTGCTACATAATGGAGGGAATTAATACTCGAGAGTGGGTTTATGAAACGAGCCAAGGCGAGTTTCATAATAATATCACTCGAGAGTTTTAATGCCTAATTATGTACAGTTACATACACTAGTTTATCTACATACATATCATAAGCTCTCTTTGATGTGTTCAGGAACCGCATGTTTGACCGGCATTGTGGCTCTGCAGTTGTTTAGCTTGTTCTGTAGTAAAAAACGTGCCACAGGCGGGCGTCGACGTTCGAAATTTGAATGTCAGTACCAACTTCACAGACAAACTAGGGGCGGCACGAGGCGGGCGTCAGCGTTCGAAATTTGAATGACATAATATGCAGTAAAAATACACATTATGGTCATAATGTGTAATTTTTCAGACAAGAAATGAGTTTTTACCAAGTAGTTTAACATTATGCTGATATTATGACATTATGCTAACGTGCGGTTTTTGTACGCAGTAAAGAGGGTTTATCATTCGTGTGTAGATAAAAGTGTATTATATTGCCTACTTGCAATAAATGATTTGAGTTTTGAGATTTTAACCGGTCAAGCGGGTGACGGATAGGTATTTCGTGATGTCTCTACCTATCTACGCGGCACTCCTTCTCCCATAAGGGCTCACAGAGGCACTACTATGACACCTGTATTACATTAAATATTTTATCTACACACGTATCATAAACCCTCTTTATTGCGTACAAAAACCGCACGTTACGATCAGTATAATGTTAAACTATTTGGTAAAAACTCATTTCTTATCTGAAAAATTACACATTATGACCATAATGTGTAATTTTTCTGCACATTACGACATTCAAATTTCGAACGCCGACGCCCGCCTGCATGCCGCCCCTAGTTTGTCTGTGAAGTTGGTACTGACATTAAAATTTCGAACGCCGACGCCCGAAGTTGGTGCTACAGTACAAGCTAAACAACTGCAGAGCCACAATGCCGGTCAAACATGCGGTTCCTGAACACATCAAAGAGAGCTTATGATATGTGTGTAGATAAACTAGTGTATGTAACTGTACATAATTAGGCATCAAAACTCTCGAGTGATATTATTATGAAACTCGCCCTCGAGTATTAATGCCCTCCATTATGTAGCAGTCACATAAACTACTATTACAGCAAAATGACGTGTTAACGGTTATCCATAAAACAGTTTGTGTGTTGATAAATAACTATGGTTTGTAATGTCTTTGCAATTTAATGAATAACTTTGCTCGGACATAAAACGACACAGGTAGCAGAAATTGGTGTTATAGTGGTTCAAGGCTTTATTGGCATAGGGAAGATATCCTAACGGCCGAAATATAAAAGCTCTCGTTTCTACTTTGAAATTCCATAGATATTTTATATGGAAAATCTAACTTGACCCTTAGTGCTTTCTATCGACGACCTCTGTGGCGCAGCGGTTGTGGCTCTGCCTAACATGCGAGAGGTCCCGGGTTCGATCCCCGGCTGGGGGTAAAAAAACCCCATGTCTTGGATGTTTATATGTGTGTGACGTCGCTGTTTCTGGTTCCCACGACACAGGGTATCCTAGTGTGGGGCCAGAAGCAACGTATGTGCCTGTATGTAAATGTTTATATTTATATTGCAGGCTTCAATGTCACTTTATAAGATAATAACTACAAATGACCTAATACTCATTTTATCATTAATTTAATTTTAAAATTGAAAGTTTAAAGACAAAATAAATACAAGCTTAAGAATAACATTTGGCTGACTTGTATCCTTGTTAAGTCCAGCCGTTAGGGTGCCACGGACACAAACAGACATAGACGCTTCATAAAATAAAACATAAACACAAATATTTACATAAAGATTAAATACATTGCTTCTGGCCCCACACTAGGATACCCTGTGTCGTGGGAACCAGAAACAGCGACGCCACACTCATATAAACATCCAAGACCTGGAGTTTTTTTTTTACCCCCAGCCGGGGTTTAAACCCGATAATAACCCTCTTTTTCGTCGGGGTAAAAAAAAATGCATTTGTTCCTTCAATTACCCGGCTTTCTGCTGTGTGCGTAAACTTGTTTATACAACTTCATCCTACAATATTTGTACCCTAGTCATGGTTGTTAATCTAAGTATAATATTTATCTATATAAGTATGTGTATCGTTGTCTAGTACCCAAGACACAGGGAATAATAGTTTGGGGCTAGATCAATGTGTGTAAATAGTGTCCAAGGTATTATTGTATTGAGCTGAAAATTCCTCAGACACGAAATGTAATGAAAGACTCAATGAAGAAAGCGGATAATGTTTTTTTCCTACAAAACTTGGCCAGAGCTCTAAATCAAGCCAGAGTGGGTGGTTTAACAGCATACCCATTTGTATGTAATGCGTGACGTGTATGCCAACATTTGTATAGATAGATTTAACACACAAACATTTTCACCTAATTGGCCATAAAACTGATGCGGAATCCATGTTATAGGTGTCCAAAAATGAATAGAGAGCGAAGTCCGCTTTGGAATACAAATGATGGACCCTGCGCCGTGTCAGTTAGCAGTGAGTTAAGGAGGCAGGATAGATAACCAAATTAAAAATATATGTTTTGTTTGTTGCCAACCAAATCGACCTCTGTGGCGCAGCGGTTGCGGCTCTGCCTACCTTGCGAGAGGTCCCGGGTTCGATCCCCAGCTGGGAGTAAAAAAAAATAACCCCAGGCCTTGGATGTTTATATGTGTGTGACGTCTCTGTTTCTGGTTCCCACGACACAGAATATCCTAGTGTGGGGCCAAAATCAATGTATGTGTCTGTATGTAAATGTTTATGTTTATGTTTAAATCATACAAAATTGAACAAATACATTCAATGGGAGTAGTTGTAATCACTTTTCCTCTTTTTTTCATAATAAAATACCTGCACTATATTAAGAAATGAAAACAAACCCGTGCAACTAAAAATATCCTGAAAACACGTCACTTTTCTTGATAAAGATATCAATAATAATATGGCGTTACGCCTTTTCCCATATGGGGTGGCTAAGGCACAGTTGTGCCCACGTTGAGCCAGTTATATCACCGTTAGAACACCCGCATAAAATTAAATACTTATCGCAGTCAGCACCGGGATTCGAACCTGCATCTCCTGCCTGAGAAGCAAGCGTGAAACCCACTCGATCACGGGGCTCTCTTTAGATAGATATAAATTTCAAAACAATTTATTTATACGAGTAATTAATATTTACAATTGCAATATTTTTTATTTATACAAAATAAAATCCGTAATTTAAAAAGATCAGGGTCATATTCAAAGGGTTAAAGTCATTCTCATAACCTGAAAATTATTGTCAATCAAGTTTGTTTTGTTTCTATTTAGTTAAACACATGTCGAAATCTGATTTATTGTTATAGTGATTTGATATTTGTGTTGTTTATATTTAAATCGTTCTAATTGGTTATTAGCTACCGTTTTTTATACTTAATTGTGCCCCTCTATTCAAATTCAAATGTATTTAATGTCATTTACGGTATTATATACATTTAAAGTATATTTTATCCTATCAGGATGTGCATTTAAAAAAAATACAAGATACGTTATTAAAATTACAGAGACTAATATTGACTAACCTAACCTAAACCTAACTAAACTAACCTGATTATTACGAAAAGGAACTTTACCTTTTACGGTAAAGTGCCTTTTCGTAATACGGAAAGGGGGGTAAGAAACTCAAACCACTGAGTTGAGGTACTTAAAAAGGAGGTAGTTTCGAGATAATTTTAGAAATTGTCTAAAGGTGAGAAAAGAGAGAGAGACTTGGCCATTTAGAGACAACTCCACGCGGGTAAAATGCTAGTAAAACAAGAGACTTTCAAGTCAGAGGCGAGTATTCTTCTGCTTCAGTAGGTGGGTCTTTTGACCTGTCACGTCTCCCCACATGCCTTATAAATGAGATATAACGAGGTGCAGAGCAATCAGCTGACGCCTACCTGATAAAGTACTTGGTTACGTGTCTTGTTGCGTTCAAAGCCTCGAGTATTTTGACGAAAACGCTGAATTACGTTTGCGCTTAAGAATGAAATGACAATTGATATATCGGTCCATGAAAGAAACTTTTCAATGTGGGACATTATGGCCTAGAATTTACATAAACATAAAGCTAAACATTTATATACAGGCACATACATTGCTTCTGACCCTACTAGGATATGGGAAATATTAAACTGCACATCAAAAATACTGATTTACACAGCAAATATAAGAATAAAATACTGCGGCAGCTTAGATGAAGGGTAAAGGGGGTAAGCGAAGCGAAGCCCCCTTTATCCTTCGCGTTAGGTTCAACATGTAAGAACAAAAAAAAATACTTAAAACATAAACGTACTCATTAAATATTTAAAATATAAAAAGTGTTTTTATTGATCCATTTTTGCTGTGCAAATCAGTATTTTTGATGTGCGATTAAATACTAGCCCTAGGATATCCTTTGTTGTGGGAACCATAAACAGCGACTTCAAACACATATAAAAATCCAAGATCTAGAGATTTTTTTCTTTATCCATAGCCGGAGATCAAACCTGGGACCTCTCGCATGGTAAGCAGAGCCACAACCGCAATTTGAGTACGAGCGAGCCATACTCCACCACGCTGGCTCAGTGTAGGTTAAAGGTAGAGTTGTCGGGCTAGTGGCAAGCCCGAGGGTCAGAAGTTTCCACGCTCTGCCCTAATAAGTCTGACATAGCTGTACTGCCTACTATCACCATACGTACCTACACACGATGCCTAAGGGCCTGCTTCAAGGAGCCGTCACAGGCCCAGGCCTTATGTCAGCTTACAATAAGGGCCTGCTTCAAGGAGCCGTCACAGGCCCAGGCCTTATGTCAGCTTACAATAAGGGCCTGCTTCAAGGAGCCGTCACAGGCCCAGGCCTTATGTCAGCTTACAATAACATTAATTACCAAATAGTACTTGAGGAATACCATCACATTGAGTCCCTAACTGCTAGAGTTAGGCATAGTAAACTGCGCAAACTAAACAGTACACCAATGTTTGTTCTACCTAAATATAATAATGAATATGGTAAAAGGACGTGGAAATATACGCTACCCAACATATTAAACAGGCTTCCGCATACATTGCAAAACAGTATCTTAAAGAACTACAAGACCTGTAAACATTTATAAAAAAAACACTATATATTGGGATCAAGTGAATGACTTTATAATGCTGTAATGCGACTCATTCGTGCAAGCATAAACCTCAAATAGGTTTAAAGCGCGTCTATTTTTTTTTTTTAACTATTGTATTGTTATGTGATGAACAAATAAAAAAAATAAAAATAAACAGATACATTATAAATGTTTTCTGTAAAAATAATTAACTGCAGCCCATTAATTTCCATACCGAGTACCGGATACGACTAAGATTGAGCCATACTCCACCACGCTGGCTCAGTGCGGGCTTATGGAGGGGTGTCGGGCTTGTGGTCAACCCGACTGTCAGAACTTATCAAGCTGCCCTAGTAGGGCCTCTGACACGGCTTTACGACTACTACCACCGAGTAGCGATGGTACCCGGGACCACAAGTTTAACGTCTCATCCGTAACACGAAGCGTCGGAAACAAATAATAATAATACCTTGTACACTATTTACACACATTGATCTAGCCCCAAACTAGGATTCCCTGTATCTTGCGTACTAGACAACGATACACATACTTATATAGATAAATATTATACTTAGATAGATAAACAACCATGACTGGGGTACAAACATCCGTTCTCGTCAAACAAATATCTGCCCCCACCGGGACTCGAACCCGGACCCTTGGCTTCGTAGGCAGGGTCACTGCCGACTCGGCCATTCGGGTCGTCAGCCACATAGAATGCACACCCATCCAGTGCCCGTCTCGGCCAGATGTTGCCACCCGCACGATCGCATCCAATGTGCGAATGCCGCTAGGCCGCGGACGTCCTCAACAGTGGATTTCAATCATATTTGTCTGAGGATCCTTCACAAGATTTTGCGAAAAAAAATCCAAAAGGGGGGACTGTAAAGTACTTTAGGGTACTGGGTAAATACTGGGGAAAGTACTTTAGGGTATTTTCGACCCTCCTGTAACTATGTTGTAGATAAAGCTAGACACCTGAAGTTTCTGTGAATTCCTAAATTCCCAAAAATCCGTTAATTTTAATCCAATATCTTGGAAAGGACAGCCTTTATAAGTGTCGTCATTCAGTCCCTGAATGACTCATCATCATCGATTTTCGAAAATTTTACGACCTTCCTTCAATACACCATCCTCACGCCACACACAACGAGAATTTCCGTTTTAGGGTTCCGTACCCTAAGTGTGCCAAACGGGACCCTTTTAGTAAGCCTCCACTGTCCGTCCGTCCGTCTGTCACAAAGCTGTATCTCATGAACCGTGATAGTTGGACAGCTGAAATTTTCACAGATGATGTATTTCTGTTGCCGCTAAAGCAACAAACCCTAAAAAGCAGAGTAAAATAAATATTTAAGGGGGCTCCCATACACAGTTCCTTCAATACCACATACAAACTTTTGAATGCACCTGGTTACGTATATGGAGTGTGAAAGTAGCCGCACCAATAACTTTGTAAACAACATTTTCCTATGTAAAATCCAAACTATTTACTCCACACCATCCCTACCATTGTACGGTGTAAGGAACCCTTCGTGCGCGAGTTCGACTCGCACTTGACCGTTTTTTTTTAATCCAGGCGCTTTGTGATTGGTGCTGCGGTCGTATTTTTTATTTACATGCTTAGTATAATTAGGTTGGATTCTAAAGTGACGAGTTTGCGATAACCGGATTTTAATTAATTTATGCTAATTATGCTCGTAAACACACTTTTGCTTTAATAATTATTGAAAATGTTGTAAATAAGAATGGGCAAAAATGTATGGAGCGTGGTAACCGCTACAATAGTCATACTTAATTTATATATCAATAGAATTTAGGCTTTTCAATGTAGAAAAAACCGGCCAAGTGCGAGTCAGACTTTTGCACGAAGGGTCCCGTACTATTATCTATTAAAACGGCGAAAAAAATACGTTTGTTGTATGAGCAACCCCTTATTTTTTTTTTAAAGTAAATTTAGAACTAAATATTCTGTTAATATTTCAAGCGTCTACCTGTTGCAGTCGACAATATCGAACAAATACGAGAAAAAAATTACGTTTGTTGTAATGGAGCCCCTTAAATATTTATTTTATTCTGTTTTTAGTATTGGTTGTTATAGCAGCAACAGAAATACATCATCTTCGAAAATTTCAACTTTCACGGTTCATGAGATACAGCCTGGTGACAGACGGAGCGGAGGCTTAGTAAAAGGGTCCCGTTTGGCACCTTTCGGGTACGGAACCCTAAAACGTCTACTATGGCGCTTGTCCTAATTTTCTCTAGAAAAGGAGTCCCTCCCCCCAAACAACTAATATAATGGACTCCAATAATTAAAAAGACAGGATTAGTAGATGAATTAGCACACTTGTCTGTGCCTACAAACTCACGTCCCATCTGAATGCATGACTATGAACGTATTTGACAAGTGCGGACTATTATACCTATATGGTTAAATGTGATTTTTATACAGGAAAAAAAAACATTTAAATCTCTTAAAGAACTGAGGTCTGATACTGGTGCCCATAGTAAAAGTTGTTCCTCTTGGTAAGACCTTTATAACGATAGTACAATTACATCTTTTAGATCGGGTACCAAAATGCGCATTCACCTTTTTGTATATAATGGCAGTTTACCTCTGTGTCTCGACAAAAACAGAAAGTATCAAAAGAAGAGTTTATAACTATCTGTTAGGCTATGAGCTTGCAACTTATCACTTAATGCTGCCTTTTAAAACCTGGTATTCCTGAAGCTCTACCAAATGACCATTTATTTAGTAGACTCGTATTAAACTTCATCGGGTTATCTCTGCACCTGGATTTATGTCGTCACTACGGAACGTTACTGCAAGCATTCCAGCGAGGTGCAGACTTAACTCGATTGAGTTGTATATGTATAATACCTGCTACATTATTTACTGAACATGTTTACATTTATATTCATAATTTCTTTATTGCACACAAATTTAAAAGCAAAGTTACATTAAAGACAAAACAGTGTACAACAACGTAATTATCTCTAAATAAGAGATCTCTTCCAGCAAACCGACTTACATGTTTAGTAATTTATGTAGTAGGGTTTGCTCTTACACAATTTTACCGGAAACTATTATTATAACTTACTTCGTGTTAAAACGCAATTATTTTACACGTAGAGCCCGTGATAAGATTATTATAATCTTGAACCTCTCCCAACACTACCGCAATTTTGTATTATTATCAAATTTACCGGCACAGATTCTGTCTATTAAGCCTTATTATTGTAATTTGCTGCAACACTGGTAGTTTGTCCACTTTATATAAAGTTATTTAATTTAAGTGCCTCTTTTTATGACTCTTACAGGGCGAAAACTCCTATATTGCATCAGTATATAAAACGATGTTATATTTTTCGACAGATTCTGTCACTAAATCTGTTATATAATAATATTTCTTGAGACTTGTTTTAATTTTCAAGTATTTTTGAGTAGTGCTCAAAACTAAGTCACACGTGAATTGGACATGTCGATTGGTAACTTTTACAATATAAATAACAACACCCACATTCTTTTGCCACAAAAAAAATTAAATTCACATTTCAAACACGATTTTCGCGGTACAATTCTGGCGGGAAAACGCGGCGTCCATTCGGTTCAAGCTCACAGCCTCCACTGACGTGTTCGAATTCGGATGCTATATGGGTCGGATGATAATCACGGAAAAAGCTGGTCCAATATGGCGATTGACTAGACCCCTGTCAGGTAGGGATGGCGACTCTTACATTCATACAAGTAAGTAGCCTGGTATATAGTCATGGACCTTTTCATCACACTATCAAATTTTCAAAATGAAACCAAAAGAATAGAGGTCTGATTGAAGAAAACAAAAACTCATTGGGTAATATAAACTTTACTTTTACCGTGTTACCCCAAAAAATATGAAACAGCGTTTAACCTCAAAACAAACGTCAAATCCCATACGTTTTCGTTTTTAAACAAGCATTGAACAGTAGTTTTTTTTTGTGGTGAGGCCCTTAATATTTAAAGCAAAATGGTCAGATTTGACATGAGCAAAGTCAAAAATGAAGCATTTCCTTCTATCGACAGTGATACTTATCTTTATTCCTTCCACCCATTGGTCATTACAAAGTTTTATTTTACTTTGTGACCTGTTCCTTTGTAGATGTGTGTAAATGAACATAGTCATACTTATTCCCATACTCAGAGAAATATCTACTACATTACAGGGAATCCTAGTTTGGGGCTAGATCAATGTGTGTAAAAGGTGTCCAAGGTATTATTAATGAACTATTAATGAACTATTATGTGTTTATTCTGGTGAAAAAAATATTGATTTTGTGTGTCTCATTTGTTCCAGCTACAGAACCTTAAGCATCAGCAAATAGTTCATTCCCGACCGGTTTCAATGCACTCGTAATCAGAAATGTGGTTCTATAGGTATCGTTTCGAGTATTGCAAGATTGACCAGATTTTTTGTTAAGACAAGATCTTTAAGTGCATACTGGACATTTCATGCTCCGACTGAGTAATACTTGTTACTGCAACATCAACATGCAGAAAACGATAAATTGATTGGTGATGTTACCTCTCTCTGATTTACCAGGTGGTTTGGCAGAGGCTTTGAATGAGAGATTACGGGACAATGGACAAAATCACTTCCATGTTTTTTTGTAGATTTAATGTTCACGAAATAGGGAGCTGGTCTCTTAGAGATTAAGACCTTGTTTGATATGTACATATATAAAGGCGAGCTTATCGTTCTCTAACAAATATCTCATTCAGCAAACCTTGTTTGGAGAAGACAAACAGTTTTATTAAACGGGCGAGAGTGCATGGATCTCAGAGGAAAACCTTTACATTCCTAAAAAAAAGTAATGTCAAAGTTATCTCGAGATTAGTGATCACACTTTAGTCTAAATTCGATTCTTAGGCCCACCACTACGAAGGCGAGTCAATACTTCTCTGAATAACTTTGACAACTTCCTAATACATTTGTATGAAGAGTATTAGAGAGAGAGAGAGAGTATCTAAAGCGTTGCTCTCATTACGGCGGGCAGTCCACGCAAACTGTCATATTTCCATATAAAAAAGGCTAGTATTTAATCGCTCATCAAAAATACTGATTTTCACAGCAAAAAAGGATCAGCAAAAACACTTTTAATGTTTTAAGTATTTTTTTTGTTCTTACACATGCAACCTAATACGAAGGATGAAGGGGGCTTCGCTCGCTCACCCCCTTTACCCTTCACCTAAGCTACCGCAGTATTATTCCCCGATATTTTCTGTGAAAATCAGTATATTTGCTGTGCAAATCAGTATTATTGATGTGCAGTTTAATATTTCCCTAAAAACGGCTTACTGACCTCCCGGCATGTATAAATACTTCTCACTACTTAATATCAATTAAATATCAATTCATAAATTATTGCAATTTTATTTATTTTCTAGAAATTTTATGAAATATTTAAATAATTAGTTGTTAGCTTTACATAGAGTTTGTTTTTCCCAGCAAAAAAGTCAGTCAGACTCAGACACATAATAAGGAAATAAAGCAATGACATCAATGCAAATTCGTTCTGGAAGTTCTTTTTTATTATTTCCCCCCTTTTTTAATAATCTGTCATAGAACGACTCTCTTAATGAATACAAACTTCTCAACACAGGTGTTCCACTATTTAATTTTCAGAATTGTGAAAATCTGAATCTTTTCTAACATGAATAACTGATATTCAGTCATTCTGAATTGCGTATGGCTGGGTACAATGCGTATACATCTCTGGGGCAGTCGTCTATACAATGAATTAGACGTGTCCTAGAGACGCCACAAACTTCGCGATGTCAAATATACGGAAGTATAACAGAAGCCATCACAGAGGTAGCCATAGTACAAGACAAAGTAATTCTAAAATCTAGGAATTTTAGTCGCTTTTGAAAAAAACACTAATTACAATACGATTATTTGATATGAGCTGTCTTTTAATTGTCTATGCTCTGATTGTCAAGGCTGGTATATAATAGCACATCAAAAATACTGATTTTCACAGCAAAAAAACACTTTTTATGTTTTAAATATTTTATTTGTACTCAAGTTTAGTTTTAAGTATTTTTTGTTGTTCTTGCATGTTCAACCTAACACGAAGGGTAAAGGGTGCTTCGCTTCGCTCACCCCCTTTACCCTTCACCCTACCGCAACATTTTGCCCTTATATTTGCTGCGCGAATCAGTATTTTTGATGTGCAGTTATTTGCCATTAGTAAATTTATCAAAGGCGATTGGAATTCCTAGATGTCAGAATTACATGATGAAAGCTGCCGTTTGCGCGAACTGTCAACCGTACCTAATGAGCGAAAAGCCTAACTTTGAGACTCTAACGTGTTACCACAAAAAATATTAAATACCGTTTAACCTCCAAAAAGACGTCAAATCCCATACGTATTTGTTTCCAAACAAGTGTTGAACAGCAGTTTTTTTTTGTGGTACGGCCCTAAATGTTTAACCGGAGGTTAATAAAACTCATTTTGGCGCAAGTGAATACGGCCTAAGGGCTTTGGGAGTCTTTTAAAGGTGGCACATAAATGTTTCAATAAATAAAAGTTCTGACCGCCCGAAGCTCTGCTTTTAATTAAAACATCAATAACATATTAAGTTTACATATTGGATGGGTGGGCGTGAGAGTATATTTATCGGGATGAGATACGACATATGATTCAATATACTCATTCTTTTGATTTGGATTTGTTTCAAGTGTTACTTATTTCAAATTCCAAATGTCTTTATTTCTGTAGATATTTACATATACTTAGCAATCGTCATTTTTTGCCACTTCACTACATTGGACCACTGTGGGAGAAGAAGGGCGTAGAAACTCCCACAGATTGATTTTTAGATCTCTTTTTAAAAATTGCTTATGCTTAACTAATACAAAATATAATATTTAGTCATTACCATAATTAATAAGCAGGAATAAATAATTACAAAATTATTAACAGCAAGGTCTGTGTTGAGCCAGATTAACCCCATTAAATACAAATCAACTGGCACAAGAGAGTTTATTATGGAAATCCGGCAGTTTGGTATTGAGTGTCAAAATATATATATATTTGCCTATTTACAATACGTTGTTTTTATGAGAAATATTAAACTGCACATCAATAATATTGATTTGCACAGCAAATATCCCTTATATTTGCTGCGGCAGCTTATGTGTAGGGTAAAGGGGGTGAGCGAAGCGAAGCCCCCTTTATCCATCGTGTTAGGTTCAATACGTAAGAACAACAAAAAATACTTAAAATATAAAGATCGTCGTCGTCGTCTTAACATCGTAAGTACTAATCATTAAATATTAAAAACATAAAAAAAGGTTTTTGCTGATCCTTTTTTGCTGCGCAAATCAGTATTTTTGATGTGCGATTAAATACCAGCCTTCTTTAATGTAGCTGTTGAAACATCTAAGTGCAATGAATAATTATGTTGTTTTTTCAGGGATCCGTAACCGAAGGGTTCAAACGAGATCCTGTCAACTTTCCGTCTATCTGTCTATCTGTCTGTTCGTCTGTCCGGTCAGCGGGCTGTATCTTGTGAACCGTAATAGGTAGAATATTGAAACGTTCACAGAATGTTTATTTCTGTTGCCGCTACAAAAAAAAATAACAAACTACTCGAAATTATATACAAAAAATGAGACACCCTTACAAGAGACGTGTTTTAATTGGGAAATATTAACTGCACTGCATATCAAAAATACTGATTTGCACAGCGAATATCAGGGCAAAATGCTGCGGTAGCTTAGGTGAAGGGTAAAGGGGATGAGCGACGCGAAGCCGTCTTTTTTCTTTCGTGTTAGGTTGAACACGCAAGAACCACAAAAAATACTAAAAACCTATACTTGAGTACACATTAAATATTTAAAACATAAAAAGTGTTTTGCTGATCCTTTTTTGCTGTGCAAATCAGTATTTTTGATGTGCGATTAAATTAAACTAGAAGTTTTAATCCCCCTCATAAGAAGATGTGAATTGAAATTGAATTGATTGAATTCTAAATGGAAATTTCACGGCAGCTTTTATTATCATCTGTGGCGCAATTTATTTGACGCTAGAACCGTAATAAGTAGTGACTGGTTTCAAACCCCAAATCGTACATTGTTTTATTGTTTTCTCTGTCCTTAAGTTTTCTTGTTAGATGGTACGGAACCCTTCGTCCGGTTCGACCCGCACTTGACCGCTTTTATTTTAATAAGTATGATTTGTTTTTAGTTATATAAAAATTATATGGTATTGTATATTTTTGGATTGGTCTACGAGTATTGTTGACTAGTTTCATTTGATAACCATTCACATCGTCAGTTTATATTTGAGAGGCAATTAACTTAAGCAGAAGTTGTGAATTCGGGCGTGTTTCGTATTAGTTGTGAGGTTCGCAAGGAACAATGATGAAAAACGTTTTTTTTTAAAGCATGTTGTGTTTTGACTAACAAAAAAATTATAAAACACTTAATGTCTTTTTTTGGATTGGTCTACGATAATTAAATTTACTAGATTTAAATTAATAATAACAATAATACCTTGGACCCTATTTACACATATTGATCTAGTCCCAAACTAGGATTGCCTGTATCTTGGGTACTAGACAACGATACACATAATTATATAGATAAATATTATACTTAGATAGATAAACAACCATGACTAGGGTACAAACATGCGTTCTCATCAAACAAATATTTGCCCCAACCGGGACTCGAACCCGGAACCCTAGGCTTCGTAGGCAGGGTCACGGCCGACTCGGCCATTCGGGTCAATTAATACCCATCACATCGTCAGTCAGTTGTGAATTCGGACGTATTTCGTAATAGTTTTGAGGTTCGCTAGAATTTGAGACAAAGTGAACGGAGAGTGTCGGGTTGCAATGCCCTATATGGTAGGGTCAGCAGAATTATTATTGTTTAGGCATAAAAAAAAAACTTTATTTTTAGGTACAGATATATTAAAAATAAAACTCTGTCTTCAGCCGCCTGCACTGCCGCTTACAAACACTCACACCCTGCGCTATTAGGGATAGTCCCTCAATTTTCACTTTTAATAAAAGATTGAAAGCGTATTTCCTTTCTCTTCCGTAGTAGGTAATAATAATAATAATAATACCTTGGACACTATTTACACACATTTATCTAGCCCCAAACTAGGATTCCCTGTATCTTGGGTACTAGACAACGATACACATACTTATATAGATACATATTATACTTAGCTAGATAAACAACCGTGACTAGGGTACAAACATCCGTTCTCATCAAACAAATAGGCAGGTATCATATTTATGTAAGTATATGTATGATATTTTATAGTTTATATATGTGCATGCTATCTATTGTATTTTTTATATTTAGTTGAGATACATATTTTATTAATTAGCTATATTTTATTCATATTTTAAAAGTAACTTTGGTACGTATTTATACAGTTTTATTGCGCACTAGGACTGTCCTGTTTCATTAACACTCCTGTCTTACCTAGGTTTGCTGGAAGAAATCTCTCTTTAGAGATAAGCTCGCCTTTGACTACAAAATCTATTGTAACTGTCTGTTTATCTATATTTTCTGTGTAATAAAGAACATGTGAATATGTGAATATGTCTTCTTATTTCTATACTAATAATATGTTCATACCATTTTTATTTAATATGCAGCCATTTTTTATAAACTAGCTCCAAAAAGGCGGTGTTCTGCGCAGGATACTATGGCTACGCGGTTTAATACAAGTTGTTACTGTGTTACTGTGCATAGGAAAGAAGTGTAGTATTGTTTTTTTTTTATCTTAACCTGTAGAGAGGCACAGCACCTATTAAAAAAGTTTTTTTACAGACGTCACCTAGAGTACCGATGATTCTATAAATAAACATAAACAAATAAACGTTTACATACAGGCACATATATTGCTTCTAGCCCCACACTAGGATACCTTGTGTCATGGGAACCAGAAACAGGGACGTCACACACATATAAACATCCAAGACCTGGGGTTTTTTTCTCCTTCACCCCCCGGCGGGGATTGAACCCGGGACCTCACCACAACCGCTGCACCATTGAGCTCGTCAATATACATCGGTCGGTCGACTATAGTAGACATTTGACTTGACTGATGATTGATTACTAAGACTCCGCTGTCCGTCCGTCCGTCTGTCACCAGGCTGTATCTCACGAACCGTGATAGTTAGACAGTTGAAATTTTCACAGATTATGTATTTCTGTTGCCGCTATAACAAAAAATACTAAAAAACAGGATAAAAGAAATATTTAAGGGGGCTCCCATACAACAATTCTTTCAATACTACATACAAACTTATGGATGCACCTGGTTACGTACATGGAGTGTGAAAGTAACCGCACCAATAACTTTGTAAACAATATTTTGCTGTGTAAAATCCAAACTATTCACTCCAAACCATCGCTTCCATTGAACGGTGGTACAGAACCCTTCGTGCGCGATTTAGACTCGCACTTGACCGGTTTTTTTCTTTTCCGGCCAGCAGAGAAGTAACAGGGTTAATCAGTCATATTACACTAGCAAAAGCCCGTGGTTTCGCTCGTGCGACCACCTATGTTGCGGTGCGGTTGTGGCTCTGCCTACCGTGCGAGACATCCCGGGTTCGAATCCCGGCTGGGATAAGCGAAAGAAAAAAAGGTCAGGATTTTAATGTTTATATGTGTGTGACGTCGCTGTTTCTGGTTCCCACAACACTGGGTATTCTAGTGTGGGGCCAGAAGCAATATGCCTGCATGTAAATGTTTATGTTTTAATTCGTGTAAAAATGGCCTGTCCATATCAATTTTACCCCCCCCCCCAACCTAAGAAAGAAAGAAAGAAAAAAAGAAAATCATTTATTGCCAAAAAAGTCAGTTAAAAAAAAAACTTGGCAAAAGGGCCAAGCTCAGCGATGCTGTGAGCACGAGCTGCACAGCGCTGGTTCTCAGCAGGGCCCCTTTCTCAAAACATTTAGCATTAAGAAAAGGCGCGAGTCGCATTTACTTGAGAATGGAAAAAAAGGCTTTTTGTAAAAAGCTTATTTCGTTTCGGTGTTAATACTCCGAACAATAATAATAATATGCAATCTAAGCTAAGATACCTTCAGCTAAGCTACATAAGGAACCCCACTTAACATTTTCATGACTCTTCATGTATTAGTGAAGGCTATGCGATGACATATGAGTCAGTTAGTGAGGGAGGCAGTCAGGACTTTAAGTTTTATAAGTATAGAGTTGCAGTATCGTTATTTATACAATTTTTATTTTTTTAATGTTTTTGCTGGCTGTACAAAGTTTGATATTAGGGAAAGCTGCGGTCTGCGGCTGAAACAATACTCTACATAGCTCTCTTTGCTAACCGTACCGCTGAATCATTACGATTTTCTGTACCAATATGGACTCTTCTACCAAGATCTTAAAGTACATCTTAACGGTTTGCGTGTAATTTGTTAGAATTAAGGCATGATAAGCAAAACAAGCAATTATTGACCGAACGAAGCGTCTTCGTTTCAGGGTTGAGAAAAATGCTTTTGTATGCCCGGATGTTATCCTCTACAGGCCGGTTTTCTCAACTGACTCTCGTGGATTTTTGTGAGCAGGGTTGACATTTATATATATTTTTTCGTCTATTTTTTTTTCCAAATGGCGGAGATGCGCGGTTTTACATACATACATATTCTCACGCCTTTTTCCCGGCAGAGGGGTAGGCAGAGACCAAAGACCTCCACCTGCTATGATCCTGGCATACATCTCTCGCTTCCTCAACATCCATAAGACTCTTCGGGGTTTTAATATTTCAAAAAACCGCTACAGTCCGAACAACTTCACGGATTTAAACAAATAAGGTCTCATTGGATTTGTAGAGACCGTGGCAGTAACAGGCTGTATAATATTAGTGAGAATTCAATGGGTTGGGTTTAAGACCGCAAAATGTACTTTACAAAGTTATTGGTGCGGCTACTTTCATACTCCATGTACGTAACCAGTTGCATTCATAAGGTTGTATGTGGTATTAAAATAAAGTGTCACTCGCGAGGTCTACAGCTCACAGAGCCAATAGTCTTACTGTTTTATTAATACTAATATTCAGTAAAATACTTGCTTGTTTAAAAAATGCCAAACAATAGTTGTATGCATGTATTTCAGACGCAGATAATGTATTATTAGAGCATGCTAGCCCGTTGATGTCTTTTATATGGCGTATAAGAAATAACTTCCTAAAAGAAAGAAGAAACGGTATAGTTTTTTAAATACTTTTTATAGAAGAAAGATAATATCTGATTAAATGTAGCGATACTTTTCATTGGAGAAAAAAAAAATAAAAAACACGTTTCACTTATTTTGTGTTTGATCATAATCACTGGATAAGGCAAGTTTACTTAGTTCATTGACAACGTTTTTGTAGATTCTAGAAAACATAATTTTGACTCTGACTGTTTATATGTTCGAATATTGATTTCATAATTCGTAAAAATTATTATATACAACAGACAAGTAACGTATCTATTAAAACAAGCTTATATATGTCACCGTAAGATAGTTAAAACCGTTAGTTGATCAACTATCGACAGATAGTAAAACAAGACCGACAGGGTTTAGAATTTATGCTTTTTTGTACTTACATGTCAACCTAACACGAAGACTTGCAATTCAGGTTTAAACCAGTTTACTATTTAACGGTATTAACCCTTAGTTTATCAACTAACGCGTCATATAGTAAGCAGTATGCTGCAGTTTACTATCTGTCGATGTTTGACCAACTAACGAGAAAAAAAACGTTAGTTTATCAAATATCGGTTTTGACAATCTTACGGTGACATATATATCTTCACCACGAGATCTTTTCCAGCTAATTATGCCTGCATTCATTTTATTATTTTCATATCATTTTCTATGTAAATAAACTCATCTCAAAAGCTCATCACAGATGTCGCTAGTGTAGTTGGGGCTGTCGATATGTCAAAGTTGTCAAATTCTATTCATAATTAATACTTCTTTATTGCACACACACATATTAAATTTAATAGGTTACATTAGGCGAAATCATATGTACAAAGGCAAGCTTATCTCTAAAAAGAGATTTCTTCCAGCAAACTAAGGCATGAACGGGAAATGTATCATCAAAGGGTAGACAGTGTACAATATCTAATATCTGATCTATACCAAAATAAATATAATATAAAACACGGCAAATAAAATACTTATATTCAATACATACATAAGTATACCTGCAAATATAGTTTATATATTAAATTGATATACGTACTATAACTCTCACGAAAGAGAGAGGAAGTGCTCTTTTACCCGGTTTTTGAAAGAGACAAGAGTGGGACTGTCTCAAGAGAATAGAATAGAATACTATTATATGTCTTATTCTATTTACTTCTTCCAAAATATTGTATTGTATTTGAGGTTAATTTTGCCAGCCTCAAGAGAATTTGAGAGCTCACGTGACGTGTCTTTGAAGCTAAGCTCAGATGAATGAATCTCTTTGCCTGCAACTCTAGCGCCACCTAGCGGGAGCCAAGTGCCAAGTGACAAGATTATTACCAGTATTCTGAGTCTACAATAGTGACGAATGGAAGTAGATGACTAGTATTCGTAAATATTGTAGACTGTACGATGACATGACACAAACCATCACAACAACACAAATACAACAAAAAAAACAAACAGCCGCGGGCGAAGCATATAGTAACACTATACAGGTTGCATCAGAAAGGTTAAGCCACCTGGACAAATTAATATTTTAAATCATATTATATCTTCTGGGCCCCAGACTGAAAACCAGAGTCACAGGGTTTCCTGTGACATTATGCTGAGTCTGAACCCTTTTGCTGTCGCAGCATGTGCACATGGCAGCGAAACCCCTCACAAATGTTTATGGGTACTAATAGTGGGTAGTTTTATTGCTGAATTTTATTTTATTTTTAAATGGTACCTTCTTCATTCCATGTAATACTTTTATATTCTTGTGTTTGTGCTGATATAGCGAATAAATGCCTATCCTATTCTATTCTATTCTATTCTAAGTCATATTTCAAAGGGTGATCGTCAAATTATATGGCCTCAAATATTGACTATGTAGTGCACACAAATATTTTACCAGTTACATGTAGTAATAAAGCTACAAATAATTATATACATAGTTAAACAAAAAATACAAAATAACCTAACTTAAGGCACGCCTGCGTCCAGCTATTGTCATCGAAACTGCAATTTAGGATGCCTGTTAGGGTTTTTTGTATGAGTTGATCTAGAGATACAAGGGAAGAAGGGTATTTCCGTAGTGGGGCGCAGCGGAGGACATATGTCAATTTAGGCAGAAGTGGATGATTGTAAGGGCGATGTGGGGGTTCAGATTTGTCAGTCTGTCAAAAGTCTCCTCGAATTTGGAAATTTGCTCAGTTATGTAGCTGGGGATCCCATCCTCTATTACTGGAAACCCCAGGAGGCGAAGTGATTGTTCGCTAAGAATTTTGATGCCAGGTGCCAAATTGTTAAATTCTTGTTGTGTTAATCCTTTTTAAACGGGAAATATTAAACTGCACATCAATAATACTGATTTGCACAGCAAATATACTGATTTTCACAGGAAATATCAGGGCAAAATGCTGCGGTAGCTTAGGTGAAGGGTAAAGGGGGTGAGCGAAGCGAAGCCCCCTTTATCATCCGTATTAGGTTGAACATGAAAAATAAATAAATAAATGAAGAACAACAAAAATACAAAAAAAAAGTGTTTTTGCTGATACTTTTTTGCCGTAAAAGTCAGTATTTTTGATGTGCGATTAAATACTAGCCTTTTTACCCAACGAAATAAGAGGGGTGATATGAGTCTGAAGCGTATGTCTGTCTGTGTACCTGTCTGTGTACCTGGCTGTGGCTCAAGCGAGTGAGTGGATTTTATTGCGGCTTTCTGTGGATAGTAGCAGATTACCCTGCGATCATTCTTAGCTATGTTTTGTTAAAATCGGTTCAGTGGTTTAAAAGTTATCAGCTAGGAAACAGTTCAGCCAAATTTTAGACTAAAGTTTCATTCATTGGGCTGGGGGTGTTATATTTTTTTTATTTATAGTTATAATTTAATTTGATGTTTATTCATTGTGTATTCATTTGTGTGTATATGAACTTAAAAGATATAAATAGGTATATATCAGATGAACTTCTTAAGAGAAAACAAAAAACATAGCGTCCCGCCTTCTCCCAAACGGGGTGGGCAGAGGCACAGTTTTGTATGACAGGGGGCTAGCCCATCGCTGCTTCCACGTACTTCTATGAGATGAATTTTCTGTTGACAATGTTTAATGTGAACAGGGAATTTTAATTATTTCGAACCTTATTACATGATTTAGGGCAAAGGCAGTTGTCTCTGTAACACCCTGAACATGTAAATTTATAGTTCTATTTATGTTTATGTTTTTTATGTTGTTTATGAGGTTGCGAACTAACTATAATTTCTTGAAATAAAACAGTCATTGAACTTTTAAAGGTTAAATATGTACAGGCACATACATTGATTCGGGCCCCACACTAGGATACCCTGTGTCGTGGGAACCAGAAACAGCGACGTCGCAAACATGTAAACATTCAAGACCTGGGCTTTTTTTTCCTTTAACAACAAATATAATGACCACCAAATATTTTTTTTCCTACAAAAATGGCTAAATGTCCACCAAAAGTTGCAGAAAATATCAGGGCAAAATACTACGGTAGCTTAGGTGAAGAGTAAAGGGGGTGAGCGAAGCGAAGCCCCCTTTATCCTTCGTGTTAGGTTGAACATGTAAGAACAACAAAAAATACTTAAAACATAAACTTAAGTACACAAAACATGAAAAGAAGTTTGGCGATCATTTATCCAAACACAATTTGGTGGACATCCATCCATTTTGGCAGACATTTCGAATTTAAGGGTAGTAAATTTTCGATTTATTGGTAATCGTTTAGAGCCATTTTATATTTTGACACATTGATATTAATTAAAAAAAAATCTAGAAAGAGAAAACTGGTGTATTCTCTTTCTAGTTTTTTTTTTTAAATTAATATCTATATTAGTTTGATTGGCTTGCTCCTTAAGTATTATCTTCAATACTTAAGGAGCAAGCCAATCAACATTTAAGCCAATCGTTAAACCCCTCTCAAAGGGAGTTGATAAAGTGTCTCCTTTACAAAAAGCATTAGACTCGTTGTAGACGAAAGCTATAAATACGTCACAGACATTATCTTTGGCAATAAAACCTCTGACAGATCGCTACCGGCGCCATATGTGTCACGTGGTGCATGTCGGAGGCCAAAAAACTATAAATTTTAGGGTCCCGTTGTCTAATTCAAAAACATATCCGATGACGTCATCGGTTTCTAGATTGGCACTGGAAATATTTCCAATCTACTCGCGAAATTGAAGAAAAACCAAAAATTGGAAAAATTGCGTTGATATTCTTATTTCATTGTTGTGGGAAAATATGGGAAATTTGAAAAATTCCAATTATGAATTTAAACTTTCTTACGCTGATAGAAGACTTGTACAACATTCTTACGCCGATAGAAGACTTGTACAACATCTTCATAACATTTAATGTGCATATTTGTTCTTATGTTACAAAACGAATTATCTCTTAATCGTGACTAGAGATGGCCGGACAGACTTTCTATCATTTTGCAAATAACTGACCCATTTACCAGCGACTTCTTCAAGGGCCGGCGCAGCGGCGGACTCTGCAGAGGGTCTCTAGCGGCGCAAGTATGCCGCCCTCGGGGAGGACTATATATTTGTGCCGTCTGGCGTGGAGACCCTCGGGCCGTGGTGACCTGACGCGCGGCGAGTCTTTAAAGAGGTTGCGAAAAGACTCGTTGAAGCGTCGGGTGATCCAAGAGCTGGCACCTTCCTCGCCCAGCGCATAAGCCCGGCTATACAGCGAGGTAATGGTGCCAGCATATTGGGCACTCTGCCTCTCGACGGCGGTGATCTGAGGGATATTTTTTATTTAATTTAATATATGTACAATCGAACCAACTGAATCATGACCCTTTTGCCTGATAATTCGTTTGAAACTTTCAAACTTGTAAGATCTATCAAAATGTCAGTGTGTAATTAAATGATAACAAGTTCGTTACCAAGGAAATAAAAGCGAATTTCGACCTACTTGCATTTAAGGGGTTTAGCAAAATAAGCTTATGGTGGGTCATGATTCAGATGGTTCGATAGTACATAAGTTAGGTTATTTTGTGTTTATTACTACTGTATAAATTATTCTACTTTGTATTTCTAGTTTGCACATTGTGGCGGCTGTCAATGGTTTTAAAGCTACTGAGTTTTGGACATAAAATCGTTTATCTACACACATATCATAAACCCTCTTTACTAATTTCAAAAACCGCACGTTAGGATCAGCATTATGTTAAACTACTTGGTAAAAACTCGTTTCGTATCTGGAAAACTACACATTAAGGTCATTATGTGTAGTTTTTCTACATATAATGACATTCCGAACGCCGACGTCCACCCGCGTGCCGTCCCTAGTTTGTTTGTGAAGTTGGTACTGACATTCAAATTTCGAACCCGAAGTTGGTGCTACAGAACAAGCTAAACAACTGCAGAGCCACAATGCCGGTCAAACATGCGGTTCCTGAACACATCAATAGTCAATAGTCAATAGTCAAAGTACTTTATTACTGTAGATATTTACATATACTTAGCAAACGTCATTTTTTGCCTCTTCTCTACATTGGACCACTGTGGGAGAAGAAGGGCGTAGAAACTCCCACAGATTTATTTTTAGATCTCTTTTAAAAATAGGTTGTGCTACAGTAATACAAATATGAAAAATTTAATTGTTATGATTAATAAGCAGGAATAAATAATTACAAAATTCAATTCATCAAAGAGAGCTTATGATATGTGTGTAGATAAACTAGTGTATGTAACTGTACATAATTAGACATTATGTAGCAGTCACATAAACTACTATTTAACTGAGTTTTTTTGCATTTTTACTGAGTTGAGAACTATTTACGTTAGATGATCTTATGTATTGACACAATTCAGTGCATTTAATGACTTATAAAGTATTTAGTGATTATAGATGTATGTTTTATGCAGTCTAGCTGTTACCAACTAAGCAAGATTTAACCGATGGTATGAAATCATGGAATCTCAACTTCAGCCAATTCTAGTTATTATATCATCCCGAAACTATGGTATGGTATTAAACTATGGTGTATTTAGTTTGGATCACATAAAATAAAAAATAAAAAATGTAGCCCACCCTGTCCCCACTGAGAGTCACAGGCCTTTACCCGGATACCAGTGAGATTAAGCCATAATCAACCAAACTGGCTCATTGCAGGCTGATGGAGTAGTTTGTATGACCACTGCCATGTAGCGACAGTAGCTGCGACCTACAGCTTAACTTGTCATCCGAAACACTGAACGTCCGATAAGCGCAAATTCACATAACATAACATAGCGTCACAATTATGCCCACTTTGAGTCAGTAATATATATTCAATTTCAATATATATTCGTAATGTTAACCTAAGAAATAATCACAGACTGTGTGCGCCCCGATTTAGACTCGCGAAGGTTAGCAATTCTTTCAAGGGTCAGTGTATTCTCTACTATAATAAGATAACTCAGGAGATTTTGAAATTGCCATTTGAGCAATTTAAAAAGCATGTTAAAGCGACTTTGTCGAAAAAGGGATATTACAATGTTCAAGATTACTTAAATGACAGGACTGTATGGGGTTAATCTGGCTCAACACAGACCTTGCTGTTAATAATTTTGTAATTATTTATTCCTGCTTATTAATCACAATAATTAAATTTTTCATATCTGTAATAGTTAAGCACAACCTATTTTTAAAAGAGATCTCAAAATCAATCTGTGGGAGTTTCTACGCTCTTCTACTCCCACAGTGGTCCATTGACGTTTGCTAAGTATATGTAAATATCTACAGTAATAAAGTACTTTGACTTGAATTTGACTTGAATACTCCATTTGCGTGATAGGGGGTCAGCCCATCGGCGCAGCTATGGAGTAATGAATATTTCTTCACGATATTTTATATCACCGTTGGAACGTCGGTATAATGTTTAAGATAAATTAAATATCTCATTGGTACGTGGTCAGGTATCGAACCTCCATCTCCTGTGTGAGAAGCAGGAGCAAATTCAATTTTGATAAAATATAAATGGGACCACCTCAGAAGTATCACATACCAATCAATATAAGTATCATAAAAATCGATTCATAATTAACGGAATAATCGCGCGACAAACACTCGAAAAAACAGTCAAAAAGAGAAATTATTATTATAATTAAAAAATCCGGGCGATTACCCATCTACCGATTGATTTTACTAAGTAATTAATGTATAAATATCAGTAAAAAAAGTGAAAAGAGCTACGTGGCCTAGTGGGTTTCATGCTTGCTTCTTATACAGGAGATGCAGGTTCGATTCCTGACCATGTACCAATGAGATAATTAATTCATCTTAAGTAAACTTCACCATAAAATCCGTGCTCGATATTCAAATACTCACAAAAATACTACGGAACCCACGAGAATCTACAAAACAGAAAACATTTTTTTTTTGTGCAGCGATGACCCTAACACCTCAGACTTTGTTTCCTGAGCGCCGCTATTTGTTTACGAATTAATTGGGGCGCGCTATCAAGGTTGACACTTTTTTCCGTGAGTTTTTTGTTGCGTTGATAATGCATTTGGCGGGATAACCGACTTAAAAAAGAAGGGGGAGTTCTCAATTCGGTTGTATTCCCTTTATATAAAGAATTGATATTCAATAGGCGAGTTTGTAAAATTATTGGAATGATTCTTTATTGCCGATTCGTTTAATAATAGTTTATGTGACTGCTACATAATGGAGGGCATTAATACTCGAGAGTGGGTTTATGAAACGAGCCGAAGGCGAGTTTCATAATAATATCACTCGAGAGTTTTAATGCCTGATTATTTACAGTTACATACACTAGTTTATCTACACACATATCATAAGCTCTCTTTGATGTGTTCAGGAACCGCTTGTTTGACCGGCATTGTGGCTCTGCAGTTGTTTAGCTTGTTCTGTAGCACCATCGGGCGTCGGCGTTCGAAATTTGAATGTCAGTATCAACTTCACAGACAAACTAGGGGCGGCACGAGGCGGGCGTCGGCGTTCGAAATTTGAATGTCATAATGTGTAGAAAAATTACACATTATGGTCATAATGAGTAATTTTTCAGATAAGAAATGAGTTTTTACCGAGTAGTTTACCATTATGCTGATCGAAACGTGCGGTTTTTGTACGCATTAAAGAGGGTTTATGATATGTGTGTAGATAAAAGTATTTTGCGTTTGTAAAAACCTTAGCTTTACCAAACCGATAGAGTCCCAATATTTTATCTATACTTGCAAAATTCTAAGTGCTGACTGACTGATATATCATCTAGTCCTGGAGTCATGAAACTTTGTACAGGGGTTTCTTATTTTGCGAAGGGTTGTTTTAAGAAGAAATTTGGCGAAATACATCCCTTAGTTTATATGATAATAAAATACTACTTGACTTATGAATTTGAAATCTTGCAGGTAGGTAGTTTATAGGTACGAAACGTGAACTAAGCAAGTGATTTGTTTAGTTTCTAAGGGGGGGATTGGGTGGAATGGGGGCTGAACTTTGTATGAAAATAAAAAAAACATCTTGACTTATGAAGCTGTAATTGGGAAGATAGATAGTTTATAGATGTGAGACGCGTAGAGTTGTATGAAAGTCAAAAAGTGTTGTATGTCTAGTAGGTATAGAGGTGACGTCTGGAAAATGACTTACACGAAAAAACGAAGTACACACGAAACTGCTAGTAGTTATATAATAATATTCATTTCATAAGTATCTTATCCGGTAAGTAAGAAAAATAAAACTTTGCGTAAATAAGAATAGAAATTATCGACAAAATGCGTCAAAAACGTCAAAGTTCGCTAAGATTATATAAACTAGGAATAGCATTAGAGTAGAGGCGTATATTAATTAATTATTGCTGTAACTTTAACACGATTGCATTAAAACTTATAGACAACACTATAACTCACATGTATTTACCATAAACAGAGATTTCAATCCATCAGACCACTTGACCGTACTTAGGACAGGTTTCTTGAACACTAAACAGACTAAACAGACTCCTGATAATTTAATCGAGAGATAACCGCAAAATGTCGATGCTTTATTAATTTTTCACTACACTTTCACAAGTTTCTGATATTGATCAGGACGACCCGAATGGCCGACTCGGCAGTGACCCTGCCTACGAAGCCAAGGGTCCCGGGTTCGAGTTCCGGTGGGGGCCAATATTTGTTTGATGAGAACGTTTGTACCCTAGTCATGGTTGTTTATCTATCTAAGTATAATATTTATCTATATAAGTATGTGTGTCGTTGTCTAGTACCCAAGATACAGGGAATCCTAGTTTGGGACTAGATCAATGTGTGTAAATAGTGTCCAAGGTATTATTATTATTATTATTTTAAGTAACACACTCCCTAGTGCCATCAGAGACAGTACGTCAATTCACTCTTTTAAAAGTCGTTTGAAAGAACACTATCTTTCTCTTCCATGATAAGTATTAGTATTTATTTGTAGCTACTATTTATGTATATGTTACATATTCATATTTAGCATTATTTTAGTATTATGTAGATATTGTTAAGTAGTTCATTATTTTTATTAACTTTTTTATTGTTGTACACCTAGTTCTACCTTTAGTTTCTTTTTTTCCTCCCCATTCTAGGTTTGCTGGAAGAAATCTCTTGTTAGAGATAAGCTCGCCCTTTTACATGTTATTTACTTTATATTTGTTTTGGTTTCACTGTTTTGTACAATATAGTATTACAAAGTAATGCATTTTCCTTTGGTAGCAGGGTTCCTTACATTCAAAACTGGTACTGCATAATAATATGTTGTAGTGGTTTAAACAAAAACTTTTGAAAAAACCGCCTTTAAATACCCAGAATTGAGTAGTTCCGGTGACAACATGTAGTCTTCATCATCGGTTCCACATCACCAAGTCACCATCATGGTTTCATAGAACTGAGATATACTTTACAAAATACCCAACTAGCCATAGTTCCCTCGATTTCTCCAGGATCTCCATGATCTCCATGATCTCCATATCATCAGGTCCTGATTTTGATAAATTGTTAAGATGCTTTCCTGGTAGGTCAACATCACATCCACTTCACAATATGCATAATGACGAGAATACGTTGCTTAGCAGCCGTATTAAAGTTACCATATCGCCACCTGTGGAATACCTAGTATTGAGCTGTTCCAGTAGTTACCTGTGGTCTTCATACTCAGTTCCTCTTAAAAAAATGCTTCCTGAGAGAAAATACACGAGTGATCATGAAAAATAAAAGGCTTGTGTTTAAACGATTACCAAAAACGCACCTATTTCACTACCAATAAATTCAAAATGACTGCCAGAATGGATAAATGTCCACCAAATTGTGTTTGGATAAATGATCACCAAACTTCTTTTTATATTTTGTGTACTTAAGTTTATGTTTTAAGTATTTTTTGTTGTTCTTAGATGTTCAACCTAACACGAAGGATAAAGGGGACCCTTTAACCTTCACCTAAGCTACCGCAGTATTTTGCCCTGATATTTTCTGCAACTTTTGGTGATCATTTATCCATTTTGGTAAGAAAAAAATACTTCGGTGGTCATTTAAACTGTTCTCAAAATAAAATTGCTCACTTTATCGGTGTAGGTCGGCAAAAAAATATTTGACGAGTACCCTCGATTTCTCCAGAATCTCAAGATCAGATCCTGACCTGATGACAATGACACCAATCGGAAGGTATAACCTGTCGAACAAAAATTGTTATTCTAAATATCCATATACTCCATACTTCTTGGAGAAATCGCGGAATATACATACAAATAAAATTAATAAACGACGAGACGAATTGAGAACCTCTTCCTTATTGAACTGGCTAAAAGTGGGCGCAAGTTTGCCTCTATCACCTCGTATGGGAAAAGGGGTGACGCTGTGTTTGTTCGTTTGTTTTGGATTGCCACTAACTAAATTAGAGAACAGATAATCGGATGCAATGCTGAGGTGTTGGCTATTATGGAATGCACTTTTGTATCGAAAATATCCCGCGATTCCAGGATCGTCAAATTTATTGTTATTATAGAAACGGATATATATTTACCTAATGTTGAGGTGTTGTCTAACGTGGAATGCACTTGTATATAGGTCTTAAAAACTCTGTGATTCCGGAATCGACAAATTTAGTGGTTTTCTGACTATAGGTGCATATTTACCTATCATATATTGTAAAGTATGTAGTAACCAAACGGGAATAACAATTATTATGCCAGTTTGGTAACTACATCTACGTCAGGATACGTTAACAGAATAATTTTAAAATTAGAATAATTCAGGTACATATTGAAACAAAATATAAAAAAAACTTGTGATTACTGTGTGATTGACGTTTAGCCTAGCGGGTAGTGACCCTGCCTACGAAACTGACGGTCCTGGGTTCAAATCCCGGTAAGGGCAAGTATTTACACAAGTATTTATCTCTATTAAATATATCGCCGTCTAGTACCCATAACATAAGCCTTTTTGAGCTTATTACGGGCCTAGTTCGATTTGTGTAAGATTGTCCTCTTTAATTATTATAATATTATTTGATTATGGTTAGTATTTAATCGCACAGTAAAAATAAAGATTTTTACAGCAAAAAAGGATCAGCAAAAATACTTTTTATGTTTAAGGCATTTTCACCCCCTTTACCCTTCAGCTAAGCTACCGCAATATTTTTGCCTGATATTTGCTATGAAAATCATTATATTTGCTGTGCAACTCAAAATTATTTATATTTCTTGCATCTATGCAACCGTTTAGTTAGATTCATTCCCGGATTTACCAGGTTTTTTATTTTATTTTTATTTTTATGAAGAGGCTTCCATACTTTATAGCCAAAAAACATTTTAGCTTATATATGCATCCGAATATCCGGTCTCTGCAAATAACAGACGATGGTTCTCGTCGAGGGAACCAAGTGTATTTTTTTTTGGTGCAACCAGTCCTTGAAGTCATAAAATGTTTCGCTAAACTCTAAACCGCCCACAATAGTGGGATAAAATAAGATAGTTTGAGGCAAATACCTCACAATTAAATGCAATTCTCAAGTACAGTGAGCAACACTTCAATACAACACACTTTACTATTCCACCAAGCCAACTAGGCCCCTGTCAGACATCTTCTGACTCAAGTCACACCCCGGAAACAAAACCTGCAAGGCGAGTGCTAAGCTTGGTGGAGAAAGTATGTTTCATTCAATTTTTTGTAAGTAGTTGTGCGTCTGGATTGAAAAGCATTTCCTACAGCATTGTCTTAACAACATTAACACAAGTCTTTTCCTAAATGAGGTGGCTGTAGCACAGTGCGCATCCACTTTGCAATCATCTCTCCAGCTTCTAGAGTTAGACCTTATAGAGGAAGAGGACTTGCCTCTTCAAGAATTAGGACACCTTTTTAAGAGTGACAGCGTTGTGAAAACAGTACCCGTGTTACTACAAAAATGTTGGACATAGTTTAACCTCCAAACATACGTCAAATCCTTTACATTTTTGTCTTCATACAAGTGTTGAACAGGAGTTTATTTTTTTGTGGTAAGACCCTACAAGTCTCGAGCTCTCATATAAAATCGAAAGCATGGGTGCTTTCGATTTCAATTGGGATTGTCAAAGAAGTTTATCTGACAAAAACATAATTATGCTTAATAAGGTCTTATCAACAAAAGGGAGAATTATTAAAATTCCCAAAAAGCTCGAAAACTCTATATCTGCTAATTGTCAATAAAATCGAAAATACGCAACCACGAAAAATTTTATTTGACAAAACATATCTGTGTTAACGCAATGCGCAACCAGCCTTTAATGATAATACTTTAAAAGATAAATACATTATTATTAGTCTCCGCATACCCTTTTCCTCACAATAAATGAAACCACCTTTTACTCTTGGCCCACCTAAACCTTAAATATGGCACCGGAAGATAGTCAAAACCGTTAGTTGATAAAATAACGCGGTAATTGATCAACTATCGACAGACAGTAAACCAGACCGACAGGGTTTAGAATTTACGTATCTTTTGTTCTTACATGTCAACCTAACACGAAGACTATTCGGGTGCTTCGCTGCGCTCGCCCCTCTAGTCTTCACCTAAGCTACCGCAATGTCTGCCCTGGTATTTCGTTTGCAATTCAAGTTTAAACCAGTTTAATATTTAACAGTTTCAACCGTTAGTTGATCAACTAACGCGTCATATAGTAAGCAATACGCTACAGTTTACTATCTGTCGATAGTTGTCCAACTTACGAGAAAAGAAACGTTAGTTTATCAACTTACTGTTTTGACTATATTACGGTGACATATATGAACAACTAGCTCAACGAGGGTGCATCTATGCCTCTGCCAACCCTTCTCGGAAAAGGAGTGATGCTTAGTTAGTTTATTTTGTTTGTTTAACCCAAGTTTTTTTCATAACAGGGTACTATTTCATCGCCAGTAGCGGTGACATTCTGACTAGCACCCATCATTATTACGCGATATCACACTTTGGCAACTTTTACTTGGTCAAATATTCAATTGATACCAATTCTATTGACCGACTCTACCCATTGTTACAGTCACGTAGTGTCTACCTTTGTGCCTTACATACACGCACATACATTGCTACTGACTTTGCTGCAAATATTGACTCGGCTACAATATCAATGAAAGGGAAATATATCACGAAATAACCAATGCAAATATAACGGAAACTAAGAAACGGGTTTGTAGGAATAGTCTATAAATAAGGGTAGGTTTTACTTGGGTATCATTTATTTAAGTTGTCACCAAATAATTTGAAATGAGGTCTCGTATTCTGAAAATGTCAGGCTGTAAATACATGCCTAAATCTGTATAAACCATCAAGGCTTCAGGAGGACATAAGGCTTCGTGAACTAGTTAAAAAATAGTAACAAGCTGCTAGGTCATCACCTGATAGAACTCTATAATATTACTTTCTTTCCAAAGAGAGTCCGTGATCTGGGGGTTATACGCTCGCTGGTCCCGCTTGAGATGCGGATTCCATCACCAGTCTTGACCACAAATCAATTACTGGCTAAAAGTGGGGGAAAATGTGCCTCTGCCACTTCATTGAAAAAAAAACGGTCAGGTACGAGTCGGATTCGCGCCCGAAGGGTTCAAAATTTTGTTTTAAAAATATGGTGCGGCTATTTTCATAATCCATGTAAGTAACCAGGTCCATTTATAAGTTTATATGTGGTTTTCCACAGAGCATTGAATATTAAAGAGAGGGCAAGCCGCCGCGTAACGGCTGACCGTTGTATGCCCAGTGTGCATACAGTGCCTTCATTTGCTCTCAGCGATAATTCCCGAGTGCACGCGCTGATCGCCTTAGAAAACTGACAACAATTAACTTTATTTTCTATAGTGCCGGCCTGTGCAGTTGTCCTTTGTGAAAATCGCAGTGATTCGACAAATTTACATAACAAGGGTATAACATTTCACAGGTAAATACTGAAAATACAATATTTCTTCAATAAAACAACACGATTAACGAAATATTCCGAGGAAGTAATGCTATTGAGTCGTATCCAGATTCCGTCTCTCTCATAATCATTAGCGTTACCTACTAGCGAGAGACAGGAAATAAATTTAATGTCCATGACGCTGTGTGTGCTGTGTGCGTGCTTTATGAAACAATGTGCGCCTCATGCGCACGTATACAGCCACGTAACTGCTTTGCCTGTGTTTACCAATACGAGAGTAGGGATAAATATATAAGTGGTTATTATGTGTGCGTGTTCGTTGTGTTTATTTAATGATACGTTGTGTGCATGAATTCAGCTTGCGACAATCCGTTTGCATACAAAATAGGCTGAATGCCCTATCTCCTATGTTGAGATATCTGTGTGGTTTACAGATAAATAAAAAACCTT
This sequence comes from Argyresthia goedartella, assembly GCA_949825045.1. Lineage (NCBI taxonomy): Eukaryota > Metazoa > Arthropoda > Insecta > Lepidoptera > Argyresthiidae > Argyresthia > Argyresthia goedartella. Next base: position 18,034,300 of record OX463833.1, on the reverse strand, counting down.
GGCGATTCCGGGTAGGTTTTCCTATAATATTTGCCTTAAGTTCTTTCTATTCTGTATTTTTTTTTCGTAATTTTAGACTCTGTGCCTCCGGAGATAAGGGGGTGTTAATTTTTGGACTTTTTTGATCATCACTTTTGAAGTTATCAAAACTAAAATAAAAAATTATATACTTTTGAAAAGTTTATACAGAGCCCTTTCCAACGATACCCTACATGACTTATTACGGTGTTTTTTTTTGTAATTTTGTCATTTTACCCCCTCGAATTTTTTGTAGGCAATGTTTTTTACATTAACTTGAATTATGTTGCGGTTATCAGGATAAATATTTTTTCAGAAGATTTTAAGACTCTGTCTTATATAATTCCTGAAAAAAATGCCTGGGACAGACAGACGGACCCTAAAAATAGTGATTCTAACGCAAAACAACATAACAATGTAATGTTGTTAATTTTGGTGTCGGACCTTTCTGTTTATGACAGTTCAACTTCTGGGGACAAATCTTTTCTTTTGAGTGACAGTAAAATAATTGGGCTTCTACTTCACAATTCGATATCTAGCGAATGTTTGTGAGCATTAACAACAATTAGAGCCGCCGTTCATCACGAGTTATCGACGATTTGAATAAACCATGCGAACCTGGGGGGCTACTCTCGGTAATATTATGCTAACCTGACTAAATGCGAAAACAGATGAACAGGGAAAGAAAGAATCATAGAAGTTTATCTAGCGGTTAAAATGGCCCCACGGAAACAGTTCCAGGTGGAGTTTACATGACGGCGGCTCCAAAGGCCGTTTACTGTGTCTAGAGATCGACCAATCAGGAATCAGGATTCAGGACTGGCCCAGTGTCACGTGAAACAGTCTGCACCAATCATTAGCCATTCGACCTTTTCAGTATCTGGTACCGTTTTTATTCAAATACCAATTTGATAGAAGAGCGCCTTAGAATAGAGCGCCTTCTATGTTTTTTTCGTTCACCGGTTCTTAGTGAATCGCACTAAGAAAGTCTAATTTGTCTATGCTTTGGTATGAAATTGAATGGTTTTGAATTTCATTACCATGGCAAGAGGTTCAAAATCGCGATGACTGAAAATGGGGTTGGGTTGGCGAGAAGTTAAAAGTCATCGCATCGCAAAGCACAATCTAAAATCCATATTTGGATAATAATTTCTAAAATCCATATTTTGATAATAATTTCTAAAATCCATATTTGGATCATAATTTCTAAAATCCATATTTGGATAATAATTTCTAAAATCCATATTTGGATCATAATTTCTAAAATCCATATTTGGATCATAATTTCTAAAATCCATATTTGGAGAATAATTTCTAAAATCCATATTTAAGACATAATTTTTTGCCGGGTGGGTGCGGGTTCGTATCAGCGATGACCATAAATCTTCTGATACAGGTGCTATAGGCCTCATGGTGGTTTATAGCAGGAGACTTTGAAGTGCAGCTGCAGTATCCCCTAAACACCCCTCCCACTCCGCTCGTTGCCACAGGAACCACTTATGTTAAACTTTATCTGAGTATCGACATAAATATCTTAGGATAGTATTTAATCGCAAATCAAAAATTCTGATTCGCACAGCAAAAAATTAACAAAAAAACACTTTTGTAGTTTATGTGAGTGCTACATAATGCCTTATTATGTAAAGTTATCATAAGCTCTCTTTGATGTGTTCAGGAACCGCATGTTTGACCGGCATTGTGGCTCTGCAGTTGTTGAGCTTGTTCAGTAGTACCAACTTCACAGACAAACTAGGGGCGGCACGCAGGCAGGCATCGGCGTTCGCAATTTGAATGTCATAATATGTAGAAAAATTACACATTAAGCTTTGAACCGTTATTTGAAGCCTAACATAAACTATATTTGAGAGTAGCTTTCTTGATTTCCGGTAGCGAGTCAGTTTTAACACTAATTTTCCCTCCACGTCCTCCGCCAATAGGCGTTAAGTAGGTCATGTACACCAGGTGGCGCCAGGTACGCACGAGATTTCGTGCGAACTGCTATGTCGCAGGTTTGTCATTGGTTTTTTGATTGTCATAGCATTCGGTTGTGTGCAAGTAAGTATAAATTACTTTAAAAAGCACGCTGAAATATTTCAGATACAAATATTTAATTATTCCTAGCATGGATTCTGATTCTACATCTGATTCATCTTCGAGTTCTGATTCTCCTGTTCCAATGGAATAAACCGTAGGCCGAAGTTCACGAGCCGCAGCGCCAGCAGGCTCCGAAACGCAAGAAACCACGTTCCCAAAGCAAAGGAAGTAGCCGTGAAATAAGTGACGCTATATGTTATTTAAGCGAGCAAGTAAGTGGTATTCAAATTATATTGGTAGCGTTGCATTCCAACCTACAAACTCCCGTGATTACGTGCCTGATCAAAACCATGATAGTCTTTCTTATATAAGTGCGGACGTTAGTGGTGAGCTTTATAACGAGAATGTCGAAACAGATCAGTCGAAACCCGTCGAGAGTTCAGATTTAAACCTTTCTCTGAAAGAACCGTCCATCCAAAAGTCATCTCAGAGTCAAGTGCAGTTTGTCAATTCCATTCAGCATTTTAATACAGAGGATTGGAATAGCGTCTGTTATGCAGAAGTACAAAAACAATATGTTTCTCACCCGATTTCACATATTTGGAAACCAACGACGAGATCAAGCCATAGGATAAATATAACTCTTTGGCTCTTATAGAACGCGGCTTTGCTTCGATAACCCAGGCCCTTTTAAAACAAAATGAAGTACTTCAGAACGGTTTCAAAGCTTTAGTTGAGTGGGCTAATACTTGTGATAACTCTTTTTCTAAATCTTGACAAGAAAAAGTCAATGATACTTTTGTTAAAGGTAGTTATCAAAAAATCAGTACGATAAATGTAACTCTTTGGCTCTTATAGAACGTGGCTTTGCTTTGATAACTCAGGCCCTTTTAAAACAAAATGAAGCATTTCAGAACGGTTTCAAAGCTTTATTTGAGTGGGCTAATACTTGTAATAACTCTTTTTCTAAATCTTTATAAGAAAAAGTCAATGATATTTTTGTAAATGTAGTTATCAAAAAATCAGTAGTATAAACACATTGAAAATAGCCTGCGGACATAGGGCAGAGTTGATTCAGCAAAGGCGAGACAATATTTTGAGATCCGTCAAAGATACCTACTTAAAGTCCTTCTTGCGTAAGATTCCACCCCCTTGTGAAAATCTTTTTCATAAAGATTATTTTTCATTGAATTTCCGCTATTGAAAAAGCAGAGGGTACCTCAAAAAGTTTCTGGCCGGTCCGTGTGCCGCCTCAAAATAAAGCTGCTGCGCAAGCACAGCCCCAACAGCAGACTCAGGGCTTACCTAGTCATGCTCAAACGATTGCTTATCCTAAGAGGATGCATAATTTATCACGTGCTTCCTGTTTCCAACAGGAAAGCATGAACCGAATACCTTTTGGTCATTAAAATAACTATTATCAAGGCCACGATTTCATTCGACCGCCTTTTAGGCAAAATACTCAAAGGACCTCTCGTCCGAGGCCCAACAATCAACATCCGCAAGGTCAGGATGGATACTCAAATTTGTTTCGAGGACAAAACAGATCAGCGGGTCAACAAGGCCCCCGCAGACAACCGAAACATCGATTCTGAGTCGAACCTTTTTGGGGCGGGCCGGTTGCCTCATTTTTTAAGCAGCTGGCATTTCTTCCAGGCTCCACCAATTTTAACAAAGATGATTCAGAACTTTCGCATTCCCTTTGTCGAAAGACCACCTTTGAAAGTGCCACATCTGGCCGACCACCGTTTCAAAACCACTCTTTCGTCCGAGATGGACCAAGTTATCGATCAGCTGATAAAAATGGGAGCGTTGGAGCCAGCACTACTCAGTCCCAGTTTTGTGTCACCAATGTTTTTGGTACCAAAAAGCGACGACTCTGTCCGTCCCATTTTCAATTTGAAAAATCTAAACTATTACGTGGAAGAAAGAAAGAAAGTAATTCAGGCTTATAAATGTATAAAGAATAGCGCAATTTCTTCAGCCGCAAGACTGGCTAGTGAAAATAGACCTGTAAAACGCATATTTTCATTTGTCGGTCTCAAAGGCGCATCGATGTTTCCTCAGAATAATATACAGAGGGCAGCTTTTTCAATTAACTTGTCTTCCCTTTGGCCTAGCCTGTGCCCCGAAAATATTTGCGTCGTTGACAAACTGGGTGGCATAAATCCTACGAGAAAGAGGTATCAGAATAGCAGTTTACCTAGACGGTAAACCAAGACCCTTGGCTATTACAGCACCAGACACAACAAGTAATTCAAAAACTAGAACTTTTAGGTTGGAAAATCAACTATCCGAAGTCTGTACTAGTGCCTCAAACCAATGTTCAATATCTGGGCATTATTTGAAACCCTCATCTAAACCAAAAACGTCTACCTCGACAAAATAGTCAACAAATGTTCAAAAAGGTGGATCGTCTTCTCAAAAGAAAAAAGGTCAATTTAAAAGAAATTCAGAGTGTTCTAAGCTCAGTGAATTTTGCAAGTTTCCCGGTCCCCAGAGGTCGTTTGAATTATCCAGCACTGCTCAGATTTTGCCATCATTTGTTGTATCAAGATCCTCTTCATCAGTTTCCAATAGCGGAGACAGCGTTAGTTGAGTTGAGATGGTGGAAAAACAACCTCGAGAGGTGGTCACCTATAGATTACCCGCCAGTATCACATTATCTAGTGACGGATGCCTCCGGAAAAGGCTGGGGGGCTCAGCTGGACAATTTGCAAGTATCAGGCCTGTGGACTCTAGAGGAAACGAGTTTACACTCGAATCAAAGGGAAATGTTGGCGGTATGGTACGCATTAAAAGATCATTGTCACTACCTGGAAGGTTCTTCCCTATTAATTCAAACCGACAGTCAATCTGTGGTCTCGTATCTGAGGAACGAAGGTGGAGCCAAATCAATGACTTTGATGTCGATAACTTACGATATTCTCCACTTATTAGATCTTTTCAACATTCATATAGAAGTTCATTACATCCCTGGCCGTTACAACGGAGAAGCAGATCGATTGTCACATGCTACCCTTCTGCCGGAATGGCATTTACTCCCTCAAGTCACCACATTGATATTTGCCAAGTGGGACCAGCCTGTGATAGACTTGTTTGCTTCGGCCGGGGCTCACGTAGTCCCATTATATGGCACACTCGACATAAGAGATCAGAGAGCAATGGTGCACGACGTCTTCAGTCATCACTGGGATTATGGGTTGGCTTGGGTCTTCCCTCCAACTTTCCTTATGCCACGTGTATTAACACACCTGAACACGGCTCGAGGAATATATCTCGTGATCTCCGCGTTGGAAGAAGGTATTTTGGAGACCCGACCTGAAGAACCGAGCACTGGATCCTCCGTTCACAATCAGGAATTTGGATCAAGTCCTCATAGATGCGAAAACAGGCTACCCTCCTCCGCTGACTCAAGACTTAGTTCTAGAGGTGTGGAGATGTGGGGGTGGTCGTAAGCTTTAACTGGTTGGTCAGAAGGTCAAAGAGATATTTTATTAAAAGGTTGGCGTGATTCCTCCTTAAAAACCTACAAACATGCTTGGTCTAGATGGTCTGTATGGGCTAAGGATCATGGAGTTAATATTTCGACGCCAACGGGCTCTGATCTGGCTAGGTTTATTATTGATCTACATCAGATACACGGTTTAGCATATAGTACTATTTTAGTATATAAGTCAGCCGTCTCGACATTGAGCGAGCCTCTTTTAGAAAACAGTATTAGTTCACATATCTTGGTGAAGCAAGCTCTGAAGGCAATAGCAAATTCTACTACCCCTAGTAAAAGAAAAGCCCCAATATGGGATGTAGAGATTTTGGCTAACTGGTTACGTACGAATCCATCTGACCCAAATAGCTTTGGCCAAAGTTTGGATCAAAAACTGATTCTATTGTAAATAGACAATCTGGGTGGCGTTTAGGCTGGCTGGAAATAAAGATTGTCGGGCTTTAGATCCAATTTACTGGATTCAACGAGTTATTGCATTGTCTGAATCTCGGCGATTTATTTGTAAACAAAATAGTTTGTTTCTTACTATTTGTGGCTTACCTAAACCTGCTTCAAGAACTAACATAGGTAATTGGATTTTTTTTTTGATTAAAGCTGGTATATCTTCAATTCCTGGAAGTATATGCCAGCAGTTGCATCCAAATCATGGATACAAAACTGTCCACTTGATGAAATATAGCCGTGGTAACTGGCGCACAGATAATACTTTTTTGAGTTCTATTGTCGAGTAATTGATCCAATGTGCATGTACAGAATACTATGCAAAATGTATTTGCACCAATCACAGAGTAATTTGTGTTAAATATAATTGTAATTATAGTTTTATAGATTCTGTAGGTATATCTTAAATATGAATTTGTTTATTTAGTTTGCACAAGTTACTTTTATAAACAACTTGTTGTTACTAGCTTGTAACTTATAATCAAATATGAATTTGGAGTTATTTTTAGTTTTAAGTTTATTATATTTTATATGATGTAAGCAATACTTATTCTAGAATAACTGCGATTATTTATAGAATATGTTTTTGTAATGTCTACCTTATAAAAATAAGTACTTATATCTAAAGAAATAAAAAACTAAGTTTATTGTATTATTGTTTTCTATTGCAACACTTGTCATTTCATATCCACTGATAAATTATACAGACTTACATACTAAAATAATAATCTTCATGTTTCCGCGCACTCTTGATGTTTGATTTTATCTCTTAAATCCATACAAGATTTCACTTCACTTTTATTTAATATCATCATTACATACAAACATACTTTGAATGTAGGTACACCAGGCGATAATAGACAGGTCTCAAATATAGTTTATGTAAGGCTTCAAATAACGGTTCAAAGCTTAATAACAGCGTTTTACATACCATTAAAACGCATATTAAGCGAAAACCTTATTTGAAGCCTAACATTTTAATTCTGCCTGGCATCATGGAATTAAGTTTTATTTGAGTTTACTTACTATGACAAACAGCAGGTCGCACAAAATCTCGAGCGTGCCTGGCGCCACCTGGTGTACATGACCTACATAACGTCTATTGGCGGAGCACGTGGAGGGAAAATTAGTGTTAAAACTGACTCGCTACCGGAAATCAAGAAAGCTACTCTCAAATATAGTTTATGTTAGGCTTCAAATAAGGTTTTCGCTTAATATGCGTTTTAATGGTAGGTAAAACGCTGTTATTATGGTCATAATGTGTAATTTTTCAGATAAGAAATGAGTTTTTACCATTTAGTTTAACATTATACTGATAGTAACGTGCGGTTCATGTACGCAGTAAAGAGGGTTTATGATACGTGTGTAGATAAAATATTTTATGTATACTTAAGTTTATGTTTTAACATTATTTTTTTGTTCTTACATGTTCAACCTAACACGAAGGATAAAGGGGGCTTCGCTTCGCTCACCCCCCAAGCAACCGCAGCATTTTGCCCTGATATTTGCTGTGCAAATCAGTATTTTTGATGTGCAATTTAATATTTCCCAATCTTTTATACTAGCTGGCCCGTTGAAAGCTGATGAACAGAAAAATAAATTCAATATTCAGCTGTTTTATTTGCGTTTTTAAAATTTTCTCTTTCTAAACACCTTCCTGAGGCTTAAACGAATAGTTTAAAACTTGTTTATCCAAATCGGCCCAGCCGTTTGCAAGTTTTACGCTTACCAACATATTTTAGTAACTTCATAACAGCACATTAAGCAACCATTAGGCATTCTCTTCGTCCGCAGTATGGATTAAAGTTCGCTTCTTATGAGTTGTGGAAACGCTATGTTGATTTGTTTCTGAGTAGACCCCAAAAGGAATGAGTGAAATCAATTTTATGGGTCGTCCAGTAATCGTATTCTTGTCGACACAGCTCATTTGGGTCGTTCCTATTTGTTCAATCGTAAATACTCGTTTATTATCCCAGGTGCGACTGCGCGAACAATATCTAATAAAGTATAGAATAATACCGTAATAAGACGAAAATATACAAATTGAAATATAGAACTTTGGTCCTTTTATAAAGTAACAAGTTGCGTAATTACAACTCAACTGACTCATTAGTAATAATGTAGTAAAAAACACAGACAAAAACACACGGCGTCACGCCATTTTCCCATACGGGGTGGCAGATGCACAGTTGTATCCACGTTTAGCCAGTGAATCAATTACTTGTATTGTTTTAGTTTTAATTGGTACCAATTCTGGTATTCTTGTTGTTCTGGCAACACCTTATTGGGAATACAAAAATGGTTTTCTTTGCTATACCCTCTATACCTGCGGCAGTGGAACGGTGCGGGGGGAGGGGCATCTCCTGCTCTATTACAGACGTCACGGAAACACACCCCCCGCAATGCTCCACTACCGCAGAAACCTACTACAGTTCACAAAATCTTAGAAGTGATATATAACCAGTGGCCAGATAAACTAAAACTTATGGATGTTACCAAAACAATCGTAAAGTATCGAAATTGAAAAAAGCGGCCAAGAGAGAGTCGGACTCGCGCATTATCTAACACGGCATAATAGTAGTTTATGTGACTGCTGCATAATGGAGGGCATTAAAACTCGAGAGTGGGTTTATGAAACGAGCCGAAGGCGAGTTTCATAATAATATCACTTGACAGTTTTAATGCCTAATTATGTACAGTTACATACACTAGTTTATCTACACACATATCATAAGCTCTCTTTGATGTGTTCAGGAACCGCATGTTTGACCGGCATTGTGGTTCTGCAATTGTTTAGCTTGTTCTTTAGTACCAACTTCACGCAGACGGGCGTCGGCGTTCGAAATTTGAATGTTAGTACCAACTTCACAGACAAACTAGGGGCGGCGGCATGCAGGCGGGCGTCGGCGTTCGAAATTTGAATGTCATTATATGTAGAAAAACTACACATAATGACCATTATGTGTAGTTTTCCAGATACGAAACGAGTTTTTACCAAGTAGTTTAACATAATGCTGATCGTAACGTGCGGTTTTTGAACGCAGTAAAGAGGGTTTATGATACGTGTGTAGATAAAACATCATAAAAACGGCAAAAAAGTCACGTTTATTATATGGGCTCCCCTAAAATATTTATTTTATTTTATTTTAATTATTTATTTTTAAAGTGTATGCGTATAACGCAATATTCTGTAAATATTTCAAGCGCCCTGTTGCCGTTATCAATATCGAGCAAAACAATCACGTTTGTTGTATGGGAACTCCCTATGTTTATTTTATATTGTTTTTTAGTATTTGTTGTTATAGCGGCAACAGAAATACAATGTGTAATACTGTGAAAATGTAATCTGTCTAACTATCACGGTTAATGAGATACAGCCTGGTGACAGACGGACGGACGGACGGACTTACGGACAGCGGAGGCTGAGTAATAGGGTCCCGTTTGGCAAGAATGTCGAAATCTATCCAGATTTGCTGCATCGCAGATTCACAAATGTTTGAACAGTGTATTGATTCATTTGATTATTCAATGTTTTTTAGGAATATCTTACTAAACTTCATACTTTAGGTGCCCTTAGGGTAGCGCGTATTTTACATGTGGGACGCGGGGCGCCATACTGACAGCACCCGCCTGGTGGAACCCGCGTGCGTGGTGGAACACGCACGACACTGAAAGAGGCCTAAGTTAAGTTGCAACTGCCGTGCCGCCAACATGAAGCCGACACGAGTGAGTGAGACAGAGAGCTTAGTAGGCACAGTCCGCGCAAAGTTTCTTTGGCTCTGAGCGAAGTGTGACTTCTGGAGTGGAGTGAGAGAGAGCAAAATAACTTGGCGCTGCGTTATGTGTTCAATTTATCCTTTAGGAACATACCAAGCGCCCGCGCAGATCACGTCTCGCACTTGCCCGGCTACAACTCCACCTGCCGTCGTGTTTGCTATGAAGCGATCATAATTCACTATGAAAGATCTATTCAGTGCGATTATCTCTCTATTTGCCTCGGCTTTCGCTGTACATGTATGTTAATCGACTACTTACAAGATTTCTATTTGAGTATTGTTCCTTTTATGAATTGATCGAAATTCTGATGTGTCAGTATCAGTGCATATGTTTTGCGTATCTGTCCGTAGGCGGTCGTAAGGATCTGAGGAGAGTTCTTAGCGTTACTTAGCCTTTAATTCAATAACAGCAAATCAGTGTCACACTATTTCCAATATGGGATGGCACAGGCACAGGTTGAGCCATCGTTACTCTATTTAGGGGGCCAGCTCATCGCCGAATGGATTTAAAATAAATGGTACTGGCCCTATATTTAAAAAAAATCATGACCGTGTAGAGGCGTACGCTTTTTATTGTCAATACAAAAAAGCGTACGCATTCTGTCCCCGATGCCCCCATAAATTACTTTCCAAACGTTTTGAGTTACTTTTATTAACCCTTACAATGATAGCATAGTTCCACACTGACCACAACCTTCTGATAATAATAATAACAAACCACTTTCATATCCAAATCAAGCAAAAATAGTCACTAGTCGATAAAAATAAGGTTCGTGTGTGGTGCAGGGCAGGAATAGTTGTCGGCTAGAATCAAACTCAATGATGACATGTTTATTACCATACATGAGAGGCTGGTCGGATAAAATGTCTTTTAAAGAGGTTAAATGTATAAAAAATAAATCGGAATGCTTTTGCTATGTGTAGAACAAAATAGGGACCGTACGGTTTTGTTTTATCGATTACATCCTTACATATTTTTTTTCCTTTTTATGTTTCTACAATTTTACTGCAATCTTTGAAAGTTGGTGATTTTTGCACGGAGTGTCGTAAACATCTATCGTTTCACCACAACTTGCTGTTTTTTAAGCGACTTTAAAAAAGGAGAATATTTAGTATGAATAGAATGAAACGTTTGTAAACCAGCGACTGATTAAAAGCGTCACAATTAAAGTCAATAGATTAAACCTGCAAAGGGACCCACCGTGACGGAGCTAAAGGGTTTTCTATGAGGTATTGTTGTGATGACTTAGTGGAGTCAGTGTTTCCGTTGTCATCCGGAAATAGAGAATAGCATTTCATTTTTGTCATTTACTTTTATTGCCTTAATTTACAATGGTATAAGATGTTTAGTTTTTCCCGGTAAACGGCATAGCAATTTACTTACATAAGTAAAAAAATATATTATAGTTTCACTTAAAATTTTAAGAATTTTTTAGGTTTTTATTTAATTGCACAATAAATAAATTAAAAAAACATAAACTAATAGTATTTGTCAACATACAATAAAAGTACAATATTCTCTTCAGCCATTGGATCATTTTAATTTCATTCAGTTAAACATGTTATTATACCTATATTAATAAATTTAATCATAAAGCTAATTTATATCCAAAGACTTATTTTTATAGTTGTAAAATTCGGAAAGACTGAACGGACACATTTCTAGCAGGTACTTGTTTAGGGCTTTAGTGAAAAAAAAAACACAGAGTGACTTAATTTCATCTGGAAGTTTATTGTAGACATTAACAGCCTCATGCCTCATGTTTTAACTGTATGTGGTTATTATTGATTATTGATATGATTATCGACAAAAATCCACATTCAAATTAAGTTTTTTTTTTCTGTTCGAAGGGGAAATTTAGCAGGATATTTTCTAATTCGTTTAAAGAGTTCAAATATCTAAATGGCTATAGGGCGACTTTTATTCATCAGATTCACACTGACATGAGCATCAGTACATAGGACAGATATTCTTAGAAAGATTTTAGGGTGTTTTAATTAATAGGAACACAAAAAGCAAAACCCGAAAAAAAACATTGAACCAAAAGGGATATTACGATGTTCAGGATTATTTAAATGACGGGACTGTATAGCGTTAATCTAACTCAACACAGAACGTGCTGTTAAAAAAACCTGGTTATTAATTACTAGCTGATGCCCACCACTTCATCTGCGTGTTCCTAGGGATTATCATTTACCGAGATAACGTTTCCCTCCTTCTGGTGCAGTCGGATTAAAAGTATCCTGTATGTTATTCTAGCTCATATATAACTATCTTTGCGCTAAATTCCATTCAAATCCGTTCAGCCGTTTTAGCGTGATTGAGGCAGAAACACACAAACATCCATCCATCCAAACTTCCAGACATCTAAACATCAGTATTTTCACATTTATAATATTAGTTGGATAATAATTAATATTGTAATTATTGTATGAGTTTACAACCAATTTTTAAAAGGGATCTAAAAATCAATCTATGGTAATATCTTCACCCGTCTCCTCCCACAATGGCCCAATGTAGAGAAGAGGCAAAAAATTATGTTTGCTAAGTATATGTAAATAAATATCTACAGTAATAAATACATTTTAACTTTAAATTTTGTTTCTCGTTTTGTCATAAATTACACTTATCTCTTAGCTCAAAAACAGGAGTAAATTAAGATTCAAAAGTAAACTAGGGCTATTTCACCCATCTTCTTATCGCGCCCTTCCACCATCAGGGGTTGGCGTTCATCTCACCTCCATACTCCTCACTGAAGTGGCGTATAAATATGGAAACACACCCACTTTTTCCCTTACCGTCGTAACTAACTTGTTCGACACTTAATACTTCCTTCTGTAGATAGGTTATTTGAATAATGTGGTAATAATACCGGCCATTTGTTTGAGTTTTTTTTTAGGTAAAAAGTTCACGCGGTCATAATGTCCCATTTGATCAGTGAAGGGTTAGTGGCCCTTATTGAGAGTTTTGATGCATGATGTCGTAATTAACCCCACAATGGGTTTAAGGGTTGTATTTATTACAAAGTTGTTTGTTCAAAATGTCAGTGTTTATTTTTAAAAATCCAAGAAATCTTATATTGAACATCTTCCCAGGAAATAGTGCATAATCCTCATTGACCGAGCGAGCGAAGTGAGCGAAGGCCTCCATTTCGACAAGATAGGAGGCTGATTTTTCTTTCGTCTATCTCTATGTCTGTCAGTTCCGGTCTAGGGGCCACAGTTTCCAAGCGATCCTCACAAAACTTGGCACACGTGTTCCTTGAATAATTGACAAATAAATGATTTGATTTGATTTTAATTAAAAGTTTTTTTTTATCTCGAGCTTTCTCGATTGTCCCCTTTGGGGTGGGTGGGGTAGGGGGGGTAGTTATGACGTCATTAATTTTTTGTATGGTATTTTTTTCTGAAACCTTTCGTGTGTGGTATCAAATTAAAGGGCTTCATGAGCCGGTTCTAAAAATATACTACACCATTAATTTTCGGCCGCCTGTTTTCTAAAAAACCAAGAAATCTTTTCAAAACATACCAAGTTTGGACTCCTCGAAGTAGGAGACGGATTAGTAAAGAGGATCTATACAGACCATGAGAGTGAGTGAAATAGACTATAACTATTTTCGTGAAAAGTCAATAGGTTGTATTTTAAATCGCAAAATGTAGTTTAAAAAGTTATTGGTGCGGCTACTTTACTACTTGATTTTGATTGAATCTAAAATACTTACCTAAAAAATGGTTTCACAGTCCCCCCTGTTAGCAAGGTCTACTGCTCACAGGGCCCCTAGTATAGAAGCATTCTTACTATTATTATGAAGGGATCCTATGATTTTTAGCTTGCAGGGTGGCCTGAAGATAAGATACGGTTTCTATTTCTTGATTAACCTCTTGAATGCCACCGGCGTTAGCTGTCGCCACTTTTCCGTTATAGGTTTTAAATTTTATTACCATGGCATAAGGTTCGAAATCGCGATCTGTCCCAAGTACCCTCGGTTTTTAAGAGGTTATAATAATAATACCTTGGACACTATTTACACACATTGATCTAGCCCCAAACTAGGATTCCCTGTATCTTGAATACTAGATAACGATACACATACTTATGTAGATAAATATAACACTTAGATAGATAAACAACCATGACTAGGGTTCAAACACCCGTTCCCATCGAACAAATATTTGCCCCACCAGAACTCAAACCCCGGAACCCTTGGCTTCGTAGGCAGGGTCACTGCCGACTCGGCCATTCGGGTCGTTAACAAGGCTACAGTAGGTATACTAGCTAAACTTCTTTCCTCATATAAGAGCGTGAGAAACTGTGACCTAAGAATATCAAAAGTAGCAGCAACAGATATCGGGCAATCTTGTTATTTAGAACGAACCTTCATTTATGATCTACATCATATGCATCCCTACATACCTACCTTTGTTTTACACTAGGTACCTCTTATTATATAGCTGTACTTTTCTTAGGCTTGTGTTTAAACGATTACCAAAAACGCAACTATTTTACTACCAATAAATTCAAGGGAATTCGAGGGATTACCAAATTGTGTTTGGATAAATGATCACCAAACTTCTTGTTATGTTTTGTGTACTTAAGTTTATGTTTTAAGTATGTTTTGTTATTATTACATGTTCAACCTAACATGAAGGATAATGGAGGTGAACCCCCTTTACCCTTTACATGAGCTACCGCAGTATTTTGACCTGATATTTTCTGCAACTTTTGGTGATCTTTTACCCATTTTCGTAAGAAAAAAAAATTTGGTGGTCATTTAAATTGCTCTCCTTTTTGTACTTGTCGAGTAAGTTATCACTAACCTCGAGTTAACTTTGACTCTCCATAAATTATATTAGCCCTTAGTGTCCGTTTAGACGAAATTGTGGGCACAAGCTAGTTCAATATGCGCAAAAACTAATAATGTACTCTGTGTGCGCAAACAACAACACAGCCGCGTCGATCCGATCTGTACCGACCGACAGTCGATTTATGTCCGTTTAGAGTTATATCGATAAATAAACCCCGATCGAAGACAACCATTAGTCGGTTTTGCATATTGTGCTGGTGCCACACAAGATGCGTATTATTTTGAAGAAAATAAACAAAATTTAGTATCACGCCTTTTCCCCTAAAACACAGAAACACACAACACAGTAATTCCATACTCCATTTTAAGTAAGAGTCTGCTACTTATTCAACAAAATAACTGATTATGAGTGTATTTTGGCACTGGAGCTCTATATTATGACATATCCCAATTTCTTTTAAATACAAACCCAAACTCAAAAACTTTCTTGCAAATAGGCAAATATAATGCACTAATACTAGTCAAACACTTACTTAAGTCTCATATACATGGATAAAAAAAAACAAATATGATCAACTACATTAATGAGTACATGACTGATTGAGGTTTGAGTTTGAAAAAGGAAATCTCCCTTTTAAGTGGTGATTCATAGCTGAATCTCGCACAGGAAAAGGAGACTCCATAAACTCTATCAGTGCTTTGGAAATACGCCCGTCAGAGAAAATAGCACCAAGAAACTCTACGAGGATGTATTTTTTTTAATATTCGTCTTTATATTTTTTTGTTATTACGCAATGAACAATACACAAATAATCTAATCTAATGACAATATTATTATTATTATTTATATTATATTATATTATATTATTATTTTATATAATAATTCAATGTAACAATCTAACAAAATAAATATGTAAATAAGAACAAAGACAAGCTGTATGAAGATAACTTATGAGATACCAGAATGGACCAGTTCCCTCAAGCAGCACCCGTTCGCGTATGACTTGTGCACCAGCCATCACCCTCCTCACCCCGCTACACAGAGCCACCGCAAGCAATGACATTTTAGTGAGCATGACTATAAACTCTGGTTTCTTGGTAACAGACTTGTATCGGACTTTAAAACTAATAAATTGTTATGAGTTACCTCACCTCACTTAGCACCTTTGTACACTTAATTTTATTACCAGACTATTAAATTACATTATTGCATTTGTAAAAGTTACGTTAATAATAATTGTCATTATCATGGAGCTTGGGGCATTGACGCCATGCAGTTTTGTCTTGTATATAGTCATTAATAGTGTAATAGGATTTCTTAATGAGATTAACCCTATTAAATGTTTTAAGCATTGATCAATTCCCTCTGGTAACTTATTAAAAAAGCCCATAAATGACCCATTAACCTTCTGCAATCGAAATCTAGGTACATTCAGTTTATTTAAAATTTTTCGCAATTTTTGACAAAGTGTTAATATTTTTCCGAACGTACTATAAGTTTTCATATGTGTATTGACAAACCACTTTAAGAATATTGATCTCCTTAAATCGTTCCCGGAGAGAATCGTGGGTTTCCATATTATATTATAGAACTAATTACACAAATACAGATTGTATATCTGCGGCTTTACCCCACAACAGAACGCCATATGACATAATGCTGTGAAAGTAAATGAAATATACTAATATTTCAGTGGCTTCATCAGTAAATTGATTCATTATTCGTACAGCAAAAGCTACAGAGCTCAATCTTCCAGCTATAGGCAATGTGTGACGATACCACTTGCAATTGTGAATCTAGATTAATACCCAAGAATTAAGTCGACTGTAGCAGGTTTAGACCTGCTACAGTCGACTTAGGCTCGTTATTTATTAAAATATTGGGATCCCCTCTAACATTCGGAAGAGAGAATTTTACATATCTGTTTTTTTTTAAGATTGTAATACTAAATTATTGGTAGTAAACAATTTAAGAAATAGCGTGATTGCTTTGTTAACATCGTCAAAAAAAATCTGGGCTATGTCAATCTTAAAAATAAGTGAAGCATCAACAGAAAACAAAACAATATCACATAAATCACATAACAAAAACAAATACGGGCCCAATGTTAAACCTTGAGGGACATCCATTGAGATGAGAGATCCAGATGACCTCTCTCCATTCACATCAACTTTCTGGATTCTATTATTAAGATAAGAGAAGATAAGTTCGAGAGCTTTTCCCTGAACGCCGAAATGCTGTTATTTACAAATTAATGTTTCGTGACTAACGCATTCAAATGCTTTGGATAGGTCACAGAAGATACCAATTGCATCTTGTGATTTCTTTAGTGAAGCCATATTGCTCACTATGGAATAGTCTATTTTTATTAAAATAACTGGCTTAACATATTTTTTTCAAATATTTTAATTAGAGTGGGGAGTTTTGATATTGGTCTGTTGTTAGTCGGATCATTGTTATAAAGGAATCAGTTTACTATTTTGCATTTCGTCAGAAAAAACTCCTTCGTCAACACCCTTAATAAAAATAATAATTTGGTATGGAGCAATTGAATC
This sequence comes from Argyresthia goedartella, assembly GCA_949825045.1. Taxonomy (NCBI): domain Eukaryota; kingdom Metazoa; phylum Arthropoda; class Insecta; order Lepidoptera; family Argyresthiidae; genus Argyresthia; species Argyresthia goedartella. The sequence goes on along the minus strand of OX463833.1, from coordinate 18,017,162 downwards.
AATAATACAAGTTATTTTTTTGTTGATATTCCCGAAAGATCCTCGGTGTTTTCAATATCAAGCAATTTAAATGTCTTCGCTTTAGATGACAGCCTTAAGAAATAACCGCGACCTAATTGGTAAAACGAGAGTTAGAAGTAGATTCCGATGGCCATTCGTAGATGTCAGAGATATAAAATAGAACTACTTATTAGCGCACTAGAATATCTTGTGTTGTAAAATTACTTACACACGGCCAAAAAAAACTACTCTACTCCAATCGGTGCACTTGTTTTTTATGTTTGAAGATTTTTGTTAGAGCAATACGAATTACTTTCTAAAAACAACGGCCAATTTTCAATCACCTAGGCCTGGTTTGCATACGTTCGCTCGGCAAGCATGTAAACGCAGCATGTTATGACATCTGTCCTTCGCTGATTCAGTGTTCGAGGAGATGCTCGCTGATAGTGGCTGTAACAATGTATCATTTGGGAAGCGATCCGTGTTTATTCATACTGGATTACAGAGCGGATATCTATTGAAATAGTTGGAGGATGCGTTGAATAGGAGGAGATGTTCACTCACGAAAGAAAGGGACTCTAAATTCTAAATTAAAACAATAAAATCCTACGCCCACTCCTCCAATCCCAATCCTCCCCACCCTCGTGTTCCTCATCCCTTACTCCCGCCTCGAATTGAGCTTTCGAATGCCGGTCCACGGCGTCAAGGTCAGTACTGCTTGTGACATTCCACTGAAAAACAACCCTACCAAGATTCCACCCCTTTTCGGTTGAGGCGTGGATTTAACAATTTTTATACCAAAATTTACCTCTTTTAGAGCTCCTTCTCAATCCTTAAATTTTATCAATAAGCGTATTTTTGTTTTTCAGCAAAATAAAAAATAAACACGTAATTTTTAACGTCGCCGGGCAGCCCGGTGCTATTCCGCACCGCCCGCTACCCGGTCAGTCAAATACAAAAAAATATATACACAGGTGACGTTTTGATTTGTGGTTTCGTGCAGCAAAAGTTTTGATGAGGATTTTTCATGTGAGTAACTTCATTCGCTTCCCGACCGGGGCGGAAGAAATAGGGCTTGAACTATCGTTTTTTTAGGGTTCCGTACCCGAAGGGTTCCAAACGGGACCCTATTACTAAGACTCCGCTGTCCGTCCGTCCGTCCGTCCGTCTGTCACCAGGCTGTATCTCAAGAACCTAGCTAGCTAGAGAGTTGAAATTTTCACAGATTATGTATTTATGTTGCCGCTATAACAACAAATACTAAAAAACAGGATAAAAGAAATATTTAAGGGGGCTCCCATACAACAATTCTTTCAATACCACATACAAACTTATGGATGCACCTGGTTACGTACATGGAGTGTTAAAATAACCGCACCAATAACTTTGTAAACAATATTTTGCTGTGTAAAATCCAAACTATTCACTCCACACCATCGCTTCCATTGAACGGTGGTACGGAACCCTTCGTGCGCGATTTAGACTCGCACTTGACCGTTTTTTTTTAAGTTATTGACTTGGTGATTATTTTCTTATGTGGTAGTAATAAACTCTGTCACTTTCTTTTGGCTTCGTTTTCCCGCTTTTACACATAACCTTAACGCGAACTGTACTATTGACACCTATAGTTAGAAACGTTCGATCACTTAATAAGCCTTATTTAACCCTTGGCCGATCTCGCGCATTAACCAACATAAACTTTCATTATGCTGTCAACCGCGGTTGTTAGCGGTGGTTTATGTGAGAACGGTCGGTGGGTTAAGTCGGTGGTGGGAATTAGCGGTAATTGGTAACCTCTGTGGGTGCACTGTGAATATTGGCTGGGGTTTTGCAAAACTGGCCATGGATGTAACAAGATGGTTAATTAGTACCGCATAAGTTTGTGCCACGAGCGCCGGAGTCGTTCTCAAACTGCCGCTGCTTCTGCAATTTATGGCAACAAATATAATGACCACCAAAATATTTTTTCCTACCCTAAATGGTTAAATGATCACCAAAAGTTGCAGAAAATATCAGGGCAAAATACTGCGGTAGCTTAGGCGAATCCCCCTTTATCCTTCGTATTAGGTTGAACATGTAAGAACAACAAAAAATACTTAAAATAGAAACTTAAGTAAACAAAACATAAAAAGAAGTTTGGTGATCATTTATCCAAACACAATTTGGTGGACATTCATCTATTCTGGCAGTAATTTCGAATTTATTGGTAGTAAAATAGGTGCATTTTTGGTAATCGTTTAAACACAAGCCATAATTTATTACCATCAGCCATCAAAGTGATCGGAATGTAGAAGCTGTTCAGTTACTCAAACCCACGTGAAATCCAACACAGTTAGTGTCAACCTGATGCTTAGCCTGTCAATTTTTTTTTTGTTGATTTCAATTACTGAAGAAAGGTGGTGTAGAGCAGACTCGTGGATACCCTGGGAAACACCCACTACGCATAGAAGGGGAACTTTCCGTAAGGTGGATTTCGGCTGCCGTTCCAGGGCACCGGGAATTTGGGAAGTCCAGGCTAGCTAGCGTTCCGAAGAGTATTGAGGCTGGTTCGGGTTTATAGCGAGGTAATTATTAATGATCCCGTGCTGACACGTGTTTTTCGTCCGTTTTCGCATCGACAATGACACACACTCGATTTGGATTGTTTATGGCCAGACTGCTTTGGGCGCCCTCTTGGTTCATTACCAGGGACAAGGAGATGAGCTCTGATCAGGTGGTAATCTCAGTATCGACCCTCAGATAGCGCTACCCAAGGCATCCGCGCGCTATGCCGGCGCGAACAGAAGGCGCTATGCCGCGCCGGCGCGAACAGAAGGTTTTGGTTCATTGACGTCAAAGATTTTAAGATGGGTATACACCGGAATCCTGACTACTATCGCGGGGTATAAATAATATGGAACAAATTTTAATTAAAGTAATTAAAACTACTAAACTAGTAGCCCTGTGGGCAGCAGGCCTCGCTAACAGGGGGGACGGTCAACCCATTTTTAGGTCAGTATTTTAGATTCAATCTAAATCAAGTAGTAAAGTAGCCGCACCTATAACTTTGTAAACTACATTTCTTGTAACTTACATCTATTGACTTTTCACGAAAATAGTTATAGTCTATTTCACTCACTCTAATAGTCTGTAAAGATCCTCTTTACTAATCCGTCTCATACTTCGAGGAGTACAAACTTGGTACTTATGTTAAAAACCCATACAAAAAATTGATGATGTCATAACTCCCCCCCCCCCTCCCCCCGCAAAGGGGAAAATCGAGAAAAGCTCTCTTTTAATTTAAGAAACACGTGTGCCAAATTTTGTGAGGATCGCTTGAAAACTGTGGCCCCTAGACCGGAACTGACAGTCACCAGACATAGAGACAGACAGCAAAATCGGCCTCCTATCTTGTCGAAATGGAGCCCTTCGCTCACTCGGTCAACTACTACAGTATCTACTAAAATAAAGTTCTTCTGATCAAATTGGTTTTATAGTAAAATTTATTTAGAGTTATGTCTAAGCATATGATTACACCTTTATTTTACGTCCTTACTTTCGGGCATGAATTACCAGCTAACCGTTTCCGGTCTATACACTGTAACTACATAGCTCGGATTGTTACATATACTTTGGCTTCCATCCAGCTGCTGCTGTAGCTAATAGCTAACTAGGATGACGAATTAGCAACAAAATGGAGGAGACCAGAACTAAAGAAGCAGTACTGTACATTACAGTAGCAAGCTGGAGGCACAAGACGGAAGCAGATGGGAGAAGATCTTCGGCGTATAATGTAACCTAGATATCATTGTTCAGGTTGAGGCCCATTTCTGGCTGTTCAGGTGAGGGGTGCCGCATTCCCCCGTAGTATTCTGGCGGGGTAGCAGAATCTAGCCACTTATACCGCGATTTTTTATTTGAGGCCAGAAATGTAAACAAACAACAGTCATTTTCTAGAACAAAACCGTTGACTTTGACATTCATATTATACTTTTTGTACTGGAAAATGACAGTTGTTTGTTTACATTTCTGGCCTCAAATTAAAAATGCGATTTTTATAGAGTATAGTTCTACTCACTTCAGAGATTTGTAGACGTAAGACAACATTCTTGGTTCTTGCAGCGTAAACAAAACAGTTTTTCCCTCCAATCTTCCAAACATCAAACATGTTTTCGATTTTGAATTTGACGTATTTCCACCCAAGGGGCCAGTGAGAGCCTTAGATAAAGACTATATGAAGCGTATAAAAACATAAATCAACTAGCAAGTTTGTTTTAAAGTTAATATATGAACGCAGTCATTGTTTTTACAGCGTCCACCACTAGGCAGCGCTACAATCACCTGTCATGTCAACTATCTTGCCTTCTTTCCGCTGATGTGGTTATTTGTTCCTCTCGTTAACGAATGTTGTCAAAGATGTAAACAATAACAATTTTTGAGTCCATTACATGAGTCGTTGGCAATGCTGGACTATTTATCAGACATTATTTGAGTGCAAGTTTCAGGTCCTATAAAACGAGAAGAGGATATCACACCAATTTTCAAACCCTGTCTGTATTTGATGAGTCATTTTAAGGTACTGCGGTTAGTGTAGCAAAAACCCTACAGAATCTGAATAAAATATTTAATTAACATTTACTCACTAAATTCGAGAATTCTTTAAAGTGCACTAAATGGATTCGAAAAAAAACCCAATATTTTTTCGTATCGTCATAAGGTTTTGTAACACCCTTTGGGTTTTGGTTAATTTTTATTCCCTGCGTCAAATTTATTTAGGAAAATGACAGTCGGTTCGAAGTCCACCCTAGTGAGCACAAAGCCTAACGCGAATAAACGTTATATAATACAGCGTCACGCTTTTTCCCATACAGGGTGGCAGGAGCACAATTGTGCCCATTTTTAGCCAGCTATTTATATTCCATTTCGCGTGGCTAGCCCATCGCCGCAGCTCTGGAGTAATGAAGGTTTCCTCACGATATTTTCCATCACCGTCAGAACGTGCGTATAATTTACTTGAGATAAATAACTTATCTCATTGGTACATGGTCAGCACCGGGATTTGAACCTGCACCTGCGTGAGACATAAGCCAGAAACCCACTAGACCACTAAGCTCTAAGGCAGTGTACGAGTATGCATGATATAAATATTATGCGTACACTGTGTTCATCTTGACTTAGCCAATTCTTTTTAATTTAAGGGTTTATTATTCTCCAAAAAATAACGGTGATGTCGTACGAATGTGAGGGACAGATAGATATTTAAGAGGGGTTATATGGGCATAATTCTGAACAACTGTCATTATGAAACTGATTCGATTAGAGCAACTTTTTTTTTCATCTCTCCTTACAAAGCTGATCGCCCGGCCCAAACTGTATGGAAAAGTGAAAATTAAAAGTGCACAGATCAAATCGGTTCATAGTGAAAGTTGTTCAGAATGATGTCCCTAACAAACCCCTAAAGTATGAGTACACCTTTCTGTTGCACCCTGTATAGCGCTGAGCTCAGTCCCGTTAAGACCTAACTTAAGATGACCACAATATAGAATGATATGTATATAGATTATCTATGACGACCTCTGTGGCGTTGTGGTCAAGGCTGTGCTCCCGAGCGAGAGGTTCCGGGTTCGACTCCCGGCTGGGAAGGAAAAAAAACCACAGGTGTTGGATGCTTACATGTGCGCGACGTCGCTGTTTCTAGTTCTCACGACACAGGGTATCGTAGTGTACGGCCTGAAGAAATGTAGTTGCCTGTATGTAAATGTTATGTTAAGTTATCCACAGTTTGAAGTGGGAATATGATTTCAGACATTAATTTTGCCTTCAGCTATTATTTCTTTAGGCATGTTTTAAGTTTAAAGATTTCATTTTGTTTTTTGCTTTGAACAACAAATTAAATATATAAAGAATAATAATACAGTGTTCACTACTGCTGACTGTAAGTGACCTTATTCTGTAACTCCAATCGACGGGAAACTGTGAAAATTTGACAGATTCCCATACACGAAACGTCAATTTAACAATCGAGCTGCGTTGGATTTAAATTGGATTGGAGTAAATGAATAAGGGGTAAAATAGCGATGTGTCAAATATATATGGATACGTCAACAATCGGCCACTTACTGGGTAAGCAATGAGAACATAGCCTTAGGACAAGAGCTGGACCTAGCCAGCTCTTGTCCAGACAACCTGACAAATGCCGGTAAAACGAAAAACCACCTATTTTAAAAATACGAGTAAGAGCACGCGTAATGATTTATTTTTGAAATTGGTCGAATTGCCTTCGTTTGTTTACCTTATTTGAGATAACTGATTTTATTAAAGGAATTTCCAGTTTGTGGAACAGAGACAAATTGCCTCTCCATGTTTATGTCTAGACTTTTCGATATCTAGACTATCCGAGTCCCCCCTATCGGCGACTGTCAGCGTAAATAAAGCAGGTAAGGTCTGCTAAATAACGCAGGTAAGGTCTGCTAAATCAATTGGTTACGAATTACGAAGTTCTTCGAGCTACGGGCGAATAAAACTATGTGGGTTACACTTGAGGCTTAATTAACTAGAACTCTTAACGTAGAATCTACTAGTCAAAATACCTGCAAAGGGTTTAAAAAATCTCACCATTGGGACAAATTTTAGCCTTATTATGTATAATATATAATAATAATACCTCGGATACTATTTACACACATTGATCTAGCCTCAAACTAGGATTCACTGTATCTTGGGTACTAGACAACGATACACATACTCATATAGATAAATATTATAGATAAACAACCATGACTAGGGTACAAACATCCGTTCTCATCAAACACATATTTGCCCCCACCGGGACTCGAACCCGGGACCCTTGGCTTCGTAGGCCGGGTCACTGCCGACTCGGCCACTCGGGTCGTCATGGGTCGTATGGGTGATATCAATCGCAATAACTGTCAATTCGACCAATCAGTAGCTATTATATATCTCTGACATTTAAGAACTTCTTTCGCAATCGAAAATTCAAATTTATTTTTCAACTAAGTTTGTTGACTTAAAATTGTCGTTTGACCAATCAGACTTTAATATGAATTTGAAAAGCACAGATATTATCCACCGAGGGAGCGAAGCGCCTCCGTTTCAGGATTGGGCAAAAATGCTTTTGTATGTCCGTATGTTCTCCCCTACAGGCCGCATTTCTCAACTGATTCTCGTGATTTTTTGTGAGCAGGTTAGATAATGAAATAGTTTTTTTTTCAGTTTTTTTGTGGAGGTTTTAAAATTTTCAAAAACCGCTACAATTTAAGCAGCTTGACAGATTTTCACAAATGAGGTATCGATGGATTTGTAGAGACCGTGAGAGTAACAGGCTATATGTGTATCATTTTAGTGAAAAGTCAATAGGTTGGGCTTAAGACCGGAAAATGTAGTTAACTCAGATTAATTAAGTTATTGGTGCGGCCTACTTTCATACTCCATGTACTTAACCAGGGTTATTTATAAGTTTGTATATGTTATTAAAAGAACTCGGGAGGGTCTACAGCAAACAGAGTAGAACCACTAGTAATACTACGGAAGTACTACAATCAAAAGATATATATAATCGAGCTACAGAACACGAGCCGTAATTGCATAAACAATCTAAGCTGCAATAAGGCATTTTAGGTCGTTTTTTAGGTTTCTGTTCCCAAAGGGTAAAAAAATAAAGAAAAAAAAACTTTTTTAAAGAAAACAAGCTTTGTCAAATCTTCGCGTTTTTATCACAGTCCCAATTTTACAAATAAAAGCATGTTACATTTTGATGGTATGATTAAGAACATTTAGCACCTTCTTTTCCTCTCGCTATCACAATGTAACACACTTTTATTTATAAAATTGGGACTCTGATAAAAACGGGAAGATTTAACAATTAAAGTGTAAAGGTTTTAATGTTAAAAATATATAATTATGTAGGGTATGTAATTATTTTGTCGTAGACGAAGAAGCTTAATTATCGTTAAAGGTTACAATGAACTTATAAAGTAATATATTTGTTATTGGAGGTAATTTATTTTAAATTTTTTAGTCCATTTTTAATAAAAGCTTGTTTTTTTAAAAATGTTTTTTTTTCTTTATTTTTATTTTTAACTTTTTAGTATTTTTAAATCGAGATTTAATCCGACGAAGTTCGTAGTGCGTAGTAGCGTGTTTCTGTTATGTAGTCCGTAGTTCGTTCACATAATAGGGTTGCGTCATTTAATTATGGAGTTACTATGGCCACGTTCCAGCTCCATTATCAGACCCAGGTACCATCTAGTATCAAAGTAATCGTCAAGACAAATTGAACGAGCCCAAACTCGGTGGGGTTGCTTCGTTTAATTACGGAGTTCCTATGGCGACCTTCCAGCTCCATCATCAGACCCTGATTACCATCTAGTGTCAAAGTACTCGTCAAGACGCCCAAACTCGATGGGGTTGCGTCATTTAATTATGGAGTTCCTATGGCCACCTTCCAGCTCCATTATCAGACCCAGGTACCATCTAGTACCAAAGTACTCGTCAAGACAAATTAAACGAGCCCAAACTCGGTGGGGTTGCTTCGTTTAATTACGGAGTTCCTATGGCCACCTTCCAGCTTATCATCAGACCCTGGTTACCATCTAGTATTAAAGTACTCGTCAAGACAAATTAAACAAGCCCAAACTCGATGGGGTTGCGTCGTTTAATTATGGAGTTTCTATGGCCACCTTCCAGCTCCATCATCAGACCCCGGTTACCATCTAGTATCAAAGTACTCGTCAAGACAAATTAAACGAGCCGAAACTCGATGAGGTTGCGTCGTTTAATGACGGAGTTCCTATGGCCATCTTCCAGCTCCATCATCAGATCAGCTCTATGTTATAATAATATTGCATTGTCATCCGATTTATACATGTATGCAAAATGTAAGCTCAATCGGAAACCGGGAAGTGGTGATCCACTTCCCGGTAATTTAACTTGCAAGTTTTGATTACAGACAGACATACAACGGGACAGGTGAAATTAAATAAAAGCTTGTAAAAAACGGGACCCTAATACTAAGCCTTCGCTGTCCGTCCGTCCGTCCGTCTGTCACCAGGCTGTATCTCATCATGATTCGTGATAGTAATACAGTTGAAATTTTCCCAGATGATGTATTTCTGTTGCCGCTATAACAATAAATACTAAAAAAACAGAATAAAATACATATTTAAGAGGGCTCCCATACAACAATTCTTTCAATACCACATACAAACTTATGGATGAACCTGCTGACATACGTGGAGTGTGAAAATAGCCGCACTAATAACTTTGCAAACAACATTTTGCTATGTAAAATCCAAACTATTCACTCCACACCATCCCTACTATTGTACGGTGGTACGGAACCCTTCGTGCGCGAGTTAGACGTGCATAAGACATAGTGCGTGATGAATATAAATATACCTTATCTGTGACGGTCGTTAACTTATCTTAACATTACGTGAAAATATGACTAACATAGTCGACCGGCACAGATACTCCCCCCTTTAGGGAAAAAAATAAATTAATGTACTTATAACAACGGAAAAAATCTAAGTTAGATACCATAACAAACTTATCAACTGCAATAATAACTAGTAGTATTTTAATAAACATAAAACCAGATCTTAATTGTGCATACTTTAACTTAATCTATTTTTATATATAAGGAAAGTTATTGTTAAATAAAACTTGGTAGTGACTAGATAGATAGAAAATGGGGCTTCGCGGTTAGAAAACTAACCTAACCTATAACCTGGAAAAGATCCGCAGGAGAGTCGTCTGATGCTGCAGCCGCCCATGTTTTTCAGGAATCGATGAGTCGATTTACATCGCACGTCGTTGAAGTTGTAATCACTGTTTGTTTATAATTGCGACCGTACCTACACAAGGATCAGCGTCAGCATTAAATCTGTAACCTTGGCTGTAGGCAGTCAATGATCTCGTACGTCATATGTACGTGCGTGCTCTTCACTCTTGAGTGAATATTAAGTTGTCGATTGATGAAATTTGTGTGCCTAAAAACCTTGGGATTTGGCAACATAGGGCACATCTCGTACACCAATCGTTTATATATAAACATATATATCTCTCTCTCTTCAGTGATTTGATTATTCTTCGTGCGATGTTCTTCCTGGATGATTTCAATATTCGTTGAATTAGGTATATCGATGATGTTTCAATACTCTTCTGGGGGCTGGAACGGCTTCCTATGTCTTGAACTTGAAAAAGCTGCTTGCTGTGAATTAATTTGCCGACGCGTTCGTTTCTGCTGGTGCGAGCTCCATTTTGATAAATCAGCAGTCGGCTGACTATCGGTTCATTACTCTTGCGGTATCTTGAGTTCGATGCGGGAAATCTTCAGTTGAAATTCTGAAAGTTGAAAATCTGGTCCGTTTTCAAATCTGGTCCGGTCATGGCTTGCTTGATGTCGTCTTGGTTGCCGAAGTCGGGGCTCGGCGATCTTGGACGAAGTGCTTCTTGCTTGCACTTCTAAGGTGGCAGCACACGGAGTTTTCTTCGCGGCTGGGCCCATGCTGCTATTACCAAAGGTTGCTGATGTTCAAAAGTCGGGTTACCACTTTGCCAGAGGCAAGGAGAGCGACATCTTCGGGAGAAAAGTAAAAGGCTTGAGATGCGCGCAAATACCAGACTATACTAGACTACTTTATTATAGGGAATCCTAGCTTATATACTAGGTTGGTACATGTTATTAATGACGTGCATAAGACATAGTGCGTGATGAATATAAATATACCTTATCTGTGACGGTCGTCAACTTATCTTAACATTACGTGAAAATATGACTAACATAGTCGACCGGCACAGCCCCGATCGTAAAAAATCCTGAACATAGTCTATATTAAAAGGAGATACAATAATTTTAATATAAAATTACAGATTTTTCTCATAATTGTTGTACCTAAATATTCCTCTTTTAGAGCTCCGTATCAATCCTTCAATTTTATCAATTATTAATTATTATTTCAGTAAATTCGAAAAAACACATAATTTTTAACGTCGCCGGGCGGCTCGATGCTATTCCGCGCCGCCCGCCTTCCCGCCAGTTCCGCTAACCCGCCAGAGGACAATGGGCGAATGTGGCGCCCCTCACCTCAACAGCCAGATCTGGGCCTTAATTATTATCTAATCATTTTTTATTTCCCGGCCAGCAGAGAAGTGAAAGTGAAGAAGAAGAAGTAGAGGATACATAGCTGACTTATTTAAAATTCACTTGCTCAAAGTTTGTCGGACACTCAGTGATGTTGTCGCGGTCTCGCTCAGGACATAACAGCGTCAATATGATATTTAGGCGTAACTTTGTTTGAGATCAAGTCTGTGCATTTGGTCGTTAAGGGGATATCTCGTCCGTGCAAAGGTCCCCGTTACTCCAGGCGGAAATACCCGCAGTGTGAGAGGGACGGAATCGGGGAAAAATGACATAACGTAGCGCCAAACCACATGTTTTTTTTTTTAAATAAACTAAATTTTGTTAAAAATATTTTCAGGGAGAGTTTACTAATATAATATCCACATTTTGAATGCAATTCCGCAAAATATATAAGTTAGAATTCCAGAATTACAGGAAAAAATAAAACAATTTAGAAATATTTTCGCAATTAAATTCGATCAAGAATATTTCACCCAATCGCGTTTTCCTTCTGAGAAAAGTTTAATCAAATACTCAATAAACGTTAACCCAAAAATCAAATCTCTTGATGACTTTATAGTAGGAGTAAAAGGATTCGAAAAAAAAACCCATATTTTTTTCGTATCACCTTAATATCAATGTAAACTCTAATAGTAGGTAGTAAGTTAGCACTTAGGTTTAGGATTAAAGAACTTTCGTCTCATAAGAAATAAATTAAAAAAAATAGGTAGATCAATTTATGGTACTCGTTGTGATATGTGACACTAACTTATTTTTGAATGTGTGCACTTTAAACATCCCAGACCTCGGGATATTTTTTCTTCCTTACCAGCAGGGATTCGAACCCGGGAAAATTGGGAAGCACAGCCTCGACCACAAACACCCAGAGGTCGTCAAATTGACTAATATTTACCTCATGAAAAAAAATACCTGATTGATTGACTTTGTGAAAGTGAAACTACTCATGTACTCATTTAATTATACAGTGAAAGTATATATAATTGAGTAAATAATAACCCATCAAAATTTGACTGCACCGTTCCGTTGCATCAATCCAATCCAAAAGAAACCCGGCTAATTTTGAATTGACGTTCCTAATTCGTTCCGTCCGCCATATCGCCAGTATATTGCATCATAATAACTCATTTATTTATTGTATGGTACACTGTACAAAAACGGGACTGAGAAAAAACTGAATGGTTCCCTTAAGTTATTACTTTGGTTCATATCGTGAGATAATTTTTTCAAATCTGTTTTTTGGAAATGTGGTAGCCGGTACTCCGAAGATGAGGGTTCGATCATCAGTTTGGACCATGTAAGTAAATAGGTATTTACATATGGACAAGGACTTCGTTACGGCGATGGAAAACATTGTGGGGAAACCTCTATTTCTCTAGAGATGCGGATATAGTCTAGTCCCCTGTCACGTAAAACAGAGAACTAAATTACTGACCAAACATAATAATAATACCTTGTACACTATTTACACACATTGATCTAGCCCCAAACTAGGATTCCCTGTATCTTGGGTACTAGACAACGATACACATAATTATATAGATAAATATTGTACTTAGATAGATAAACAACCATGACTAGGGTACAAAACAACCATTCGTTCTCATCAAACAAATATTTGCCCCCACTCGAACCCGGGACCCTTGGCTTCGCAGGCAGGGTCACTGCCGACTTGGCCATTCGGGTCGTCAGAGGGTACACACTACTATATGTGCCTCTACTGCTCTGCTGTGTTTTAGAACAATAATTTGTCCCCGTGTGACTCGTTGACTCGTCCCTATATTTGGCGCGGCCGGTTCCTTGATTGCCTGCTGTAATAATGACTTGCGAGGCACGCCCACCGAGTGACACCCTGTTTGTACTGGGTACGGTGGGCAGAACAGGCGAGATGGTATGAAGAAAGAAATCCCTTGGATTGTGCAAATAATTTTAAGCATCAATCCGCACTTATACGCGTTAAGGCATTATTATACTAATTCACTAACTTAAATCGACCGAAAATTGAGGAAATGTGACAGTATTCTTATGATGTAAATGTCAGTTTGACATAAGAATGACAATAAGGCCATCATGGCGCTACTCGACGACGACGCAACTGGGACTCGGGTTTGATACGCATGCTTGGACGTCTAACGCGTCGTCTTATCTTATCGATCTTAACGTTTTTTTTTTGGCGGCGACTTAAGGCCCAGTTCTGGCTGTTGAGGTGAGGGGCGCCGCATTCGCCCGTCGTCTTCTGGCGGGGTAGGGAAACTGGCGGGGTAGCGGGAATGGCGCGGAATAGCATCGGGCCGCCCGGATACTTAAAAAATTAGGTGTTTTTTCGAACTTATTATTAGCTACTTGATAAAATTTAAGGATTAATACGGAGCTCTAAAAGAGGAAAATTTAGGTATAAAATTATGAGAAAAATCAGTAATTTTATAATAAAATTATTGAATCTCCTTTTAAATATAGACTATGTTCAGGATTTTTTGCGATCAAGCCAAATTAATCCAATCGCGTAACGACATAGTATTTAAACTAGATTATCTCTTTGTGAATAACATATAATTTTTTGAGACCTAATGAATACATTGTATTTTTTTGTGCCAAAGCTCTCTTCAGTGGTTTTGTGTGATCTTGGGCCTTAAAAGCGACGCGTAGTATACGCGTAATAAAACGAGAGTCGCAGCCGAGTTGTCGGCGAGTAGTCCCGGAATGTGCGGAACGCTTAAAAATAAGTTGAGTCGATTTTGGAGTGAATAACGTTTAGTGAGGCTGGGTAAAATGTAAAAATAAAAAAAGGAGATACTATCCGAATTAAATATAATGTTACGATGCCATCCCTTTTAATCTGTGCGTTTGAAAACATGTCAATGAAAACGGGGAATATTAAATTGCACATCAAAAATACTGATTTGCACAGCAAATATTAGGGCAAAATGCTGCGGTAGCTTAGGTGAAGATTAAAGGGGGTTTGCGAAACGAAGCCAGCCCCCTTTATATTTCGTGTTAGGTTGAACATGCAAGAACAACAAAAAATTCTTAAAACATAAACTTGAGTACACATAATAGTAGTTTATGTGACTGCTGCATAATGGAGGGCATTAAAACTCGAGAGTGGGTTTATGTACAATTACATACACTAGTTTATCTACAGACATATCATAAGCTCTCATTGATGTGTTCAGGAACCGCATGTTTGACCGGCATTGTGGTTCTGCAATTGTTTAGCTTGTTCTTTAGTACCAACTTCACGCAGACGGGCGTCGGTGTTCAAAATTTGAATGTCAGTACCAACTTCACAGACAAACAAGGGACGGCACGCGGGTGGGCGTCGGCGTTCGAAATTTGAATGTCATTATATGTAGAAAAACTACACATAATGACCATTATGTGTAGTTTTCCAGATACGAAACGAGTTTTTACCAAGTAGTTTAACATAATGCTGATCGTAACATGCGGTTTTTGAACGCAGTAAAGAGGGTTTATGATACGTGTGTAGATAATAGTAGTTTATGTGACTGCTACATAATGCCTAATTATGTACAGTTACATACACTAGTTTATCTACACACATATCATAAGCTCTCTTTGATGTGTTCAGGAACTGCATTGTGGCATTGATCATTGCTCTGCAGTTGTTTAGCTTGTTCTGTAGTACCAACTTCATAGACAAACTAGGGGCGGCACGCAGGCGGGCGTCGGCGTTCGAAATTTGAACGTCATAATTTGACATTTTTTTGTACATTATGGTCATAATGTACAAATTTTCAGATAAGAAATGAGGTTTTACCAAATAGTTTTACATTATGCTGGTCTTAACGTGCGGTTTTTAGACGCAGTAAAGAGGGTTTATGATACGTGTGTAGATAAAATATTTAAAACATATAAAGTGTTTTTCTGATCCTTTTTTGCTGTGCAAATCAGTATTTTTGATGTGCGATTAAATACTAGCCAATGAAAACTATCTGAAAATGATAAACACTCGATAGATGTTTTTCACATAAGACTTGTTAATCTTGCTATATCTTGGCATCTACAAATAATATTGATATGACTCTTGCCTCAAACTTATACAGTGGTTTTAAAGAAATATGTCTAAAATTTCAATCTCCACGGATCGAGTTGCTAGTTAGGCACTGGATTCATTTAACTAGTTGGAGCTAACTAGAAGTGGTTAAAGCGTGGAAATTGCAGGATTATTCTTTAAAAATTGATTTATCTATCTTCTTCTGCAGAATGTGAATGCAGGGTAAGTGAAAGTTCAGACAAAGAAGTTGTTCTGATCACTTACATTTTAAAATTATATAAGATATTAAGAATAATTTGCTCCAACCGGCATTTAAGATATCTCAAAATCTTCCTAGCTGATTCATTTCGATGTGAACATAGATTGTTTTGCGAACGGTATTTCAAAAAATCTTTAAGTGCGAAACGAGCCCTCGCGTTAATCAATGCGCCCCTGATTTACCGACAATTGTCTTCGGCTTCTGACAAACAAAGTCCTTTTTTGTACTTTTTCTGACAAAGTCTTTCTTGTACTTTGTTACTTTTAGCTTGATTGCGTTTGCATCATCTACATTGTAATTGAAATTGGCAAAATGCGAGCATTCATAAAGATTTCGTATAGCTTTATTCATTCAAAAAATCATGTTCATGAAGGAAAACCATGAAGGAATTATAACCCATACTCGCTTCCAGACCTCACAAAAAACACATAGCTAGGTCTTTTCCCATATGGCGTGGTAGAAGAACAGTCGTGACCATGTTAAGCCAGTAACACAAGAACCAACCAAACCAATGAAGATAATCACTCCATCATTCTATATTTCATATCCTCTCTATACTTCGCCCCCTATATTCATGGGGGCGATAATTGCGTTAACATCGTATATCCTCTTGATGATGAGATTGTAAAACCATAGAGACGTTCGTTCATGCACTAAAGCCAAAGAATACATGAATGTACTAGTTTATTTTATACCAAACATAATTAGCTGATAACATATTTTCCATAGGACGACGAAGATTCCTATGTTTGCTATAGACAAGGTGTAACAGAAAGGTATTGTTATATTTTAGGGGCTTGGCATTCCGAATATAATCCCGAACAACTTTCAGTGTGAACCCGATTTGATCAGAACATTATTATTTTTTCACTTCTCCATACAAATCAGCTGACCGTTCACCCCAAAATAAAATTAAAAAAATGATTTTCATATAGGCTCATACATTGATTCTGGCGCCACACTAGGATATCCTAATCAAATATATCGATAGGAAAAATAAAGTTGCTCTGATCAAATTGGTTTCATAGAGGAAGTCGCTTAAAATGACTTGTGTTACAGCCTGGGACGGGACATATCACAAAAAACTCCTAGAAGGTTAGAGATATTACATATTGTGTTAATGAAAAATGTTACTAAACCAAAATTAAATAGAATGATGTAAACTAAAGGCCCTTACATGCCTACCCTCTTGCCCCAGCATATCCGCACATGAAAGTCAAAGAAATCTGCCAAATTGCTTATTCTTTTACATGGCGAAATGTTATTCCTGAATAACTAGAATAGCTGGAGCCTCATCAAAATTATTACCTCTCTATATTTTTTAAGCCTCGATCTGGGTGTTAATTGTGTGACGATAGGACATGCAATCGACAATAAATACCGGAGAGCAGGTGATGACAGCTGATTTGCATGTAATCTTGATATTTGCATGCAGATGCATACATTGTTGAAATTAGATCCAAAAGCCATTGATAATGATATCTTTTTAATCATAGTAGTACGTGTAGAAGTGTTAAATGCTTGCTTGTAAGTCGCTTGATTTATACTTGTTCCAATTTGTTGAGAGTTTGACAAGTTGTATGTAGTCTCCCGATGGGTTTTCATTTTGAATTTTGCACCGTTTTATGTAGGTACTATTTTCCCAGAAGTTCAGAAAACTAAGACTAACTACCTTAACTTGCTTTGATCATAGGTTATCGAATATCCGTTAAAATTTGTAAGCAACGTAAACTTACACTAAAATTGGATTTGTGTTGGACGTACCTTCATTTATCAACCTCCGAAAATATAAACCACAAATTAAAATAACAACAGTTATATCATTACTACCATAATCCAACACAATCTGCCTATCTGCCTACCTACTGTGGCTTATGTAACTTGATTGTTATGTTAACGATGTGAAGATGTTAATAAACGAAAAAAAGTATTGCTGATTCTGTTGCGCCTGATCGAACTTCTGCAGCAAGTTATGGATCTGTTCATTAAAATTTTTGTCCTATCAGGAAAAGATTTTAAATTAAGTAAAAGTAAGTAGTTGAGTGATGCTCTGGCCATCTCCAAGACTGCGAATCCTGGATACAGGTTATGTAGGGAAACAGACTGAAGAAGCAGGTGTGGGATGTCCACGAATACCAAATCCTAGCTGAAATACGTGGTGTCCAGTTAGTAAATGATAAAAAACTGACTTTAAGTTAACATCATAGCTTGTAGATACTATATACGGTAAGTAAAACTCCATATAAATCTATATGGAGTTGTCAAAGTTATTCAGAGAATAGCATTGACACGCCTTCTTACAGGTGGAACTCGGTGGAGGAAGAGTCGACTTATCATCCGTTAGCGATTACTTAGATTTAAGGAGGTCCACTCCCAGATGCATGCTCAGAGTTGATGCTTCCTCAAGATTGATCAATGGTTTTCTTTAAAAGTATACAATAGGTACTTTATGGGCATCGTATCAGGGACATAAACATAATACTATTATTTACATACATTACTTCAGACCGCATACTACGATACTGACGATACCCTGCGTTGTGGGAACCAGAAACAGCCACACCGCACACGTATAAACATCCAAGACCTGGGGATTATTGGTTTTCTTTATCCCCAGCCGGGGATCGAAGCCGGGACCTCTCGCATGGTAGGCCGCAACCGCAGTGATACTAAGGTCGTCATCATTCTGAACAAATTGTATATTGGACGACGATGGATATGGTGTTGTTCGTTCGGAACCAGTTCCAAAACTCCAGTTCCATAACGGCCGAAGCGGATTTAGGCCAACTGGGTTTGTTGGCCAACCTGGAAGTCGTCCCTAACTGCCACTTAAAACTTAAGTACATCTTTCTGTTAACTGCTAAATAAGTGCCAAACACTTACCAAGATCAACACACCGGTAAAGTTGGCCGCCAGTACCACACAGCTCTCCCAGCCGCAAATCTTATCTTGTTGTTGGATGCGTAGATGCATTGATAAAATATAGGTGGTGCCAGCCAACTGCCCATTAGATTTCTATAATGAGATACTAACTGAGTAGAACCCCTTCTTTTTTTTCCTTTGGTGCACGTAGTGTGGGTAGAGGACACCTAACAGACCAACAACATACAGTGGACCCCCACCCCCGGTAATCCGGCAAACATTATGCAGGGCAGTGTCGGACTATCGAATTTGTCGGATTATAGAGCACTGCCTAAGACCCCTATAGTCCGGATTTTTTTACGAAAGAGTACCTTGTAATCCGACAAATTACATATCTAATGACGAGAGTCAATATATTATACGTACATATGTATGTACATACTTTGAAGTACAAATCAGACTTAATTTATGTAAGTCGAATTTAGTAAATTAAATAACGTAACGAACGTACGCTAGGCCGTACCGCTATCACTAGTAGTCAAATTCAGCTAAGTAAAACAATGCATACGCGTCGAGCACAATAGCGGTGGCGCGTACGAGTTGTGACCTGTTCAAACTTGCGTGATCTATACATACATAGTATTAGCAAAGATTGTCAAACATAATTCTGTCATGTCGGATTACAGGGGGCGCCGGATTAGACAGGGGTCGGATTATCGGGGGTCCACTGTACTGGTAAATGCGGTACGGCACTATAGGTCCTATTACCGGAATGTCCAATCGGTCCATTGTTTCACGTTTTCGAGATGGCAGGGGTTTTTCAGCGCCGTTTATTCGATTGTGAAAAAAATACTCAGAGTCAGAGAAGTTTATGATTTAAAGGGCGCCTGCCGGTCCAGAATTGGAATGAAAGTCACCAGCTCAGATGTTCTGTAGGACGCTTCTTGAATAATTGAATACATATTACGACCTTACGATGATTATGGTGGACAAAGGGAAACGCTCATCGACGATGAGGCCAAGGGTCAATCAATTTTTAAAAAACGGAAATTTTAGTGTCCCTAGAGATAGAAAAATTGAATTCACTAACCCAAAACATTTAAGTAAATTTATGCACGCTACACAAACAAACAATATCATTATTTTTTAAGTTCTCAGATTAAGCAATTTTATTAGAATAACTCGATAACTCAGTGGACATTTTTTATACAAAGTAAATTATGCTACATAAAAATGGCAGTGCTCTATAGTGCAGGTGCATCTCAGTAAAACATAAGTTCCTTTCAAAAACCTTTCTGTCATTTCACTAAACCAATTTCTCATCAGCGTCGCACCGCAAGCGCTTGGTGCCCTACTCAACATTATATTTCTCTCCTAGCGGATATGTCTCTCACGCGTCGTACCTTCGGGCTATTCAGACGATGAGATTTTGATGTGAGCGCTGAAAACTCTGTGTGGTATAACGCAGCGTCGCGTTGTAGCGTTCTGGCTTTTCGAGCAGTACGAAATTCTGAAGACGGGCTTTTTAGAAGACGCCTCCGGTCAAGAGATTTAGAGTTAAGTATCATCCTGCACCGTCGCTTACCAACACCATCAAGGGTCTGAAGTCCAAGAGTAGATATAAGAAGGATCCGACTGACGATAATCTTCTACTTGTATAGTCGTTACCTGTGTCTTGATGCCAAGTGCCATCATATACATATACGAGTTTATCGAGAGCTACACTCCAGCACATGTATGGAAGTTCCTGAGGACTCTCGCTATTGGTAAGTTCCAGAACTTCGCTGCTGAAAATGTCGACCTCAACGGGCTCAATACTTTTTTTGCTATCTCCCCTGTCGTGATGGACCCGCTCGTAAAGAAACTCAACACACCATTCAACTTCAACCATGTTGGAAGGATGGCAGTTCTAGGGTTCTCGTCAATAAGTGAAGATCTGCTCTCAGATGCTAACCACCATCATTGATGAGTCGCCATCACGTACATAATTAATGTGTCGCTTGCCCAATGTTGTTTCGCCAGTTTGTTTAAAGGAGCACTGATGTTTCCCCTACCTATCCAATCTCATCAGCGCGGGCGACGCAGAGGTATGCGCGGCGGCGCGGGGCGCGGGGTGCGGCGTGGGCGCGGGCGCTGCATTGTCGCAGACATCATCTTATCCTATTCAAGTCCAATCTCATCTTATTTAGAGAAATCCGTCCAATATTTATTCTGCCTATCCTCTCCAAGTCCAAGGAAGAAATTTTCCACGCCCAGCTCTCCTCCTACCTTTTCAAAAGAACTTATAAAATCCCCATAATCTGGTTTTAGGCCGGGCCACATCATCACTACGATTCTGCTCAAAGTCACTGACGAAATTCGATCGGCCATGGATCAGAAACAGCTGACGGTCCCCACACTGCTTGATTTCAGTAGCGCCTTCAACTGCGTCGATTTGGATATCCTACTTGAATCCTAAAGTTGCTCAATGTCTCTTCGCACTGGGCCCTATGGTTTGACTCCTGAGAGACCACCGATAGCGCATTAAGTCTGAGAAGATATCAACGGACTGATGTGATCTCTCTGCAGGAGTTCCGCAGAGTGGCAGGTCAAAATAAGTGACAGCTGTCAAAAGCCTCTTGAATGTAGGAGGAAGATAATATTATGTGGAGTTACCTCTGCCATCCCAAGAGAAAACTCACGTTATTGTGTCATGCACGGTTATACTGTGCCTCTGCCATCCCATCTGGGAATATAAATGTTGTATGGAAAGCCTTGAGCAATTATGAAACCACAGAATGCTTTATTTATTGTTCCTTTGCCTGTGAAACTTTTTAAATTGACAAACATTTTCGATTTTCGATGCGGCTGTTACCTTTTGCTTCCATGAATTAGAGTCTTGCAGTCTTGTAATAAAATCTTCTCTGTTCTGTTCTTCATTTTATGCTGAGTTAGAATGTGCTACGCACTGGGCTCATTATGACCAGTGTTCTTTCTGGAAATGGGCTTCTTCTTTCACCCCTCACAATAAAATTAATTTTAATTGTTTTTTTTGCATTTGTGCTACGAGTATGTGTAGGCAAGGTGAATTCATGTTTTTTTTTTCAATTCAGCAAAAATAAAAGTTTGAGCATATTGTTTGTTTAGGGTTCCGCACCCAAAGGGTGACCAACGGTTCCCCATTACCAGGCCTCTACTGCCTGACAGTCTGTCTATCTGTGTCAGTCTATCAGGCTGTCCATACATCCCAAAATTCAAACACAGTACAGATATCGCAAGGTTTCTTAGTGCCGGAGCGAGGTCACCATCTCTCTCTCGCATGTATGTATCTCTCTTGTTCCCATGCACCACTACTCCCTCCAGGCAGCATTCAGTCGCCTAGAAACATGGCGTCAGGTGAGTCGGGTGTGGTGACTGTAGCAGCCCCCGCACCTTGGAGGTGCGGCAGGCGGGCTTAGGGGTCTTGTTAGCGGCGTAGAGTCGCAGCACCTGGCCGGCCACCTCGAGGTCAACGCCCAAACCTTTCTCTAAAAAATGAATCCATGTCGGACTGAAGACAAAGAACAATATTTTTGATCGGTCTTGCGAAAGATAGCAGATGACAGATTATCCTTATCACTTGATAAGCGTATCTTATACCACTAGTACATTGTACATTAAGGTCGCAACATCTGTGCACTTGGAATTATGATGTCATTGCGCCACTTTAGGATTAATGCCAGAGACCGACCGAAGGTTCGGTTTCGGTTTAGAATGCGGCCAAGTTTCAGTCAAAAAAGAGGAGACGGCCAATGTTTCCGTCGAAATATACATTTTGTGGCTGATATACTCGTTCCTTCAGTACGCGGACTAATTGAGACAAACGGTATCTTATCCTATCTGTTGTGGCGGCCATTTGTTGATTTGGCCTTGTATGTGAATCCTAAATTCGGAATCCTCACAGAACTTTAAAGTTTGATTTTAATTATGCGTTATCATGTCTTAAACTATATACAACTTAAACACACACAGTCTTCATACATTTAATTATCACAAAAAAACTTTTTGAATTGGTACAAAAATGGCCCCTCTCGTAATCCACTTAAAAGCAGGTATACTATTTGCTAGTGTTCTTTTACATTCATTGACTAGCTAGCCTGTTCATTCACGTGCATTTTGAACCATGCTAGAAAGAGATAGGACTAAAATGAACATAGTCGAAGAATGAGTGCAAAATTGGACCTATAAATTAATTCCGAATATCGGAATGCTCACAACGAGGCAAAAATTGACATTTCAAAATTCAGTTGCTCTCACAGGGGACCGGTTTTAACACAACAAGAACAAACTAATTTGCATCGTTTAAAATTACACGTAAAAAAACATACATTATGAGAGATAATTATTCTAAATTTCAGGGAATTGTGTACAAAATTCATATGTTTAGTTTCGGTTTCGGTTTCCATTTCGGCCAAAACTAGAACAAAAGCCGAGGGTTCGGTAATTCAGTATCGGTCAGAGTTAATTCCATCGAGGTGCACACATAATATGACCGTATGTGTAAATGTTCTAAAATAACAATACCGTTAGAAAAATATGTTCTAACACCATGTCGATAAAGATCTGAATCAAACGGTCGTTGTTACAAAGAATTATCTCATATCACAAGTTCTTGTTATTTCTGCTCAACTTGACTGTGATATTGAAAATGTTAAGATGACAAAATTTAGAAGTCCGTTCTTACGACTATGAGGTTACTAAACCTGGTATTTTGTGTAAAGTAGGGTTACACGGAGTATTGTTGGTGAGAAATTTCCTTGTGATCTCGATAGTCAATCGTAAAACATTTTTTATCAATCTATCTTCAGTGCATTAAAATGTTTATGAGTGCAAAAGGTTTAATTTTCCTTGTTTTCTTTGTGATTGTGCTACTTTTGACTTTTATATATCTTCAGATATGTGATATTATGATTGGCCGATATATCTTCAGAGTTTTTAGTAAGTATATATATTTATAACCTATATATCTAAAAAATCATTTTCTCGTCAAAAGGTAACCTAATCCTTCTCCAAGGTTCTATCGATTTTTTCACCAATCACCAAAATGGATTGTTAACTTGTAACAAACATACATCATATGTATGGGTATATATATATCTATCACCATAAACCGTTAGTTGATAAACTAACGCGTTAGTTGATTAACTATCGACAGGTAGTAAACCAGACCGACAGGGTTTAGAATTTACGTAACTTTTGTTTTTACATGTCAACCTAACTAGAAGACTATTCGGGGGCTTCGCTGCGCTCGCCCCCTCTAGTCTTCACCTAAGCTTCCCCAGTGTTTGTCCTGGTATTTCGTTTGCGATTCAAGTTTAAACCAGTTTACTATTTAACGGTTTTAACCGTTAGTTTATAACTAACGCGCAGTACTCTACAGTTTACTATCTGTCGATAGTTAACGTTAGTTTATCAACTAACGGTTTTGACAATCTTAGGGTGACATACCTATCCATACAAAACAGCCGTCAAAGATGCTCAAATCGGTTTTAAAGTGAAAGTTTTTTAGAATGATGTCCCTAAAACCCCTAAAATATGACTACACCTCTCTGTTACATCATGTATAATTTAGTTGAGATTTATGTGCTGACAAGTTCACATTCTCATGGTTTATATGGTATGCATTTATTTCTCCCCGGCCGGATTTCGAACCCGGGACGTGTCGTTCGTGAGTCAGAACCCCGACCTCTACGCCTCAGAGATCGTTTAGTTACTCACTCTTACGTGACTCACGTTAACTAACTACTACTACGGTTTCCATAGCCACACCTTTCGGGAGTACAGTCAAGAACATCATGATCTATCTGAAGATAATAATTTACGTGTCCGGGAATATTCTTTTCAATACTATCCCCCCTTTTGGACCAACATTTCCCATACTTATCTAATTTTCTCCTGACAGCAGGACGTCAGTTTACTGTGCTTTTACGTCCGGTTTCAAAAACGTATCTATCCTTGATCTGCAGATTATACAAGTGTCATATTTGACATAAGTTATATAGCGCAACTGTCAAATGTAACACTAGTAATCTCAAGATCATGGACAGAGGTTATTGAAACCGGACGTTGGTAGGTAAGAAAAGGACAGATTGATTGTGTTACTATTACTATACATAATTACTCAAAGGATATAGTGATGGTAATTCAAAATTAAAAAGGAACGCAAATGTGATGCCTAATCGCTGGCTTATCAAATCAATTAACAATACCTATCTACATGTACCTACATAGACGATAACAATATTATATACAAAGCTAATATCATAGTTCATGTGTACTTATCAGAGTTACTACCTGTCGTTGATTCTCAAATAGAAGCATCGTATTTTAAGCCGAGAAATTAAGAGTGTGTGAAGTGACAAAATGGATTACCTTATATTCTTTTACCCGTTTTTCCTGATAATGATGATGTATTCGTGCACGTGTATTTGCTTGCGTTGCTGTCAAATATTTGGTGAGTTGACTTGCCTTATTGTCGATTATAATGACGAAAATATGCATAATAAGGTAACAAAAAATTTTAGATAAATGCATGAAAAGTGTCCGATCGTCCGGGTTTTACAAACAAAAAATCGCGAATTCACTGCTTTTCTCATACGGAATGGCTAAGTCACCACTGTGTGTGTCTTCATTCACCCAAGATCAAGGATTCCCAATCGGAGGTCGCACCCCCCTAAAGGGGGCGTGGAGTGTTCTAAAGCTCCAGTGGCTCCAGAACGTTATTAATAGTTTCTCGCCGTGAAAGATTCGAGGTTGGCTTGCGCCGCCTTTCTTAACAGATCTTATTGGTTGCTTGTTTCTCGAGTCACGTGATACGCCCCTGCAACAGGTCGCTATGGTTGATAGTTATTCGACTTAATAACCATGTGAAATTTCAAGGGTGGTTATTTACTCTACGCTCTGTTGTCTAATGTTCGCCGTGACTCATTAAATAAGAGAAGTAGAATTGGCCTCCAACTTAGGATTTCCTCTCTACCATAACTCACCATCTCGGCCCTTACTACTTATTACTTCATACACAAGGGGGGCTTGGTATTTCAACAGAGCATTTAGCGCACAGTGAAAAAGGTTGGGAACCTATGCCCTGGATACTTTATTTTGTTAGTATAAAATAACTTGAAAAAATAAAAAAAAAAATAATATAGAAATCACTAGGTTTCACAAAATTATTATTCGCATTTAAACCGTGCGGAGACACCGAGCGACAGTATGCATTTACAAATGACTGTTATTTTGATAATCTATGATATTATCATATAAGTCTTTCTGAATAATAATTATTAAAACATAAATCGAAAAAGATCCTAGAAAACCTCATATCTCCATAGCTTCGGCGATGGGATAGTACTTATTATATAACTGGCTAAATGTGGGCGGAACTGTGCCTCTGCCATATTATAAGGGAAAGGCGCGACACCAAGTGATATCATTATAACTTCATTGATTATGTAATCGCTTCTTTTCATTGCAATTTTTTCGCTTTAAGTCTATGGCATTTCCAAGCTATGACTAATCAAATCGCGTGTCTTATCAAACGATTACCGTTGATATGACACATAAGTACGTATGCAGATACATTTACAACAGTAGCGATTACCGATTAATTTATTAAACCAGCTTCACTGCCTTGTAAATTTCATTTAATACTAGGTATACGTTGTAATGTCACGTAATACGGTAAACTCTGAGGTAGCAAGTCATTCATTTAATACTAGGTGCACGTTCCAAACGCAAACACTTCTCAGAGAAAAATGCACAAGAAACTCTGAGGTAGCACAAATTGTATTTCATAAATTCCAAATTCCAAATGTCTTTATTACTGTAGATATTTACATATACTTAGCAATCGTCATTTTTTGCCACTTTTCTACATTGGACCACTGTGGGAGAAGAAGGGCGTAGAAACTCCCACAGATTGATTTTTAGATCTCTTTTTAAAAATTGCTTATGCTTAAATAATACAAAATATAATATTTAGTCATTATCATAATTAATAAGCGGGAATAAATAATTACAAAATTATTAACAGCAAGGTCTGTGTTGAGCCAGATTAACCCCATACAGACCCATCATTTAAGTAATCTTGAACATTGTAATATCCCTTTTTCGACAAAGTCGCTTTAATATGGATTTTAAATTGCTCAAATGGCAATTTCAAGATCTCTAGAGGTATCTTGTTGTAGTAGAGAATGCATTGACCCTTAAAAAAATTGCTAACCTTCGCGAGTCTAAACCGGGGTGCAAGTAGTAGCTGTACGTTCCAAAAGCAGATACTTATCAGATAAGAACGCACAAGAGACTCTGAGGTAGCACGTCATTCATTTAATACTAGGCGTACGTTCCAAACGCAAATACTCCTCAGAAAAGTACGCATAAGAAACTCTGAGGTGGCACGTCATTAATTTTATACTAGGTGAAGGTTCCAAAAGCAGATACTTCTCAATGAAGAACGCACAAGAAACTCGGAGGTAGCACGCAATTAATTCAATACTGGTGTACATTCCAATAGCAGATACTCCTCAGAAAAGTACGCATAAGAAACTCTGAGGTGGCACATCATTCATTTAATAAGAGGTGTACGTTCCAAAAGCAGATACTTCTCAGAGAAGAACGCACAAGAAACTTTGAGCTAGCACGTCAATTATTTAATACTAGGTGTACGTTCCAAAAGCAGATACTACTTCTCAGAGAAGAACGCATAAGAAACTCTGAGGTAGCTACTCATTAATTTAATACTAGGTGTACGTTCCAAAAGCAGATACTTCTCAGAGAAGAAAGCACAAGAAACTCTGAGGTTGCACGTAATTCATTTAATACTAGGTATATGTTCCAAAGCAGAAGATACTTCTCAGAGAAGAACGCACAAGAAATTCTGAGGTAGCACGTCATTCATTTAATACTAGGTGTACGTTCCAAAAGCAGATACTTCTCAGAGAAGAAAGCACAAGAAACTCTGAGGTTGCACGTAATTCATTTAATACTAGGTATATGTTCCAAAGCAGAAGATACTTCTCAGAGAAGAACGCACAAGAAATTCTGAGGTAGCACGTCATTCATTTAATACTAGGTGTACGTTCCAAAAGCAGATACTTCTTAGAGAAGAACGCACAAGAAACTCTGAGGTAGCACGTCAATAATGTAATACTAGGTGTACGTTCCAAAAGCAGATACGTCTCAGAGAAGAACGCACAAGAAACTCTGAGGTAGCACGTCATTCATTTAATACTTTTACATTTCAAAAGCAGTTACGTCTCAGAGAAGATAGCACAAGAAACTGTGAGGTGGCACGTAATAAATTTAATGCTAGGTGTACGTTAAAAACGCAGATACTTCTCAGAGAAGAACGAGTGGGTAGGGAAGTGATAGGTAGGCTTTTCACATCAAATTTGTTTTCAACAATCAGGATAGTTAGCGAGTACTGCGCAAACAAGCAAGCAAGTGTGTATGTATAGCAATGCAAGATATATAGCAAAGTACGCGGTAGGTTTGTGTGGAGGTAAGCGACACAGGTCCATTCTTAATAGCGATCGGTGTGCAACTGCGCGCGCGCTGGCAGACTGGGTCAGGTTCCACGGCGACGCGCCTCGAGCGCCTCCTCAGCCGCCCCGCAGCCTGGTCCAGTTTAGCACGCAATGTCGTGTGAGCATTGCGCCGTGCTTTCGCAAGAGGGGCTGGCAGACCGGCAGGATCCGCCACAGCACCCCCTTCGGAGTCCTGCGGAAAGATAAGTGGGGAATTTAACGATGCACCGTGTCTTCTTGACAATGGGGCCATCTGGCTCAGGTTTAACCCTACGTGTAGACAGGTTTTGTGAATCTTCCAAAATGTAGGCAGATTTGACTCTGTCAATGGAGACTGTCACTGGTCCTCTCGTTAATGCTACAGTGACGGTTTTGTCTGTTCTTGACAATACACGGTGTGGCCCTGTGTACGGCATTACTAACGCTCCACGTTGTGCATCTTTGCGTAAGAAAATCTGTTGGGCTGTCTTCAAGTCGAAAATTGATTTTGTCGTATTTCTGGATGCTGATTCAGGTTTAAGATGATGCATGTGCTCTTTGAGTTGAGTCACGAGGTTCTGTTCAGTGGTGGTTTGTGTTTGTGAATTATCGATAAATTCACCAGGATTATTCAGTGCCTCGCCAAAGACCATCTCAGCTGCAGAGCAATGGATGTCGTCCTTTCACGCTGTTCGAAGGCCGAGAAGCATGGTGGGTAGAACCTCAGTCCATCTTCTTTCGCCGTGAGCCATAATAGCAGCTTTCAGTGTCCTGTGTAGCCGCTCTACCATGCCGTTTGCAGCAGGATGGTAAGCCGTGGTGGCGAAGCTGGATACCGCAGAGTTGCGCCAAAGCCTTAAAAAGAGAGGAAGTAAACTGACGCCCTTGATCTGTTAAAAGGGTTGCGCAGCACCCAAACCCTGTGATCCAGGTTTCATAGAATGCCTTCGCCACTTCTCAGCCGTATTGTCCTTGAGAGGGACTACTTCCGGCCAACGAGTGTACTTGTCGACTGCTGTTAGGCAATATTTGTAATCATCAGATGATGGCAATGGTCCAATTAGGTCAATGTGCACGTGACTGAATCGCGGGTCTGGAAATTTTAATTCACCCAGAGGAGAAGATGTATGTCTTTGTACCTTCGATCTCTGGCAGCGCACGCCGGTCCGCACCCAGTCACGGCAATCCTTCTATGCGGAAGGCCATATAAATCTTTCCGTTACCAGTTTCGATGTCGCTCTCGCACCGGGATGACTCATACCATGCAGTGCGTTGAAAACTTGCCAACTTAATTCTTTTGTGATAAAAAGGCAGCGCCTCGGCTGTGAAATGTCGCAGCATAAAGTGACGGTGGTGCCTGGTACTGGTATTTGCTCGAGTTTCAATGAAGAGGTTGAGTTCTGCGCCTGGAGGTCTTTGAGCTCGATGTCATCCTGCTGCAATTGTGCTAGGGCTTCCAAAGTAGGAGGTAATGCTAGTGCTTTAATACGCGAGAGAGTATAGGCTGTAACGTTATCCTTACCTGTGATTTGTCTGATATTAGTGGTAAATTGCGCTATAAAATCCAGATGATTGAACTGTCTAGGCGAGCAATAGTTTCTGCTGGTAAGCATATGTGATCCGATGGTTTGTGATCCGTGATCCGTATATATGACGAATTCTCTGCCCTCATCCATGTATCGGAAATGCTTGACGCTTTCGTAGATGGCGAGTAACTCCCTGTCATACGCGCTATACAGTGATGTGATACAGGAAAAGAAGTCCAATGCTTGCCATGCTCCATCTACCCATTATTGTATAACCACGCCCAAGGCTGAGCTTGACGCGTCAGTCACAAGGGCGAGCGGTGAGTTGGTAACAGGATGTGCTAGAAGAGTGTATCGGGCCATGCTGGACTTACATTTCTCGAAAGCTTGAAGAAGATCCGGCGTCCAGGTGAGAGGATGTGTACCTTCTACTTTTGGGCCAGACAGCATGTCATGTAGAGAGGCTTGATCTTCGGCAGAGTGCGGAATAAAACTTCTATAAAAGTTGAGGATAGCCAAAAATCTTTGCAGGCCATTCACAGTCTTCGGTGGAGGAAATTCTTGAATAACAGTGACTTTGTAAGGTTTTGGGCGGGTCCCCTCGCTAGATATGTGATATCCAAGAAAGGTTACCTCGGTTTGTCCAAATGAATATTTTCCTTCATTGATCAGCATACCGTAGTTTTGCAGTGATGTCTGGAATACACCAAAATGACATCTGTATAAGAGTAGCAGAAATCCAGGCCTCTAAGCACCTCATCAAGAATTCGCTGAAAAGTCTCGGCTGCATTCCGTAGTCCAAACCGATATATGGATGGAAATTCGAACATTCCCATCGGCGTTGTGATAGCTGTTTTTGGTATATCTTCTGGATAAACCGGTATCTGGTTGTAAGCCTTTACCAGGTCTATTTTAGACAATATGCTGCTGTCAGCTTAGCTGTGGGTACAGTCCTCAATGTGCCTGATGTGCTACCTGTCCGGTATTATACGAGCGCTTACAGCATGGTACGGGGTCACCGCACGGTCTCCAGCCATCTGTCTTTGGTGCTAGGTGAAGTGCAGAAGACCAAGGCGAATATGAAGATCGGGCTGAGCCATCTCATACTATGTCCTCGAACTGCTCCTGGTGATTTTAGGCGGTCAGAGGCAAGCCGACGGGATCTGCAAAATACTGGAGGTCCTGATGTGTTGCGGATATAGTGCATAGTCAAATGCTTGATCTCTCCGAATACTCCAGAAGGTTTGATCAGCGATGGGTATTTAGCCAACATTTTAACTGCTTCCGATTATTACCTTTAGACTTGGCTGCATCCATTTTGTGACCGACGCTGGTGATGATAAGGTTATGCTGTCCAACAATCGCCGGTTCCTACAATCAACCATGAGAGTCCTATAATCCTAAGTCCAAATGCATGGTCATGGTCACGGTTTCATACGTATTTATCATTTTACCATTTGCTGCGGTTAGTTTGTAGTCGGTTGGGTTTCAAATTCACGAAGAAATCGTCGCGGCAGAAAACAGAGGCCGGAACCAGTGTCGATCAATTATTGTACCTTTGTTTTCTGATCGGTTACTAATAGGCGACTTGTAATTGCAAGGCTGAGTGCAATTCTGCGCTTTCTCACGGAAAACATTGTGATACCAACACATACCTGGTGTCCGACCCCTTCTCCTTGACCTTGACCTGCTGCGTACCGATGAACGTCCTCGGTTGTGACCGGTGGTGAGCTAGGAAACCTCCTTTGCTAGTTTTGTCTGGATACGCTGCGTAATTGGCTGGTCTAACCGTTGTATCAAACGTTATCTATGTCGTAAAAAAGGCCATTTATTTTATTATCAAATAAAATAAAATAGGCCATTTTTAGGGTCCCGTACCCAAAGGGTAAAACGGGACCCTATTACTAAGACTGCGCTGTCCGTCCGTCCGTCCGTCTGTCACCAGGCTGTATCTCATGAACCGTGATAGATACACAGTTGAAATTTTTACAAATGACGTATTTCTGTTGCCGCTGTAAAAAACAGAATAAACTAATTTATTTATATGTAAACCACATACAAACTTTTGAATGCAACTGGTTACGTAAATGGAGCGTGAAAGTAGCCGCAACAACCACTTTGTACACAACATTTTGCTATGTAAAATCCAAACTATTCGCTCCACAGCATCCCTACTATTGTACGGTGGTACGGAACCCTTCGTTCGCGAGTTCGACTCGCACTTGACCGTTTTATTATTATTTATTTTTATCGACATATTATAAATCTTATTTTTTTTAAACCTTTCGCGTGGGTCATCAATATAAAGGGTTTCATAAATAAAACATAAACTCTAAGATTGAAAATACAGTCGGGTTATTTGTTTAATAATAATTCCACTTGTTTTGTTTTTGTTTTATTATTTTAAAGTCCTTAAGTTTTCTTGTACGATGGCACGGCCCTTCATGCACGAATCGCGCCGCATTTATGATGTATCTTATGTGGACGAGTCTTTGCAAAACTTGCTGAAAGAGGATCGTAAGTACGTAGGCAAGGGTAAGGAAAATGGTATGCATATAGAGATACAGGGGTGAATAGATAGTAGTACGTTCGATATTATGTTAAACATAACATAAACATTTATAACATAAATATAGATTATATAGACACAATCAGGCACGTTGCTTCTGGCCCCACACTAGGATACCCTTTGCCGTAGGAAACAGAAATAGCGACGTCACTCACATATAAACATCCACGACCTGCGACAGTGCGACCATTATAGAAGTATACAGCGGTCCAGTCCCGTCAATTCCACCCTACGTCACGATCCAGTTGTCACTTACAACGAGGGACCAACAGCGCGTTCCGAATGGAGCTAACAGCACTGAAACTACAATCAAACTACTCATGCCCATCATGCCTTTACGAATGGGAATGGCGTGCAGCATAGCTAAAACTTAACGTAAGCAATCGACAAAAATTGCGCAATTTCTGCTGTCAAAAGTCACAACAGTAGAGTGTTGCCAACGGTCAACGGTGCTGCCTTTAGCGTGCAATCGCAAAACTAAAAAGTACATTGTTGTTGCAAGTAGCAGAAAGCAGTGATGCCGTTTTAGCCACTTTTTGGCTAGATCTAGAGGATTTTCAACGGATTTAGCCAAAAAATTATAAATTTTAGCCACCAAAACGAATCTAACTACATCTAGCTACTTTAAGTATGTTTTTAGATTACTACTTTTGGAAGTCGAACGAGCAAGAATTTTTAAACTACAAAATTATTTAAAAACAAAACAATTATATGAATTATCCATGTTACTGAGTGACGTTAGTTTTTACTGCAGGGAAAAGCTCACAGATATTTATTGTTAGTGTATTTTTTTTCTAACTAACAAAAAGGGGAACTTTGAGGGTAACTTCCGCGAACCTTACCTTCGAAAAGGAAAATTCCGAGGTAACTCAGTGTTGTGTGTAAACAGTGTTGATGCAAATCATAGGGACAACCGCTTTATACATCCGCAGCTGCGCCGATGAGCTGCCCTTTGCACGCAAAAGAGAATAACTGTTCAACCGTGGTGATGTTGTGGCGCCCGGTGTGGGAAAAGGCACGACGCTATGTGTTGGGGACAGAATGACTGTCAAAGGAGGCTGACCATGGCCACGAGGATCCTGGTGGCCTGCAGGACTCCTGACAACAACCACAAAAAAAACTGTGGTTATGGCCTTTTACTGTGTAGGCAACACCACCGCAGATGTAATCTATGATCAGGGTTTCCCCAATGAATGTTCATATTTTTTCCGTAATTCAGATTTGATTGAATGGAAATATACGTTATTACTATTTACATTGAGCCTAGTTTGTTTTGTACAAAGTACTGCACTCCTGTCGTAATTTACCGAAACGATATCATTGTTTATGATAATAATATTATATTATCAATAGTCATAGAATATGAAAGTCGGCAAAGAATACTATGATATTTAGCCACTTTTAGCCACATTTCGAAAGTGTTTTTTTTTTACAAAACTGGTTACATTTTTTTATGTAGCCACAAACTAGATTGTTCTAGCGGCAACACTGGCAGAAAGCAAGCAATTAGCGAGCGATCACTTTAGATAATACGAATTTGGTATGACACATTACAAACGCCCGCGATGAATGCGCGATCACTGTGCAGTTTTAGGTAGGTTTAGCTACTGATTGCAGAATTTTAGGTAATAATAAAAAGCCCGAACACATTGAAGGCGTTATAACCATATTTTGTATTTTTTGTTTTGTGTTTGCGTAAATACAGAGTAAATATTCTCATGCGACTCGGAACATAAACATAAATATTAATATATTGCAACATACATTGCTTCTGGCCCCAGGTGTCGTGGGACTAGAAACAGTGACATCACAAACATATTACAACAGCCAAGACGTTTGGGGATGTTTTTCATTTCTATATCCCAAGACGGTGATCACTCGTCAACGGAACGCGCAGTAAGTAAGGGCAACCAGATTATGACGTAGTGTGACTTTGATTGGACTGGCTGGACCGCTGTGCCTGTGAAGCAACGAGGGCGGCTAAATGTAGAAGAGGTCCGGTAGCTGCGTCCGCTGTGGATATTAGGTCCGCAAAAGGGGGACCTCCGCTCCAGGTTGCTATGCCTGGTGACCACCGGTCCAACAGATTATGCTCGGACGTTCTATATATAGTTAGTAACCGAAGAAACTTCTCTTGCGCGATGCAGGATCCATTGACGTGATGACATCTGTTGACATTTCTTGACATCCATCTTGTATCTAGTATGTGGATTGCCTGATAGGTGACGCCACACCTGCATACATCATGGAAGTGACCATGTCACTAAATTCTTAGGGTTGAATGGGGGTGGCTCTTATTCTGTGATGAATAGTTATTTTCCTCCCTATAAGCGATTTATAATTTACTCTATGCTGTATTATTATGTAAGACGTGGTTTTATAGCAGGGGGTTAAAGTTTCGTTGTGAAATTTCTTCAATATTTCGCTAGATGGCGGTAGTATCGTTGGGAATACGTCGGAATATGTGGCTTAGGCATCGTGCCCACTTAAGTGACGTATCTGAGAAAGACCACGTTTTCAGTTTTGCACCGCATGTCCTTTTGGGTACCCAATCCTCCAATTCCAATTGGGTAGAATATGCCGTGCTAACGTTGGGTACCCTAATGAACGTGTCGTATATACGTGATACATGTCACGTCACGTCACGTATGGTGCCTTACACTACAAGCCTGCATGTTTTAGGTAAGAATGTATTGTCAACAGCGCCACCTTTCTGAACTATTTTTCTTCTACTAATTAAAATTTAAGGCGTCTTCAGATGTTATTTTGCCAGTGTCAAGTTTATTTAAAAGATCACAATTATGTACGTTAAAGATTTTCCAAGACAACAAACTTAGAAACCCATTAAATTGTTTATCTACACACGTATCATAAACCCTCTTTACTGCGTACAAAAACCGCACGTTACGATCAGCATAATATTAAACTACTTGGTAAAAACTCATTTCTTATCTGAAAAATTACACATTATGACCATAATGTGTAGTTTTTCTACATATTATGACTTTCAAATTTCGAACGCCGACGCCCGCCTGCGTGCCGTCGATATAGATTACTTAAATGACTGTTTGGGGTAAATCTGGCTCAACACAGACCTTGCTGTTAATAATTTTGTAATTATTTATTCCTGCTTATTAATCATAACAATTAAATTTTTCATATTTGTATTAGGTAAGCACAACCTATTTTTAAAAGAGATCTAAAAATCAATCTGTGGGAGTTTCTACGCCCTTTTTCTCCCACAGTGGTCCAATGTAGAGAAGAGGCAAAAATGACGTTTGCTAAGTATATGTAAATATCTACAGTAATAAAGTACTTTTACTTTGACTTTGACTACAGTTTGTACAGTAAATTCAAATTTCGAACGCCGACGCCCGCCTGCGTGAAGTTGGTACTACAGAACAAGCTAAACAACTGCAGAGCAACAATGCCGGTCAAACATGCGGTTCCTGAACACATTGTATGGTCTTTGGGGGGATCCACACAGCCTTACAAACAACTCAGGGTTAGCTAAGTTGTCAGTTGGAAGTTAAAGAGTCTCTTTGTATAGTTGAAAACACTTTACTTTTATAATAATGAAATACACTCTAAAAATAGTCTGTTGTGGCTTAGATTTAGGTGCTACGACGAATAAGTAGGTAGAACTGCAATATGTTAATAGTTAAAATAAGATTATATAGAAATTAGAACGTGCTGATAAATGCCGCGTTGGCATTGTACAAGGTTGGCTTGTACATGCTCCCGAGGGAGAAGTTAACTTAGTGCTAAACCACAACAGCTCACAAAGCAAGTAAATTAATAAATATTTTAGTCAAAACTGAATCTTGACTTTCCGTCTTCTTGCTTCGTTTGTTTGTCATTGGGGCGCCTGACTGCCTCTGTCATCTCAAATCCTTGGTTTTCATGGGATTGCATGATCCTTGGGGACGGCCGGCGACCTATGCATTTCTTCCTTATGCACCAAACCAATGCGACTATTATGACAGCTATCGATAAGAGGCTTGTAATTCCGATGTTTACAATGCTGTGCGTCGATAAGTTTGTTAAATTCAGCCAGTATTCGTTCCTCTTTTGTTGCGATATTTGTTTTTCGATATCTTGATATTCCTTGCTGTGATCCTCTTCTTTAAGATGTAGTGAAATGTTCTTGAAGTTACTAGATGCCATGTAGTTTGGTGCTGGAATTTCAAGCACACTCAAGTTGAAGCCCATCGTCATTTTGCTTCCGTATGAGTTGTAGGAATGTATCGTAATGTCTGACCGTTGCAAAATACATCCTTGACCTAGAGCAACGATCCCTTGCTTGCTGATTTGTTTTGTCGTAGCAAGGTTTTTACATATTATTCTTAGCTGACACTCATCGCAACAATTGTAGAGCCATAAGTTTTTGTTGTGTAATTGAACCCAGTAATCACTGCACGGAATTTGTTTCGCAGCGCATAAAACGTGCGTTCTTTGACTCAGCAGTTTTGCGGCGCATGAAGTGTTATTTCCTTGTAAGTTATGTATCGGGTGATGTTCATGACACACCAGCGAATCTTTTGTTGACATATACTGTGACACATCTTGGTTTTCCAATTCAATGTACGTATTTTTATTAGATTTACAGCGATGTATGCCGCCGTGTCTGTAACCGTCGTATATCTTTCTCCATTTTTAACGGTGGTCGGTATCAACCGATAAAGGCTGTACTCATCATCGCTTACAAGCGGTATGTGAAGCTCGAATAGCAGGTACTGTTGAGTTAATCTCGCCCTTACATAAATAAGTTTGTAGAGTTCTTCGGTGTCATCTTGCAGGTTTTTGATAGGCAGTGCTAGATTTTTAGGCATGGAACTCGAAATTCGTTCTAACTGTTTACTTAGTTGATCAGGGGTGAAAAGATTTATACCAAATACCAAATGTCTTTTATATTGTAGATATTTACATATACTTAGCAATCGTCATTTTTTGACACTTCTCTACATTGGACCACTGTGGGAGAAGAAGGGCGTAGAAACTCCCACAGATTGATTTTTAGATCTCTTTTTAAAAATTGCTTATGCTTAAATAATACAAAATATAATATTTAGTCATTATCATAATTAATAAGCAGGAAGAAATAATTACAAAATTATTTACAGCAAGGTCGGTGTTGAGCCAGATTAACCCCATACAGACCCATCATTTAAGTAATCTTGAACATTGTAATATCCCTTTTTCGACAAAGTCGCTTTAACATGGATTTTAAATTGCTCAAATGGCAATGTCAAGATCTCCAGAGGTATCTTGTTGTAGTAGAGATTGCATTGACCCTTGAAAGAATTGCTAACCTTCGCGAGTCTAAACCGGGGCGCAAGTAGTCTGTGATTATTTCTTAGGTTAACATTACAGCTATCGCTAAGTTTGGGAAAATTTGTAAGGTTCTTGCGTACGTACATTATATTTTCGAAAATAAATTGACTAGCTACAGTTAGTATGTAAATTTCTTTAAAAAGCTGTCTTAAGGAGTCTGTGCGTTTTAAATTATAAATTGCTCGAATAGCTCTTTTCTGTAAAATAAAAATCGTTTGAATATCCGCTGCTTTTCCCCACAACAAGATACCATAGGACATGACACTTTGAAAGTAACTAAAATATACTAGCCTAGATGTAGCCACATCCGTGTTTTGTCTGATGTTCTTAACAGCGTAAGCCGCAGAACTTAATTTACCAGCCAATTTTTCTATGTGGCGTCCCCACTGCAATTTGTTATCAATGGTTATTCCAAGAAACTTCGTGTCATTTACTAATTCTAACGTATTGCTGTCCAACACTAAACTGGTTCCAACTTGCCTGACATTTGGAAGTGAGAATTTGATACATTTGGTTTTACCAGCATTTAACAATAAATTGTTAACTGTGAACCAATTCAAGGTTAAAGATAATACTCTATTGACATCATCAAAATCTTCTTTTTGTCTTTCAATTTTGAAGACCAGTGAAGTGTCATCAGCAAAAAACACTATGTTAGTCAATTTCTCCACCATAAAAGGCAGATCGTTAATATATACCAGGAATAAGAAAGGGCCTAGTATGGAACCTTGTGGAACGCCAATTTTTACCCCCGATCCATCAGATTTAACGCCGTTGACTTCTGCCTTTTGAATTCTATTGCTTAGGTATGATCTTAGTAGATCCAACGCTTTATTTCTAACTCCGTAATGATTCAATTTCATTAGTAACGTGTTATGATCAACACAATCAAATGCCTTCGACATATTGCAAAAAACACCGATAGCATCCTGTGCGGCTTCCGATGCAGAATAAATAAGTCCAGATGACCTCTGTAAATGTCTGTCAACGCATTCATGAGCATCCCTTGAGTTTTCTTCAAGCTGTTTATCAAGGAGCTTGCGGTTATTGCGGCTGTGTTAGCGCTACTTAGCATTTCTACCTTGCTCACCCGGTTTTCGGTCGTGTGCATTTGCTCTTCCGATTGTTTAATATAATCCTTTATTACTTGGAATTGATTTTTCACGAATTACTCGTTTTTCATGACGATATTTTCCTCTGCCTCAATTATAGTTGTTTGGTTTTTTATCAGTTGTAGTTGGTATTTCTGATTTGTCCGCATGTTTTCTATGTCCTGTGTGTATTTTTGCGCGAAATCTTCATCTAATACTCCAAACAGGGTGCGAGCAAGGTTTCCCACTCCATTGAAGTACCCTCTTGATTTTCTGTTCAGGTGATGAGACAGGAGTAAATTGTTGTAATCTATAAATTGGTAGATTTCGTGGGTCATAAGTAGACACGTCTGTGATTTTGATTTAGCACACATCTGATCTACGTGATCTATATATGTTTTTAGGCCTTTCGTGGCTTGCCAGTACGAAGATAAGTTGTAGTAAACAAGTAGGTTCCATTCGTCGTGGATTAGTTGTATTTTTCCGATTTCGTCGAAGAACATCGGTCGGTCTTCTTCAATCGTGATGATCTTGTACTGTTTCATATCGATGTTTTCAGCTCGAGACACAGGTATTGATGGCAGGCATATCAATGATAATAGTAGTAAGGTAAGGAAGCTGCTCACTTTTCCTCCGCGTTTTAACACGGGTGATGAGTTTTTAGTCTTACACTCCTTCGATTTTCCCAGTTCGCTCGAAATCTGTTTGGTTGGCTTCTATTTATCGGTAGGGGTGTTAGTTTGCTTATGGGGCGCTTAATTTCACCTCTAAATTCTGCTTCTTGAACCCATTTTACAACTCTGTGCAATGCATCTCTCAGCTCGTTAAGTGTCAAGTAGCTATTTTTCTGCTTTGTTTTGACTCGTAACAACCAGCCGAGTACTCGTACTACACGCGTCAATGAACTACTACGTTGTAACAGGTCATGTATCACACCTTGTTTGGGGGCGGTATCAGCTATCTTTTGCGCGCTGCTCGACTCGAGTGTTTTTCGTCACTGCGTATGCATATGTGATGTCAGGTTTTATGTCGTCATGTAGATCATTTGTGGTTGTTAACCATTCAGGTCCGTTCCACCAAACTTGGTAAGTTGGCTGGGGAGAAGGCCACTTGAAGCGCAGTCAGCGGGGTTTTCGCCGGTCTTGACGTAATGCCAGTTTCCTTGCGGGAACGTGTTGTTAATATATGACGCCCTGTTCGCCACATACTTGTCCCATCGAGAACAATCTCCTCGTAGCCACTCTAAGACTACTTGTGAGTCAGTCCAGAAGTGAACCGTCGTTGGAAACTCTGGTAGGGCGTTGGTCACTTTCTCCATCAATCTGCATAGTAGAACAGCCCCCTCCAGTTCTAGCCTTGGTAATGTCAGCTTTTTCTTGATTGGAGCTACTTTTGTTTTTGCTGCCAGTAGCGTTACTTTTCGTTGTCCGCACTCGCCGTCCGTTGTGGTATAAATCACATAACCGAATGCCTTTTCGCTGGCGTCGCAAAATCCGTCCAAACGGATTTTGTGTGACGTATACTATATCCACCTTGGTAAAGTGACGTTGTTTATGTTCGGTATATCGCCGCGTAACTGCTCCCATTCTTTGGTGATTTCAAGAGGCAGCTTGTCATTCCAGGACATCTTTGTCAGCCACAGGGTTTGAAACAATATTTTTGTCTTTATGACTACAGGTGCGATCCATCCAAGGGGATCATATGATCCCCTTGGATGGATCGCACCTGCCACATGTATTCTGTTTTCATTTCATTTTCCGATATCAGCAAGATATATATCTTGCTGATATCGGATAATAATGTTCGTTTAGTCATCTTTCCTTTTCTGTCGGTTAGTTCCCAGTGAAAACAGAATACATCCGTCTTCGTATTCCACCTAAGACCCAGAGCTTTCATTGCTTCTTTTTGTTTAAGGTCGATGGTAACGTGGGGGTATTTATAATTTTCTGGAAGATCTTTCTGGATTGAGGACTCTTTGGAGGCCCATTTCTTCAGTATAAATCCTCCCTTTTTTTAAAGTTCGCTGAGTTGGACTTGTAGCGCCTCGGTTTTTTCTAAGGTGTTTTCTCCGCAAATTAGGTCATCCATGTAACACTCGCTTCGGAGCGCCTTGTCGGCTAGTGGGTATGCATGTCCTTCGTCTTGAGCCAATTGTTGTAAAGTTTGCATGGCCAAGAATGGGGCAGCTTTTGTCTCATACGTTATGGTGCACAGTTGCATTTCTTGTAATGGTAAATGCGGGGACTCCCTCCATATGATTTTTTGTTGGCTTTGTTGTTCTTCATCAATTAGAATTTGGCGGTACATTTTCTCGATGTCGGCAGTTAAAGCATAGCGATAGGTACGCCATTTGATGATAGGGTCAAAATATCTTTTTAAAGATTTGTTCCACATTCTATGCAATCATTCAGACTGTACTTCGTGTCTGTTTTCATTGAAGCGTTGAAGACAACTCTAAGTTTAGTTGTCGCGGAATATTCTCGAATAACACCGTGATGGGGGAGGTATGATTGAAGCGCCGTCGAGTTGTGAGTGGTTGTTGTTGTCGGTTTCATGTGACCGAGATCGGTGTACTCCTTTATGAAGAGTTTGTATTGGACAAGTTTTTCCTGTCTCGCCATTTTCTTCTCTAGTTGAAAAAATTGTGACATTGCTTGGGTTCTTGAGTATCCCAATTTAGTCGAGATGTCCTCCTTGAGAGGCATCTTCACAACGTATCTACCGTCTGGCAGTCGTTTTGTAGTTTGCTTGTAGTATTTTTCACAAAAGTCGTCTCTTGACTGTTCTTCTGTGGTAATATCTTCAATTTCCCAGAAGCGGGATAAGTCTTCGATGTCGTTCAGCATTACACAGCAATTGTATGTCTTCGTATTACCGCTTAAGATCCAACCCAGTTTTGTTTGTTGAGCAACCGGTGATTGTTGATTTTGTTTAAGAAGTCCGTCCATGATGATATCTGCATATACTTCGGCCCCCAGTAGCATGTCGATACGGCCTGGTTGATGGAAATTGGGATCAGCCAGCTTGATGTTGTTTAAGTGGCTCCAGTCGGTCCTGTCAACCGATGTGTTCGGTAGATCGTTCATCAATTTTCTCATAACGAGTGCCTCGATTTTGAAGGTGAAGTTTGAGTTTAAAGACTTGCACTCGATTTTCACACGTCCCTTACTGGACTCGGGTGATGATCCGATCCCGGAAATAGCCGCGCTGTAGCATTCCCTGGGTACCTTTAAGAGCTAGGCTGCGTTCTCCATAATGAGGTTAACTTGTGACCCTTGATCGAGCAATCCTCTCAATACAACATGATTCCCGGTTACATCCTTTGCCATTAGTTGTACTGTGGTCAGAAGCACTTCTCTTTTTCCATTTACGTGATTGCTCTTCTGGGTTGTAGTAGGATTCCGGGTTATCCTTCTCTTGATATCCGGATTATGCAGGGACGTGTGAAGAAATCTTTTACATATCTTGCACGTTTTATTTGAGTCACACTTTCGACCTTCGTGACTGAATAAGCAGTTTTTGCATACGTGCGCTTGCTTGACTGCCGCATTCCGTGCCTCAATACTTATGTCAGCAAACTCAGGGCAGTTCATCAACACGTGCTCGCTTTTGCAGAGTGGACAGTTTCGAATCGTCGTATGGTAGGTCTTTGTCCACTTCACAGACTTGTTATAATTAGTCGACCTTTGATCAGCGAAATTATTTTCCTTTCGAGTATGTGAATTTCCTTGAGTTCCAG
Organism: Argyresthia goedartella; assembly: GCA_949825045.1. NCBI lineage: Eukaryota > Metazoa > Arthropoda > Insecta > Lepidoptera > Argyresthiidae > Argyresthia > Argyresthia goedartella. The sequence continues at coordinate 17,975,109 of OX463833.1, read as the reverse complement.
ATTTCGCAGGGTTAAGGGTCTCTAAAGCCATGAAAGAAGACTCTAGGAATTTTACAAATGCCTCTACGTCTGGTAATTCTCTTGGATCCTCGAGGCTGTGCATGTAGTCGCTGTAGGTTTCAGGATCTAGCTTCTGTACTATCAGGTGCACTATGAGTGGATCCCAGGTCGAGATGTCGATTCCGATGTTCGTTATCGCATTCAAGCATTCAATAGTAGTGTCGTGTAGCTTCTTGATCTTGAGAGCGTTAGGATTCTGGATGGTAGGTTGATTCAAAAGTTTATTAATGTGAGATGTAAATAGCAGCCGCTTATTGTCGTAACGGTGGCAGATGATATCCCAGCATGAATCATAATTGTCGGCACTTATGTTCAAATGTTGAATTAACTTTTCGGCTTCTCCTTTGACCTTTGATTTCAGATGTTGCATTTTTGGCGTCTTAGAAATTAGCGGGTTTATATGTATAGTTTCCAGAAAGAGGTCTTTAAAGGATGTCCAGTTGATGTAGTCGCCGTTAAACTCTGGTAACTCCATTTTCGGCCTGCTTTTCTGATAGTGCATGTTGGCCCACATCTTCTTATTGATCTCAGATTTGTACCGATCGTAAGTTTCTTCCCATTCGTTATACTCAATGGCGTAATCCGAGTTGGAGCCTTGAAACAGGTATTCTATCTCCCAGTGGATTTTATCGATAGCAACTCACTTAGACGTTAATACCTTAAGATGGTCTTCTAGTTCCCACTTTTCGTTCACATCTTGAAGATTAATCTTAGAAACAACTCTTTTCAGTGCGTTGAAGTTGAATCTTTGTTGCCGCAGTAAGTCAGTTTTCCTGTCCTTTTCAACATAAGCGGGCTTAACGTGGGTCTGTTCTTGTTGGTTAACCTCCATATTTGCTCCTGAGGTCCCTGGCGTAGCTAGTGATCCGGTGGGAAGTCGCAGAACCGCAGGAGCCAGTACAGCCTTCTGGGAAACTCCGGCTGTCGGGGCTAATCCTTTTTTCATGTCAACCATGATCTGTAGAGTTTCTTCGTACATTATTTTGGTTTTGTTATACACATCCTCCTTAAAGTAGTCGTAGTCCGTTGTTCCTGCTAGGGCCAGTATCTTCTGGTTCGAGCTAAACTCAAGCCAATTCACCTCCAGAGCACTGATGCGCTTTTCCAGGTACTCAAGAGTTTTGCGATCTGCCCCATCCTACTTGAAGTTGGAACATATCGATTTTATACTTTCGAAGGAGATGAGCTGAAGTTCGATGATTTTTCCGATAATTTTTGTGCTTGTATGTGTAGTATCTTCAGTTCATAAACCAATTTCCACCGATCTTGTAGATTGATGCTGTACGAGTAGAATAAGACTTTTCTTGTCTTTATACACCAGATTTGTGGGTTTAGGTGTCAGTAAGATGAGGCTGCTCTTGCCTTCATACACTCGGCTACGGCCGGCGTCAGTGCGTTTGTTGCGTAAGACTTGTTGTCTTCAGTTGATTACTCCCTGCAGTAGAGGACAGTTCTATTCTGCGTGAGCTGCTATGCCTTTAGTATGATATTCTTGATAGATACAGTGGTCGGGATACACTGCCTGTCGGTGGTTCATGTGATCAGGTCCGTGCTCAGTGCGTACAATCACGTTCCGGTGTGCCTTCCTGCTCGCTGCCGCTTCCGTCACAGTTGCCCAACACCAACACTCCAATCACAGAGTTTTGAAGAAGATGTATGGTCTTTGGTGGGATCCACACAGCCTTACATACAACTCAGGGTTAGCTAAGTTGTCAGTTGGAAGTTAAAGAGTCTCTTTGTATAACTATTGAAACTTTGTTGAAAACACTTTACTTTTATAATAATGAAATACACTCTAAAAATAGTCTATTGTGGCTTAGATTTAGGTGCTACGGCGAATAAGTAAGTAGAACTGCAATATGTTAATAGTTAAAATACAATTATATATAAATTAGAACGTGCTGATAAATGCCGCGTTCGCATTGTACAAGGTTAGCTTGTACACACATCAAAGAGCGTATGATATGTGTGTAGATAAACTAGTGTATGTAACTGTACATAATTAGGCATTAAAACTCTCGAGTGATGTTATTATGAAACTCGCCTTCGGCTCGTTTCATAAACCCACTCTCGAGTGTTAATGCCCTCCATTATGTAGCAGTCACATTACTACTATTTTTTTTCCTTCCTTCGCGGTTAAGTAATCTGTCCTGTAAAACTGTCAAATGTAAATTGTTTTCCCCTCATTTCATCAATTACTCAGTTTTCAGTCAGAACGTATACAAATATTGATATTATAGTTTTTTTATAAAAGTGGTGAGATCTCAGATTATAATAAAGTCTTAATGAAATTCCAAGAGAATAAGGCATTATAATGCCCAGTGTAATAAATGAGCTCCATTATGGTCATTTATTTTTATTTTTAGTTCAACTTAGGGATAAGGATAACCTTTAAAATTTGGCAGCATTCGTCGTGAGTTTTGTGATCTTAGATAGTTTTAATACAGGAAAAGCATAATAGGTATAAAGCTTACATCTAAAGTTGTTAACTTACATGCTGGAGGAAGTTAAAGTTTAAAAAGTTTGACATGTGCGATACAAGGCGCTATACCTGACAGCCAGTGAACGTAAAAAAACATAGAAGAACATTTATAGAATGCGTCCAAGGTCTAAAAAAAACATTCGAAAAGAGTACTAGATACTGAAAAGCTCGAAAGGCTGATTATTGGTTCATACTGTGTCATGTAATACTGGACCAGCCCTGATTGGTCGATCTATATACTAAGTAAACGGCCATTGGAGCCAGTAATTTTTCACCGCTAGTTACACTTATATTTCTTTCCTTCGGTCGTCACAACCATATCGTATAACCTGCCGTATTAAGTACAAGTAGGCGCACCAGATTAAAAAACTTCCACATTGGTATTTTTGCACGTAAATTCCGCCTTCTAGAACGTTCACTGACGCTGCTTGATCTCAACTGTGCGGCGAGGAAGCGGATTCTTAACAAATTCAATTAATAAACCGGCCATTATGGCCGGAGGTTTACCGTACACTGCCACTACTGGTCGCCGTGTAAAAGGCCCAGTCACTCGATCCTTCTTTAGCATAGGCTTAAATACAGCATTTTATGAAATGCAGCCACCTAACATTGAGTAAAATCCTGACTGGTTAACAAGATCACCTGAGCAACCTGAGCACCATAAGAGGCATCTAACATTTTCTGATGTCGTAGTCTCAGATCAAAAAACTATGTTTACTTACCTCTTGTACCTACCGTTTTTTAAGAAAAGACGGTAGGGTAAGAGTATTTTTTTCACTTTAAACTTCCTCCAGCTTGTATTTTATCAACTTTTGATGTAAAATTATTTTTTTCCTGTAATTAAACTATCTTAGAATACAATTATGCATTAAAATAGATCAAGTTTGTCTGGGTTTTGCAGCAATTAATTGATTTAGCATCAGATACCCAGTTTGCCTGGTATCGCACACTTCAAGCCCAATATCGGGCAAATGGTGCCCTGATATCACATTCGTATTCTGAACGTGAAAAAAAGGGCGTTTAATAAAAAAAAAATGTGTTTTTGCTAATCAACATAATATATTTAATTATGAAAGGCAACATGAGAGATAATATTTACAACAATTATGGCAAAATCAAATATCACACGATATTCAGGAAATATTTAATAACTGTTTTTATTTAACAAAATAAACTGTAATAATTGTTCTAGCAACAATAAGTATCTAGCAAATTTTGAAGGTGAAGAAACAAACAAAATTGTTGTTTTTCTTGTGATCTTAATTAAGCTCAGGCTTTTATTTATACAAAATCAAATCAAATTTGTCAAAAAAGTAAAAAAATATGGTAATTTTGGGGTAGAGTGTAGTAAATATACATTTGGCCAACGCTGTGTGTACCCATATAATACGTTAAGATTGCAGTAACTACCTACTACTAAACAGGTCCTCCATAATTAAAGTCTGAAAGTATTACATAATTCCTTTAGTGCACACAAATAATATATTGACAACAACACTTACATAAAAATAGTGAACAAGAGATCTCTTCCAGAAAACCAAATTCGGATGTGAAAGATCGATATCTGAGCAGATGTAGAAAACAATATAATTTTCCTACAAAAAAACTAAAGTAAAATAACTTAAATAAAGAAATAATATGAAACAATATAAATTAAATATAATAGTACCTAAGTTATATTTTACCTATATTATATTTATGTAGGTACTCTTAAATATAAGAGTACCTACATAAATATAATATAACATACTCATATAAGCTAAACAGAAATACTATGTTACTATGTTACAGAAATACTATAAGTACTTACATACTACCTATAATTTTAAAGAGAAAGTTAGTGCTTCTTCACGCGACTTTTAAATATGTTCAGAGTAGGAATGTCCCTGATGGTGCAGGGGAGTTAATTCTACAACCGAATGTCCCGGAGTCTAATCCCGTGCTCATAGGACGCGGTGTTACGAGTATGAAAATTAAAGTTATCAACTGATACACTATCTCTTATAGATATACTTAAAAAATGTGACTACAGGTGCAACTGGATTAAAAATAATTTTGATCAAATGGAGCAGGTCTGTAGATACTGAGGATATTCTGCCACATGTGCGATACATGGTGCTGTGCGACAATAGGCGCTCTTACCCTATAGACTTAAGTTTTTCCCTAAATATTCACTTACACAAATAAAAGGGGTCGCTTATATTCTATCTTCGTCAAAACATTCCTTTATTAATGCTCAGTTTATGTAAAATCTTCCGATAGAACCTTGGCCACATCACAGAATAATAACTAGTAACTACATGTTCTGTCGCTAAGTGTTATCTTTCAGTTCCCCATACAAAAGTATGGCACGCAGTTAAACCATTGATTACTGATAAGTGATAAGTCAAAACATGCTTTCGCTCTTTTAATATCATTGTTTGGACTTTACACTATACTCGGATCAAATGTTTAAGTTATGTTACGTTTTTTACTAAACTAACTACTTATGTCATGCCTTACCTATATAATATTTTGTTTATTTTTTTTTATTTAATTTAATTGCTGTAATACTTTGTGTATTTTGTGTACTTGAGCCTATTGCTGTCTCGACCGCTTTGGCTGTGGCAGAATATCAGCTTTTTTAATGTAAAAATCTACATCCATTATTACAAGTTCAGGGTTCGCAGATAAATTTTATCGGATATGTATATGGTGCTCCGTGGTCTAATGGGTTTCACGTTGGCTTCTGACACAGGAGATGCAGGTTCGAAGCCTGAACATGGACCAATGATATAATTCTAGATAAAAAACCAGAGCGCTACAACATACGTATTTCTTAATTTTTGTAATTATACATTTATACTTCTTATAGTTAGATCAAGTGTTTTCAAGTTACGGCCAAAAATACATAGCAGTTCTTTGGTTTTTTCCCTGCCTGCCCCCTTCTTCAGCGAGCCTAGTATATACTATAATTTAGATCCAAATTGGTTGCTATAGGTTATTTTCTGTCTAAATACTAAAGTTAGGTTATGTTTAGGTCACAACTTTCTGTACCACTTGTTTGACCCCATGCAGTTTCACAGAACCGTATTGGGTGCTTATTTGGCATTTATTTTCGACCAGCAGTTACATGCAAACTTTAGAATAGAATAGAATAGAATAGAATAGAATATGCGTTTAATCAAGCGTCACAATACACAACACATAGCACAACATAGGAATATACAAAAATAGGAATACACATGGACAACAACAAAAGTGGGTATATTATGTGTTTGTTTGTTTTTCTATTTGTTTGTTTAACTTTGTTTTTCTCATTTAACTAAACCACCTTCTCATCAGCGTCGCACCGCACGTACTTGGTGCGCTAATCTGCTTACTCTTTCAGTAGTCTAGTGCATGGGTCGCATGAACTTTCAATGTGAGCGCTGAAAAACCCCGTGTGGTACAGCGCAGCGTCGCGCTGTAACCTGGCTTTTAAGGCATTTCGAAATTCTTTAACTCTTTCGCGGACGGTAACCAAAGGGCGGTTGTTACGTTTTGGGCTCTATAATTTTGTATAGGAAAATATAAATGTTAGAGAAGTCGTGCCCATTTGCAGGTACTTAATTTATTGCTATGTGACCTAGAATGCTTTAGAAGTCGAACGGTATAGCAGTGAACACAAAGAGCATGAAGACAGAACTATCTTCTGTCTCACTCGCTCCTTGATATTTTTTCTATGGCTGCAAAAACGCTCTAACATGACACTATCCGACCTGTGGAAGTGCTCACATCGACACAAATAGTAGGGCCACCTGTAACTGCAATGGAAATGATTACTTAAATGACAGGACTGTATGGGGTTAATCTAGTTCAACACAGACCTCGCTGTTAATAATTTTGTAATAATTTATTATTGCCTGCTTATTAAATAAAAAAAAAACATAATTGTATTAGTTAAGAACAACCTATTTTTAAAAGAGATCTAAAAATCAATCTGTAGGAGTTTCTACGCCCTTCTTCTCCCACAGTGGTCCAATGTAGAGAAGAGGCAAAAAATGACGTTTGCTAAGTATATGTAAATATCTACAGTAATAAAGTACTTTGACTTTGACTTTGACTATGAATGCGAATTGTACAGAGGTTCCGTCCAAAAAAGCCGATCCAAGAACGAATTCTATGGAATTCGCGTCACTTTCACGTTTTTCATTGAGGAAATCTATAGCATTTGCTGACCGCGATAGTGTTAAAGCCCGTGGGGTAAAACACTAGCATAGTATAAATAACACTAGGCCGCGTTGTGCCCCAGTATATACTAGTATAAACTAGTATAAACTAGGCGCGGTGAGGAAGGGGGCAGGCAGGGCAAAAAACAAGAAATGATGTGTATTTTTGGCAGTATATTGAACAAACTTGATCTATAAGAATTATAAATATTGAATTACTAAAAATAAGAAATATATACTATATAATTTAGCGAAATATATAACAAAAATAAAAAATGCGTTGTAGCGCTCCAGTTTTTTATCTAGAAGCTTATCCACGAAAAGCCAGAGGGACAGAACGCCGCTGTACCCCACGGGTTATTCGGACAATGTGAGCGCTGAAAAACCCCGTGTGGTACAACGCAGCGTCGCGCTCTGTAGCGCTCTGGCTTTTCGAGTGGTTCGAAATTCTGAAAACCCCGTGGGGCCCAACGCGGCCCAACGTTGTACCCAAAAGGGCTTTTCAAAAGACGCAACCAGGACCTGCAGCTTGACGTGTCATCCAAAACACAGACCGTACGATAATGTACTTAAGATAAATGAATTATTTCATTGTTATATGGTCATTTCGTTTTTATTTTTTCATAAAATTCGGATTTTTGCGAACTCTACGATTATTACGAAAAGTTTCGATGGTCAGAATACTCAACGTGTCAAACACCACTTAAATCTAATGAGATTGAAAACATATAGAGACATTAATTGGCCACATGCCCTTCTAATATTTATTTTTGACATAAATCTTACTGCACCTAATTCACAGAACTTTAACAGAACAAGTGAAAAGATTAACACGATAATTTTTTTGTTTTTCAGGATATTATGGGTTCTTACAATTCCTGCAATTTGCGAATCTTTATGTTTTCTCTATGTTTTTTAAATATCATTTCTTGGATCATGTGAGATATCGAGAATGTATGTGATATGAAACAAAACCATAATATTATATCTCATTAGTATCTATAATAAGTTGCTCTAGATACGAAAGCACGTTTCCTGATTCTTTTTGCCATTTGCATTTTGATAATATTTTTTTTTAATTACACGCAAATAATCTTGGTAATTTTTTTTTTGTTTCGGTGAATATTGCTCAGAACCATCAGTATACAGTCCCAACTTCAGCATTATAAGTTTTTGTTACAATTTGTTATTTATAAGGCTTAGTCCTCACTACGGCTGTCAGTGCCGACGAGCGCCATCTATCGTGTTTCTATGTGAAGGATCATGGGCAGTTTTGTATAATCTCTGGGCCCACTTTTCCCAACATTATCTAACAGTAATAAAACTTATGTCATATGAAAGCTCTTGGGGTGTACATTGTTTCATATTATGGCAGCTAAGTTCAAATCCAGTGCTAAAATTATGTTTACTTTTAGTTTTTTAAAATTCATAATTTTAATATTTATTTTCTTTTTCAATTTAGTCAAGTCATTATCCAATAGTAATAAAACTCCTGTCATAAGTGAGCCCTTGGGGTTTCTTTGTTTCATATTGGGCAGCAAAGTTCAAATCCAGGCCATAAAAGGAGTTATCGTAAGTTTTTTGAAAATTCATAAATATTTACTACATAGTCAACATTGTCCAACAGTATAGAAAATCATGTCTTATGAAAGCTCTTGAGATGTACTTTGTTTCATATTGTATCCTGCGCCAAAATGGTGTTTTGGTACGTTTAAAAAAAAACATAAGAAGAAAACACCATTTTCACGCTGGATTTGAACTAAGCTGTCATTGTATGAAATAAAGTACACCCCAAGAGCCTTCATATGACAGTAGTTTCACTACTGTTGGACAATGTTGAAGAGTGGGCCCAAACTAACTCATGGTCCTTTGACTTGCCGCTGACTAGCGATGCGTCAACATTGAAAGCAAAACAGTTCTGCTTCTGAATGTCAGCCGTAATGAGAACAAGCCTTGGTCTATTAAGTAGTTCTTCGAAGACATGACAGAACATGGTTTTGACATATCAGCAGTGATTTCCAAGGCGTGGATAGGAGTGATATTGCCGCTCGGTATTGTGGTCACATGCATGATAGTGTATATCTTCCATAAATGCTACAAGAACAATAAGCTCATGTGAGTATTCCACTTTAAACTATTAATTCTAAGGGTATGGCTACAGCTACAAAACTCACCACCGCCACCAACCTATTCCCTGTAGTTTTCATACTTTTGTGTGGACGCGCCGCACACGGTTGACGCCGGTGGACGCCACACCCTTAGTACGGGTGCTGCAGTTGCGTGCAGTGCCGTGACGGCGTTTGTGGCTGTGGCTTGTGGTCCATGTGCGGCAAGCCTAATGTAAGTTTTCCAAAATCATCCGGGTAATTTGAGAACTAAACTAAATTAGTTCCATAATATTGGGTGCTTACCTATGAAATTGGGGAATTTTCCTTCCAGGTTCAGGAGTTCATAATTCAATTCAATAGCTATTTCCAGTTTTTTATTGTTTTAAAATTAATTTCAATATTTTACATCTACTTATTAAATTTTCTTTTAATTTTCAGTTTGATATCTAAAATGTTATCTTCAAAATCAGTGCCTCCTAAATGTCATCCATTTTCATGATAATATTCGTAATATTTTTTACAACTGACACTTTTCAAAAATTACATGAAATTTTCTGTAAGCTAAATGTTGTCTCATTCATACACACAAAGTTTATAAAATTAGGATCTGTCATTCCTAAAAAAAATACAAAAATGTTCGTACTGAAAATTGAGTTAATTTCAATTTCTCCATACAAAACGCCAATTTCATATGTAAGGACCTAATTAATACATACAGGAGGCGACAGGGATTGTAGTAGTAATTTTAAAGACCCAAATAAATTCTCCCCGCTATCTCAAAACTATTTAAAAAATGGCTCGTTAAATACCTCGAATGAAATGGGCTTATATCCAACAACTAGTTTGCATTCCGACGAGAAACTTCTCTGACGCAGCAGAACTGTGTCTTACAAACAACGTTGCGACTAATCTCAATGAGGGTAAGAAATTCATAGCAATATTTCTAGACTTGGCGAAAGTTTTTGATAAGGTCCCTGACCCTTCTCTGCTAGATTAACTTGAGAAGCTTGTAATCAGAAGTATACCACATAAGGTATTGACCAGCTACACATTAAAGCGAACAGTTACATCAGCTCAGACCTACCTATTTCGTACGGAGATCCCCAAGGTAGCATCTTAGGATCAACATTGTTTATAGTGTATATTAATTACGTGCTATGTCTACCACCTTTAGATGGCCGAATTATATCCTGTGCAGATGATACTGTTATGCTTTTTTCTGCTGAATCTCTTGTTCCTGTTTACAAACTAGCTCAGAGTGGTCTATACAGAGTTAAATAATGGTTGTACACAAACGCTTTAACGCTTTTAAGGGTTTGGCTTCGCTCACCCCCTTTACCCTTCACCTAAGCTGCCGCAGTATTTTGCCCTGATATTTTCTGCAACTTTTGGTGGACATTTAGCTATTTTGGGTACCCTTTGTATTTTTCTGTACGACAAGTAGTACCAACTAGTATAAATGGTGTCACAAGACTGCTGCTTAACTCGGGAACACAATCAAAACAGTTGCAAATTTTTGTTGCTAGAATGCGTGTGAAGTATAAAATATCTTAGTATACAAGTAAATTGCAATGTATCATTTAAAGAGCACATTAAACAGCTGAACAACCGACTTCATAAATTAATCTATATTTTTTTAAACTTGAGGCACATTGCTGAACCCCATATACTCAAACAAATATACTATGCGCTTTGCCAGTCAATAATAACTTATATTATATCATATTGGTGGTGCAGCAAAAACATTTTTAAAAACCTTTTTTAAAACATTCAAAAGGTTTTTTAAATAAAAGTGACTGAAAGGGTCGTACTTACGGTTAGCACTTTTAGAGGTTATTATTATTCAACATAATAACTCTACCAGGATTGTGATATACTGAATGTTCGGCAAATATTCATACTTAATATTATAATTAAACAACATATACATAGTGACATAGTTTTTCGCTCATCAATCACTAAAAGTTTCTACCTTTTTGGGATTCCTATTTGGTACTTACTTAATGAAACGATGAGTATGCTTTTCAATGTAAAAAAGAAGTAAACAACCGGCTTAAGAATCTCAATTACGAGGAGACTTAGTGAAACTTAAAGGATAATAATTAACATGCACAGATATGACAAAAAAACTAATCTCTACTGCCATTTAATTTTTATCCTACAAATAAATATCACACACCCTCTCACACACATGCACATACTACATTTATACACACAGAGAGAGAAGTAAACACTGCATAACACTTTTAAATTTTTAACTTGTTTTGTGTAAATTATTAATATGAGAGTTGTCTAAGCTTTTTTAGGGTTCCGTACCCGAAGGGTTCCAAACGGGACCCTATTACTAAGACTTCGCTGTCCGTCCGTCCGTCTGTCACCAGGCTGTATCTCAAGAACCTAGCTAGCTAGAGAGTTGAAATTTTCACAGATTATATATTTCTATTGCCGCTATAACAACAAATACTAAAAACCAGGATAAAATAAAAATTTAAGGGGGCTCCCATACAACAATACCACATACAAACTTATGGATGCACCTGGTTACGTACATGGAGTGTAAAAGTAACCGCACCAAAAACTTTGTAAACAATATTTTGCTGTGTAAAATCCAAACTATTCCCTCCACACCAACGCTTCCATTGAACGGTGGTACCGAACCCTTCGTGCGCGATTTAGACTCGCACTTGACCGGTTTTTTAGATAGTGTTGTTCTACTCGAAGTTATAATATGTCATGGTTACTACATATATAAGGAGCTAAAATTTTTATTATCATTAACTACTGGAAATTTGTGCGTTGTGCTGAAATAAAGGTCTAAAACCTAAGCTGGCTCAGTAAAAGATGCTACAATGTTTCTTTTGTGGAATTTAATGTGCCGTCATTTAAACATCATCATTGTAACTAATTAGTATATTTATTTTTGTGACAATCAAATTATTATTATTATTTTCCCCGGTATCCCGGGGAAGAAACAAAATGGAAGCCATTGTCTCGGAGCCAACGAAGAAGATGGCAGATGCCATGTTCCCCGTAGACTTAATCTGCGCAGTCTTCCCCGGTGGGCTCTTAATTTCAATTCTTAGATTTTTCTTGATTTCTATCTATTGTGTCACAAGGCTACTTGCTTGTATACAGGGTATCCCAAGGCTAAGGAGGGAAAGTACTCTAAATAATTGTATATAGAACATTATACTGAAAGAATACTTTGTGCTCACCGGAAATCAAACCTTCTAAATGTGGAAACCTAGTAATTTTTCGATACCGATCAAAAGGCCTAAATCATAAGGATCGCAGTAGTCTGAGGAACATTTAATTTAAAATTTCGTTCAGGAAAATGATAAGACTTTTCACTGACTTTGCCGTGTTTCACTGATTAATAAACTAAGAGACTGATTCTAAGTTAAAATGTTACCAGAAAATGTAAAATTTCACGGGCTACCTTTTATTTAACCCTTAACGGGTCAGAGGGAAATATATTCCCACATCACATGAAATTTGGTAATTAATGCAAAAACCAATGAAAATTTACCTACCTACAAGCGCTATTAAGAGTTATCGGGTAAGTTAAGGGTTATAGGGTAAGGATTGATGCTATGTTTTATGATAAATGAATGAAGTCGAAAGGTTTATGATAAAGCCTTTCGAACGGTACCGTAAAACATAAAGTTTCTTTTCTTCATTTGGCGGTTAAAGCAGGCGATTTAAAAAAAATGGATGCAGGTGAAGTTGTTTTTAAAAACAAAAGTCTTTTTTCAGTAAAATGCTCCATCAATAATATACTTTCCATTCATGTGGCATAGCCGTGGGACACCCCTTATACGTAGTATTATAAATTATACAGAGCTCTCTTCAGGACACCCCTTAACTTGTTATCATTATTTATATTTAAATAAAGATCAGCAGCATCTCATAAGACATTAGCTATCAGACAAATGGTGGAACAAAACAATTTACTTAGGTCGATTAAAAGTTATTTAGTTTGGTAATGACTTAATGAAGTAGTTTTTACTATCAAGCCCGGCGTCACGTCGACAAATTATGACCATCCTCCCCGGTATCGAAATGTTTTCAAACATAGGTTGTATTCATAACATGTATTTTTTCGTAACTTGGGATGTGTCCCCTTTAAGAAGTTTCTCAAGAATAATAACGCTTCAAAGATGGGCATTTGACAATAACCAACCCATTCACCGGGGAGGGTAGCACAACCTCCCCGGTGGCACGCCCACCGGGGAAGACGGAACAAAATTGTGCGAATCAACCAGAATCCGTAATTACAATGATAGTCAAATATTAGAACAGTGATAAAATATTTTCTGATGTAACAATATACCGTTATCTCAGTGCTATGCTAACTACAGATGAGAAAATAACAAAATAGTTTTGAGTTAGTTTTAATAAAAACAAATGACGCAGCCCGTAATATTTCAGTTATTTGGTGTTATTTTCTTACCATTATTGGTTTACATTTTCTATTTGTTAACAAGTGCAGTGATATTTATGTGGAACAACTATTTTGAGAGTAAGTGCGCAAAAACAATAATGTATCTACATCATATAAAAATATAGCGTCACGCATTTTCGCATACGGGGTGGCAGAGACACAGTTGTGCCTTCATTTAGTCAGTTATTCAATGCTCCGTTAATCTTTTTTCGAAAAAATATCTACTTGGGTAGTATAAACAAAGGCAACAAATATAATGACCAAAATATTGTTTTCCTACCCAAAATGGCTAAATGACCACCAAAAGTTGCAGAAAATATCAGGGCAAAATACTGCGATAGCTTAGGTGAAGGGTAAAGGGGGTGAGCGAAGCGAAGCCCCCTTTATCCTTCGTGTTAGGTTGAACATGTAAGAACAACAAAAAATACTTAAAACATAAACTTAAGTACACAAAACATAAAAATAAGTTTGGTTATCCAAATACAATTTGGTGGACTTCCATCCATTTTGGCAGTCATTTCGAATTTATTGGTAGTAAAATAGGTGCATTTTTGGTAATCGTTTAAACACAAGCCATAAACAAATTTAGCAGCATGATTGACTTTGACATTTTAACGCGTCGAAATTTTGAACTTCATGCCATGGCAATAGAATTCAAAACCGATAACGGCATTTTGGGTACCCAGGGTACCCAAAGTCATACTTTAAGCTAATCAATTAATAACTCAGTAGTATAATAAACAAAACCGGTCAAGTGCGAGTCTAAATCGCGCACGAAGGGTTCCGTACCATCGTTCAATGGAAGCGATGGTGTGGAGTGAATAGTTTGGATTTTACACAGCAAAATATTGTTTACAAAGTTATTGGTGCGGTTACTTTCACACTCCATGTACGTAACCAGGTGCATCCATAAGTTTGTATGTGGTATTGTATTTTATCCTGTTTTTTAGTATTTGTTGTTATAGCGGCAACAGAAATACATAATCTGTGAAAATTTCAACTCTCTAGCTAGCTAGGTTCTTGAGATACAGCCTGGTGACAGACGGACGGACGGACGGACGGACAGCGGAGTCTTAGTAATAGGGTCCCGTTTGGAACCCTTCGGGTACGGAACCCTAAAAACGGCAGTATTCATTATGAATAATAAAAAAAATGATGCTAACATTTTATTATATTATATTAGATGTTGAGTTCATTATTTCCCATTCTGTTTTTCAATTCCTCTTGTTTCCCACTGCTGGAGGAACGCCCCTCCTGTAAGTCACCTGTTGCGATTCTCCGTCTAGAAGTTTGGGTAGGTGCAGCGGGAACCTCATTAGCTGGACCTGGTTTTTAGATATTGGTACACGTAGGTGGGGAAAGGGGTCAGCTAACTCCGATTATTACTGTATGCTCGTAATCTTTATGGCACATGAAACAAGACACAATACACATAAACACAAATATTACAAAAATACTTTATAACATATCATTATGAAGATAATTATACTACATAAACACTAACCCTTACTAATAATAGTATTTTATGTGACTGCTGCATAATGGAGGGCATTAAAACTCGAGAGTGGGTTTATGAAACGAGCCGAAGGCGAGTTTCATAATAATATCACTCGAGAGTTTTAATGCCTAATTATTTACAGTTACATACACTAGTTTATCTACACACATATCATAAGCTCTCTTTGATGTGTTCAGGAACCGCATGTTTGACCGGCATTGTGGCTCTGCAGTTGTTTAGCTTGTTCTGTAGTACCAACTTCACGCAGGCGGGCGTCGGCGTTCGAAATTTGAATGTCAGTACCAACTTCACAAACAAACTAGGGACGGCACGCGGGTGGGCGTCGGCGTTCGAAATTTGAATGTCATTATATGTAGAA
Source organism: Argyresthia goedartella (assembly GCA_949825045.1). NCBI lineage: Eukaryota > Metazoa > Arthropoda > Insecta > Lepidoptera > Argyresthiidae > Argyresthia > Argyresthia goedartella. Next base: position 17,959,948 of record OX463833.1, on the reverse strand, counting down.
AAACTACACATAATGACCATAATGTGTAGTTTTCCAGATACGAAACGTGTTTTTACCAAGTAGTTTAACATAATGCTGATCCTAACGTGCGGTTTTTGAACGCAGTAAAGAGGGTTTATGATACGTGTGTAGATAAAAATAGTTATTCATGGTTTAACTTATTCAGTGTTTTGTCCTTTTCATACGTGGAGTAAATGTCAAAGGTCAAAGCAAGACAAAACACTGTATAAGTTAAACCGTGAATAACTTTTTTTATTATTTAGGCTGTTAATACTTAAATAAATAAAACCTACGATAATTGAGATAGGTAGTATTATTTCAGTCTTGATCCGAATGAGCTAGGCGATAAACTATCACGGATAGAGTCTGGCAGCAGGTTCCACATCTGCGCAGCACGGACTGTGTAAGAATTCATCAGGAAACTGGTGTTGGCCATCGGACAGGCTAGTTCCCTTGATGCGACACATGCACGACGAGGTCTTGAGGTTCCGCAGGTACTCTGGAGCACCAGGGTTGCGCAGGATTTTAAAAAGTAAAACTAAAATATGAAGGTTCCTTCGCTGCCGGATTGGGAGCGACTTCAATTGGTTGCGAAAATCCGACATATGGTCGTACTTTCGCAAGCCAAAAATAAAGCGCAAAGCCAGGTTCTGAAGCCTCTCCAACTTGTTAAGTTGTTCTTCTGTGATATCGAGGAAGCAAACATCAGCGTAATCTAAAATGGGCAGCAGTAATGATTGCGCTAGCAACACCTTTGTTTTGAACGGCAAGAAGTACTGCAAGCGCCTCAGAGAATGAAAAGAAAAGTGAATGTGTCTGCTTAAATCGCTGATGAGCGCCACCCAAGACATATTCTTATCCAGGATAAGGCCCAGGTTTTTGGTTTTGTCGGTGTAAGGAATACAAGCATTACCATATAGAACAGACGATACGTTCGAGCCTGTGATGGCCTGTGATTTTGAAGGTTTGAGGGTAGCAAGCCAAATGATTTGGCCCAGATTTCAATAGCTATAAGATCTGCGTTCATATTCGAAACCGCATCCGAAATCTCGGCGATTGAGAAATGCCTTTACAGCTGAAGGTCGTCAGAATAGAGGTGAAAAGAGGATGAGATAACTGTAGTAAGTTGATTGATAAAAATCGAAAATAGCAAGGGAGAGAATACCCCACCTTGCGGTACACCAGCAGACAAAAATAACCAGTCAGAAAGTGTATCGTCCACCCTTATGCATTGACGACGCCCTCGCAGATAGGAATCGAACCAAGTTTAATGTGCTCTTTAAATGATACATTGCAATCTACTTGTATACCAAGATACTTTGTACTTAACACGCATTCTAGCAACAAACATTTTACAACCGTTTTGATTGTGTTCCTCAGTTAGGCAGCAATCATGTGACACAATTTTATACTTATTGTCTACTTGCATTAGTCTTATAGAAAAATCTTCTCTCAGTGGAACAAATTATAAAATTGCATTTAAAATTTACATGCGAAATCATAAAAACTTACGAACATATCATAAAAACAAGTAAATATAAATTGATGTTATTCGTAGCTATTTTGTATTTCATACATATTATATTGGATTTCCCAAATTATTTCGGCCCAGAAATATCAGAAAAACGTTTATACAAACGTTTATATGCGTATTTACAAAAAAATCTCTTTCACAAAATTGTCCAAGAAATATCGATAGTGAAGGAAAAATAAAATTATCGATACAAGTTATAGTAACAAATAATAGTGCTTAACTACAATTATTTGATCTGTATTTATGAACCTTTTCCACAAAGTAACAATGATATATAAAATTTGATTTGTGATTAAATATTATTCTATTCATTTAGGATTTCCTCGTCAAAAACTATTGCTTAATGTGTGGATTGCGGATCTGGCTGGACAGCAAAAACACGGGCCAAATCTCAAAAAGATTGTACTTTGAATGATTTCAACAGCAATAAAAAAATGCAGACTAATACAAACTACTATACGAACACTAAACTTCCGCTCTCATCTGTTTTTAGAGTAAGAGTTCCTTCAAACTGGATCCGACATTCACGATTCTTCGTAATATCTCAAAAGACATTATACTCGAAGTTGCCTGCTGATATTTATCAATATATTTTACTGATATTTTACTTCGTCACGGTACGTCAAGGGTATTGTAAAATTGTATAGTGATAAGTGTTATATATTAATTAACGGTAAGTTAATGAAAATGAGTGTTTACATTGTTTATTGCTATATAATTGTCAATTTTATTATGTGTATTTTTATTGATAATATATTTATTTATTATAATTATAATATTTTTATTTCGGAGCACAAAAGGATCCATATTTTGTTTGCAACAGGCAAAATACTTGCAACAGGCATAAATATTTGTTAGTTTCTTTATATCACACTCAATTCAATATTTTTTATATAAATAGGCCTGCCTGTGGTTTGACTCTGTTTTCCACGTACTGTCATAAAGTCACAACACTCCCACATCTGTGCCCAGTGTTTGAGTATTGGGCCGTCGGGCCGACCAGCAATGACCTTTAGGATGCTTTCTCGAGGTGCTGCCTCGCGTTGTGTTTCAGTAGGAGGCCGTTCTCCGGCATGGAATCCATCAGTCATCAGTCATCCAACAAACAAGACCGATGCACTACAGTAGCGTGGCAGCCCCAGGAACATTCATGAAGCATTGTTTTAATAGACGAGCAGGGCGTTAAGAGTATTTTGGGTATAATCGACCCATAGGCTGCACGTGTAGATTGATTGATTGATTAAGAGTGAGATTTTTACTGGCTTTTTAAAACGTGCTGTCCTACGAGCAAACATATTCGCCCGAACTGCCATAGCGCTGCGCTCCCACTCTGTTACTAGGTCATCCCTCAGGTCCTCATCAGATTCGACCAACAACAGCTTACCAAAGTTTTAGAATGAAAATAATTTGAAAATTACAGATTCAACGCAAAAAACTGAACTTAGCACGAACAAATTGACCAATTCAGTTTAGAAAATTTGGAACTAAAACAGAAAATTGAGCAACTAAATAAGACCCAAGAGCTATATAAAAAGTCTGTGTAAGTCCCAGTACAAAATTTTCGATTCGATATAAACATTTCAGCTCTCCATCGAAAAATCAAACCCCTCAAAAAAAACCTTAAATCAAAGAATAATCAAAAATCAACGTAATTCTTTCACCAAAACCCAAAAATCCAAAATTCTATACAAATCTCTCCTAAAGATGTTGGTAAATTCTATGTTGACTCATCAACGTCACTATTAGACAAGATACTGACTGATGATAATACGGCAATAAATAGATAATCGGGAACGTCCGCTGGCAAACCAGATACAAAAAAAAATGTTGTAAATCAGGATGCCGCCCCTGTAGAGCCAGACTTACGAAAACAGCTACAAATACACTAAAAAAAGGATATGCTCCCATGCTTCTGGAAAGCTGTATAAAGTGGATCGACATTTGATGTCCGCTTTGTCGCCACTGTCTTCTTTACCTGGTGCCACAAATTTTCTTTTGGATTTAAATCCGTACTGTACGTGGGCCAATCCAAAAGTTTCACAGACTAAAGAAGTCATTTACTACTTTTGCAGTGTGCTTCGGATCATTATTCTGTTGGAAAGTGCAAATGTCCGGTAAATTTGGCATATTGCAGCATGGCTTGTTCTTATATATTCTTGCAGTGTAATTTATCCAAGTTGCCGTCTATTTTCCTAAAATATCCAACATCAAGTCCTGGTAAACAGCCCCGCACTTTGATATTTCCGCCCCCATGTTTGACTACTTTCTTTATATCCATTTCTATGTTCGGGGTGCGTGTGACATATTGTTTTCCGTCAGAATTAATCATATTAATTTTTGTTTCTTCAGATAAAAGCATATGTTTCCATTCTCGTTCAGTCCAGTGTCGATGTTTTTTAGCATATTAACTTTATTCTTGCCGTAACATTTTGCTTATTCAATAGTGACACCTTCAGAGATACTCTTCCGTACAAATATGACCCACATAGTCTCCTACTAATAATTGTCAGACACATCCTTCGACCCTCCTGCACCAAACAACTCCGAACGTATCAGTTCTGATCCCTTGAACAGATCTTATTTGCCAACAATACCATCTAAGTGCCACTAGCTAGAAAGCGGAATGAGACTTTACTCGAGGTAATTTTGAAAACTCCATATATACCTATTTGTATGAAGTTGTCAAAGATTACTCGAGTTAAGTCTTATTCCGCCTTCTAGCTTGTCGCCCTAAGGACCTTCCCGCAGAATAATTTTCCTTGGTCCTGGTTTTCTAGGTACGTTTTCGGTCGTGTTGAACTTCTTGAAATGTGTCTTAAAACTGTTCCAGTGGTTCGCTATTTTTCTGTATGACCAATAATCTTCCCAGTGGACGAATCGCATCTTTTGCTTTTTTCATATTTAATGGTTTAAAACGTATTAATATGTATGAAAAAGTTAGGTTTTATAGATATCATGAAAATTTAGTTTTCTTTAAAAAAAAATAATATAACACAGCTGTTATTGTCTTTAATTAGCTAGCCAGCTACAAGTACGTTAAAAAAGTAAGTATTTCTTTCCCACAGTGAGCTGTGTCTAAACTACTAATGAACACAACTATTTTTTGTCCCACATTTTAAGAATACAACGTCGTGTATGTGGTTTTATAACAATTACACTAGACTAAATACCTTTAGCTAATGGTTCTACCATAATTAAGTTTTTGGTGGTCAATAAGGGGGTGTCCTTAATTATGTGGCCACCCCTGTATGAGACAATTAAGTTCTACGATACTACATATAAATAACTAGTTATTAAGTTGCGTTAATAAATAATTTGCATACCTATTTAGGGTTATGTGTTGTGATACTGAAATAGCACGTTAAATGCTATGTAGGTCACCGGTGACCTCACCCAGACTAAAAAACTATAAGAAAAAAACTTTTTCGAAAATTGGCGTTAAAAGTGTTAAGACCACATTTAAACCATGATACGCATATAAAGTTTCTTATTTCTATTTATAAAAATAAAAAAACTAATTTCCCGCCAACGACATCTAACCGCTTGATTGCATTGGGATACAAAAGTATCCAAATATTTTCTGCAGTAGATTGTCTCGGGATACTTTTGTATCCACGACTTTTTTCTCCGTAGATTGCCTCTGGATACTTTAGTATCCAGAGGCAAATGCAACGACTTTCTGCCAGAAACCTTTTATCTCTATTACACCAATGAAATACTTCGTAAGGTGTTCTCACTCACTCCTTCCCAGTGGGATTACCAACATTTAGACATACAATACCACCAACCAATCATAGCGCTAGATCTAGTTTGAATGCAATTTCATTCCGCCGTTCAACAGCCGCGTCAGTGATTTGTGTTTGTTTATTGTGCTGGGATAAATACTATAAAATGTGAAGTTTTAGCTGATAATTGTTCTGGACTAATTATTTTCGTAGAGATTAGTTCATTCCACTAATGCTTGATGAAAAGGATTTAGCTAAAAACCCGATTTTATGCCATATTTCTTTTGCTTGTTGTTGTTCTCTTGCAGTTTTTATTCCATGTTGCCAACAGCTAAGTTGGAAATGTTTTGCTTTATTTTAGAGTAAAATAAAGGGTTTTATGTCAATATGAAGTTATTATCTTGAAAAACAATTATCTTACACGAGTTATCAGTAAAAATATAAGAGAAATTGTATGAGCAACAGTTATTTTTTTATCTGTCATATTAATTACGGCGCGCTAGCAAATGTGAGCGAAAGTTTAAATATAAATAAAAAATATATTTTTGTTTGAGATAAGTGAGTTTTTTTTTTCATATGTAATATTAATATAGAATTCTGTTATATACATATAATTAGTAGGTTCACGATTTACTTTTTCAGATAAGAATTTTTATATTGACCCTGGTACATTTTACGCCTGAAGTATATGTTTACAGCTACGAAAGTCGTTAATACAATCAACACTTATTCCAGTAAAATGCCTATTTTATCAGCTGTTGACAATAAATAACTCTCAAGGATAACTCGAGAACTGGAGTCAGAAATAATGTTTATGTGAGGCGGCCCAACGCGATGGGAGCGGTCCGTCGATGGTGGCAAAATAGGTACCATTTTGCTGGCGCGCAAAGGCAAATCGACGGGTTTTCTTGCCGCGGCCAGAACAATCAAGCGGCTAATGGCAAATTTGGAACTATTTTATTTTCATATATACAAGCTTTCCGAAAATTGCCCATTGCGCCATCGAAACTATTTATAGATGACGCAAACTTATCGAGTATACCTATATATTAATGACGATGATTTGGTTATCGCATCCGCAGGGATATTAATAAGTTTCTTGTACGGGGAAACCTTTTAATAAAAAAAAAACTCGTATAGTTCATTATTTCATCCCACTAATATTATAAATGCGAAAGTTTGTGTGTGTGTTGGTTTGTTACTCTTTCATGCTGAAACGGCTTGACGGATTTGGTTGAAATTTGGAATGTATGTTGCTTATACGCTGACTTAACACATAGGCTATAAATATTTTAGTTTTTTTTCAGAATTCAACCCCTAATAGAGGGAAATGGGGTGACAAATTCTGTAAATCAATATGGATGTCATTTTTATGGTTTTTTGGGTCTTTAATTACGAATATGGAATACGGAAGTGAAATACCACCATCCCCTATTGAAGTGCGATGGGGTTGAAATGTGTAAATATGTAAATGCTACATATAAAAAACAAAGTCCTGACTGACTCACTCATTCACTTATTTATTGTACACAAACAACATAAAGACAGGTTATTTCAGGCCTATAACTGAAACTCATTATATTATATAGATAGAAATAACAGACAACACAGTCAAATGACACAAACTAATTAATTTCTTAGCGGTTGCCTTTGTTAAGCAGTCTCACGTTTACCAGAAATTCACTAGATGGCGCTGCACGTACTTTACATCGGCTTGTGTTTAAACGATTGCCAAAAAATTCGAAAATTTACTGCCAATAAATTCGAAATGACTGCCAAAATGGATGGATGTCCACCAAATTGTGTTTGGATAAATTATCACCAAACTTCTTTTTATGTTTTGTGTACTTAAGTTTATGTTTTAAGTATTTTTTGTTGTTTTTACATGTTCAACCTAACACGAAGGATAACCTTCACCTAAGCTACCGTAGTATTTTGCCCTGATATTTTCTGCAACTTTTGGTGGACATTTAGCCATTTTGGGTAGGAAAACAATATTTTGGTGATCATTATATTTGTTGCCCTTAACATCGCGGTATGGTTTGGCCACAACCTGACTTTAAACTCTGTTATGTTTTTATCGGTGCTTGTGGCATAATAATTCATTTGGTCGGTTGCATTGGTTTGTTTCTTATTCTTTCGTCTCTCTCGCTCTATAGTTTGCTTTGCGATTTCGTTCGGATTCGGATAGGTTGTTGTTTCTTTCGTTCATTGCATTGTCTTGGCATTTGTATTGGATTACTGATTTCATAATCGATTTGGCTGTAGATTATAACGTTAATTGTAATTTCATAGATATTGGTATTTGCACTTTGAAATGGTTTCTGGTTTGATATTTAAATTTATAATGACTCGCAAACGCAAATCAAATCTTTCGCAGAGCTCAAAAAGAGCTCGAGCTATAAAGATAGCTAGACAGCAAGAATCGTCAGTTCATGCTGAACAGCGAAGAGTCCCGGTGGGGGCAAATATTTGTTTGATGAGAACGGATGTTTGTACCCTAGTCATGGTTGTTTATCTATCTAAGTATAACATGTATTTATATGAGTATGTGTATCGTTGTCTGGTACCCAAGATACAGGGAATCCTAGTAATTCATAATTCTTTATTGAACACAGTAATTTCAAAATATATATCAGGAGAAAAGATATGTACAAAGGCGGTAAAAATATATCTCTAAAAAAAGATTTCTTCTAGCAAACCAAGGCATGATAGAAAAAATTATTATGAAAGGGTAGGCAGTGCACAATATCTTATTAATCAATACATAGAATTACTAAATAAGAACTTATACATACATAAACCTGTACGTAAAGTTTACATATAATAATAACAATATACATACTACAATTATCACGAAAGAGAGAGGAAGTGCTCTTTTACCCGGTGTTTGAAATAGAAAAGAGTGTGACTGTATCTTATAGTACAAGGAAGTGCGTTCCACAGTCGGACCGCCTGCAAACTGAAGGAGTGCTCATATGCCGAGGTGTTATGCCTTGGAGTGGCTAAGAGTGAGACCGTGTGAGATCTCCAGTGCCTAGATACTCAAAGCGGTCTCGAAGGTAGCTGGGGTAGCGAGGATTATTCAATATATTGAAAAGATAAGAATGAATATGCAAGTCTCGGCGACTTTGCGATATTGAGAGACATGGTCGAATTTGCGCACCCGTAAATAAACCGAATCCCGAGATTCTGAAGTCGTTCGAGTTTGTTCAGAAGATCTTCATTCGCGCTCGCCCAACAGACATTGGCGTAGTAGATTAGCGGCAGGAGAAGGGACTGAGCAAGGGTGATTTTGGTCTGCCGCGGCAAGAAGTACTGCAGACGCCTGAGGGATTTTTTGCTGTAGCAGCAACTTAAATACACATTCTGTGAAAATTTCAACTCTCTATTATGGTAATGGATAGAGCCCGGTGATGGATTGACATACAGACAGACGGAGAGCGGAGGCTTAGTAAGGCACCCTTCGGTTACAGAACCCTAAAATGAATCGCTAATTGTTGGTAACGGCGAACCCGCAAACGGCTGCACGAATTTGGATACACTTTTTTAATTCTATTCTAATTATTCGTTTTCTTACCGAGCCAAAAAATCGAAAGAAAAACCGAAAACTCGAAAAAATGTTTGGTTCAGTCCATGCTTCTATTCATAGATGGCGTTGGTAGGTCAAATCTTTTGACAGAATGACGTCTTTCGGGTCAGCTAGTACATACTTACATAATTATACATTCGTAGTATTTATCTTATCAGAAGATATAATTATTGACACTGATCTGATACGTAAATGAGACAGGTATGTATGATAATTACAATTTAATCAGTACCTAACACGTTGAGAATTCAACACGTTCCTTAGGATATTAATTTGTTATATTGTTATTGTTAAAAACTCATTATCATGATGAGTATAATATATCTTTTCATAGTGGTAGTGATAGTAGTTGGATTTTTGGTATATCTTTATGAGCACTATTATAGAAAATGTAAGTTGTATTTCTGTGCCTCTGCTTCCCCGTATGGGAAAAGGAGTGACGCTGTGTTTTGTTGTGTTTTTTGGAAGTTGTATTGTACCTGAGGTGATCGGCTTGGTGTTACCTTTTTCTGTTTAAATTCATCTTATATTCACCCGTAAGCTCATATCATCCATTCACCACTTGAGGAATATTGAAAAATATGTCATATTATTCAACGTTATTATGTATTATTTTATGTACCTATCTATTTTCACTTACGATTTTTCTATCACAGTTGCACATAGTAAAGTAAAGCAAAATTATGCAAAGAGTTTCATTATTCACAGAAATGAATTGTCAATATCCAGATATCCATAGAGCCTCAGATGAATGAAACTCTTTGTTGTGATTGACAATGTTTATCAAGATACAAACCTCAGATGAATTAATCTCTTTGTTGTGATTGACAATTTTAATCAAGATACAAACCTCAGATAAATTAAACTCTTTTTTGCTGTTGACAATGCTTATCAAGTTACAAACCTCAGATGAATGAAACTCTTTCTTGCTTTTGACAATGTTTATCAAGATAAAAACCTTAGATGAATGAAACTCTTTGTTGCTGTTGATAATATTTATCAAGTTACAAACCTTAGATGAATGAAACTCTTTGTAGCTATTGACAATGCTTATCAAGTTACAAACCTCAGATGAATGAAACCCTTTGTAGCTGTTGACAATGCTTATCAAGTTACAAACCTCATATGAATTAAACCCTTTGTAGCTGTTGACAATGCTTATCAAGTTACGAACCTCAGATGAATGAAACCCTTTGTAGCTGTTGACAATGCTTATCAAGTTACAAACCTCAGATGAATGAAACCCTTTGTAGCTATTGACAATGCTTATCAAGTTACAAACCTCAGATGAATGAAACCCTTTGTAGCTGTTGACAATGCTTTTCAAGTTACGAACCTCAGATGAATGAAACCCTTTGTAGCTGTTGACAATGTTTATCAAGTTACAAACTTCAGATGAATGAAACCCTTTGTAGCTATTGACAATGTTTATCAAGTTACAAACCTCAGATGAATGAAACCCTTTGTAGCTGTTGACAATGCTTATCAAGTTACAAACCTCAGATGAATGAAACTCTTTGTAGCTGTTGACAATGTTTATCAAGTTACAAACTTCAGATGAATGAAACCCTTTGTAGCTATTGACAATGCTTATCAAGTTACAAACCTCAGATGAATGAAACCCTTTGTAGCTGTTGACAATGCTTATCAAGTTACGAACCTCAGATGAATGAAACCCTTTGTAGCTGTTGACAATGTTTATCAAGTTACAAACTTCAGATGAATGAAACTCTTTGTAGCTATTGACAATGCTTATCAAGTTACAAACCTCAGATGAATGAAACCCTTTGTAGCTGTTGACAATGTTTATCAAGTTACAAACTTCAGATGAATGAAACTCTTTGTAGCTGTTGACAATGCTTATCAAGTTACAAACCTCAGATGAATGAAACCCTTTGTAGCTGTTGACAATGCTTATCAAGTTACAAACCTCAGATGAATGAAACCCTTTGTAGCTGTTGACAATGTTTATCAAGTTACAAACTTCAGATGAATGAAACTCTTTGTAGCTGTTGACAATGTTTATCAAGTTACAAACTTCAGATGAATGAAACTCTTTGTAGCTATTGACAATGCTTATCAAGTTACAAACCTCAGATGAATGAAACCCTTTGTAGCTGTTGACAATGTTTATCAAGTTACAAACTTCAGATGAATGAAACTCTTTGTAGCTGTTGACAATGCTTATCAAGTTACGAACCTCAGATGAATTAAACTCTTTGTAGCTGTTGACAATGCTTATCAAGTTACAAACTTCAGATGAATTAAACTCTTTGTAGCTGTTGACAATGCTTATCAAGTTACAAACTTCAGATGAATGAAACCCTTTGTAGCTGTTGACAATGCTTATCAAGTTACAAACTTCAGATGAATGAAACTCGTTGTAGCTGTTGACAATGCTTATCAAGTTACGAACCTCAGATGAATTAAACTCTTTGTAGCTGTTGACAATGCTTATCAAGTTACGAACCTCAGATGAATTAAACTCTTTGTAGCTGTTGACAATGTTTATCAAGTTACAAACTTCAGATGAATGAAACTCTTTGTAGCTGTTGACAATGCTTATCAAGTTACAAACTTCAGATGAATAACACTCTTTGTAGCTGTTGACAATGCTTATCAAGTTACGAACCTCAGATGAATTAAACTCTTTGTAGCTGTTGACAATGCTTATCAAGTTACAAACTTCAGATGAATGAAACTCTTTGTAGCTGTTGACAATGCTTATCAAGTTACGAACCTCAGATGAATTAAACTCTTTGTAGCTGTTGACAATGCTTATCAAGTTACAAACTTCACATGAATGAAACTCTTTGTAGCTGTTGACAATGCTTATCAAGTTACGAACCTCAGATGAATTAAACTCTTTGTAGCTGTTGACAATGCTTATCAAGTTACGAACCTCAGATGAATGAAACCCTTTGTAGCTGTTGACAATGTTTATCAAGTTACAAACTTCAGATGAATGAAACTCTTTCTTGCTTTTGACAATGTTTATCAAGATAAAAACCTCAGATGAATGAAACTCTTTGTTGCTGTTGATAATATTTATCAAGTTACAAACCTTAGATGAATGAAACTCTTTGTAGCTATTGACAATGCTTATCAAGTTACAAACCTCAGATGGATGAAACTCTTTATAGCTGTTGACAATGCTTATCAAGTTACAAACTTCAGATGAATGAAACTCTTTGTAGCTGTTGACAATGCTTATCAAGTTACGAACCTCAGATGAATTAAACTCTTTGTAGCTGTTGACAATGCTTATCAAGTTACAAACTTCACATGAATGAAACTCTTTGTAGCTGTTGACAATGCTTATCAAGTTACGAACCTCAGATGAATTAAACTCTTTGTAGCTGTTGACAATGCTTATCAAGTTACGAACCTCAGATGAATGAAACCCTTTGTAGCTGTTGACAATGTTTATCAAGTTACAAACTTCAGATGAATGAAACTCTTTGTAGCTGTTGACAATACTTATCAAGTTACGAACCTCAGATGAATTAAACTCTTTGTAGCTGTTGACAATGCTTACCAAGTTACAAACTTCAGATGAATTAAACTCTTTGTAGCTGTTGACAATGCTTATCAAGTTACAAACTTCAGATGAATGAAACTCTTTGTAGCTGTTGACAATGCTTATCAAGTTACGAACCTCAGATGAATTAAACTCTTTGTAGCTGTTGACAATGCTTATCAAGTTACAAACTTCAGATGAATGAAACTCTTTGTAGCTGTTGACAATGCTTATCAAGTTACGAACCTCAGATGAATTAAACTCTTTGTAGCTGTTGACAATGCTTATCAAGTTACGAACCTCAGATGAATTAAACTCTTTGTAGCTGTTGACAATGCTTATCAAGTTACAATCTTCAGATGAATGAAACTCTTTGTAGCTGTTGACAATGCTTATCAAGTTACGAACCTCAGATGAATTAAACTCTTTGTAGCTGTTGACAATGCTTATCAAGTTACGAACCTCAGATGAATTAAACTCTTTGTAGCTGTTGACAATGCTTATCAAGTTACGAACCTCAGATGAATTAAACTCTTTGTAGCTGTTGACAATGCTTATCAAGTTACGAACCTCAGATGAATGAATCTCTTTGTTGCTGTTGACAATGTTTATCAAGTAACAAACCCTTGATGAATGATGAATGACACTCTTTGTGTTACAATAACACAGAGGCCTTGATAAAAAAAGTATTGCGTAATCTTCCCCATTCGGCGCATGACAGCCATCTTCCATCTTATGTCGCACGCCTTAAAGAATGTTTTGGTTCACAAGTGTGATTTGTAATGAGACAGAAGATGCCTGTTATGCGCCTTATTGTTTTGTTCACGCTGTATCCGTCGCGCCACGAGTTATGAGCGGTGGCCTTGAAGGCGCAGTTATTACTTTTCAATACCTGTACATATACCCAGTAATTGCGGCCAACGTCGCCCAGCCACGGGCCCAGCGCTCTTAATTCGTTTCGAATTAAGAGCGCTGAATTCGAAGTATACCTGTCTTCATCCGCAATATTATAGTACGGGACTGTAGCACAGGGGAATAAATAGGAATAAATAGATATAAAATAAAAAAAATATGAAGTAAATAGTTCCTTTCTTCCTCTGTGACTGTAGTTTATTATTACATACACCTGGAGGTGGAGAGTGGAACAAGATCTACATATTAACAAGTGTTTGTTACGATAATTTTAATATAGATGGAGTAAGTTTGATCCAAACAATTAACAGCCCCCTTAATCAGTAACTAAAATCCACAAATTGACGTTTAGTGTCTGAGAAAACTGTCACATTTCCATAGTTATTTAGGGGGTAGGCCAGGCTTCATGTTAAAATGCCATTAATAATAAAATCTCAAAAAAAAAGAGCTGCAGCTGAGCTCATTCCGTCCAAGTCTTAATCCTCGTTTTTAACATGTCTTTTGTATAATTGTTCTTAACTAATTTTATAATTATACGTAGGTACTTTATTTGTTATCTGTAAACTCATATTAGGATTTTTGCAACGATTGTAGCACTTAACAGATTGACGTCACGTCCCAATTTTCCATCAAACCGTTCCCATTATTAGATAAAAAGAGATAATGCAGGTCTTTTTATCTATCACAGGTACCTACCACCTTTTTGTAGTTTGTATTATTTTTCCGTTGCCTATGGCCATGCCATCTCTGTGAAAAGTGATAATTTTAATTAGTAATTACTATAAAAATGTAGTAAATCCCGTAGTAACATATAAACCAAGTGTATGTTTAGCTAAAAAAACATAAAATACAACTTTTTATATAGGCATGACAGAACGCTCAGTTAATATATCACCAAAAAACGTTAAATGCTTCACCAAAGAATGCTTATTATTATAAAATCTATTTATTAGTGTCTCCATTGTAACCACAAACCTTTTAGCATCTTAATTGACGAGTGTAATAATTGGACAAAATGTATGCAACTATAATCTATTTTCCTATGGTGATTGGTGTTTTGATGCTCTCTTGTCTGTTTCTACGATGCTGTTTGTTTTTAAACTGTAAGTACTACATATACATAACATACATAACAAGAAATTTATGGCCATGCTGTAGAAAGATTTTTGTTGGAAATGACCTCCTTTATATCCTTGTGACTTTTTGGCCAACCTGTATAATAATAATAATAAGCCCAAAGGGCAGCTTGTGGGGAGTAACGGCCCCACGGAGCCAATCCAGCGAGTAGCTTGGGCCCTCGTCTCCGGCCTTCTGCAGCCGGAGTGGAGACCGAAGAAGGCCTCCCTTGCAACTGCCTCTTGCCTCAACCGGCCTGCCAGAGGGGACTTGTTAGAGGTACACCAGCTTATCTGGTGTGCACTTGATGTGTGGATGTGAAACGTAAGATGGCGAGTTGCTGTATGAGATGAGACCCTGAGGGTGCAAGTGATCATTGTGTTATGTCCTCTTTCACCTCTCCACTCTTCGATGTTCAAAACGTTGTTGCGCCTTGGGGGCCCAATTGGTGGGTGACGAGTCACCACCTGCCTATTTTTGATAATTAATGAGACTTGATTCAGGCAAGTCCGTAGTCTCAGAAATAACCTGGACTTTCTATTCCATTGAAAACACAAGCCCATAGACCATTGCTTAGTTCGCACTTAATTTTGCAGTAGACTTATGCATCTGGCGAGTATGTTCTTTGAGTGCACATTTGGTGTGAGTGTGCTCGAGGACAGACCCAAAGCTTGCTTATCGTTATAATGATTACCTACAATATTTCTTCCTACAAAATATATCCGTGATAACATAACCATAGGTATAAAGAACTTCCGACTGTTCACTTATGCTCGTCGTCCGCTATGAATGACAGCTTCATCATAGGGGTCTGTCTTCTGAGGGGTCTTGAGAAATGACTAGTTATGCTTCACAATACAAATGCACGGGATATCCCAGGAGTTTTATTCCATATCTCTTAAATGTTTTGAATTTACTGTCTAAAGGGGCCTCTACGTGTTAGATCCATGTCCCCACGCAAGCATCTATAAAGTACCGGGTCCTTATGGTCCCGCGTTCACTAAAATAATTTGCCACCTACCCAGTATTACATTGGATGGCTTTCTAGTTGGAGTTTGAGGTTATAACTAGGGATGTAGCGAATTCGACATCCGCATTCGTATCAAACGAAGCGAATGTTTTGCGAATGCGAATGTCTGCAGGGGCTCTATTTTTGAATCGCTCGCATGACTTTTATAGCAGGCAAGCGCTCTTTTCTATTGATTTTCCTTCGACATCTGAAATTTCGTAATTTTCAGTCATTCGCCTGCAACGGGTGGTACTGACCACTCGTTGCGCAAGTCGAATAGTAGAATAAACGTCAAATACGTAAAAACTAATGTCAACTGTGTCAACACAATTTGAAATGTCAGAGTTTGCTGTTTTCGCGGGTTTTTTCAAATTGGAATCGGAAACCTCAAATATGTGACATTTGCGACATATTGAAGACCCTGATTTGTTCCATATTATTGCTAGGATTTAGAAGGCAGCTTAATTGAACAGACACTGGTTGCGATTTGGAAGGCACGGACAACTAGCCGCTCTAAACTATTTTGAGAACTAATATTAGTTTGAATTACGTTAATCGGTATTTGGAAGTCACGCTCTCTAAACGCAAACTAAGAATAGTTGTCGTTTTTTTTTCCAACTAAACGAATTACCGCCCCTAGGGACAGTTCTGAACCTCAATGTATCTTTTTATTTCTCGATTATGTTTCGATAAAATCGATATATTTCGTCATAGTCAAATAAAGAAACTGTACAAATATATTTTCAAATTATTATTAATTTATTATTACAAGTGCATTTTATAGTGTTTTAATTATATTTTTAAGATAATTTCAATAATAATCCACGGATAGACTCATTTTGAATAAACTAAAATTATATTCAATCAGTTTCAGAACGTTTGTGTTGCAAACCGCGGGCGGCGCGAACTGTCTTGTCGCCTGTCACACTTACTTCAGTCATTATTCTTTTCACTCACTGTGATTTTGATTTTTTCCTTTCTTTTTGTGCTGTATTTCGTGTTATTATTGGAGAAGAAGACCAGCAGGAAACAAATGTCGAAACGGCAACAGGCGCTGCTAACCGCTGCTTTTAGAGCGGCTCCATTCAAACAACGAGATTGTTCGGGGTATGTGCATTGCAATAACTTGTTTGTTTGGTAAACAGATTGTGATGTGTATTGTGACTGCGACTTCTCATCCCTGCCCACTATGGGACACTGATATGCATGTCTGACATGGTACCCACCTATCTATTTTGCTCTAATTCGGGATGAGAAGACCTACCACTAGGTATAAATGACAGAAATCCGCCGGCAATTTTCCCGCGCAATCAAATTACAAATAGTGAGGAAGGCATATGTTTTCACTTTGCTAAACTTTTGCAGGGAATAGAGCGAGGCCCACGATAATGGAGCAGGAGCAGTGGTCGGCCCTTGCCACACAGCTCAATGTATTGGGCTGCGGCAGAGATTTGCAGGAGGCAATAGGTATGTCTAATATTTGTTTAGATAAGTCTCTACTGACCAGATAGGTACTAGAGTGTAATAATAATATGTAGCCCATTAATGTGCACACCGAGGGGCATGGGGCTTTACTTGGATACAAGTAAGATTGAGTCATAAGTACTCCACCATGCTGGCTCTGCCGGTTCGATAGAGGGCACTATTAAGGGTTGACCCTTAATAGTGGCCAACCCAACTGTCAGAAGAAATCAAGCTGCCCTTTTAGGGCCTATGACACAGCTACCACCGAGTATGAGACACATAAGTGATACAAATAGATTAACTGGCCTAGAATTAGCGGGAGAACATAGCTTATTATGAAAGTTATGTCATTCATGAATTTGTTTGTATTGTGCAATGTATTCTTTTTAAATTGTATTGTATAGGCGTGGACCTAGTGGCCATGCCGTGGTCATTACAACAAAGCAAGTCATTCTAGTGGTCATAATCATAAATGATAGCTAATCAATAAATTGTGTTGATAAACTTGTCCGCCAAGGAAAGTCCCATGCTACTCTAATACTTCCATGTCGGTTGGATTTTCTACTGTCTGACGTCTTAATGCCGTCTCGCTCAAGAGTATGGATTGCATGTCTTTTGTTAGTCATTTTCATATTAATTTGTTGAATGGTAGCTTGTTGTATATTTCATTTAGGCTGTTGCTTTTCAAGATGTGAATAATGAAAGCAATAAGTTGTTTGCTTACAAATTCTTTATGTCTCTGTTATACTTCATAATACAAATACTTATGTAGTCTTTTGTTTACTTTGCAGGGCAGCGGATTCACCTGCACTCCTGTTGGTGCAGGCTTTAAATGAAAACTCCCGCTTGATGCGCGAAACTTTGCGGGAGTCAACAGCTGAATAGACGGCCGCTATCAGGGCTGACACAACCGCTGTTGCCGTGTGCTCGAGCCGCCAGACTGTGCAGAGGCACACGGAACCACAAGAAATAAATCAGTTTGTTAATAAAATATTTAAAAATATAAGATTGTGTTTATTTTTTTATGTAAATTAACAAGGTTAGCCCGCTGCTGACGGCCTTCCTGCAGGAAGTCAAACGCGTCTTCAACTTGCAGCAGTGGTCTCCTCTTCGTCTTCTGAATCTAAAATAAAAATAATACATAGTAGGTCTATATAATATTGGTATGTATTTCGAAAGTTTTGGCAAACGTTATAATCGGTGAACTTTTGCAGCTTCCATTCTTATGTCTATATATATTGCCATCATAGTTATGAGTCTGGCATAGTTTGGGCTGCAATATGCAAGTATAATCAATTTAGTTTACCTATCATAACTGAAGAAGAGGTAGAAAAATGAAAGGCACGGGACCTGAGTAGGTATAGATCTCGTGGTAAAGGAAGGCCTGTACCCAGCAGTGCGTAAATGTGCGCTGATTTAATTGATTGAAGGAAATTGATAAGTTTGTGAATAACAATCTGTTCTAACTTACCGCCGGTAAATAGACTCTTCGTCTAGGGCTAAGAAGCCGCCACGCATTCGATATCCATTTTATTTCGTTATACATATTTTAGGATCAAGAATTCACGACGCGTGAAAACCGCCAAAATAGAAGTCATGACAAGAAAAATACCCGCTTAAAGTTACGTTCGATTGATTGATTGATTAAATTGCTTAAATTAAATTGAAATACACACGAAATAATAGTTTTCATACGAAATCTGACCAAAATGGCCTCAAGCTAATTTTAATTGCCACCAAAACCATTACCGTTAATTTTAACTGCTATCTGTCAAAAAGGAACTAAAATCGGCCATCTAAAATGCCTTCCGAATACGAAATCCATACAAACTGGCACACACTAAACTAGACAAGTTAAAATTAACTTTTAAAAACAAATATCGATTAAGTTTGGCGCCTTCCGAATACCGATTAAAGCTAAGCAACTAAGATGACGTCATGATGACGTTTAGTTGTCTAGTTGGCTGTTAATTTTAGTTTGTGTCACCTTCCAAATCGCAACCACTGTCATACAGCCTACAATATGAGAATATTTAACGTTCCGTTTCCTATGCGATATTTACCGGTTTTTACTTTTTCTGCGTGCAATGGATAAAAGTCAACATTTCCAAATTTATTGGCAACACCGATGACGAACGATTCAAAAATGCAGATAATCAACGTCATGCTACTTGTAAAACGAACGTGACATATGTCTCATACGATATATTATTTCACGCGTGTAATTCAAAAATAGAGCTCCAGGTCGCATCGTGTCCGCCGCGGCATCAGCCCGAAACACTTACTTTTTCTGACATATGATATGTGTGCCTCTTTGAATATTGTTAAATACGTGTGTAAGTGTAACAACACAATTATTGCGCATAACGGTGTTGTATTTTTCTCATTACTTTGCTTTATTTTTACAGTAAGTAATAAAAATGATGATTTAAGTTGAGCAAAAGCATTTTAAATGCTGTTTTATAAACATTCGCTTTCGCATTCGCGAAGGTTTAAATATGTCATTCATGATATCCCTGATTGTAACAATTGTTTTATCTAGGCAGAGCCTAACAAAAACTTAAGAAAATTATGTATGTATATTAATAATATTATTTTTTTGGTTTTGAAAATTCATTTTATTAATAATTGGTTGTTTAAGTGATTCTTAGTGTCTGTCAGTGTGACATGTAATGATTTCAGTAATAAATTTTAATGAGTACACTTTTGTAGAATAATATAAATCGATCAATAAATATTTATTAAAAAGCGCCACCAGGGTCGGTGGCACGAAATTTGTTCTTCCCAGATACCGGGAACGATCGACCGGGGAGGATGGGACCTATCGTTGCCTGTTCGTGTAGTGCATGAAGCAATTATTCTTATTATCCAATTGACTCCTTGTGACTCGGTCAAATGGTGAGACCTTCGAGTATGGAATATATTCTATGCAGTGCCTCGGGTGAATTGAGTTACTGGATGAATACTAGCTCACACGATTATGGTTTACGACGCTGGGCACCGTCTAATGTGGTCTTTGAAGCTCTATTCCTCCTAAAGGAGACACTTTCCAAATCCCGAAAAAACATATACTATGAAACATCCCTTTTCTTTAAACTGTGTATTTGTAAACAAAGGTCGATGGGAACTACATGAAGGAAAAAAATGTTGTTCATTTAAAACTGGCTATTTCTTGGAATCTAAAATAATATTTTTAAGTTTCTTGCGTCAAAAAATAGCCTATTCAAAGTATATTAAAACTGTATGTTTGAGATTATTAAATAGTCAGTGGTTTCGAAGAAATAAATAAAAAAACACAATTTTCGCACTGTTCCGCCGCAGCGGCTGCCCAACGGCTACGTTGCAGTGTGAACTGTTACGAACTTTATTTTAATATGGTTTTGTCCCAAATTTCAACCACCACGAATCGAGTTGTTAATTTTACCGGTAGACGGGCCTTAGCAGACGGGTGCAATCACGGTGCAATCATATTCGAAGCGACTAACCGTGCGTTCCAAATCACGTCGACAGACACATCATCGCTCACGTGACGTCACGACCATCATGCCCGTTCCGAGTGGAAAATGACGATCATCAAAGATATCCAGACGGTAGACGTTGAGACTGACAGATGACACTATTATAACCAAACTTTTGTTAATTACTGCCATTTCGTGTCGTAGACAGTCGTTATAATTATAATAGCTTTGTTTTGGGTGAATAAGTGAGCAAATAAACATTTACGGAGCGCCAAGAGTCGCTGCAGGATGCTGTTCTAAGTTTGATTGTCAGCTGTCAGCGTGACAGCTGTCACTTTTGATCGCTCGCTGACGCTCAGAAGCGTGGGCGATGACAACACAACATGGCGGCGTTAATGATGTCATTCATGACGTCATACCAACCATTTTGAGCTATCGTTGTCACGCTAAAACTCATTCGGAACGACCTCGTAGACGCTGTCATCGTTTATGGTGCGATTTGGAACGCGCCGTAATAAGGACATCATTCTGAACAACTTTTACCTAACCGATTTGATCACAGCAACAACATTTTCCAGATCACCATACGAATAGGTTACTGCTCGTCCCAAAATGTATGGAGATTTCAAAAACATTGTTTTCCTTTAACATCTTTATTCATGAACATGACCTATTGTCAACATAGGCACTTGTTGACTTCGGCATTTGGCACACTTTTCTTCACGTAGTAAAATTTTCCATAACGTCAACCTTGTTTGCAATATATCGATAATAAACACGTTTTGTTATAATTAACTGTATAAGAAGATAGTTGACTTATGCTGGATGATCAAATAGTCATATCACAAAGGTATGTATCCTAAATGAGAGTGCTTTACCACTGCTCAATAATGCTATCAATATGTCGACTTTCGACATATTGTCCCGTCCCGACATTTCATATGACACTAAACATTAATCAACAGGCTATCCTGTATGGGGCCATATGCAATGGATAGGTAGGTGTATGATAAAAGCATTTAGCATGTTGTAGGAAATTGCGCTGCACCGGAACTTTTAGTTAGGTTCACCTGTCCCGGCCTCTGAACGTCCATCTGTCTGTAATCAAATCTTGCATGTTTACTATACAATAAACGACCCAGTGATACCCGTCACTCGGACTATGGTAATGTAATGAAAACTTAATATTTTTATTACATGGAGCTGATCTGAAGGTGGCGAAAACGACACAACCCCATCGAATTTGGGCTCGTCAGATTTGTCTTGACAAGTTATCTGGTTCTATATTAGTTTCGAGCATTTAAGTTCTATTTTACAATTAATGAAAGCTTATTAAAAATATGGTTATTGCTTGTTGTCATTAAGTATTAAAGGAGTTTGGAGTATCACCAAAAAGCCTTATTTTCCTTTATACTGGCAGACTAATCAGCTTATTTTCATACAAAGGTATTTATCTGATAAACTACCGCTATCGGTGATATTACTATCTCTGAAATATTAATAATTGTGCTCAGTTCCTGATATTATAGGACTGTAGGATATCTCCGTGTATTGTTTATTTTTTTGTATAATAATATAAATATATAATATAAAATTATAATAAGTGCAAGTCGTATGCGAATGTATCCGGTAGTGGCACTTATATTGATCACGACATTACCAGCAATGATGATATTCTTTTTCTTTCTAATTTTAATTCTGTGTATATCGCTGTACTTCAAATTATGTAAGTAATTAGTTTTCATATGATTTCAAAGATATTGTGCTCACAGTAAAATCCCTTTCTTAAATAATACAACTATTACTGGCCTAACGTTATCGTAAATCTATGCCTCTCCTGCCTCGCTATGGAAAAAGTATGGGGAAATGATCGTTTTTTTTTTATTGTCACGGGTGACGGTTCCGTACACTATTTTGTTTGGATTTGTGAACACCAATATTATTGTAATAAGACCATTACTGCCTTATTCTATAATGACGTCGTTGTTTTTGGCTTCCATACACAGAGTTTCCTATTGTAGGGTTATGTGCTTGTTGACCTAGCGAGCGCGTAGCGTGGTCAAAGGGTCTTCGTTTCAGCTTGGCAGGAAAATGCTTTCGTATGTCCGGATTTCCAGCTGTTCTCCTTTACAGTAGTGTTTCCAACCAATTTTTGTACAATTTTGTGATCAGATCAGGTTCGATGATTAGTACTTTTTGGTCAATTCAGTTTTTGGAATTTTTTCTTAGGTTGGATTTTAGATCGCAAAATGTAGTTTACGAAGTTATTGGTGCGGTTTCATACTCCATTGACGTAACCAGGTGCATTCATAAGTTCTTTTGTGGTATTAAAATAAAATGTAATCAGGTTATTTGTTTTATAATAATTCTTCTTGTTCATCCGATAAAATTCAAGGACTCAGGGGTGTGAGGGGTTGGAGAATAACGAAAAAAGAGAAAAAATCCTGTGTCGCTGGCGTGGCCTGCAACTCACAATTCCATTGGTGTGATCCATGATGAATGAAATGATGGGACTGTATTGGAGGGCATCAATACTCGAGAGTGGGTTTATGAAACGAGCCGAAGGCGAGTTTCATAATAATATCACTCGAGAGTTTAAATGCCTAATTATGTACAGTTACATACACTAGTTTATCTACACACATATCATAAGCTCTCTTTGATGTGTTCAGGAACCGCATGTTTGACCGGCATTGTGGCTCTGCAGTTGTTTAGCTTGTTCTGTAGTACCAACTTCACAGACAAACTAGGGGCGGCACGCAGGCGGGCATCGGCGTTCGAATTTTGAATGCCATTATATGTAGAAAAATTACACATTATGGTCATTGTAATTTTTCAGATAAGAAATGAGTTTTTACCAAGTAGTTTAACGTTATGCTGGTCATAACGTGCGGTTTTTATACGCAATAAAGAGAGTATATGATACGTGTGTAGATAAAATTCTTAAATATTTCCGACATACTGCTGGCAGTGGCAAAGAACAAACTATAACTCGTATTACCTACCGGATGCAAGACTATTATGTATTTAGTGTCGCCGCTTGCAACAGTAGCGTTCGTTTTGAATCTAAACCGACAAACACTACGGCCGTCCTTTTCTGACCTACCAAAATTCAATAATAATTCTGTTGTCTTTCAGGTCCAAAAATCTAATAATAAATTCTTAGTCCTTCATCTCGAACGCTTGTTGACGATAGGACTTTTAACTTATAGAGAAGTTTGTACCTCTAGTGTTTGTTATCTAGATTGTTTGCATCAGTGACATATTTTTTTATAGGAACTACACGATTATATTATCAAGATTAGTGTGATGAATTGTGAAAAGGTTCTGTGAAAAATGAAAATAAGTAAGGTAGTTGTTTAGGTCGCAGGAGAGTGCAGTGCAGTGATGGTAGTTCATTGTTTTGTGTTTACAAACATTGTTTTATGTACTGTAAAATCGACCGATTTGTGAGTGATAAGGTTTTACCGTGGTGGGGCGATTATGATATCGGTGAATGTGTATCGAAACAATCTAAAAGTGTGATAAAATTGGTGGTGATCAGATCAGTATAGGTATTGAGAATTTAAATACTTAAACTTTTTTTTTATAAATAAAACTTACTTAAATATTGACATCAAAAATGGAACCCATGTTACTAATTATGGTGATCTGCTTTATGGGATTTTATTTGTTTTACTGGTGGTGTTGTTTGAACAGGAAATTTAAAAACCGTAAGTACCTCTGCAAAATATGTTTTTAAATGGGTAACAAAACTGTCGAATTAGTCCCAAGTGTTTGTGACCAACAGAAAGTAAGTAAGCAAAGAGTTTCGTTCATAAAAATTTACAAATGAAGTAAGTAATGCAAGTTTAAGCAAATAGTCGTTAATCAGAGAAATAAATTTCCAGTAGGTACCCAGAAGTTTTTGCTGACAGTATTTGACACGTCTCAGACACACAGGGCCCTCCATAGATCCCCATCAATCTTCCGTTTCCTACATAATTAGTAACTTTAATTTGTTTCCGAGATGCAAAATGTTTTTGCCAAGTGTTTATTTTGGTCAGCTTTGTTTGCTTCACTACCCGACTCATCACATTTATTTTAAGTATCATATTCTACGTCATTAACGACATCTACCTATAGAATGTGATACCATAAATATAGACAGCTTATCAAAAGGAGTTTCGGTTCCGCTACTCGATACAAGGTGGCGTTGTTTGGCTGGGTTATAAAACATACCTTGAAATATTTTCCGTTTAAAATATCTACTTGATGAAAAGCTATGGAAAATTAATGTTCATATGAAAAAATAATCATTAGGTATCTATAAGTAATCACATCATTATTGATCGCTATCTTGTTCTTACAATCGAGTTGTTAATACATTATCGCCCATTTGCACTAAACGTATGTTAGGCTTGTCCTAGTTAAGATTCACCTAAGCCTAAGAACAGCCTAGCTAAAACATTGATTGCGCTGACGGATTTGGGCTTAGGAATGGCTTAGGGTTAGTGCAATCATTTTTTTTTTGCTGGGAGCATCCTAAACAAGTTAGGGAATAAATTAGGCGATTCTTATGTTTAGTGCAAAAGGGTGTATGTCTATTTTGCGTGAAATAGGCTAGTTCATCACATCTTTGTAGATATTAAGAATTAAAGAATTCATAATATCTAAATAGAGGTGATGAGCTAGCCTCCTTTCACGAAAAATAGACATAATGTATTAACAGTTCGATTGTAAGAATAAGATAGTGATTAATAATTAATATGATTAATTGTAGATACCTACTGATTATTTTTTTCATATGCACGTTAATTTTCCATAGGTTTTCATCAAGAAGATATTTCCTCACGAAGTTTTGAATCACCGAAGACACATCAATTAATTCTAAATGTTAGATTGAGTTACATAGTTTCGTTAAATCTCCTAACAATAACTTCTTCAGTTGCCAGTGCCAGATAAGAACTAGATATTGATTATTCAAGTGAATTTCATCTGTTTCCCATTAGTTAAGTACATCTTCGATAATTAATTATTCTGATTAGACAAAACTGTAATCTCTAATATCAGTAACCAGTGCACTTACAAACACTAAAGATGTATTTCATCGGAGGACTGTTCTTGTTTTTGTTAAACGTATTTGTTTTAATCGGAGTGTTTTGGATTATGAGCATGGTTTGCTTTAAACTAAGCCTAATAGTTTGCGGTAAGAGTAAATTTAGAATTTTTACGATTTCACTTCTGCTGTTCAATTAACGTACTACGAATTTTAGTGTCCTATCTACAGATGTACAACCTTCGTTGACCCCGGTGGCAAAAACAAGAAATGAAGTCGTTAGATCAAATTTCGTTCCTCCTTAAGTTGTTGAGGAGCAACGGCGTCAGTCAATTTTTTGGCTCGGTCATTGGTTGCATATTAATTGAAAAAAAAATGGCCGCTGATCCCAAAAATAATCATGTGTTACAAAGTCGAATGGATATAGCATAACCTTTATATACACAGTGCATTACACAATGAGTAATATACATGTGATTCCGGGGTCGTGATGCAACCGATCTTTTTCTAACTCTGTAAGTGAATGTGTTAAATATGAAAAACTTAAAAAATAACAATATTGCATACATCATTGCATATATTTTTTTATTATACTGTTAGCTTATTTTTTTTATTCATCACAATCATTTAATAATTCAGAAAAATATGGTTTGGATCACGAACCTTTGATTCTCCTAGTATATTCTTGGGTCGTCACATTAAAATCTGCCTGCCACGTTCTTATTAATGGAGAAAGTTGAATAACTTGCCATGCAACAGTTTCTCTGCTATCCCACGTGGTAAAAGCGTAGGGGTATTTTTCTTTTACACCAGGAAGAAAGATGAAGTAGGTACTCAAGTACATACTATGATGACGGGGTTTGTTCACTTCTATTTCCAATTCAGCCTATCAGCTCAAGTGTTTCGTTAGATAGCTAACAACATTCTGATATTGGTAAATCTTCTGTATCTACCGATAACAGTATCTCGTCATATCTGTGCACCATTACTAAAGTACTCGTCAAGTTGAATATAACGTTACTTTTATTTGTTATAATTTGAAGCGAAACGAAAGGTCATGGTGAAAAAAAATGCGATAAATATGTGTGCGAAGATTAAATAATAATAATCTTAATAATAGAAGTTTTAAAATTAGCCAATCAAAGTTGGATCAAATACGAAAGTGGGAATTTATGGCCACCTTATGAGTTTGTGATAAATGTTAAGTGTTTTAATTTTTTTAACAATTGACAGTTTTTAGTGTTGTACTTAAAATATATATATATATACATATATTGTGAAGATTAATTGATTATTTCTAGATTGGTTTTATCAAAATCGAAAAGATTATGGTCACTATTTTGTTTGGAAACAAACAATTTGTGTGACATTACAAATTAAATTAGTAATTTTCAATATAATTTCAAGAGTGAAATTTTATTATGAGAAACACCATGGCGGCCCTTTATGACGATGAAGGAAAAGCCGTGGATAATGATGACTCAATTTCTGCTAATATGATAGCCTATATTGCTGTTATGTGCACGTTGCTAGGGATGTCCTTTGTAGTGATGTGCCTAAAGATGACAGCTCTTGGTAAATATTGTTGTGAGTTTCTTTAGCTATATTTTTATACCAATTCACGATTTGTGGGATACCGAATATTGCAGTTAGCACGCTAACGCAATTTTATTTTGACACATAACTTAACTTAATGAATACGTTACACCATTTCCCATACGGGTTGGCTCAGGCACAGTTGGGTACCTGTATTTTGTTGTGTTGTCAATTTAAATATGCATCCAATTCATAAAGTTCGATATCTTTTTTTGGCTTCATCCAATCTCATTCCCAGTCCAACATTTTTATATATGCCTATCGGTTGCAAGGGTACAGTTCGTGGGAAAAGTGGTATCATGTAGAAAAAATACTTTTTATAAAATAAAAATCAAAGCTACCATATTAAAATTAATACGTTGCTATAGCAGTCTGGATATATTTCATAACGAGGTGAGATATAAAAGTGGTTACTTTAAACCAGCTTACAGTACTCATGTTGTTAGTTAATGTTGTATTTTGAAAAAATACTTATATTGGTACCTACCTACCTACTGATAACTTTATACCACGTATAATGACTGAATAAAAATAAATAACAAATTATCAATCACCTTTGTTGCCATCAGTACTTCAATCACCTTTGATGCCAACAGTACTTTTGCGCATTCTAGGTACACATATATGTCGATATATACGGAACGGATGAGTTTGACCTGGGGATGAGTTTAGCCTTTTCTTTTACCAGTCGATTAACGGACGGATTAGCTCTTCCCGTTTCTGATTTACGCTACATAAGATTCCCCGTATTTCTTCATTCAACTACCATAACCTTTCATAATTCTATTATGAACTGCACGAAGATATCGTTTTGTACAGTCAGAGACGGTATTAGCTGGGCTACCCTACAATGCTCTGCATGCCAAAGTACCTATCTTCCAACATTTTCCATTTCGCGGGCTTCATTCTTTAACTCATAAGTCATATTCATGGGGTCGCTTATTTATGTTTGAATATCATCTATGTTACGTGCAATATCAATAAACGAACAAAAAAAAAATACTTTCCTAGTTAATGTTATGAGTGTGACTGAGTGGCTGTCAACTCGTCAAAATGATAAAGTTGTCGATATCAAATCGATGAAATCCAACATCGAAAGCATTATTGAATGTGTCACCTGGAAATGTGACATGTTATTTGCTATCAAAAGCAAAAATAGAAAAAAAGTAAAATGAGAAAAGTTTATCCATTTTAACGACTGTGAATGTGGTATTTGCGTGCGGAAAAAATTCAGTGGCAAAACAATCAGTGATAAAAATATATGTGCTAGAAAAACTGCGTTTTAATCTACTTCGAAAAAGAAGGTTCTCCATTCGTCTCGTATATAAATGTTGACACTACGTAACAATTAAGGTAGTATTAAAGTTAAAAATATACGTAACAAGAACACTGGCTATTTGGCGAAGCCAAATAGTTGAGTAGTTTTAAAAGAAAACCGAGACATAAAACCTTCAATTTGTTGGGAAACAAATTAGCAAGGAACCAAGTCTAAACCTGTGAATCCTGTAAAAGTAAAAATGGCTCCAATATACGGTCAAGCAAACTTTGGCTTCTTGCAAAGCGACGAAGATAAAGCAGAGTTTGAATTGTCTTCAGTGGAAAGTGAACAAATATACGATAATGACGTGGAAGTGTCACTGGCACAAATGGCGTTTTTTTACACAGTTTTCCTCGTGTCAATGCTGCTTTTCTGGGTTATAGTGTTCTTTCTGCTGAGACTAATCGGTTTGCGTATGTATTTTTATCATTTCTGTTCTATTTTCTCCTTATCGCTGTTAACTTTGTTGTAACTAAAATAAATAGTTTTCCTTAATCTCCGCCTCATTAATGTGTATTGTCTTTTCATTTCATACACAAAAAACATAGTTTCATGCCTTTTCCCACATAGAGTGGCAGAGGCACAATTATGCCCACATTTACTCTAATTTCTATGTTGGTTAGATCTTATCTATCTATCTGTTCTTAACAAACATTTTAAGTTGTTATACGACATTGGTATACGTATTGGAATATGATTCACGTGACATATCGACATCAAGGCTTTGAGTATTTTCTCTACGACGTTAGATAGCGTTGAAGGATTAGCTAAGACGAAACATCGTATTTATACATTTTGAAAAAACTCTTAAAACTGTTTACAAACTTATATCGCTTTCGAGGAAGGCTGCAAATGACAACTTTTTATAAGATGTGAAAGATGCCGACGATGAACATGCGATGCGTTGTTGTTGCAACAACACGTTTGTTTTTTTTTGTCCATTAATAAAATTAAAATAAAATAAACATTTCAACTTTACTGCTCGACACTTCTTGGCTTTCTGATTATTTTTTAATAATGAATCAATGAACTGTTTGTAGATTTTTCCCTTAATATACACTTAATGACACCTCTGTGCCAAATTTCAAGTTTTCAGGACATCTTGATAACTTTCAGCGTCTAAAACCGAGAAGTTTCGAGCGGTAAAGTTAAAGTAATCTTACTTTTTAGGGTTCCGTGCCTCAAAAGGAGGAACCTTTGTAGGATCACTCGCGTGTACGTCCGTCCGCCAGACAGTCACAGGCACTTTTCTCAGAAACTCTGTAAATCTTCCGCAAAAATACATATCCTGATAATTTCAACATGCAAATGCCTACAAAAAAGTGGAGGCAGTAAAATGAAAAACATTTAGGGTATCGTTAGAAAGGGCTCTTCATAAAGAACGAACGAACGAGTTGTACCACTCTGGTCAGGATTATACCTAGTCCGGTCAAATGGCTGGCATACCAGAGAGCGCGGTTTTTTAAGAAGGATGGGAGGGGGAGAATGACCTGCTCGAGTGAAAGGAGAGGGGAGTGTGAATAAAATCGCCCGATTTATGCAAAATTTAGCCAATATAGGAAGTTTGGACAGGGGAGGATATGTGATGGGAGAGCAGAAAAAAATGATTCTTTATGTTTCCTGGTGTTTTTCCGTGATGCAGGCATTCTTGCGTAAGAGGTACATTACAAAGGTACAGTAAATAGGTATTTAGTATAGGGGCACATGAAAAATTCACAAAGTGTTGAACAACAGAGACCAGCTAATACTTCAGGTATATGTAGGCTAGGTAGCCTAGGTAGTCAGACATTTCTCGGGAGAATTGTGTCAGTTTTGTTTTTACATTGTTATCTGTGAGTTTATGTTTTAAATTGAAGAAATGGTGTGGTTCGTTCACCGTAGTATTACGTTCACTTTACGTGTCTGGATAGAATGAGAGACTATTTTGTGACTGTGAATGTCAACATATTGTTCTTAAATTAAATTATATTTAAATTTAGTGTGGATCGATAATGCGTTGAAGTGTTTAAAGAAACCGGTACAATCAGCCGAGTAATTTTATTTTGTTTGTGGTGAGATCGATACTTTTAGAATTATGAGTTGCAATGTCAAGGGCTAATACGAATATGCGGTTGCCAGCGCGCCATTCTTCATCTAATACCCTACGTAATGTAAAAATGTGGTCGTCTGCGGATCTATTGTGTAGAGAAGCTGCTTGGTAGTTTCCCAGTTCCTTTATTGTTTCGTCCAGTTTCTTGAGTAGGTATGTGGCATAGATTCGATATTCTGTATTGCACATAGTGATTCGGCGAAAATCGTTAGTGTCCTGCTTTTTTTAATTTTTTTGGAGTAGATACTTGGACCGTTTCGTTCCATTGTTATCGCAAAGATAATTAACAGTTGGTTCGGTATCACTTTGTATAGTTCCGGTACTGCCTGGTCCGTACAAAGGTGCTGTTCCGTTGCGAATTTGGCTAATTATTGTGTAAATTTCGGATGTCGACGGGCTGTTATCAAGATACTCAGTGTCGGCTGATAGCACAGAGACTGAGTATTGGCTGTGTAGGGCTTGTTGGGGGTAAGGTCTACATTCGAGCCTTCTAACTTTTTTAGTTCCTGTTCCCAGCGTCTCGCTTGTAGTTGGTGCTTTCTATAGAAGTGATATACTATCTGCATACGTTTGCTTGGGTGATTTTTCCTAGTCTTATACCGTCAAAGAATCGTAGGCATTTTTGTTGTTCTTTTGTCTCTTTAATTATTATGTCAAGGCGTCGTTCCGTTCCGTTTGGCACCCTTCGGGTACGGAACCCTAAAAACCCTCCTCATTTGCATTACCCAAGTACCTTTACCGTAGTAGATAATACTTCCATGAAGCGGTGACTCTTATTACGGTTAGATAATTTATTGCTGCAATTCTTTGGCTGAGATAAAAAATATGGCAGAGATAAGGCTTTCAAAAGTTCATCAATGTTGCTTCATTGTTCGTCTAACACAAACGAAAATGTTGGATTTTCTGTTTACCATACATACATTTTAATTAATACAAAAAATATATTAAAGATATTATCTTATTTTTGAGGATTATAAAAGAGCAGTAAGCATGTAAATAAAACATTTTGTTTATTCTCGTGCTTACTGGATTTTTCCATTTCCACGACGCATTGTGTAAAAATAACAATATTTTAATATTTTTTTTACTGAATAAATATATAATAATAATAAAAATAAGACGATGACATCCATAGTATCGGACGATTTATCACAAACTATTGCTAGTGAGTTTGATGAGAAATTAAATAACACTCTTTGTGACAATATTGATAGTGATTGTGTTACATGTCCTTTCTTTACCATCAACATATTGTGGTATACCTTGTATTGTGTTGGCGTTATCTTTCTGCTTTTGATGACGGGGTATATTCGTGTCGTAATGGCCACTGGTAAGGAAAACAAAATGATTATTTAACGTTGATTTTTAAAACTAAATCTCATATTGAAATGTTCTGTTCTTACTCATAATTGTTATTGCACATAAATCATAATGGTAAGGTAACGAAGCATTTCATGACCAAAGGCGAGCTTATCTCTTTAGAGAGACTACTACCAGAAAACCTAGAATATTCGTACAGAATTGACCGAAAGGAAAATAATCTAAAGTTACTAACGCCATCTGTTACTGAATAGCGAAACTAACCATAACATAAAATATCTCTAAACCTAAACAATTATATAATCAATTCCTTACTCATAACAACAAGAATGTATTTTGTCAAAATGTTTCGTCTTCCAGTCATGGAGACGCCCGTCCTAGAGCTATTAATCAAAGATTAAAGTGCGTCCAAGATAGGAATGGGATGAGAGTGGTGAGAGATCTCGTTCCCCTATAAACTTCTAGGTTAGAAAACGATTGACAACACAATACATTACGTGGGAGATTAAATTAGGATGTGCAGCACGAATTCTTAGTGCATCAGCTCATTCTAACTCGATTCCTCCATCACTTTCCAGGGCAGAAAACGCGCGATCCGCAGCAGAGGGGCATGTACCCGGGGAGGGGAAGGCCGTCGTCCCTGGGGCTGCCCCCGCCCACCATCTACGTCAGCCCCGCAAACCTGCCGCCGCCTCCCAAATATGGTACGTCACAATGCAGCCGCGGTTCGCCGCCCAAATATGGCAAATACGTCGCTGGTATTCTTTCAAACCCGCTGGTATTCTGTTAAACCCGCTGGTATTCTGTTGAACCCGCTGGTTTTCTGTTGAACCCGCTGGTGTTCTGATGAACCGGCTGGTATTCTGTTGAACCGGCTGGTATTCATAATTTTATAATTTCTTTATTGCACACAAATCATATAAAAACAAGAGTAACAAAAAAATTATGTAGAAAGGCAGGCTTATCTCTAATAGGAGATATCTTCCA
This sequence comes from Argyresthia goedartella, assembly GCA_949825045.1. NCBI lineage: Eukaryota > Metazoa > Arthropoda > Insecta > Lepidoptera > Argyresthiidae > Argyresthia > Argyresthia goedartella. Next base: position 17,927,270 of record OX463833.1, on the reverse strand, counting down.
GAAAACCAGGTTAAGATGGGACAGTTTGTTTGCTGAGCAGGGTAGACCTATGTGTACGAACGTACCGTGCAAACCGCGTCCACTTACCAGATACATCATCTGACCATCTGGCAGATGGTGAATGATCTTTGGCCTCCTCTTGACCACCAGTCCAGAAAGTTTGAAAATAATATTTTTATCTTAATTAAAGGTAGACTAATAATGTCCCCACCGAGGGGTATAGGCTTTAACCCGATACGAGTAAGATTAAGCCATACTCCACCACGCTGGCTCAGTGTGGGTTGATGGAGGGGTTTTACGAGTACTACCACGTAGCGATAGTAGCCGGGAAATACAGCTTAACGTGTCATCCGAAACACCTAACGTCCGATAATGTACCTAAGATAAATAAATTATCTCTTTGGTACATGGTTAAGATTCGAACCTGCATCTCTTGTATAAGAAGCAAGCGTGAAACCAATTAGACCACTGAGTTCTTTTTTTACCTTAAACTCTTTAAAATTCCTAAATGCATACAAAAAAAAATGCTAAAAGCTACTCTTAAGACACGACGCAATCACTTTTGATCCAACTAAACTGTATCCTTCTCCAAATTCCAGATGCAATGATGGCCCCACCAAGCTACGATGAGGTAGTAGGCATCCACTACCCAAACTTACAACACAGCCATTCAACCATAGCAATCCAGCCGATCTCTCAGCCAATCACAGACGCCATAGCTGCGCAATCAACCATTCAAGAACCACCGCCAAGCTACCACAGCCAAGCTGGGTGTTCGAGGAATGACACTACCGTAGTTACAGTTACTACCGCTGCGTCTGCACAGAACAGTTGTACGTCTGTGTCTGCGACTGCGTCGGCGTCTGCGTCTGCGTCGGCGTCTGCGTCTGTGACGGTTTCAAGTAGCTAAATAAAAAATAAAAACTACCATCCATTGTGCGGTACAAACGAAGCTGTCTCATACTTTAGTTCACTGTCGAGATAAATCAAGCTTTACGATCAAATATTCGGTCCAAAGCTAATGATTAACAACTATCCCCTCACAAATACAATATTTTTGGTGCCGAATATTGTGACTACATGAATTACGAAATATTTATTATATTTACACATTAATTTATATGAGACTGCTTTTAGGTGACTCATGTTATAGCTTGTTAACTTGGTTGATCAGAACCTTCATACCAATTTCGTAGATGATAGATTATAATCTATATAAAATAAGCATTTATAAGTGCTTTGGATGTGTTTACTAGTTCTGGATGTAATGTTTTCCACCATTTACCATTCTTTCAAAATGAAAGTGTAATTATAGAACATTTTTTAATGAAGGTATGTAAAAAAGGCCGGTCTAAAAATTTACCAGAAATTATTATTTAATTTTTGACCAAAACTACTTTTACTACTACTAAGAGTCGGGTAACAGTAAGAAATGGAATTATAAGGAGGAAGAAAAATAATCCAGGTATTGGATGTTAAATATGTTTGGGACGTCGGTGTTTCTGGCTCCCACAGCCCATGGTATCCTAGTGTGGGGCCAGAAGCAATGTATGTATCTGTATATAAATGTTATATTATAAGGGCCAGCAAATTAGTATGCAGCTCGGCCGGGCCAATTCTGTTTAATACTGTACTTTATGTAAAGTTTAGTTGGTTTTCCGGATTTACACCTATCCGGAAAACCAACTAAACTTTGCAAACTAGCAACCTTGGAAAATGTATACCAAGTACAGTAAACTAAGGTAATTCCGTTGATTGCTGTACCTACCGTGACCTGAGAAACTTGCTAAAATGTATATGACACCGTAATATTGTCGAAAGCGTTAGCTTATAAACTTTCGCCTAATTGTAAACGAAACCAACAGGATTTAAATAAAATTTATTTTGTTATTACATGTCAACCTAACACGAATGATTAAGGAGATTCGCTTTGCTCGCCCCCTTTAGCCTGACCTACAACTGCGCCTTGGTATTTCGTTTGCAATTCAAGTTTAAACCATTTCACAATTTAACGGTTTGATTATAAACTAACGCGTTATGTTTATCAACAGTTTACAAACAACGAGAGAGAAAAACGTAAGATTATCAACTAACGGTTTTCACAATCATAAAGTGACATATACATACCAAAATGCATTTATTATGTTCATTTAGTGTATCGTACCAGACACACAAGGCTATGAGTTGATGTGTACCAAATATTAGGTTTAAGGACAAAGGTTTTATTTTTTTTTAGTTTTATTTTACAACGAACCAAACTGAACAATACACGGATATTTTAACATCAAGCGGCCTCTTTCATTACCATAATTAGGATCCACTTGGACGACAAACAATAAACACGTTAACTTCAAATGGATTTAGCATCTGTCAAAATGTATTGAAATAATGTCAAAGTTCAATAAATTTAGCACTAAAATTTAAACTAAGTCCGAATGTCGTGCAAGTGGACCTGAACGCGGAACTCGGAGATACGATAAACTATTTAACCGATTTCAAAGGACAATGCTCAATCTTGTTTGTACCGCCTGGGTTCGCCTTGAATGGCAAGAATAAGTATTTTTGATAATAACTGACCAAGCGACCGAAGCGCAAAGCATCTCCGTTCAGGATTGGCAGAAAATGCTTTCGTATGTGTCCGGATGTTAACATTTAAAGGCCGCATTTAAAGGTGAATTTTTATGAGCAGGTTTGATAATGAAATGAATAAAAATGTTTTTTTGTTCAGTTTTTGGAATTTTTTCAAAATGGCGATGTGGGGATTTGATAAATTTCCAAGAACCAAAGTTCTACAGCTTTACGGATTTTGACAAATGAGGTGTCGTTGGATTTGTAGAGACCGTGAGAGTAACAGGCTGTATCATTTTAGTGAAAAGTCAATAGGTTGGGTTTAAGACCGCAATATTGTTGCGGCTACTTTCATACTCCATGTACGTAACCAGGTGCATTCATAAGTTTGTTTGTATTATTAAAAGAAAGTGTCGGTAGTAAATAATGTAGGCACCTGTTTATACACTTCATTTTAAGAAAAAAAATTTTTTTTTTGCTCCGGTCTTCGGTTTTTTCTTGGTTCACTAAGTAATGCTTAATGTACCATTAAATACTTTGAGTTCCAGGGTAAGTCTTCTTTACTAATTTAGTGTTTAGTTGCGCTGAAGAAGTTTTATCCAGTTGTATAAGCGTTTATTTGCAAAAAAAACCGACCACCATCTTTTGACGCAGTTATTTGGAAGATCAACAGATGTCGCTAGTTTCTTAGTTATTTTTTTAGAGAAAGCGACATGTTTGTACTATCGCCATCTATGATCGGATAGCGGTAGTAAACATAACAATAATTTTCATGAGCAAGGTTCAAGAGGTGGCTGTAGTATTTAATCGCACATCAAAAATACTGATTTGCACAGCGAAAAAGGATCAGCAAAAACACTTTGTATGTTTTAAATATTTTATGCACTCAAGTTTATGTTTTAAGTATTTTTTGTTGTTCTTACATATTTAACCTAACACGAAGGATAAAGGGGGCTTCGCTTCGCTCACCCCTCTAATCCTTCACCTAAGCCACCGCAGCATTTTGCCCTGATATTTGCTGTGCAAATCAGTATTTTTGATGTGCAGTTTAATATTTCCCAAAGGTTTTCATCCCATTTATTCATATAAGTATGAATTAAAACTCCTTAGCTGAGGCAAAGACCTCATGGATAGGCCGCAGTTGCTAAAAATCATCATTCATTCACTAACTAGCAGCATTAAGACGCACGACGTTAATCAAATATTTGATTGTCAAAAATACTGATTTGGCCTGTCGAAAATTACTGAATTGCTCGATTAGAAATCTGAAAAACGGCAACTTGAAAACCTTAATTAAAACGAGTGGTTGGATTTTGTTGTCCTTACATGTTCAACTTAACACGAAGGATAAAGGGGGCTCTGCTTCGCTCGCCCCTTCTTCCTTCACCTACCCTAACCCACCACTTCGCCCAGACAGTTTTTATTGAGCCCACAAGCGTTCAGTAAACCAATCAATATTATTTTCGCGCAATCGATACCTCGTCCGTGCAAAGGTCCCCGTTACTCCAGGCGGAATGACCCGCAGTGTGAGCGGGACGGAATCGGGGAAAAATGACAAAAAGTTGGTTTTAAATTAATACAAAATTTACTAAATAGCTACGAAAATTTCTATAATATATAATTTAGGTATTGTCAAAACCCAACGAAATAAATATTTTTGAATTCTGTGCGCTATCTGTGTGATATTCCGATTTGTCAGAAAATCGAAAATAGTGTAAATTTAGAACTTTTTAAAGTGTAAATAATTATTTATATCTAGCCAAATTCCTGAAATGGCGTTTCTGATAATAAAATCTTGAAAAAGGTCCCAAAATTGTTATATTATTTTTTTAGCTGGGACTCCTTTTGAGCAGCAGAGCAACAACTTCAAAAAGTATCGATTTTGTCCTAAACCCGAAATTTTTCGTTAATTTCAGGTAATTCCGCTGTTCATGGTTATTCGCTCGGTTAGAACTAAACGTGGAACATGTGCGCCTGTCACCGAGTGTGGGAAACGTTACATTAGTGTGTGTACATACAACCGGAGTGAACATACGTATATACACATGTATATACGTATGTTCACTCGTAGCAGCAGCCATACGTAGCAGGCGAGCCGTGAACATTCTACTAAGAAATCGCGGCTTGCCTGTCGCGCGGGGAATATCCGTAGCCTGTGAAACCGGCTCATAGTATTTCGCTCATAGAATAAAATATTAGATTAAAATGTAAACAGGGTAAAAGCGGGGGACAGTGGTCACACTTAAACCTGTCAAGGATTGAGTGGCCACCTAAGTAATGTTAAGAATAATTATAATTTGTTTTTGAATAAATAAATTAAAAAAAAATAAAAAATAAAAAAAAAACTACGTATGTTCACTCCGCCCAATAGATAAAGTCATATAATTATGACTTTATCTATTTATAACAACAACAATAATGGCCAATTTTCTGACAGGTCATATAAAAGAAAATAAAGTAGTTCCAAAGTCATTAGATTTCGTTGCAGAGATATTGTTTTTTTTCATGCGGGTTGCCAGTTCGAAAGATAAGTATGTATGTATACCTAAACTCTGATTTTTTATTCCGTAGAATTCTGACATTTCAGATATCAGAAGGTTCTTTATGAGGACAATTATTATATTATTCATTTTGATAAGCACAAAATCGAAACCCGATACTCGATACAAACGTAAACAAGGTACTACCGTTGACGTGGGAGTAATATTTGTTCGTTGTTTGTTCGTTGTTTGTTTGTTGTTTGTTGTGTTGCGCTCCATTGGACACTACTTTACACTTAACACTTCACAGCCCCACAGCGGATAATTTAAAAGTGTGCACTCAGAAGACCAGCTTTGTCAGATGGATGCAGAATTATTTAACATTCGGAACGTGATTCTACGCTACGAAGTATATGGCGAACAAATTATATTGGTAGATTTCAGCAAAGAATGCGCTCATGTATTCTCGGTGTTTGCTGCTATTTGTTGTTATTATGTTGTTAAATTTGTTAGGTTTCTGTTAAATTTTCTTGATGACTTTTCGTGTTGTGATTGCTCGTTGATTTTTACAAAAGTTATGGAGCCACAGCCTGGCCCTTCCCGGGAATAAAATGGATACATTCACTAACAAACAAAATGTATAGACTCAGATGTTCAGACTCGTATTGAAATTGAAAAATGTGCCCGGCCAAAAAGGTTTGTAATCTCTGACATGTCAAAAAATGATAGCTGTCAGAATTCTACGGAATAAAAAATCAGAGTTTAGGTAGGAAATGCTATTTTGATTATGATTCAGTTAAGTAAGGTTTTGTCCTCCAAAAGCGGTGGCGACATTTAACGAAGGTAATATGGTGGCCGTAAAAAGACGGCCGATGACACGTGACTGACGGCAGTCTTTTCACGGAGAAAAACACACAATAGACCACAAAGTACGTGTCAACGGTGGAAAATGGACGTTGACTTTCATTATTTTTACAGTAAATGTGACACCGCTGCTCAAAAAAACGTTCGAGACTCATCAACACCATCATGACGGCCGTCACGCACATGGCGGCATTGCTTTTTGATGTTAACTACTCAAAAACCGAGGGTAGTTGGGCGGATTGCGACTTTAAACATAAATAATAAACGTAATAAAATTTGTCAAAATCCTTGAGGATAAACTATTTGTTCTTCCATTGGCTATCTTAAAAATAAACATAAATGAAATCAAGATATTAAGTATGGCAACAAATATAATGATCACCAAAAAAAATTTTTCCTACCCAAAATGGGTAAATAATCACCAAAAGTTGCAGAAAATAACAGGACAAAATACTGCAGTAGCTTAGGTGAACGGTAAAGGAAGTGAGCGAAGCAAAGCCCCCTTTATCCTTCGTGTTAGGTTGAACATGTAAACATAAACTAAGTAAAACATAAACTTAAGTACACAAAACATAAAAAGAACTTGGTGATCATTCATTCAAACACAATTTGGTGGTCGTTTACTAATTCTGGCGGTCGTTTCAAATTTATTGGTAGTAAAATAGGTGCGTTTTTGTTGATCGTTTAAACATATGCCATTAAGTATTTTTTTGTTATAAATATTTCATTTGAAAAAGAGCTACCTCAGATTTTCTTGTGCGTTCTTCTCTGAGAAGTATCTGTTTTGGAACATACACCTAGTATTTAATAAATGACGTGCTCAAAGAGATGTGTAATTATCCAACATAATAATAAAAAAAATAATGTGATTTAACCATAAAATCACTTATACAAAACGAACTATATCACACAACGAAATTTGTGAAATTTTGTTGTCCAAACAATTCGCCAAATCTTAAAGACACCCGCACTTACAAGTACATTGCAACTTGCTGCATCAGTTTAAGCAGGCCACGCACGCAGGCGTGATGGATGACGTATCGTGGACTCGTGCAGGAGCTTCTTGGATATACCTGCATGGCTCTTCTATGGGTTTAAGCAGTTGAATAAGTAAAGCTAGGATTAACCATAGCAAGTAAATGTGGTTCTTTATACTTGGGTTGTTAATTTATAAAAGACCAATTAATGAAAGCCAAAGCGAATCAACGCCATCTGTCATAACTTTTTATTATATATTTTTTTTTTTAATTAGCTGTCAGAAAACCCCATAGTACTTATAAGTATTAATTACAAAAATCTCCGTGGTTTAGTGGCTTGCTTCTCGTACAGGAGATGAGGGTTCGATTCCTGACCATGTACCAATGAGATTATCAATTTATCTTAAGCACATTATCAGACGTTCAGTGTTTCGGATGATACCTTAAGCTGTAGGTCCCAGCTACTATCGCAGATCGATACGTGGTAGTGGTCGTAAAACCCCTCTACCAACCCGCACTGAACCCGCATGGTGGAGTATGGCTCAATCTTACTTGTATCCAGGTAAGGGCATGACCCCGGTTGGGACACTAATGGGATACATTTATGTATTATATTACACAATTTAAAATATAGAAAAATGGCATTGAGCTTTTTTGTATTTTTTGTAATTGTTATTTTGTGTACACACACACTTGTCTATGTAACAAATCTCTACTTATTGACAATTCGTAGAATCCATTACGATGACAAATATGTAAGCTTTGTGTGATAGGGCCCAGGTGACTATTCTCACTAAATAGAGGACATAATATTATTCCGTGACACTTTTAGAGCGGATGTTGTGATACAGATTCGAAGTAACCTCGGCCAATATAGGTACAGTCGTGGACAGTGTTGAATTAGGTAGTCATATATTGTGTGTGTATATCACCGTAAGATAGTCAAAACCGTAATTTGATAAACTAACGTTTTTTTCTCATAAATTGGTCAACTATCGACAGATTGTAAACTGTAGCGTACTGCTTAATATATGACGAGTTAGTTGATCAACTAACGGTTAAAACCGTTAAATATTAAACTGGTTTAAACTTGAATTGTAAACTTAATACCAGGGCAAACACTGCGGTAGCTTAGGTGAAGACTAGAGGGGGCGAGCGCAGCGAAGTGTTAGGTTGACATGTAAGAACAATAGAAACTTAAATTCTAAGCCCTGTCGGTCTGGTTTACTATCTGTCGATAGTTGATCAACTAATGCGTTAGTTTATCAACTTACGGTTTTGGCTATCTTCCGGTGATATGTCTACATAACTCTGAGGGGTTAAAAAGGCCAGGGCTGAGAAAATTATGGAGTAGTCTCTCACTAAACTATGTAATAACAGAAAAAAGTTTATGATTTATGGCCATTGTAGATTTGCTTGTAGATACAACAATGTAGCAACTATTATAAACTTTATTCAAAAAATTATCTTATGTCAGAGCTAGAGCCGACTAAAATTACACTTACCAGCTAAAATTGCTTAGATAACGTTTTTTGTGAATGTGCATTCACAAGTTAAAATTTAATTAACTGCTTACTTCCGATCACAGCGATCAAACAGTTTCCTTCCCAATTCCTACTAATAAAGAAAAGTCTGATCCATAATTTTATGGGCCTATTACATCCCAAAGACAACAACAGAACCTTAAACAAAATCTATTCAGACTTCTTCAACATTATTCAAACATAATTCATTAAAGTTTTAAATTAAAGAAACTCAGTGACAACAGCGGTAAATCTAAATTTAATGAATGGGCAACGTTTGGACTTCGAAAACTAGAGTTGTCTTGTGAACTGACCTTTATGGACCTTTAAAAAATATTCCAAAACTTTCAAGTTAGTTTGTAGAGCTGCAAAAACTTTACACATTAATAGAAAAATACAAAATTAAAATAAAAGAATAAAAACCGGCCAAGTGCGAGTCGGACTCGCGCAGGAAGGATTCCGTACCATTATCTATTAAAACGGCAATAAAATCACGTTTGTTGAATGGGAGCCCTCTTAAATATTTGTTTTATTTTTATTTATTTAGTTAATTTTAAATGTACTATATATAATATATATAAAAAATAACTAAATATTCTGTGAATATTTCAAGCGTCTACCTGTTACCGTTATCAATATCGAGCAAATACGAGAAAAAAAAACGTTTGTTATATGGGAGCCGCCATAACCCCTCGAGCACACTTGGATACTGTAGTACCCAAAACCCGTTATAGGTTTTACATTTTATTACCATGACATAAGGTTCAAAACCGCGACCCCTTAAAAAAAACGAGGGGTTAAATATTAATTTAAATCTGTTTTTTAGTATTTGTTGTAATAGCGGCAACAGAAATACATCATCTGTGAAAATTTCAAATGTCTATTTATCACGGTTCATGAGATACAGCCTGGTGACAGACGGACGGACGGACAGCGGAGGCTTAGTAATAGGGTCCCGTTTGGCACCCTTCGGGTACGGAACCCTCAAAAGGGTTTGGCAAATAATAAACCGTGAAACTGGCAAAGTTATACCACAGATTAATAAAGAGTTGTTATACCAAGGGACAATGATTTCTGCTTAAGGGCTGAACAAGGGCCAATGGCATTGAGAATTAGACAAAGAAAACAAATACCCGTCGCATCACGTCGAAGCAGACTGACGCATGCTCCCGCGCAGAGCCCCGCGGGGCAGCCCGAGCTCCGAGACCAAGAAAATTATAGAAAATATTACTAAACTCCTGTAATAATAACATTGAAAATAAAATAAAACAACTAAACAATTCCCCTTTTTTTACCTATTTTTGCGTGTAAGTTTCATGTAGGAAACTGATTTCGTCTCCGAGCGCTTGTTCATTTACATAGTTGAATAATAATGCATTGCGAAAGATATTTTTAAGTATTAAATATAACAGACATACGGTAATTTTAAAAGAACATTCTTATCTCTAATAGACCTTTTATAACATATATTTATCCTACATTTTTATGTTGTCTAGTTTAGCCTAGAATTGAAGCTAAAGATGCATTTGTTTGTTCGCGCCCCCTGGTGCTGGCCATATTTAAACCCTTAAAGATAGGTGATGATGTTGTTAGATCCGACGCTGAGTTCGAAACATTCTTCACCAATGTACCCTTACTCACAACAAAGGGTCTAAATTCACCTCCATATGAAACAGAGACTTTGGTAAAAAACAGTACTAGAGTCAGTAATGTAGATTTTAAATGTAACCATGTATCCACGACATCGTCAAAACGTTTAGATTACATAACTTAAAAAATACTGAAGACCTTTGGGGCCAATCAGTTATTGTCTTGTTCAGTAATTCTAGTTACAGCCCACACTTAGCTTATATATTCAATAAATGTGTTGACGATCGGGCTTTCCCAGACCTCACGAAACACAGTAAACTGATACATCTGTTCAAATCGAGAGACATGGGTGATCCTTCAAATTCAGACCAATAGTGACACATAAATCAACCATGACATTGGCCAGTAGTACTAGGGGAAATAAAAATTCTCCCGTGGTAGTACCAGAGCTGTTGGTAGTACCACGGCCAAAAAAAATTACCCATGTACGGGGAAAGAAGGCCAATATCTGTTCTTTCTAAAATATTTGAAAAGATTAAACTTAATCCAATGCTCTCAAACTTCAACCGTACAAAACAACTCCACGCCAAACAATACGGTTTCACTAGGGTTAATCGATGCAAGCATTACCATTATATCTCATACTAGCTTTTGGCCGCGGCTCTGCCCGCTTGTTATTCGGTTTCACGTCATGCTTTGGAATGTGCCAGAAGAGGGAGTAAATGATTTCACGACTGTTTGTTATATGCTTAGCACGGAAAAGATAAAGTATGAAGAGCCAGAAATCTACTTAGTATCTGAGTAAATAATTAAGTACTCCCTTTTCTGGCACGTTCCAGAGCAGGATGTAAAACACGCGGTCGGAGCCGCGGGTAAAAGGGGCTAGTTAGATAGTAGTCAAATACAAAAAAACACGCATTTTACAAAATAACAAATAATAATAATAATACCTTGGACACTTACACACATTGATCTAGCCCCAAGCTAGGATTACCTGTATCTTGGGTACTAGACAACGATACAAATACTTATATAGAAAAATATTATACTTAGATAGATAAACAACCATGACTAGGGTACAAACATCCGTTCTTATCAAACAAATATTTGCCCCCACCGGGACTCGAACCCGGGACCCTTGGCTTCGTAGGCAGGGTCACTGCTGACTCGGCCATTCGGATCGTCTCGTAGGTAGGGTCACTGCCTGGGTTAAAAGGAGTTAAAAAACTGAGTTAAAATATCCTGACTGATCTATCAACACCTAGACCCAACTGATAGACCTAGGAACATGAAGAGACTGTACTTTCTCTTCTATGGCGAAGACATTCTCTTATGTTGGATTTCAAGAAATCACCACGGGATGGGGAGAAACAACATCCACGCGTGCAAACAAACTTTTAGTAGTTTGGGTTTTGTATCCGCGACGATCGGATTATATCCGAATATGCACAGGATATACGTCTACTCATTTTATGTGTGAAATTTTTTTATGTTTCCTTTTTAGTCACATTGATCATCCTACGGGAATAGTAATTATTTATCGGGATGAAAGATAGCCTATATGTTAAATCAAGGTATAAGCTATATAAATTCCAAATTTCATCCAAATCTGGGAAATCACTCTCAGCGTCAAATAGTAACAAACATATAAATACACACAAACTTTCGCGAATATATTTATACATTCAAAATTTCATTCAATGGTCGTCCTACGGGAAAAAATATTATTTTTCGGGATAAAAGATAGCCTATATGTTAGCTCATTATGTAAGCTATGTACTCTATTCCAAATCCGTGCAGCCGTTTCAGCGTGAAAGAGTAACAAACATATAAACACACACACACAAACTTTCGTAATTATAATATTAGTGGGATTTTCTCTGCAGTGGAGGCCGCACAGTAGTCTCTCGGCATTTTTTGCGACCTGTCGAAGGCATTTGATTATGTCGATCATAATAAGCTACTAATTAAATAAAATAATTACGGAGTCAAAAATCAAACGTTGTATCTGCTAAGATCATACTTAAATCATAGAATTTAAATCAGTTTGATCGGGTGTAAAAATTGGCGTTTCATAAGGTTCCAAATTAGTCCATTTCTTATTCCTGGTATGTATGAAGAGACTGCCTTTTATGGTGGAAAAACTGACTGACAGAGTCATTTGCTGATGATACTTCAATGGTCTTAAAAATTTAATGACAAAAAAGATTTTGATGATGTTAATGGTATATTGCTTATACCCTTGAATTGGTTCACAGTTAAAAATTTGTTGTTAAAAGCTTAAAACCAAGTGTATCCAATTATCTATTCCAAATATTAGGCAAGTTGTGACCAGTTTAGTGATAGACAGTAACATGTTAGAGTTAGCAAATGATACGAAGTTTCTTGGAATAAACTATTGAAGGAAAATTGCAATGGGGACCCCACATGCATAAATTAGCTGGTAGATTAAGTTCTGCGGCTTACAATGTTAGAAACATCAAACAAAACACGGATTTGGCTACATAGAGGCTAGTCTATTTATTTACTTTAGTTACTTTCATAGTGTCATGTCCTATGGTATCTTGTTGTGGGGGAAAACAGCGGATATTCAAACTATTTTTATTTAACAGAAAAGAGCTATTCTAGCAATTTATAATTTAAAACGCAAAGACTCCTAAAGAGAACTTTTTAAATAAACTGACATACTTACTGTAGCTAGTCAATTTATTTTCAAAAATTATGTACGCAAAAACCTTACAACATTTTCCAAATTTAGCGATAGCTGTAATGTTAACCTAAGAAATAACTACACCACAGACTATTTAGACCGGTAGACCGGTAGACCGGTAGACCCGGTTTAGAATTGCGAAAGTTAGCAATTCTTTCAAGAATTAGTGCATTCGCTTCTGCAATAAGTTACCTCCAGAGATATTGAAATTGCCGTTTCAGCAATTAAAAAAACATGTAAAAGCGACTTTGTCTTGAATGGGATTTTACAATGTTCAAGATTGCCTACTGACAATAGGTAGGATTTGTTGTTAATGCTCTCTTTTTATATTTTGGGTTTAAGTTTTGTCTGATATAGCGAAATAGTCATACTTGTAAAATGTAATAAACTCTTTAAATACAGATAAAAAAATGCCTGTGACAGAGATGTATGGGGTTAATCTATCTCAACACAGAACTCGCTGTTAATAATTTTGTAATTATTTATTCCTGCTTATTGTTAATAACAATCAATTGTTATAATTATATCAGGTAAACACAACCAATTTCCAAAAGAGATCTAAAATCTATCTGTGGTTCTTCGCCCTGCTGCTCCCACAGTGGTCCAATGTAGAGAAGGTGCAAAAAATGACGTTTACTAAGCACATGTTAATATCTACAGTAATAAAGACATTTTGATTTTGATATTGGTATTTTCCCTTCGCAGGCGGGCGCTCCAGGGCACCATGGTCCCTGCAGGATTAGGGTTAACTCACCAACTCTGCTTTTTCGGGAGAACGATGTCTTGTAGTAAAATCCTAATATTCGGTGCCAGTCTCGTTATTAGCATGACTCGAAACACTGCAACTATTATCCATGAAATTAACTTTATATTTAAATTAATTATTAGAATACGCTACCCTGCATGTAACAGTGCTGCATCTACTCGCGGAAGAAAACAGTGTTTTTCTGTTACCAAATAGTAATAAAAAACAAATTAAAAAAAAACCACTTAAAAAACGAGGAGGTTCTCAATTCTTCTGTTTTTGTGTGTGTTTGTTACGAGATTTCTCCGTCAATTATAAACTGTTTTTGATAATCCGTGTTTTAATTGGTAGGCCATACTTCCCATATAGGTCCCATATAAATTTTATCAATAGTGATTTAGCCCTTTTTGAAAAAATCAACAAATACAAAAAATATAAACACAGATGACGTTTTGGTTTGTGGTTCCGTGCAGTAAAAGTTTAGAAAAGAAGAAATAGGGCTTGAACTTGGAGTCGGTTTTTAAGTTTTGATCTTTGTGAATTATGGTGTTGCTATTTTCCAACACCTAATCCATTCGACACACGAAAAAAGCACGGCACGACGGACTGTTTCGCTTCCTTATAGAGACACGTCTCGACGCGGGGCGGCGCGGGCCTGTCAAATTTATATGGAATTATTATAGTCGGCGCTCACTCTCAGTCAGTTCGCATTTAGAACAAAGTCTATACCGTGCCGTCTTAAAGTCTACTCCAGAAGGGGTATGTAACTTGGACGAGGTCACCACTTTACTAGAGTATGCGGGAAAAGTTAGAATTATGATCAAGTTGCTCTTGATACTAGATCGTAAAATGTCATTTTTATTAAGCAGTGACATTATTATAATTAGTTCACTTCATAATTCTAGTCTAAAATCTTAAATCTAAATCTAAATGTTGCAATGTTTAGAAAGGACTCTAAAACGGTAACCGAAAGTCGTAATGTAAAGGGTTGTTACCATTTTAATAAAAACATATTTGAAGTATTTTCAGAGCAATTTCATTTTTCACAGTAAGTAATGATGAAGTTTGTGGGTTTCTTCAATAATAAATTGAGATTTCTTGTAGTACCTAATCCATTAAAAGAGAAAGAAAAAAAAATCACAGCAAGAATGAACGAGTTGTACTTACTGGCACTGCCTAGTGAGAAATCTGCCAACCATAAATATTTTTTCATATACTCAGACATGTTATACATTAATTTTTTAATAAGCAATTAAACTTAAACATAAAAAATGACCCTACAGGGACATATTAGTTTAGAATTAGGATAGGCTTTAAACTTATAGAACTAATTCACCTCAAGGGGCCATCAGCTCCCCTAACACGCTCAAACTCAAACTCAAAACGTTTATTCTGTAAATAGGCCACAAGGGCACTTTCACATGTCATTTCATTTCATTTTTTACAGAACATTTGGTATTATTATCATATTATCAGAAAAAAAAAAAAGTACTTAATTATTGTTTCTGAGAGATGTAAAGAGTCTCATGTCATAATAAAATAATTAAAATATAAATAACAGAGATGTATAGTCTCTTTAGTCAATAATACAATGATAATAGGAGATGTAAATGGTCCCCACAGTCAAGAGTTGTATAATTAAATTAATCTTTGGAGGTGTAAAAGGCCTCCAAGTGTCCAGTAAAAGAAACTCTGGCAGTGAGGATGCTCACAATTAATTAGAACAATTCAGTCCCAAGCATTTTTATCGTCTATGTACTCTTTAATACTGTAGTAAGCTTTAGAAATAAGCCTTTGCTTGATGTATTTCTTGAACTTATTAATTGATAGATCTGTCAAAGTGCTTGGGAGTTTATTGTAAAATCTTACACAATTACCCTTGAACGAGTTTTTTATTTTATGGAGCCGAGTAGTGGGCACTGCAAGTTTGTCCTTGTTTCTAGTATTAAAGTTATGTATATCACAGTTTCTTCGAAAGTTAACAATGTTCTTATGGACATACATAATATTCTCGTAAATATATTGACTATGGACTGTCAATATATTTACTTCTTTAAACTTATTTCTAAGAGAATCTCTATTATTCATTTTATAAATTTTATAAATCGCACGAACAGCCCGCTTCTGCAGCACAAAAATAGTATTTATGTCAGCAGCACTGCCCCAGAGCAGAATACCGTAGGACATAATACTATGAAAATAACTAAAATAAACTAATCTGGCTGTTTTTAAATCTGTCAAGTGACGGATTTTCCTGCATGCAAAAGCTGCAGAGCTCAGTCTGTTCGATAGCTTATCAATATGTGGACCCCATTGGAGTTTGGAATCCAACGTTATACCTATAAACACTGTGCTGGTTACCAATTCCAATTCCTCATTTTTAATTGTTATACATGTCTGATTATTTTTAACGTTAGTAGTAAGAAACTTAACACATTTAGTCTTTTTCTCATTTAATAGCAAATTATTAACATTAAACCAATTTACCACTCTTGATATGGTATTGTTCACGTGATCATCAGTAGCGTGTTGGTTTCGCTTTGTTTTAAAAATAAGTGAGGTGTCATCAGCAAACAGTACCATATCATGACAGTCCCTTCCTAGATAGGGTAAGTCGTTTATATAGATGAGGAATAGGAAGGGTCCCAATATTGAGCCCTGTGGCACGCCCAAAGAAACCAATGATCCTGGTGATCGTTCTCCGTTTACGTCTACCCTTTGTATTCTTCCGTTCAGATAAGATTTTAACAAATTCAATGACGTGTCTCTAACTCCATAATGATGTAATTTCCTGATCAATGTTTCATGACAAACGCAATCAAAAGCCTTAGATAAGTCACAAAAAATGCCTAGGGCATCTTGTGACTCTTCCCAGGCATCAAAAATACTTTCAATGAACTGAATTCCGGCATCTGTTGTTGAACGACCGCGAGTGAATCCAAACTGTTTGTTATGCATTAGCTTATTTGATTCAAAATGATGTAATAGCTGTGATAAGATTAATTTCTCAAAAATTTTACTAAATGTTGGTAGTATTGATATAGGTCTGAAATTGGTGGGGTCTTGAGTACTACCTGCTTTGAAGAGGGGAATTATCTTACTTTGTTTCATTAAATCAGGAAATTCACCGCAGTGTATACAATTGTTGAAAATGACCGCTAGGTCAGGTGCAATTAATTCGATCAGGGATTTAACGACGTGAACAGAGAGTCCCCAAAGATCATTCGTTTTCTTAACATTTATCAATTTAAATGCCTTTACGACATCTGAACTTGTGACGTGCTTAAAATTCAAGTATGAAGCACACTCTGAGACATTATCTTTTAATATTGCAACAGCAGACAAAGGTGACGAATTTAAATACTTACGCTGCTGTCATACCCTTAAGAACGCGTGCCATGCCACTGTGCTCATCAGCTCACAGTGGCATAGTCATCGGACCGGCCACCGACCGCTCGTAAAATCAGGTAAGCAGGCAAACTTCTCCCAAATAAAAATCTACACAATACATTTTACTCTCACAACCCACTTTCCTTTCCTATCTGGGTTTGCTGGTAGAAATCTCTTTTATAGAGATAAGCGCGCCTCATGCACATATATCTTTATTTGTATGTCTCTGTATGTTTGTTTTTGTGCAATAAAGTGCAAATTCATTCATTCATTCATACATTCATTCATACATTCGTTCATTCATTTATTACCAAATGGGTAATTTGCAGGTAGAATGTCTTCAGCGTATAACGCGAGGACGCGGTTAGTTTACTACTAACCGCGTCCTCGTTTACTATGTTTACATCACAAAGGGGTTGTTTTCTTAGTCCATGTACTACACGAACTGATATCCGCTCATTGTGCACGGCATGGCACATAGCATGGAGGTCTAACTCCAGGGCACCTTTAACAGTACATTACTGCAGATGCTGGGAAAGAAGGGCTTGACGGCTGACCGTAGGGAGGCCGGATAGTGATACGAAGCCGGCAAGCCCTTTTCACGGCCAGAGGCATATATAGTGCTTTTCTAGTGATAGTGATAATCGGCTTAAAAAAATGTAGCCATAATAGTAGTTTATGTGACTGCTACATAATGGAGGGCATTAAACTCGAGAGTGTCATAATAATATCACTCGAGAGTTGTAATGCCTAATTATGTACAGTTACATACTCTAGTTTAACTACACACATATCATAAGCTCTCTTTGATGTGCTCAGGAACCGCATGTCCGACCGGCATTGTGGCATTGATCATTGCTCTGCAGTTGTTTAGCTTGTTCTGTAGTACCAACTTCACAGACAAACCAGGGGCGGCACGCAGGCGGGCGTCGGCGTTCAAAATTTGAATGTCATATTTTGACAAATTTTGGTACATTATGGTCATATAATGATCAATGTTCAGATAAGCATTGAGTTTTACCAAGAAGTTTATCATGCTGGTCGTAACGTGTGGTTTTTGGACGTAGTAAAGTGGGTTTATGATACGTGTGTAGATAAAGAATTAGAGTAGTGGGCTGTAGACCTCGCGTGTGACACTTAATTTTAATAACACATACAAACTTATGAATGCACTTACCTACATGGAGCATGAACGTAGCCGCACCATTAACATTGTAAACTATATTTTGCGGTCTTAAACCCACTTGACTTTTCACTAAAATTATAGAGCCTGTTACTCTCACGGTCTCTACAAATCCAACGAAACCTCATTTGTTAAAATCCGTCACGCCGTATGGACTGTAGCAGTTTTTTGAAATTTTAAAACCCCTAAATATCTGCTATTAAAAAAAATATATATAATAATATCTTGGACACTATTCACACACATTGATCTAGCCCCAAACTAGGATTCCCTGTATCTTGGGTACTAGACAACGATACACATACTTATATAGATAAATATTATACTTAGCTAGATAAACAACCGTGACTAGGATACAAACATCCGTTGTCATCAAACAAATATTTGCCCCACCGGGACTCGAACCCGGGACCCTTGGCTTCGTAGGCAGGGTCACTCCAAAACCAGAATAGACAAATATATATATATATATATATATATATATATATATATAGAACCTGCTCACAAAAATAACATCCTGACACACACAGCCGAACATACAAAAGCATTTTTTCCCTATCCTGAAAGAGAGGCTTCGTCGCTCGGTCTAAAAGGCGGGAAATTAAACAAAAGCTAATTTTCCCTGAGAAATTCAACCACTTTCTTTCACTTATTTTATTTTTCACCTACTCTCCTTGCAGTAGTTGAAAGATAAGCAGATTATGCACCTCGTATTAAGTAAATCTTCGGTAGCGTTCGGGCTCCAATTAAGCCATCATAGCAAGAATACATTTATTTCTGTAATGTGTGTAAAATAGTGTCCAAGGTATTATTAATATTATTATTATTTCTGCTTGGAGCTCCGTGGTTTCACGCTTGCTTCTCACACAGAAGATGCAGGTTCGATTCCTGACCATGTACCAATGAGATAATTCATTTATCTTAAGTACATTATATACGGACTTTCTAACGGTGATGGAAAACATCGTGAGGAAACCTTCATTGCTCCATAGCTGCGGCGATGGGCTAGCCCCCTGTCGCGCAAAATGGAGTATTGAATGACTGGCTCAAAGTGGGCCCAATTGTGGCAGAGCCACACTTATGGGAAAAGGCGTGACGCTATGTTATGTTATGTTCTGCTTGGTGCAACAATCTACCATTATTACGGTTTCTCAGCATTTCTTAGTTTTATTTTGCTAAATTAACCTCAGTGACGACGATGACGATACTGACGACAAAAAGCTGACAATAACAATTCAGATTAATGCCTTCACAGTCACAGTATAATTGAAGGTGATACGAAGAGGCCATTTATTATAGCTGACTATAGAAATCAGTTGAAATCTGCTGCATTATCTCATTTGAAAGATACTTGACTTGACAATAATTAAGCTGATTGTAACACAGTTGCCAAAGTCATTCTAACGTAAAATTTATTAATTTTATGTAACTATTTACTTACAATAATACAGGCTGTAACAGAAGCGTGTGTTATTGCGTTTGCGTTTGCTTTTATTGACACCATTCTGAAGTTTTTTACGATGAAATATCTTTATCTCTATTTAGAGATAAGCTCGCCTTTGCGTTTAAGGCGCAGGGTAAGGTCAAATTCGGTCAATACCTATCTCTGAAGCGCTATGCCTCCTAATGGAGACACTTCTCAAATTTTGAAAAATTACCAATATTTTAGGAAAATATTTCTTCAAAATAAAAATAAAATAGATGTTTTCCACCCATAACTTGCTAAAACTCGCTATTTCTTGGGATCTAAAAAGTATATTAATATGTTTCTTGCGTCAAAAAACTGCTATTCAATATATCTTAACCAGTCGCCTGTGGTGGCAATTTTGTAACTTTTTTCGTGTAGGTCTTAGCGAACGATTGGTGGTATATTGTCGCGTCTGATGTTGAATTCAGGGTATTTTCGAATACTTACATATTTCGAGTATATAAATACATGGTAAGGCAAGAATTTCATGTTTTTTAAAGTAAGGCTTACAACTATCACTCGATTTTATGTTGACCAATATCCTTATGAGTCTTTTTTGAAGGGTGAAAAGCGACGGTACATCTGTGCTATTTCCCCAAAGGATAACGCCATAGCTTAACCATGCAAATGCATATGCATGGTTAAGCTATGGCGTATAATTATTATGGGTGAGTACCGGAGCGGGAATTCTACACATTAGGAATTTTGAGTGCTAATGTTCAGTTTTTGATAAAATTCTCCTATTCTAGTTGGAATTAAGATTAGTTCTTGTAAGAATATCACTCTAAATAGAATCCTTCACCCTTTTTCCTTTCCACAACGCCTTTATTTCAGTTTGAATACAGCTAATATGTGTTACCTAATGAAGCTCCCTAAGTTGTACTTATTTCTGTATTATTTTAATATTAACGCAAAATTTAGGCCTGTTTAATATTTATGCTTCGGAACGCACCTCCTTTTGTTGCGCGACTCGGAACCATGCGTTGTTCACTAGCGGAAACGGGACCGCAGCTGTCACTCGTACCAACGAGATGAAAAATTGGAGGTTTTCTTTTCTCGTCGGGAGAAAAAACATGTCTGCTCAGGCGTCGGGCCATTGATGGTATTTCGGTGTACCAAGAGTCTAATACAGGTGTCGAGCCTGGTCGGAGTGTTAATCATCTACATCGTCGGGAAATAAGTAGATTCGCGTCAGCGGTTGAGTGATCCGTGTTGTGATTGGACATCGTCGTATCGGACGGCGACTCCTCGTGTCGGCAGGCAGCACGCCGGCGACAGCGTCGGGCAGCGAATAGTGAGATTAATTCCCGATCCTACCCAAACTTGTGCCCTTATCCCGTATTTCCTGCCTCGAATCGAGCTTTCGATTTCCGGTCTACGACGACAAGGTAAGGTAACAATCAAGATTTTCTCTCCCGTGCTGGCAAAAACCCAGCCCTTCAAGATTCCACGCCGTTCGGTTGAGGCGTGGAATTAAACATTTTGGTAGCAGAGCGTGGTTTCCTAGTGGGAAATCATCGATTCACGGACGGTTGTAGGGTTGTTGCCACATTGTAGTTGGGAGAAAAGAATATCTTAAAGAATATTATTATAAATTTGTAGTCGGAAACTACTGTTTGTGCGCATAAAAGATTGAACAGTCATTCTGCGAAGTAACTAGATTGTATTACTTGCGGTAGAACGTCGGGTTCTGTAGTACTGCAGTGTTATTTCGGTTTACAGAGCAGGGTCAGGCTATTAAAGGGGTATTAAGCTGATTTTGCTGACCTCAGTAGAAGTGTGGGTCATATCGGAGGGGCCACTTCTAGAAGGTCACAGCTACCTTCATTATATTGAAAATTAGCTTGGATTTCGGAATCCAGTGTGGTTAAGGGTGCTATAATGTTTAGGTTTATAGTCTCGGTGCCACCACTTATTATTTTGTATTGTTTTCATAATCAAGTTTTGTGGGTTATTTTTGTATTGTGTTTTATGGTGGCATTCTCTAATTGATTTAGAGTGTATATTTATAAGGTGTGTCCACAGGGCGACCATATTAAATATTGTTTAGGATTTAATTGTTTTAGTGGTTGCCTTGGTTTTTACAACTTAGTTTTAATTTCTGTGCCCAGCGCTGACGGGCAAGTGCTGGTCTCTGGCTGTGCTTAGTTCGGTAGTGAAGCATAGGACCAGAAACAATTGAATCGGTAACCATGGCACCTTCGCCCTTGGTACTGCGGTATGGTGTCCGTGAGGAGATGAGATGGCTCGCCCATACTCACAAGTATGTGGAGCGACCTGACATGGACGATGTCCTGCTCAAGCGTGTGGAGGACGCAATGACACGCGTCGGGAAGGTGTGTCGGCTGGCTGCGGAGGCTGAAGCCCTCGGGCTTACGGATGAGGCCTCGGTGGCTGCAGTGAAGCAGCTCTGCGCGGATGCTGACCAAGCGATGGAGTGCTTGGGCGACATCGAGCGTCGCGCCGAAAAAATTAAGCGGTCGCGTCGGAATGACCGCGGGGAGGGTAGCGGAGACCCGCCCCCTAAGGGTGTTGTTGGACGGCTGCCATACCTGGAGATTCCAGCCTTCGGTGGGGCAATTGATGAGTGGCCGGCATTCATCAATTTGTTCGATAGTTTGGTCCACGGTCGGGACGACCTGGACCACGCCTACAAGTTGGCCCAACTATTGATGGCACTGCGGGGTGAACCGAAGGAGTTGGTCGGTCACCTAACGGTCACGGCAGGCAATTACGAGATAGCCCGGTCCATATTGTTTGACCGCTACCAGCACAAACGGCGGTTGGTTGATGCGCAGCTGGGGAAGCTGTTTAGCATCCCAAGAGTAACCCGGGATGTTGACATCCGGGTACAGGTGCTCAACCCTGTGCTGGTGGCCACTAAGGCTCTTCAGAACCTTGGTCTGCCGGTAGACCAATGGTCATATATCGTGTTGTATATGGTTTTGTCACGGTTGCCTGCAGCTGTTCTAAGTCGGTTTGAACAGCTGCATGGGGGCAGTAGCCCGGAACTGCCCACACTCGTCCAATTAACGGATTTTTTGGAGGGTGAATGCAGGCGATGCGACACATTGGATACGGAGGCCAGTGTGCAGCGCTAACCCGCGCGGATGCGAGAGGGGCCGCGCCCCCCAATTTGGCGTTTTGAGTGCCGCGCCGTCGGGTGATGGCTGTGTGCACTGCGACAGTGCCGGTCATGAAGTGACCAGTTGCGCCAACTTTAAGGCGCTCGGTGTGGCTGCCCGCAGGAAGGTGGTCTTCCGCCACCGATTGTGTTTCGGTTGTTTGGGGCCGCACCCGCTGAGCGAGTGCTCATGCGCGTCCCCCTGTGAGTGCCGCGGTGGCAAGCACCACATCGTGTTGTGCCTGAACCGGTCAGGCCCTTCGGACGGTCACCAGGGCCGGACTCAGGTTGGTCGGTCACAGGGCCCAATCAGGGCCGGACCCAGTCCCCCTCCGGGCAACGGGAGTCACCAACGGGGTGACTGGGGTACCCGCGGACGGGACCCCCCCCGAGGGGAAGGGGGCAGCGCGGGGGGTAACAGGCGGGATAGCCGGGGTTCGGTCGCCGCTGTCCAGGGTCAGCGAGGACTTCGGGCCGCTGGCTCACCGCGTGTTACGGGCGGGTGTCAGATGGCACCTATGAGTGGCGCGAAGGCTGGGAGCCCACCACCTTCTGCGCCACCCTGCCCATCGCTCTGGGAGGCGAACAGGGAGGCGAACAGTCGGATGTCGCCCCCATTCCTAGAGCGCCCCAGGTTGGATCCGCTCTCCCCCCTCCATCCACGGTGGCCACCGGGCACACCGTTCACAGTCCGGTATGGTCGGGTACCGGGACAGCGAGGGGCCTATTATGCGGGTTGGGACCCCCTGATGTACATACGGTCTTATATGCCACCGGTGGCATATCAGCAGCCGAGTTACCAGGCCGACGGGGGTCCCAGCGGGTTCGGATCCCGCGGAGGTTCCCGCTAGGGACACGCCGCCCACTCACAGGGTGCCGCCACTCCACAGACGGTCATGCTCCCCACCGCCTCGGTGATAGCGTGGAGTTCGGACGGCAAATCTTGTGTGGCACGAGCACTATTGGACTCGGGGGCCCAGGGGTGCTTAGTCTCGTGCAACCTTGTAAGACGGTTGGGCATTTCGGTAAGGGAGTATCCACATTCCATTCGGGGAATTGGGAACACGGAAGTCGGTTCCGTTAAGGGAGTATGTCGGATTACTCTCTCGTCACGGGTGGATTCATCGGTGAATCTGACGGTCACGGCATTAGTCATGCCTAATGTGATGGGCTCACACCCTCACGTACGGTTGTCGCCCTCGGTGCGACAGTTGGTCGCTGGGTTGTCACTGGCTGACCCGGAGTTCGATATTCCGGGCCCAGTAGACATTTTATTGGGTGTCGATGCCTTGGGATACCTGTTAGTGCCAGGTGTCCACGTGTTGCAGGCGACTGGTCTGGTTTCGGTCAACACCAGACTGGGCCATGCGGTAATGGGTCCGGTCATGCCGGCTGCCCCACGCCTAGCGACTCGTAGTCCTTTATTCGGTTCTGTACTCTCGGAGGTGATACAGAAGTTTTGGGAGGTGGAGGAACCACCTACGGTCCGCCGGTTGGACCCGGTTGAAGAAGAGTGTGAACAGTTTTATCGGAACAATACTGGTCGCCTTCGGTCAGGTCGATTTCTCACACGTCTTCCATTCCGGAGTGATCGCCCACCGCTGGGCAGTTCACACCATGCAGCCGAGACGCGGCTTCTGTCGATGGAACGACGCATGAAGCGTGACGGGATTTTCCGGCAGAAGTACGTCGATTTCATGCGGGAATACGAGTCGCTCGGCCACATGTCGGTTTCGGGTATCGACTGGAAGCGTGAAGACCACTGCTTCCTGCCCCATCACGCGGTCTTGAGGACCCCGGAGAGCAAAATACGGGTAGTGTTCGATGGATCGGCATAAACATCTAACGGCATGAACCTGAACCAGTGTTTGCAATCAGGGCCGAAGTTGAACCATGGCATCGCGGATGTTATCACACGGTTCCGTCGACACAATTTTGTGTTTGTAGCTGACATCCGGATGAGGTTTAGACAGACGGTCATTCACCCTGACGATAGACGGTATCAGCTGATACTGTGGCGAGAGAGCCCAGATCAGCCCATCAGGGTGTACGAGCTGAACACCAACACGTACGGGCTACGGTCTAGTCCTTATTTGGCGATTCGCACTCTGCGGGAGTTAGCGGATCGAGAACGGTTAAACTTCCCTAGAGGAGCAGCGATCCTGGAGCAGGATCTCTACGTGGACGATATCTGTACCGGTGCAGATTCAGTAGAGGAGGCGCTCGCTCGACGGGACGAGCTAGTTGAGCTCTTACGGGGTGGAGGTTACGAGCTCCGGAAATGGATGTCGAACTCTCCAGAGTTACTGACTGGTCTTCCGGATGACTACCAGCAGGATCCCCACATTTTTGAAAATTTGGAAAATCCAAATATGTTGTCGGTATTAGGCGTCCAGTACCAGCCGGTGTCAGACATGTTTACGTATCGGGTCGAGTTGGACTCCCCGAAGGTCTGGATGAAACG
This sequence comes from Argyresthia goedartella, assembly GCA_949825045.1. Lineage (NCBI taxonomy): Eukaryota > Metazoa > Arthropoda > Insecta > Lepidoptera > Argyresthiidae > Argyresthia > Argyresthia goedartella. The sequence continues at coordinate 17,902,184 of OX463833.1, read as the reverse complement.
GAACGTCCTTTCAACAGTGGCTAGGACATTTGATCCAAACGGGTGGATCACCCCGGTAACATTTCAGCTCAAGTGTTTTATGCAGCAATTGTGGTCTGCTGAGCTGAAATGGGACGACCCGATCGGCGGGTCATTGAGCTCAGAGTGGGACTCGTTCTTTTCGACCCTCCCTGGCATCAATCGGATTTCACTGCCACGGAGGTTGGTCCTCACCACACGATACACCGCCACCCTGCATGGGTTTTGCGATGCCTCGGAGAAGGGCTACGGAGCTGCGGTGTATCTGCGTACGGTCGACTCCTCGGGGGAGGTTGATGTGCGGTTGATCATGGCCAAGAGCAAGGTTGCGCCGTTGCGCACTCGCCTGACCATTCCCAAGTTAGAGCTTTCGGGAGCGGCTCTCCTGACTCGTCTGCTCAACCACACGATGACGGTTCTTCGTGGGTCAATAGCGTTAGAAGATACGGTCTACGCTTGGACGGACAGCCAGATCGTGTTATGCTGGCTGAAGGCTTCAGTTCACAAGCTGGAGATTTTTGTGGCAAATCGGGTTTCGCAGATTTTGTATTCGGAGGTTCCCTTAATCTGGAGACATGTTCCAGGGGAAATGAACCCAGCAGACTGTGCGTCTCGTGGGTGTCACGCTCCGGAGTTGGTTGGACATCCCTTGTGGTGGGGTCCAAAATGGTTGACTCAAGCCGAATCGGATTGACCAATGAGTCCACGCGTTGCCACGGCGAACGGCGCCTTGACAGTGGGTGTCTGTACGACGCAACCAGAGCCGGAAGAGGAGTTCAGCCTGCTGGAACGGTACAGCTCGCTCGACAAGCTGGTCAATGTGACCGCCTGGATCTGCCGATTTGCGCGGAATTGTCGGAATTCTGAGGCGCAACGAGTGCGGACACAGGTCCTGACACCACGGGAACGGAACCATGCGTTGTTCGCATTGGTACGGAACGTGCAGACGGTGCACTTTAAGTCCGAATTGGACATTCTGAGACGCGGACGCGTCCAACTAAAGGGAGCTGTGGCTCGGCTCAATCCGTTTATTGACCCTCAAGGATTGCTGAGGGTAGGAGGTCGGCTGCGGAATGCCAACCTGCCTTATGCGGCTCGCCACCCTTTGTTAGTCCCTAGGAAAGGGAAGTTGGTCGAACTGTTGATACAGGATCGACACATTCGGAATGGGCATATCGGATGCCACGCCTTGATGGCGTTTCTCCAGCGCGAGTTCTGGATTCTATCGGGAAGACGCTTAGTGCGTAGCGTCGTATTTCGGTGCCTGCCTTGTTATCGGGCCAAGGCGGCTACGATGCAGCCCCAGATGGGCGATTTGCCCTCGGATAGGGTTAACGAAATCCAACCCTTTGCGGGTGTCGGAACGGATTTCGCGGGACCATTCATGGTCAAGTCTTCACAGCTACGGAACGCCAGATTAGTGAAGGCATACCTGTGCGTCTTCGTGTGCTTGGCCACGAAGGCAGTCCACTTGGAGGTGGTCAGTGACCTCACTACAGAGGCATTTATCGCATGTCTAGATCGGTTCGTCTCACGAAGGGGCCTCCCGACATTAATCCGTTCGGACAACGGCACAAATTTTGTCGGAGCCAGGCGATATGTGCAGGAGGTCACTCAATTCCTGAACGGTAACCAGGATGCCATCGGTACGGCTTGCTCCCGACGAGGGATTGAATGGGTTTTCAGTCCGCCGGGATGTCCTCATTGGGGAGGAATTTTTGAGGCTGCGGTTAAATCGGCTAAGTCGCACCTGACGAGGATCATCGGTGAGACCTCTCTACGCTTTGAAGAGCTTGCGACGCTGCTCTGTAAAATTGAAATGACACTGAACTCGCGTCCGTTGTGCCCGCTCAGTTCGGATCCAAATGATTTGGAAGCGTTGACGCCGGGTCACTTCCTGATAGGTCAGCCCCTTAACGCCCTGCCAGAATACCCATTCGGTGATGTTAAGTTACGTCGGTTAACTAGGTGGCAGATGTTGCAGCAGATGGCTCAAGATTTTTGGAAACGGTGGTCCCTTGAGTACTTGCACATCTTGCAGCAGCGCCTTAAGTGGACTGACCTGACGAGCCCCCCTCAAGTCGGTGATTTGGTGCTGATTAAGGATGCGAACCTGCCATCATTGAGATGGAGACGAGGACGGATCGTCAAATTGTACACGGGTCGGGATGGCACGCCTCGATCAGCAGAAGTCAAGGTGGGGGACTCGGTCCTCAAGAGAGCGGTCGCAACACTTTCTCGCCTTCCTATTGATTAGGGACAGGTTCGGGCCTGTCCGGGCGGGTGACTGTTTAATATTTATGCTTCGGAACGCACCTCCTTTTGTTGCGCGACTCGGAACCATGCGTTGTTCACTAGCGGAAACGGGACCGCAGCTGTCACTCGTACCAACGAGATGAAAGTTGGAGGTTATCTTTTCTCGTCGGGAGAAAAAACATGTCTGCTCAGGCGTCGGGCCATTGATGGTATTTCGGTGTACCAAGAGTCTAATACAGGTGTCGAGCCTGGTCGGAGTGTTAATCATCTACATCGTCGGGAAATAAGTAGATTCGCGTCAGCGGTTGAGTGATCCGTGTTGTGATTGGACATCGTCGTATCGGACGGCGACTCCTCGTGTAGGCAGGCAGCACGCCGGCGACAGCGTCGGGCAGCGAATAGTGAGATTCATTCCCGATCCTACCCAAACTTGTGCCCTTATCCCGTATTTCCTGCCTCGAATCGAGCTTTCGATTTCCGGTCTACGACGACAAGGTAAGGTAACAATCAAGATTTTCTCTCCCGTGCTGGCAAAAACCCAGCCCCTCAAGATTCCACGTCGTTCGGTTGAGGCGTGGAATTAAACAAGGCCTAATGTTTGACTTTATTTATGCGTTATAGTGTATAATAAACACAAACACAGATAGTCTTCATAAATTCATTTATCAAAATAAAACTTGCAGGACACAAACGCGAAATGGCGGTTGAGACGGCCTCTTTGAGTGAGTTTTAATGTGCAATCAGTGACCACAGAGTATAAAACCATTCATTTATAAGATATCCTGTTCTTTCATGTACAATTTGAATAGGTTAGAAAGAGATAGGATTAACATGATTGCTGCAACGAAGCAAAATTGAACCCTATCACAGCAGTACCGGAGCGGGAACGCCACACACAGGCGTCAGAGTTACCGGTACCGGTGCGGGAATCTCACACACTAGTGGTTAAAAGAGTATATTCGAGGATAATCTGTGGCCGAATCGGCCAAAGCCGAAAAAAAGTCACGCGGAAACATTTTCGCGGGCGCCAGTGAGATAAGCGTATTTTGTTGCACTTTCCGCCGCAGGACATGAGTGGTGGCGGGGTCTCTATTATTGTTCTTAGGATGCTGTCACATGGCTGTCATTCGGTTTGGGATGCCCGATCTTATCGATTGAAATAGATCTTTATCCCTTTGAATCGATCCCCGATTCAATCGAGGGGTTTGAAACGATTTGGCAAAGATCGAAAGAATCGGATCGTATTTAAAAAACAAGTAATTACGGAATTGAGTATTGCTCATCAGTGAGTACTGATGAGCCCATATTCAGACAATACTCATAAGGAAAAGGCGTGACGCTAACTTATGATGAGATAATGATTAGGAAAGGAAACAAATATACATAGATGAAATATATATATATATATATATATATATATATATATATATATGTATATATGAAATATATTTATTAGATGCAACTTTATCAAAATCAAATTAGTTAGTACATATTAATACAGGGACAGATATAACATATGAACCGACAATGGTCAGAGTTCAATTGGTGGAAATTGTAAATAGACAAAAACACATGTATGCAAAAGCAAGTGGTAGACAATTTGGCTGCTGAACTTGGTATCACCATCCTCCGACTGCCTCCCCCTATCACTGTGAATTGAACCCCCATAGATCTGGGCACAGGTAAAGGGGCATGTCAGAAGGTTCAACAAAAACTTCAAAACAGCAGAAATAAAAGCCCTATTTCATGAGTGATCACAAAATGTGACACCACAAAAGTGGAGTGACTGCATTAGCCACGCAATAAAAGTGGAGGATAAAATGTGCCAACTCGATCACCTAATTGATGATGTTTTATTGCATTGAGTGAAACAATCATGACATCTCGCTCCCGCATAGAGCATGTAAGCACAATCGAACTTTTTGTGATTATTATATTTGGTATACTCCGAGTCCCATACATACCCTATAATACGAACGACGCCACTCCCTACATTCCGTGGTATAGGCCTTGGCCCAGTCAGCGATTTATGACAACACACCGTCATAATGCTTAGCAAACTATCCATATATTACCAAAATGTACGCGGGCTGCGTACAAAATGTCACACTCTGTTCAATAACATACTACAGAACAACTTCGATGTTATTGCGATCACAGAAACGTGGCTACATGCAGGTATACTAGACTCTGAACTGTGTGACCAAAGATACGAGGTTTTCCGTTGTGATCGGAACACTACTATGACAAACAAACAAACTGGCGGTGGAGTTATGATTTGTATAAAACGCGATCTATGCGCTTACGTTAGGGAGGAATGGGGATGCTCTCCCACTGACACTATCTGGATCACAATACCGGGTAAGAACCTTAACTCCACTTCTGATCTTCATATAGCGGTAGCATACATACGAAGTGACTGTACGAACCTACAGATTCAAGCCCAAGACATAAACTCATTTTTATCCAAAGCAACGTTGGCAGTCACTAATAATACGGACAGCTCTTTCCTTTTGTTAGGTGATTTCAATCTTCCGTGTATACAATGGAGTAGCAACGGCCCCCTAGTATAAAAAAAAGGACCGGTGGAAATACAGAACATAGCTACAGATCTACTGGATGAGTTTGGTTTGTTAGGTCTTACACAATTCAATTATCTTAAAAACACTAGCAATAACGTGTTGGATCTAGCCTTTTCAAGCTTTCCGGTGGATTTGGCGGAAGTAGAATATCCACTATCTAAACCGGATACTTTCCACCCTGTATTTAGCATAGACGCTTCCGATATTACCGTTAAACCACTGAAAGCTAGACCATTCCTTAAACTTCAATTCAACAGAGCTGATTACGACGGCATACTTGAAGCTCTTAATCTGGTAGACTGGGAGTCAGCCCTAAGCGGGAACACGGTAGACGAAGCCGTCAAAGTTTTCTACGAACACCTGCGGAGTAGCATAAACCAATACGTCCCTAAAGTTCTAAAACACAAACGCAATACCTACCCAATATGGTACAGTCGACCTCTGATCAAGATCTCCCGCGAAAAGCTTAAAGTACACGCTCGCTGGAAGCGGTTCCGGAACCCTCTTGACTACGCTGAGTTTTCCCTACTTAGAAAGAGGCAGCATAAGATACACTCGGAATGTTTCGTTGACTACATACGACAAATGGAATTAAAAATTAAAGAATCGCCAAAACATTTCTGGTCATACATAAAATCTAAACGTTCAGGCTCCTCTTACCCAAAGTTTATCACTCACGGAGAAAAAAAGTACACCGAGGGAGGGAGTATTTGCGAGGCCTTCAATAGCTTCCTCCAGAGTGTTTTTATCCCGCCGGCCGATGAATATCCTAACATAGAGTTACCACCATCACAGTCTGGTGTCACTTTCGATGTTCACTCAATCACGCTCACTGACAATCAAGTCCTAGAAGCTCTTAAACAACTTGATTGCAACAAAGGTTCAGGGAGTGACAACCTACCTTCGTCGTTTATCTCTCGTAGCCGCCAAGCGCTACACCGGCCTCTGACTATTCTATATAATCGATCATTAAAGGAAGGATTTTTCCCGAGCGCCTGGAAAACCGCACTTATCGTGCCTATACACAAAAAGAACTCTAAATTAAAGGTCGAAAACTACCGGCCCATATCTATCCTGAATATATTTGCCAAAATATTAGAAAAATTAGTATACGACACTTTCTATCTTTGTTTATCAAAAGGAATACCCGCCGAGCAGCACGGCTTTCTCCGAGGCCGGTCTACTACCACGAATCTCGCTCTGTTCACGAACTTCTGCCTTAATTCAATGGAAAAACGTCGGCAGGTTGATGTGATCTACACTGACTTCGAAAAGGCCTTTGATCGTGTGGATCACACCATCCTGCTGCGCAAATTGGAACACCTAGGAATTCACGGGGACCTACTGCGCTGGATACAATCATACCTCACCAAAAGGTCACAGGCGGTTGTGGTTGGTGGGTTCAGATCAAACTTCGTGGATATATCATCTGGTGTCCCACAAGGATCCCACTTGGGGCCCCTCTTGTACAACTCTTATCTATACGACATTTACACCTGCTTTAGTAGTGCGTCCTTTCTTATGTACGCAGACGATACAAAAATATTTATGGATATCAAGGGACCGACGGACTGTGCTTACCTTCAAAATGACCTAAACACATTATCAAAATACTACATCACTAATAGAATTAAAGTTACTACCATGAAATGCCAATTAATATCCTTTTCACGGAAAACCAGTCCCTTGCACTTCTCATACACAATCCAGGATCAGCGTATTGAACTTGTTCAAATAGTGCGTGATCTTGGCGTACACCTGGATCACCAATTAAATATGAACGAGCATGTAGATATCATCACCAGGAAAGCCTACAAAAACTTAGGGTTTGTACTGCGCACCTGCCAACCTTTTAGGGATATATCTTGCATAAAAAAGGTGTTATTCGCATATGTACGTAGTATACTTGAATATGCTTCAAGTATTTGGAATCCCCACTACATCACACACCAGCAAAATCTTGAAAAAATTCAATCCAAATTCCTCAAACACCTTACCTATAAGAGCAACGCATATATCGATGGCTATGAGGAGAGCTGCTCGCGACACAGGATACCGAGTCTTACGGCGCGCCGCACACTCGCCGACATGTCTCTGCTGTACGACTTGGCGCACGCACACGTGGACTGCCCCGCGCTAGTGAGCCAGATGCCGCTGCGCACGCCGCGCCGCCGCACAAGACATACAGCTAACTCACTATTCCACCATCCGGCACATCGTACCAATTACGCCAACAATTCTGTCCTCACTCGAATAGCTAGAACCTACAATAAAACTTTCTCCGACATTGACGTATACCATCATTCCAAAAGTATTTTTAAACATAAAATTCTTGACACTCTCTGCGGATAACAAAATATAACAATACAGTTTCAATCATAGCTATACACCACCCTTCACATACACACACACTCACATTGCATTCACACCAACCCCCTCTCAATAATACACAAAACATAGTTCCGAATAAATAACCTATCTATTTTACTAACCCCATAATTTAAGGAGTCTTGAATTAAGTAATTTATGGAAACCTATAATTGGCTGTAGTAAATAAGTAATTTAATTAAGAGAATTAAACTGTAACGCTGTTGGTTTTCTGAATAAATAAAATAAAAAAATAAAATGTAGTTAAACAATTTATAATAAATGTAACAGACTCTGAATCTGATGATAGTACATCTGATATAGAATAAAATTGTTGTTTTATTTATCCTTATCCTTACACAGCATAAAATAAATAAATAAATGTCTTTATTATTAAGAAAATCATAACAATACCATACTTTCATTATATGGTTGTTTCAGTTAAAAATTAGTTAGATGTGAATTTTGAGCAGTTCTACTAGAAATATAACATTTTCCTAAACCTAGCATTAAAAAAAGAAGAAAAGCATAATAGACAGAGAGGACCGTTGTTCAGATTTATTTTTATAAAGAAAGTCCAGATAGGTACCTGTAACATTTCTTTTAAATCTTTAATGCAGAAATCTACGCATTCGATAATCATTTATCTACACACGTATCATAAACCTTAATGCGTCCAAAAATCGCACGTTACGACGAGCATAATGATATACTACTCATTTCTTATCTGAATATTGATATATTATGTTTATGACTATAATGTCTCAATATTTCGACATATTATGGCATTCAAATTTCGAACGCCGCCGCCCGCCCTCGTGCCGCCCCTAGTTTGACTGTGAAGTTGGTACTACTGAACAAGCTAAACAAGTGCAGAGCTATGATCAATGCCACAATGCTTGTCGATCATGCGGTTCCTGAATACATCAAAGAGAGCTTATGATATGTGTGTAGATAAACTAGTGTAAGTAACTGTACATTATTAGGCATTAAAACTCTCGCGTGATATTATCATGAAACTCGCCTTCGGCTCGTTTCATAATCCCACACTCAGGTTTTAATGCCCTTCATTATGAATCAGTCACATAAATTACTAACGTATGTCGGCATAATTGTCACTTGTCAAATATTTACCCTGGTTCAGGTCCATAGCCTGAGTATACATATTTCAGAATAAGATATAATGCAGAAATTTCTCAGAAGGTAGTAGGATCACAAAGCCTCAGAAGATTAGCATTTGATATATCTTAGTTAGCATACGACCACAGGGATACAAATGAGAATACATTTCTAAATAGGTTGTATAGAAAATATCTTTCCTCACAAAACAAATATGAACTCTCTATTATCTGTATGCCTACTCCGTTATTTGACAAAAGATCAAAAAGTCTATGAATCCCTTTGCCTTCCTCTCTTCTTACCTAAATCGCGTCGTGGGTCTAACTCTAACTAAGTATATGCCTACTTCGACTTAGGACTAGTCATAACGCGATGTAGTTAATCTACGCTTTAGGCCTACCCTTCTAGAACGCATTAGAATTTGTTTTCAAGAAAATAAACGTAGTTAGCGTTAGAAACTAATTACGTAAATAGCATTCTCTCACGTCAAACATCGATCGATTATCGAGTTGATCGATTCATTCGTCATCGATTAGACATTTAAATACAGACTTCCCGTCCACCAGCTAAGGCGATGTCCTTATTTCTAAGTAACGGGTTAATTAGGAGCCTTGGCATAAAAATATACTAGGTACTTCTATAGATGTGAAAGCTGTCAGAATGACATGACTTGAACTGAGCATAATTGTCGAAATAATTATCGATATTTCGATTATGTAAATTCGGTGTTCGAAATTTGAATGTCATAATATGTCGCAATATTGATACATTATAGTCATAATGTATCAATATTCAGATAAGAAATGAGTTTTACCAAGTAGCAATTATTATGCTGGTCACAACGTGCGGTTTTTGGACGCAGTAAAGAGGGTTTATGATACGTCTTTATATAAAGAAATATACAGCCTAATTTTAATTCGCTAAGTATGTTTTATCCTAATATACTCATTTTTGTTATCGATATAAGACGCTAAATGAAGTAAGTAATATGATTTTTGGCGATAATTCTATTGATTCCATCTGTTGGTTAGAAGCGTAAAACATCAGACGATGGGATGCTTAGAAGATAATTTTTATTCATAATTTTATGTGGTGTGGGGAGACATTAATAGGTATCATTTACCTTTGATTCCAATTCATAGGAAGTCCACGACATAGCAAAATCAAGATGGTTGGTCAACAGTTCGCAATTTAGGTCAACTAACCGTCACCAATTCGGCAGACACCATTGCGATACCGTGAATGAATAAAATTGTCACACCATAGATTGACCTCGGTACTCGTGCACACTAGATTTAGGTGGAAAGAATGGTACATATTTATATGACACCGTAAGATTGTCAAAACCGTTAGCCTATAAACTAACGTTAGTTTATAGTCTATCGACAAATTGTAAACCAGACCGATTGGGATAGAATTTACGTTTCTTTTGTTCTTAAATGTCAACCTAACACGAAGACTATTCGGGGGCTTCGCTGCGCTCGCCCCCTCTATTCTTCACCTAAGCTACCGCAGGTTTTCCTGGTATTTCCTTTGCAATTCAAGTTTAAACCAGTTCACAATTTAATATATATTGTATAAACTAACGCGTCATATCGTAAGCAGTACGGTACAGTTTACAATGTATCGATAGTTTGTAAACTAACGAGAAAAAAAACGTTAGATTATAAACTAACGGTTTTGACAATCTTACGGTGACAAATATACAAGGTGACATTTAATGAGCTGACTATATTTAGGGGAATAATAGCACCGATCATTATAAACAACTTTCCAAAAGAAACATATGGTCGCAAATGAAAAACGTTTTTCGCTCCGTAAATTGACCCGATCAGCTGATTACAAGTTACTATGGGAGGCCCAAAAAAATTTTTGGTTTACGACTATATGTTTCTTAGGGAAAGTTGTCCATAATTATGGATGGTATAATTTCTCAAAATAACGTCACTTTATTAAATGTCACCTGAATATCGGCGAATATCCCAAACAGCTGGATCGATTTGGATAAACTTTTTTTGAAAGGAAGGTCCTCCGGAAAGATTTTAATTACATACGCGAACGAAACAGCCGAAAATAAAAATAAAAATTGATATGGCGCATTCCTATGAGAATACGGTATTTGACTGCTAGTCAAAATATATACTTTTTAGGTTCTGTCAAAACGGTAATTTTGTTCACGAGTTCTATGAAATGGTTAGTCCGTATAATCCCAAAAATATGTCCTGACCAACCCCAAAACCTTTTTTTTCTTAATATTACTTAATGGTAATTGGTCAAAGGTCAAAGGCCAACTCGTACTTGGCCATAGAGCATTGTAAAAAGTACAGTCAGCAACAGTATCTAACAATATTTTTAAAAGTTTGTCACATACACATGTGATTTTTCATCGTGGCTTTACCTGCTTGATGATGATGACTTTGGCTACCTGCACCCCCTTCATTTTACAGAGACCGTTTTTTAAAATAGCTGTCTTTTGTTCGTTACATGTTATTGTGGTGTTGACCGTTGAGGAAAGATGTATTTGTTCAACCAATCATAAAGTGATTTCTTATCTTACATTTCACAATAAACAGAGCCTTGAAAATGTATCATGGTGGAGAGTGAATTCTGTGCAGTGTTTGTGACCAAAATAAAATGCTCGAACCCGAAGGTAAGTGGTTGTGACTTTTCCTAGCCTTGGGAAAGGAAACGACAGTGTTTCAAGCTAAAACACTGAGTCTCCTACACGGGGCAATGCACTTGATAAATGACGCAGAGGGGAATGCCATTATCTTTAAAATGGACTGCGTAGCCATAATCAGCTCACTAAAAAGACCGTTAAAAAAATAAAAACTTAAACTAGAATGCCACGAAGCACTTAACAAGCTAGGTGAGAAAAACAATGTTACAGTCCAGTGAGTAAAAGGTCACCAAGGTGAACAGGGTAACTGGGAGGCAGACAATCTATCAAAATTAGGAAGGCCAGCTATTGGCCCTCCACCATTCTCGCCCTTATCAGTGGAAGCTCTACGGAAAAGGCTCAAAAAAGCCACAGTACAGCAACAAAATCTATTATGGTCTAGCAGAGAATATTGCAAGAACACAAAACTATTTATAGATAAGTATAGCCATAAGGTTACGAATTACTACTACCAATCCTTATTACAAGCCATTGTACTCTAAACAAAAAACTTGACAATTGCAGTTGCAACCGACAGCCCCCTGTGCAGGGGGTGTATGGAGGTGGATGAAACAGTTAAGCACATGCTGCTGGCATGTCCATCCACAGTAAAAACAGGTATGGTTATCCTAGGTGATATAACAACCACCCATGATCTCCTAGAAAACCCAGGCCTCCTACTCCACCTGGTACAGGATTTGGGATGGCTGAAATAGACGTGCAGGCGAAGGGTTAGAGAGAGATAGATTTAGTTAAGAAGAGAGAAGAATCTTCAAGAACATGCGCTCATTTACAAGGATCTATTACTATCGGCATATAAGCAATTCACTCTCCCTCCTATGCTTAGGCCAAAATGTTCAATTTTACTTATTTTAGATCCGTACCTATGTAATTGAATTAAAAATCTACAGACTGGCAAGTCATAGGTTTTTTCACACTTTCATAAAGGAAATTATCATACTGTGTATGATAATTTCCTTTATGAAAGTGGTTACTATCCATAATTACAAAGAAGTTATTTGCCTTTGAAAAAGTGCTGAAAACCTAGTTTTTATACATCTACATTTAGATCTACTATAATCTTATCGGCACATATAAGTATTGTGTAAAATGGCTTAGCTCGAAACCCTTCTACAACCCGCAATAAGCCGGAACGTGGTGTACCTGTACCCTTTGTTGATATTAATGTGTTATATTTTAAAGATTAATAAAGGCAACATTGTTCTTCAATTAATTACAGGTAATAAATATTTACTCTTAAGAAAAGGCAATAAACACTATCTTCACCACACTTTGAAGGATGGTGGCGAAATGTGGTGTTGCACCACCGGCAAAACCTGTTCAGCGAAGCTAAAAGGACAGCACTCCACAATACAGAGAGAAGATCAAAATACCTGTAGAAAGAATCCTGTAGTGGAATCATTAAAAAAAATGTTACTCGCCAGAGCAGTTTCCGAGCTGACACCCATTCCAGAATTGTATAAGTAATGTGTAATAAAAACGTTGAAAAGGGTCATCATCTGATAGGAGACACGGACAGTAATGCAAGCGTGAAGACACGTCTACACGAGACTAGAAACATAGCTCTACAGGTCACCAAGACGAAATTCAGAAAAGCTGAAGATGTTGAAATTCCAAAGATTTTTAAGAGTTTCTTTTGCTTGATCATAGAAACAGTTTACACATCATCGCGTTTTCAAGTTTTTTTTTTTCCTTGACGGAAAATTCAGAAGTGATTTTGCACCATTTTATCCGAAATTCACTGTACCTGTGGATGTAGGATCAACCGAAACAAAGACAAAAAATATCCCCGTGCTTTTTAGCCTGTTACCAAAATAAAATAAAAAAATAACTGACGACATTCTATTCAAGGAAGTCAAGAAGTTGTTGCCCCGGTGGAATCCATCGAAAGTGTTAGTGAGTTGTGGAATGGGCATTATTAATGCCCTGGGCATAAGCTTTCCGTCAACTGTCATTCAAGGAAGCAATTTCCACTTCCGCGAAGCTCTAAGTAAAAATGCAAAAAGATTTAAAAACATTTTCGCGGGTGATAAAGATCATGTAGCCAGATGTGCTGCTTTAGCGTACATTCCCATCGAGCTGGTTGAAGATGGTTCATTAGCGATCATGGATATTGCACCGGACAATGAACAAGTAACTCATTTCAATAACTATTTTATACAGTATTGGCTCGAAAATAAAAAAAATGCTAATTATTATTTGGTATTGTTCAGGAGAGCGTCACCGCACGACTAACTTGGTGTAGGCATGGCATAAGAGATTGAAGAGCAAATTAGCAAAAAAAAAAAGTATGATTGAACTTATAAAGACCTTGAAAGATGAAGCAGATTACTTCGAAAAATATCGGCGACCCGTCTGTCGCAGTCGCCGATCAATCAATATTATAATTTCAATATAATTTTAAATAAATATAATAATGACGTTCAACATTTAATAAACATAATAAATTAGTTAATAATAAAATTAAGGACATTTGTAACGAATGTTTGTAATTTGAAATGAATGTTTCCTCACGATGTTTTTCATCACCGTTAGAACGTTCGTATAATTTACTTAAGATAAATTAATTATCTCATTAGTACATGTTCAGGAATCGAACCTGCATCTCTTGTTTGAGAATCAAGCGTGAAACCCATAAGACCGACGAGCTTTTTAGGGGATCTATATATCGTTGTAAATAGATGATGACGTGTGAAGTCATAACATCAGTTCGCAACCGACGCCTAGATGCCGTCAATACATTCTGTACATATTGTTAATTTCTCTATTTTATTTGTTAGGCTATGCTTACACCTGTTAGCTCAATTGTTTCACTGGCGCCCAATTAAAAACTCATTAGAATTATTTTACTAGTTTCTGTGTGGTATCTAGCTATCCTAGACATTGCTTTGTAGCTATAGTGTAAATTCGAGCATAGTTTTTAAATGTAATGTCTAAAAGTTTGTTTACGTGATATCTTTTTAATTTTTTGTGTGACAATGATTGTGACACGTGATTTCTGAAAATTCTCGATCAATTCTAGGCAATTTTGGGTTTCTGTCATAACTAACTAAAATTATTATTCTGGAAAGACTTGTATGTGAGCTTTAACTTTCATTTTTCGTGTCTATACCTACCTATGTACTATATATCTTTTTTGTAAATATGCTAGCTAATATCTAAGAACTACTCTACTACTTTACTATATCCTATCGTACTCTACTCTAACCCTAGAAATCGCTGAGTACTTGCCTAACTAGCTTACTACGCTATAATGTCTTTTTCTACTTGGTATATTGAATTCTATGATTCTAATATATCTACTAGCACATTCGTCTCTCTAGGCACTCTACCGGGCCGATGTGTTAATGTCACTGGCATGGGATGCTAACCCTACGTCATTGATGTTGAGCTGACAGTAGTAGCTAAGCTACTGTGGCAAACAATTTATGTCTAAATATTTATTTTTTCTCAACAGACTTATCTTTGTCATCTGTTTCAGTTAGCATTGGGTGACTATGCTGACTAATGACACCCTGTATGGAATGTTGAGTATACAATTTCTAGACTTGTGTAGACTCTGGTGTGAACTTTTTTTGTTATGTGAATATATGACGTATGTGCAGAGCCTGACTGTTAGTTTTTAGGACTTAGTAGAGACTAAGCTCATTTTGCTTAGGTAAAACCCTACCCTACCCATGTGTAGGGTAGGGTTACCTATGTTCCTAGAAGACGTGCCTTGTCATGCATATTTTTTATATTCAAGCAGTTTTGTGTGAGCTATCCGTTCGATAGTGCATGTAACGCGTAACGAGGCCAATGTGAATACCCCGGATTCAGTTAAATTTGTTTAGTTCGTAGTTATTCTTTGAGGTCAGTACATATTTGTGTTCTTTATCTCTCTACGGCTACTTTCTGATTGCAATGCCTACGATTGTTAAATTTCTTCACGGCTCCACGACGTATCGTCGAGCCTGGTCGTCGAAGATGGAGGCATTGCAATCACCTATTTATCTTTCGGTACTCAGAGTACTGTTATTTACAGGGTTCATCCGGCTAAACACCTCTGTCTGCCTATCTTCTGCTGATTCATCCGGCTACCCGGCTTCCAGCCCCGACTTACTGCTGGCCAGAACTACCCACTCTACACTACCACTACCTGCACCATAACCCGCTGAACCATACCATCATTCTGAATTCTGCTTCTGAAGGGGAGTCATATTCAAGACGCATCAAGTCATTCTAAGAGTTCATAACCCCCGCCTAGCTGCCCTCAATAAATTCTGTACATATTGTACATTTCTCTATTTTATTTGGTCGTTTCAATCTCTTACGCCATGCTACTACCAAGTTTGTCGTGCGGTGACGCTTACTTGAATAATTCCAAACATTACTTGGCAATTCTTTATTTTGGAGCCAAAACTGTATGAAATAGACATTGAAGTGAGTTACTTGTTCATTGTTGGGTGCAATCTCCATGATCGCCAACGAACCATCTTCAACCACCTCGATGAGAATGTGCGCCAAAGCAGCACATCTGGCTACATGATCTTCATCAACCGGGTCAGAGATTTTAAATATTTTTGCATTTATTCTTAGAGCTTGGCCGAAGTGGAAATTGCATACTTGAAAAGTTGACGGAAAACATATGCCCAGGGCATTAATAATGCCCATTTCCAAACCGATTAACACTTTCGACGGATTCCACTGGGCCAAAAACTTCTTAACTTCCCTATATAGAATTTCACAAGTTATTTGTTTTTTATTTAATAATGGGCTAAAGAGCACGGGGTTAACCCCATTAATGTCCCCACCAAGGGGTACACCACGTTCCGGTTTATTGCGGAATGTAGAGGGGTGTCGATCTAAGCCATTTAACACTATACCCTATATGTCGAAAGTGACGATAAGATAATAGTTGATCTAAATGTTTTCAAACGCAAATAACTAATAATAATAATTTCTTTTATGAAAGAGTGAAAAAACCTGTGACTTGCCAATCTATAGCATTTCAGTTCAAGAACTTAGGTACGAATCTAAAATAAACAAAATTATACACTTCGGCCTAAGCATAAGAGGGAGAGTAAAATGCTCATATCAATTGATAGACCCTTGTAAATGAGCTAATGTTTGATTTATTATCAGACAGACGGTCCACTTGAGACTTGATTGAGGTGCAATAATGAATAGAAAACAAGCGTGTATTTAAGCAAATAAATTATTTAATTTGAATTGAATTGAAAAATGGAAATCACGAGCACATAATAAACGAAAACTTCGTGGATGAGCTCGTACCAACTAAGATATCTTCTTCGCCTTCGTGCATTTTATTTTTGTCATCAACAGTGCACAAAACTCACTCTCCACCATGATACATTTTCAAGGCTCTGCTTATGGTGAAATGTGAAATAGGATCTGCATTCAAAACCACCTGGTGACTGATCCTAAAACCTTTTGGGGATACATGAGGTCTATAAGAGGGAAGTCATGTCAACAGAAATTGATTGAGAGTGGACGTGTCCTGTCAAATCAAGAATGTGCAGAGGTATTTGCTCGGTACTTCCACTCGGTGTACAGCCCAGAGCCGGCAGAGATGGACGTGGAGGTGGCGCACAGCTCTCGTGGCGGCTTGCCTTGAGGCCGCGGACGTGCACCGACCGCTCGCACGCTTGCCGCCCAAGCGTGCTGTGGGGCCGAACGGCATCCCTCCATTCGTCTTCAAGGATTGCCGCATGGTGTAGGTGGAACCGCTACTGCATGTATTCAATACGTCCTTGGCGGTCGCGAAGTTTCCCGATCGATGGAAGATTACTCGTGTAGTACCGGTACCGAAGGGTAGAGGAGGCACGGATCCTAGCCACTATAGGCCAGTGGCAGTATTATGCACCCCGGCGAAAGTGTTTGAGTCGGCCATAGACCACTATTTATATACTGAGGTAAGTGCCCAGCTATCAGAAGCGCAACATGGCTTTCGCCCTGGACGGGGGACAACAGGAAATTTGCTTGGGCTGATGAGTAAACTGTTGCCAGCAGTAGACGCTGGAGGACAAGTAAATGTAGTCTATTTGATTTTAAAAAGGCCTTTGACACAGTGGACAATGATATTCTGTTGCGGAAGCTTGCTGATGCTGGTTGCACGCCGCATACTCTCACCTCCTTTTCCAGCTACATGCGAGACCGGCAGCAGTACGTGGACTGCAGCGGACACCAGTCGGAGCCATATTGCACGAGATTAGGCGTCAGCCAAGGGAGCAATCTGGGACCTCTGCAGTTCATTTTGATGGTAAATTACCTGCCGGAGGCAGATAGGGAATCAACCTGCCTTCTTTTTGCCGACGATATAAAGCTGGTTCGTGAAATCAGTGAGGACTCGGATCACGACAAACTGCAACAGGATGAAGATAGTGTTGTAGAGTGGAGCAACACTAATAAACTATATTTCAACATGTCAAAATGCTCAGTGCTTTCATTTAGCCGAGCTCACAACCCTCGCATTCGTGAGTACGGTATGAGTGAGGAACCACTGCGGCGCGTTATAGAGATCAGAGACCTGGCAGTTCGATTCACGTCAAAATTTAACTTTCACGAACATGTAGTCGAAGTTTGTAAGAAGGCGTACCGAAACTTAGGCTTCGTTTTAAGACAGTCAAGTGGATTCACAAATATCAACGCATTGCGATCTTTATACGAAGCACTCGTTAAAAGTCACCTGGAATATAATGCTGTTATTTGGGCTCCGAGCGAGGACAAATATAACGCAATGGTAGAAAAGATACAGAATAAGTTCGTAATATTTTTGTATCTCCGATTATATGGGGTCTACCCGGGCTTTCCTCTGGTATATCCTACCTTATGTGTGCTCGGAACGGTGAGATACACAAAATTGGAGATAAGATGGGATATGGCAATCACTAAATATTTATACGATTTATTGCGCAGTAGGCATTCAAACCCAGTAATACTGGAACAGGTTGTCGTGTAGCGACAAGAACCTAAACAGAATCTAACAAGAAACAACAACCAGGATAAAATTTAGAAATGACAGTTTATTATGCGTATTTTACAGTGACTATCTTTATAAAAATGAAAGGAAGATGAGGATGAATGAGGTGAGACAGGTTTTTAAAAAAATACAGGTATCAAAATAAAAAGGGGAGCGGAGGACACGGAGAGTAGGAGGCAGAAGAAGTAGCAGCCGTCTGGCGAACCAGTCAGTAGAGGCAAGCAACACAGTAAGTAGCAGCAGTAGGCAGGAGGCGTAGCAGCCTTACTCCAGTAGAAGCAGTAGGCAGGTGAAGTACCAGCCGTCTGGCGAGCCGGTCAGTAGAGGCAGGCAACACGGTAAGCATTAGTAGGCAGGAGGTGTAGCAGCCGACTGGCGAGCCGTTCAGTAGAGGCAGACAACACAATAAGTAGCAGCAGTAGGCAGGAGGCGTAGCAGCCTTACTCCAGTAGCAGCTGTTGGCAGAAGACGTAGCAACAGAGGCTCGCAGGATCCCTTTAGGTGATGCTTCTTTTTCAAAAGCTGAAGTGAGACTCCGAATTTCAGAAATGTTCCGAAATTTTTGGAGAGTTCTAAAAATTATTTAAGTTAAAAGCAATTTTTGTGAATGGCCAAGAGGGAAAAAGTATTTTTGTAAAAGTATTCAAGTAAACATATCAGACCGCTAATGAGTTTCAATGGACATTGCCATGACAACCAGATAAACAACGACATCACAATATGTCAGATTTTGGTTTCAGGCTCGTTATAGAGAAAACAACAAGAAAACCATGAAGTAAATGAAGTAACAATGAATATAAAAAGGTAGCGCACCAGCGCGCATGAAGCCCGAGATTGCAGAGTTTCGGAGAAAGCCAAATACAAGGTCACCAAAGGTAAACCCCGTCGACATCGATTTAGAAGTGCTGATAGTATGAAAATACGAAGTGAAAATGATTTGTTATTGTGTTCTTATGGTTTAAAACGTTACAGGGTCCTATGAAAATAAAGGTGATACGAAATATCCAGAGATATATGAGATGAATGCAGCCCATCAACGCAGACTGGAAAATGGCATGTAAGTAGCATAACACTACAAGGTAGAGATGAACGTACCAGATAATTATGTGTGTAAGAGACGCCGCCCGCAGCTGCTGGATGTGCCGCACGCGCGCACCTGCCTGCTGCAGCGGGCGCTGCTCACTCGGGCGTTGTGCGTGCTGAATATGGTTGCTGGTGAAATCGATATTTTCAATTGCTCATCTAATGAGTTCCAGAAGGCCACATTAAATATTCTATCTTATAAAAGTTAGGAATTAATATATTTGTGATTATTACAATTTTTTATTGTATTTGTTAAGTTGCTTCTCTGTCGCAAATAAGTTAAAATATACTTACCGCATAAGGTTTAGCCTGTAATGGTAGGTGTTAATGGATAAATAAATAGATAAATAAAATAAATTTTATAATTAGTTAAACAAATACAACCCTTCCTAATTGGTCAACACCACAATAATATGTGGGTAACGAACAAAAGACGAAACTAACAAAAGACTAGTATTTCAAAAACCGATGTCTGTAAAAGTAAAGGGGTGCAGGTAGACAAAGTCATCACCATCAAGCAGGTAAAGCCCCGGTGACGAACCACATGTACTTGTGTAGAACTTTTAAAAACATTGTTAGATACTGTTGTTGAATGTTCTTTTTAGAATCCTCAATGGCCAAGTGCGAGTTGCATTACCATGAAATAACAATAACTAAAAAAAGGTTTTGGGGTTGGTCGGGACATATTTTTGGGGTTTTACGGACTAAACTCTTTTTCTAATAAAAAAACAAAAATAAATAATCATGATCAAGAAAATAAAAAAAAAATACTTTACTTAAAAATCATCTTTGATATAAACAAATATCGGACCACCGTAAATTGACTAACCTTTACAAATATACAAATCGTCACGTATTTTCCCATACTGGGTGGCAGAGGCACAGTTGGGCCCACTAGTAATATATTATTATAATAGTAATGAATTGGCCAGTATCGAAAATACTTCATTTTGCATGACAGGTGTCGACCAGCTATGGAGTTTCCTCACGAGGACGCTTCCTTTCCGACGTGTATGTCTAACTAGCTAAACCGTAAGACGTCATCCCGTCAAAAAGAACTGGTCGCTTAATCTTACTTTGATTTGTATGCGCGACCCTTCGGCGTTTGCTGGTATTTGACAAGGTAGTCCAATAAATCTAGAAACGTGTCTCAAGCTGAATATATTAAAACAAAAACGTTTGACACTATCAGAATTTTATATTTTCATATTGTGTTTTATAAACTCAATTTTGTGTGGAAAAAACAGCATTTGACTATGACGTCACATGCTAGTATTCCATATGCGTTAGTCCATTAAACCCCATTTCTATTGTTCTCCAAACTGCAGAAAAATTAATAATACTATTATTGAATCACAATATTTTCATGCTTCATGTCGGACTCAACCCCAATATGGATAAGTACAGCCGGCCACTTTTTTAATTAGATACGGTTTTATTAGAAGATGTTATAATAAAATATATGAAATATTTTTAAAAAGATTTTTACAATGAAAAGATAAAATGTAAAATCACAGCTTCAGATGAGGCTATTAACTAGATGATTAACTGAACTATTATTTTCTTAGTAGAGACACACAACTGTATCTGTATTTGTATCACCACGCCATAGAACTATCACACACGCTATTTCAATCAGTCTTATAATACAATAATATAAAATCGACTTCAAGGAGTAGAAAGTTTACAAATTATATCAAAAATATAAAACAAAATAATCTAATAAAAACATCTCTCAAATATAAAACATTCTAGTAAAAATATTCTATATTTACAACAATAAATAAAATAGTCAAGAATTCGTCAGAGTATTTTTAACCAAGAATGATCTATTTAGATTGATACTGATATAGCGCCCCAAAAAATAATCACATTATGTAACAAATGTCCTACATTTTAATCTTTAAATCGTTTATCTACACACGTATCATAAACCCTCTTTACTGCGTTCAAAAACCGCACGTTACGATCAGCATTATGTTAAACTACTTGGTAAAAACTCGTTTCGTATCTGGAAAACTACACATAATGGTCATTATGTGTAGTTTTTCTACATATAATGACATTCAAATTTCGAACGCCGACGCCCACCCGCGTGCCGTCCCTAGTTTGTCTGTGAAGTTGGAACTGACATTCAAATTTCGAATGCCGACGCCCGCCTGCGTGAAGTTGGTACTAAAGAACAAGCTAAACAATTGCAGAACCACAATGCCGGTCAAACATGCGGTTCCTGAACACATCAAAGAGAGCTTATGATATGTGTGTAGATAAACTAGTGTATGTAACTGTACATAATTAGGCACTCGCATTCGGCTCGTTTCATAAACCCACTCTCGAGTTTTAATGCCCTCCATTATGCAGCAGTCACATTAACTACTATTATTGTGTTTATCAAATTTTGAACGCCATTCTTATATTTATTTAAAATAATATTAATGCGTAAACCAATGTTGATGGATCGGCGAGTGTGGCTGACGGGTCACCGATATTTTTCGAAGTAATCTGCTTTGTCTTTCACGTCACATGATATGATTAAGAGAGCATTAGGTACGTGTGTCGCGCGCAGATAGACAAGGAACGACTGGTGGTGGGGTCAAAGCAAGACCGGTAGCACTATGTCGCTGCGTCACCTTTCATTTTGTCTTAAAAACTAAAATGTTCAGATTACCAAATTACCTACAATAAAAGAACAGTTTAAATAGATCCCATTTTGAGCACGTCGCTAACAGTCTTTACAAGATCAATCAATCTTTCTTTTTGCTTATTTGCTGTTATTAATCTCTTATGCTATGCCTCCACCAAGTTTGTCGTGCGGTGACTCTCACCTGAACAATTCAACATTATATATTATATATAATGTAACCCTAAGACTCTGTGTGCAACTTTAACCTGTAAGATCATACGATGTTTAAATTAACATTGTCATCAAAATGTGCATATGTCGATAAATAATTGTTTTATCTGAGTTAATATGACACCATAAGACATGCACAAGATCTTTGAAAAATCCCTCGGGCTCAGGACTTGAGACTGCTGCTTAGTGCAAAGAATGGGGCACAGAGAAATTAATATAACCACCTCATAGTAGCGGGGGCTATCTGCCCCCCTAACATGCCGCTGTCATGCCCTCTGACCATGAGCTGATGCCCGCTCGTAAAATCGGGTAAGCAGGGAAACTCCTCCCATATACAAGGTGACATTTAATTAGCTGAACATATTTTGGGGAATAATAGTACCCATCAGTATGAACAACTTTCCGTAAGAAACATATGGTCGCAAATAAAAAAAATATTTCGTCCCTCAGTACATTGATCTGATACAGTGATTACAAGTTACTATGGGAAGCCAGAAAAAAAAATCGTTTACTACCATATGTTTCTTGGGGAAAGTTATTCATAATAACTAGTATTATCATTCCCCAAAATATGGTCGGATAATTAAATGTCACCTTGTATATCATATATGTACATACATACATATATATCGCCCATAAGGGCAAATTGCAGGTAGAAAGCGTTCAGCATATACCGAGGCCATGGCTCACGTAAAATCAATTATAGATAACTGTAATATACAAGGGCTTATTTTTAGTCCGTATACCACACGAGCTGATGCCCGCTCAATGTGTGGGGACCCGGACATAGCAGGGAGGTCTGACTCCCATGCCCAGGAGTCAGACCGACCTACTGTGTCCGGGTAAAAAAAAAAAACCCCTCCAAGAAAAAAAAATCCCTTGGGCCGAGATCGATTATAAATAAAATGGCCCTTGCAGGCCAAAAATGATTATAAACACTTCTTTCAATACCTGTTATTTAAGTGAATTTCAAATATTGCGCCATGGTTACACAATACTATGAGAGATTCGTTAAAACATTGATTTATTCGATCTTTGCAGATTTTGATATTTTGCCCATTTGAAGAAACTGTAAAAAAAATATGATCGCATGGTAACATAGTTATAATTTTTTGCACACACAAAATGATCATGAGTAATTTTTGAAATAAAGAAATAAAAATTACGTAGTTATATCTTTTACGATATATTTTTGAAAAATAATATGTTTTAATAACTTTAACATACAAAGTTTCGATTGCTTATTAGGCTTTTTTTGTATACGACATTCCTGCTATATTACTAATATAATGGTTTTTGAACTATATTGGTAAAGTTCACTTATTTTAATTTGTAATATTTCCTCAAAAGTCTTAACTTTCGAACTAAGTTTATACAAAAATGACCTCAAATTATCCGGACCGAAGATTTTAAGTAAAAAAACAAATTAGACCACTGGATATGGACCTCCCTGTATAATTGTGAATTGAATTGAAAAACCATTGATTGTATATCTTATCATCAACATCAACAAGACCGCGTCACTTTTTTTTCCAAACGGGCTGGCAGAGGAACAGCTGCTTCAATACTTAATGTCATCAAGTCTTTCAATTTCCAGAGACAATGATGCGCCTGATCATATGATCCGCAGACTGGCGTGACGTCACGACTTCATGCATGAGCGGTCAACCACAGTCACGGTATTTCAATTATTATCAATCTAAGCTATTCCCATATGATGAGATAGGCATCATAATGTGTCGGTGCCAATAAGAAAATATGTCTGCAGGCCGATCATTGCAATGGAGTCAAAGTCAAAGTACTTTATTACTGTTGATATTTACATATACTTAGCAAACGTCAATTTTGCCTCTTCTCTACATTGGACCACTGTGGGATAAGAAGGGCGTAGAAACTCCCACAGATTGATTTTTAGATCTCTTTTAAAAATAGGTTGTGCTTAATTATTACAAATATGAAAAATTTAATTATTATGATTAATAAGCATAAATAAATAATTACAAAATTATTACCAGCAAGGCCTGTGTTGAGCTAGATTAACCCCATACAGTCCTGTCATTTAAGTAATCTTGAACATTGTAATATCCCTTTTTTGACAAAGTCGCTTTAACATGCTTTTTAAATTGCTCAGATGGCAATTTCAAAATCTCCAGAGGTATCTTATTATAGTAGAGAATACACTGACCCTTGAAAGAATTGCAAACCTTCGCGAGTCTAAATCGGGGCGCACACAGTCTGTGATTATTTCTTAGGTTAACATTACAGCTATCGCTAAGTTTGGAAAATGTTGTAAGGTTCTTGCGTACATACATTATATTTTCGAAAATAAATTGTCTAGCTACTGTTAGTATGTCAATTTCTTTAAAATACTCTCTTAAGGAGTCTGTTCGTTTTAAATTATAAATTGCCCGAAAAGCTCTTTTCTGTAAAATAAAAATAGTTTTAATATCCGCTTTCCCCCACAACAAGATACCATAGGACATCACACCATGAAAGTAACTAAAATATACTAGCCTAGATGTAGCCACATCCGTACTTTGTCTGATGTTCCTAACAGCGTAAGCCGCAGAATTTAATTTACCAGCCAATTTATATATGTGGGGTCCCCACTGCAATTTACTATCAATGGTTATTCCAAGAAACTTCGTATCATTTACTAATTCTAACGTGCTGTTGTCTAACACTAAACTGGTCTCAACTTGCCTGACATTTGGAAGTGAGAATTTGATACACTTGGTTTTACCAGAGTTTAACAATAAATTATTAACTGTGATCCAATTCAAGGTTAAAGACAATACACAATTACCATCATCAAAATCTGCTTTTTGTCTTTCAATTTTGAAGACCATTGAAGTATCATCAGCAAATAACACTATGTCAGTTAATTTCTCCACCATGAAAGGCAGATCGTTAATATATACCAGGAACAAGAAAGGACCTATTATGGAACCTTGTGGAACGCCAATTTTTACACCTGATCCATCAGATTTAACGCAGTTAACTTCTGCCTTTTGAATTCTATTGCTTAGGTATGATCTTAGTAGATCCAACGCTTTATTTCGAACTCCGTAATGATTTAATTTAATTAATAGCGTATTATGATCAACACAATCAAACGCCTTCGACAGGTCGCAAAAAACTCCGATAGCATCCTGTGCGGCCTCCCATGCAGAATAAATATGAGATATAAGGGTAATACCTGCATCAGTAGTCGATTTACTCCTAGTGAAACCGTATTGTTTGGCGTGGAGTTGTTTTTTACGGTTGAAGTGTGAGAGCATTTGATTGAGTATAATCTTTTCAAATATTTTACTTAGTGTTGGAAGAACAGATATTGGTCTGAAATTTGAAGGATCACCCTTATCTCCCGATTTGAACAGAGGTATCAGCTTACTGTGTTTCATGAGGTCTGGGAATGGGGAGTCGTATCAATCATTGAGAGGGTCGTGATCATCAATACTTTGGGTGACCCGCCTCACAATTCGTCCCCTTCACTGAGGGCCAATTTTTATATTCAGCAATGGCTGGAAATATACAGTTGTAGCAGATTTTTTTAGGCAACAAATATCATGATCACCAAAATATTTTTTTCCTACTAAAAATGGATAAATGAACACTAAAAGTTGCAAAACATATAAGGGCAAAATACTGCGGTAGCTTAGGTGAAGGGTAAAGGGGGTGAGCGAATCGAAGCCCCCTTTATCTTTCGTGTTAGGTTGAACATGTAAGAACAACAAAAAATACTTAAAACATAAACTTAAGTACACAAAAATTAAAAAGAAGTTTGGTGATCATTTATCCAAACACAATTTGGTGGACATTTATCCATTTTGGCAGTCATTTCGAATTTATTGGTAGTAAAATAGGTGCGTTTTTGGTAATCGTTTAAACACAAGCCATTTTTTTAATATTTAGAGTACCCTTTATATATGTCACCGTAGGATTGTCAAAACCGTTAGTTGATAAACTAATGTTTTTTCTCGTTAGTTGGTTTACTATCTACAGATAGTAAACTGAAGCGTACTGCTTACTATATGACGCGTTAGTCGATAAACTAAGGGTTAAAACCGTTAAATAGTAAACTGGTTTAAACTTGAATTGCAAACGAAATACCAGGACAAACACTGTAGGTGACGACTAGAGGGGGCGAGCGCAGCGAAGCCTCCGAATAGTCTTCGTGTTAGGTTGACATGTAAGAACAAAAGAAACGCAAATTCTAAACCCTGTCGGTCTGGTTTACTATCTGTCGATAGTTGATCAACTAACGCGTTAGTTTATCAACCATCTTGCGGTGACACTTATACCAAAAAAAATGTTGATATTCATAGCTTAGTTCTTGTTAGTGCCCTATGGATATGACTTAAACATTCAAAATGGTAACCGTACTAAGCAAAGCCTGATCAAAACCTCCAATTAGAGAATATAAAATGCAATAGCTATCCTTTTATGGATATTCCTAGGATATCGTATATTTCATCGCATATCTAGGCAGGTTCATTATTTATTAATTGCATACATATACGATATTCAACCATATACTTACCTGCACGCCTTATGCTATACATACAGAAATGGAAACTGATAAGTTGTACTTGAATAAAGTGCAATTGACTATACTTATCATAATTTCTTGTGTATAGTACATTTTTTTCTGTCAACATGCGGTGTGATCTGATTTCCGAATAAACTTATTTCTAATCAAGTTTTTACCGTCTGTAAAAAACAGTCAAGTGCGAGTCAAACTCGCGCACGAAGGGTTCCGTACCACCATACAATGGTAGGGATGGTGTGGAGAGAATAGTTTGGATTTTACATACCAAGATGTTGTTTACCAAGATATTGGTGTGGCTACTTTCATACTCCATGTACGTAACCAGGTGCATAAGTTTGTATGTGGTATTGACAGAATTGTTCTATGGGGGGCCCCCTTAAATATTTATTTTATTCTGTTTTTAGTATTTGTTGTTATAGCGGCAACAGAAATACATAATCTGTGAAAATTTCAACTGTCTTACTATCACGGTTCATGAGATACAGCCTGGTGACAGGCGGACGGACGGACAGCGGAGGCTAGTAATAGGGTCTCGTTTGGCACCCTTCGGGTGCCAAACGATTTGTTATTAAACCCTCCCCTCCCTTTTTAGGATTCCATTCCTAAAAAGGGAGGGGATTCTAAATTTAATTGTATATTTTTATATACAATGCAATTGATATAACACAAACATTTTTAATGTTGTTTACCTCAAAACTGGTTCCATGCAGCGACCTTCCAGTTTGATCCCATTTTTTTATAATTAGAAATCGGTCCTTTTTTGTGGCCTCAATTTTGTTTCTAAAATAAAAAAAATAAACAAACTAGAATTATGATGTCATCAATGTAAACGAAATTGAGTATTGCTTTCCTGTGACGTTTCAGTTATGTTTACGGTCATTTTAGGACCCCAATGGCCGAGTCGGTAGTGACCTTGCCTACGAAACCAAGGATCCCGGGTTCGAGTCCCGGTGGGGCCAAATGTTTGTTTGATGAGAACGGATGTCTGTACCCTAGTCATGGTTGTTTATCTATCTAAGTATAATATTTATCCACAAAGGTATGTGTATCGTTCTCTAGTACCCGAGATACAGGGAATCCTAGTTGGGGCTAGATCAATGTGTGTAGATGGTGTCCAAGGTATTATTATTATTATATTCATGAGATGAAATCTGGCTTTAGGTATCGACTATTTGTTTATGCAGTATAATGTGGGGTCTTGACTGTCAGGAAACTGATTTCGTGTCGTCATTTTCGCGTATATAGACGACATTTGCATCCCGACCTGGGAGCGTTTGAAGTCCGTGCTTTTATCAAATCAAAACTTTATTGCACCATAATGTATAAATAAGGTCTTAAAATTAGACAACAGTCTCTATTATGGACCCTTTTCGGGTGATGCAAAAACAGTTATCTGGAATTTTATTAAGTCTTATCTAATTACAATTTAATACTTATAGATACGTTTACAATTTATTGAAGATAATCCTCAATTGTGTACGGACACATATCAATAAGGTATTGTTTGAGCCTTTTACTAAATAGTTGCTGGTTTCCTATATTTTTAATATCAATTGGTAATTTGTTAAACAGTCTAATTGCCATGTAGTACGATACAATTGAGCATTTTTATTCGGGATTGTGGTAAATTTCATCTTTCTTTATGTCTTGAATTAAAATTATGTGTGTCTTTTAGTTGGGGAAATATTCGGCGGTTGTTAAGTTTATCAACCGATTTCAAAGTTATGAAGCGATTCTGATGATTCTTGTTTTGATTGGTAGGTCAAAATACGTCATCTTCAATAACAAAACATATGTACACAGATGACGTTTTAGTTTGTGGTTCCGTGCAGAAAAAGTTTTGATGAGGACTTTTCATTTGAGTAACTTCATTCGCTTCCCGACCGGGGCGGAAGAAATAGTGTTTGAACTTGAAGTCGGTTTTTTTAAGTTTTTAACTGTATTAACTGTTACAGTTAATACAGTGTATTAACTTTATTAACTGTATTAATCTCATACTCGATGTTCTGTCGTGCTGTTTCGCGCGTAAGAGAGGACAGAGATATACAGGATGTAACAGAAAATTTTAGTCAGATGTTAGGGAATTGTGAAAAACTGATGCTATGAAACCGATTTGATCGGAGCATCTTCATTTTTCACTTCTCCACACATTTTGAACTAGGCGATCAGCTGATTTGTATATAAATAAAGTTGTTCTGATCAAAGTTTCAAAATAATAATAATAATAAATCTTTTTATTTCAGGTATAAAAACCCATATTGACAAATACCTTAAAAACTAGAGATATATAACATTTTATGAACCTAAACTAACTTAACTTAACTTAACTTAAACCTAGCTAGGGGTTTTCTACCTCGTCGGTCTCGCCTCCCTATAGCGTCTGTATACGATGCCTTCCGGCCAGTAGTCCTTAGCCAGGAACATCTTCTTGAAAGTTGTTCAAAATGCTGTCCCCAACAACCCCTTAAATATGACTACACCTTTTTCTTACATCCTGTATACAAGGTGACATTTAATTAGCTGACCATATTTCGGGGAGTTATAGTACCCATCATATATTTGTCCCTTAGTACATTGTGACCTGATCAGCTGATTTGATGACAAGTTACTTTGGGGGACCCAATATTTTTTTTCGTTGGCGACCATAGGTTTCGTGGGGAAAGTTCTTCATAATGATG
Source organism: Argyresthia goedartella (assembly GCA_949825045.1). NCBI lineage: Eukaryota > Metazoa > Arthropoda > Insecta > Lepidoptera > Argyresthiidae > Argyresthia > Argyresthia goedartella. Next base: position 17,873,013 of record OX463833.1, on the reverse strand, counting down.
GGTACTATCACTCCCCAAAATATGGTCAGCTAATTAAATGGCACCCTGTATAGCGCAGATCTCTGGGGGTTTACCACAACGTATTATCCGCAAAATTACCATGACCGTCTTAAAACAAGTCTTGGTAGTACGTAAATAGAGCCAATTATGGCGTATCGGAATGGAAACGGTTGCCATGGTTATGTACTTATTTTGAATCTAATCTGAATCGCTATAAAGCTTGTGGTAACCCCCTCTTCTCGTGACTCTTCTCGTGACGCAGCACAATACAACATCACGTATAAAAACAACACAGCTCAGCAAAAATACAACTTAGCTAACCACTGTGTACCAGAGTATAGATGTACTTAATATAGCTCACAGACCAGATATTCTGGTCTGTGATATAGCTACATTTTGGAATAGAATTTGCGCCGTTGACTTAGTTGACACTAGAGTAGGCACCTAGAAAACTCAGTTGTGTAGATTAGTAGTATATAAACCATGAGTAATATATTAATAATATTAATAATAATACCTTGGACACTATTTACACACATTGATCTAGCCTCATACTAGGATTCCCTGTATCTTGGGTACAAAACAACGATAAACGTACTTATGTAGATAAATATTATACTAAGATAAATAAACAACCATGACTAGGGTACAAACATCCGCAGCCTTATGCCGTAACTCTCTGAAGTTCATAGCGTGTGTCTATGGTTCATCTCATGCTCATACAATATCATCGATTGCGGGGTATCCCCGAAGGCTTCTAGGCTTCATTCAATGAGCTTGGGTTTGGCCTCCATTATGATGCTACTTGCGTGATACCAATTTGACAGATGAAGCTGGTGCAAGGTGTCAAACGTAAAAGTCTATATGAAGTTCATAGCTCAGACGACTTACGCCAAAGGCCTGCCGTTCTCATCAAACAAATATTTGCCTCCACCGGGACCCTTGGCTTCGTAGGCAGTGTCACTGCCGCCTCGGCCATTTGGGTCGTCGATGAAATGAAGTAAGTAAAATAACATTATTTTCTTCCCCGATATGAATCAATACATCCTATATTGCTCACGGGTTTTAACATTTATAATTATATTTACATGACATGAATCATTATAACGTACGTAGTAAGCGGCTAATTAATTCTGACCTGTCATTATTTTTATGAGTCAATTACAACGAGGCACGCGTGAAGCTTGATATGTTGCTGAATATATTTACATAAAACTGTTGAAGTCACTTACGAATTCCTAGTTTAGTATAGTTTAGTATATCACATCCACGGATTTATAAGTATACGTCGCGCCACGAGTTATGAGCGGTACCTTGAATGTGCAGTAGTCACTTTTCAATCTGTACATATGCGCAGTAATTCCCGCCAACGTCGCCCAGCGCTCTTAATTTGTGCCACGAGGTATACCTCGTCTTCCTATATATGTAGTCAAACAAACGTGTATCACCAATTATCTGAAAAAATAAAAGAAAATACCTTAAAAAGTCGATGGTTCGACTATAAATTGAGGTAGCCATCGAAACTAAAAATAATTATGTCAACAAAAAAGTATGCCAATCAACGATACTCATCATCACGAGGCTCGTTCATTGAATTCGGATCACGGTCCGCTAACACGAAGCGTAATATGCAAGTAGCAAGTCAAAGTCAGTTTCACTTCCACTTCAGTGAGCCCCGGACGCCTACCGTATCTAGCGAAGTATTTGTGATCAGTGTTTTTGCGAAGTTTTTTATTCTAAACTCCGGCCAGTGTTTTGCTTTTTTTTACCAAGGAGTTTGGTTATTATAAAAACTGGTGGATTTGTTGTTTCTGTTTTGTGCTGTGCTTGTGGTTTTTGGCAATTGTGATTTCCTGTATTTTGGATGAAGCTCTAAAATTAATTAACAGGTGAGGGAAACTGCTTAGCGCCGACGGAATTTAATATCCGACCCACCTTGCTTTACACCTATGCGACTATAGTTATTTAGTAAACAAAGAGTCTAGTTAATCGAACGTTTTGACAATTTATAATAATTGACAATTCGGTCAGTGTCGATAAGGGGGTGGAACCTGGAATTTTTAACCTTATAGCATTTTGAGTCAATCTGAATTTCGATGAATTGGGTACGGAAATAATAAGCAAACTTGTACTTATGTACCTAAGCTACTAATAATTTTATAAACGAATGATTTTTAAATTTATCGTCAGGATTCCGTACCCGAAGGGTGCCAAACGGGACCCTATTACCTACTAAGCCTCCGCTGTCCGTCCGTCCGCCCGTCTGTCACCCACCAGGTTGTATCTCATGAACCGTGATGGTTAGAAAGATGATATTTTCACAGATGATGTATTTCTGTTGCCGCTATAACAACAAATACAAAAAAAACAGAATAACATTAATAGTTAAGGGGGCACCCATACAATAATTCTTTCAATACCACATACAAACTTTTGCATGCACCTGGTTACGTACATAAGAGTGTAAAAGTAACCGCACCAATAACCTTGTAAACAAATTTTGCTATGTAAAATCCAAACTATTCACTCTACACCATCCCTACCGTGGTACGGAGCCCTTATTGCGCGAGTTTGACTCGCATTTAGCCGGTTTTTATATTATATGTATCTACCCTGATTTCCACTTAGATCTAGAATTAATTAAATAAATTGATATACTACCTACTTCCTTCATTAGTTTAGTACCACGTGATTACATTCCAAGCAGATGAATTTTAAATATATCTATACCTCTCAGGATTTAAAAAATATATACGACATTTACTGTCAGTAACCGTCATACAAGTCGACCTACCTTGCGTGTAACGACTCCCACCCAACTCCGAATTTTGTCGGATTGGAGTCCGACTAGAGATCGATCGGTGACTTTATTTTTTTTGGAGGAAAAAAATAATGTAATTACCCATGCCCAGGAGTCAGACCTCCCTACTATGTCTGGGTACCTACACATTGAGCGGGCATCAGCTCGTGTGGTATACAGACTAAAACAACCCCTTTGTCTGTACAGTTATCGATAGTCGATTTAACTGTGAGCCTTCAGTGCGGTGCAAAACGAAAAGGAAAATGATCAGTCGAAAACTAAAATGGTTGCTCAATACTGTGTTGTAAAAATTCCATAAGTTTTTTGAAGTCGGTTAAAAACACAGTTCTATTTGATCAGTTTTGTCATTCCCCTGACGATAAAAATCGATTCGCTTCGACAGAGGATAGTTGACGTAGGAAGGAGAATAACATGAAAATGAGCTCGCAAACGTCGTAGTAGGTACATCTTAGTTTAATTACACCTATCACTAAAAACAGATCAAAATTCTGTTCAGAAATACCATTATTTCCAAAAATTCTACTTCCGACGAAAATCTGAACAAATATTAGCAAAATTAGACACATTTCGTTAAAGAGATAGAGGAATGGTAACTAAATATCAAAATAGGTTTTCGGCAGATAATGAATATTATAATTTAAGCGCGTTTTATTTTTTGTTTTCTAATGTAATGACGACAATCCTACATACAAATCCGTCCCATACTACGAAACGAATCGCATGGCTCACAAATAAAAGAATATACCTTGCTTGTTGAAAAATTCGTAACATCCAGCCACCACCACAAAATGGCAGACAGAACACATATTTTTTAAGCCCTTCAATATGGGAATCAAATGAAATAGAGTGATTAGTAAAATACTGTAAGTACCCCACAAAAGTACAAAACCAAGATGGCTGCCGCCAAAGAATGGTGGATATGTGTAATTATGTAATAGTTAATTCGTCACTACCATCGTGCGACATCACATCACAGAACGTTCATAAAATATTTACTCAGGTTACACTACACCAGGCGTACTAACGGCGTACCCCACAGTGGGGAAGATAGCTGTCAAGGTAGTTCCACGAAAAGAGCGCTTAATGTTTGTAACACAAAGATTTTCGTTCATCTAAGTTACAATTAATTAATCACAGAGTATAAGTAAAGCAGGTTTAAGCAAAGAGTTTCAGACATCACACAAAAAAACTTTTTGTTGCTGTTGACAATGTTAAACGTCATTGCGATAGCAAAAAATATCTAATGAGAATGAAACATTGGTATGTTCAGTCGTCTCTCTCTCTCTACGCTTCCTTTTCCGTGGTAAGTTACGGGTGTGCTCATACGTTCCCTGAATTTTGAAAAACGTTGCTTTCTTGTGGACTTGTGTTTGCTCTTTGATTTGGACTGTGTAGTTCTGCTGGACTGACGACTTATTGGCTAATCTTCAAGTACTTTGACATTTCTTTCATTCAAAAATCAATTCTCGGCAGTTCGTTCAGTAATTCCCACAACACTGTGAAACGTCACATTTTATTTTTACGCCATGTTTGTTTTTGAAATTGGCCAAGTTAAGATATATAATATAATAAACAATTGACACGCTTGGTTCTCATAAATTTCACCGTGCGTGTTTGTCTCGTCTTCTTCGTAAGAGGTATGTGCGTTACACCTAATATAGCGACGGTAGGTACTAGTTACAGAACTTTCCTTTTACAATAAAATAAAATTTTATATGATAGCTAATCGCGAATCATAACTTCATGAGTCCGTTTCGCATTTAGATAGTATTGTAGAAAATTCTGTTAATTTTGATATGTTACTGTAATTAATTATTAGTTTACGCAGTCACCATCCCTATTAGCATAACTAATGTAACACTGTGTTACCCGGTAGTTTTGCCCTGACACACATTATAACTATGGTGTTGGATATTGTAGGTGCCTACATAATTGGACAGAAGCTGTTATTATGTGCTAGTGTCATCATTAGATAATTTCCCCTACAATAACATACCTAACTATTCTTTTTTACTTATAAATTGAAAAGTATCTATTGGCATTGGCAGCGTTGAAAGGTTTTCTATGGCACTGGGGTAATTATATGCATATAGTAAATGTAGCCCATTAATGTCCCCACCGAGGGGCACAGGCCTTTACCCGGATACGAGTAAGATTAAGCCATACTCCGCCACGCTGGCTCAGTGCGGGTTGATGGAGGGGTTTTTCGACCGGTATCACATTCCGATAGTAGCCGGGACCTACTGCTTAACATATCATCGGAAACACTGAACGTCCGATAATGTGCATAAGATAAATTAATTATCTCATTTGTACACGGTCAGGTTCGAACCTGCATCTCCAGTGTGAGAAGCAAGCGTGAAGATTTTTAGTCCACGGGAATACCTACATCAATATTACACATTTATGATTCTGGACTCACGCGAGGATACAGAGTACCGGATACTCACATACCATTACTCTAGGTAGATGCCATAAATGCACCTACTTCGCGTGTTATACGTTGGTGCATTGCATTTGAGAAAATAACTAGGGTGCCAGTAGGAAATGACGAGTGTAGAAATAATTATACTAAACCTTTGTATGTTAAGAGTAATGTCACATGCATCCCTATTGGGAATTCACCTGTTAATCATACTTTGCATGCAACGTTGGAATCTGTTCCAAGTAATTTAAATTAGTTCATAAGACAATAGATGAAATCTCTAGCATACAAGAGCCACTAAATATCTCAAAATGGAAGCCCCAGTTAAATATTGCCCATCAAAACATCCAGGGGCTACCTGGAAAAGAACTTGTATTAGAATTATTTCTAAAAAATTCTGACATTGATATTATTTGTGTTACAGAACACTGGTTGAAGGAAAATATGATGTTTTTTAACATAAATAATTACAAAATTGTCAGTTGTTACAATAGAAAGACTACTGATAGAGGTGGTTCTTTAATCTTAGTGAAAAATAATATTAAGGTGAAACAACGGAAAGATATTCTTGCACTTACTGTTGAAAGACAAATAGAGGTATCCTGTGTTGAGTTGGATAGCCATATTATTGTTTGTGTCTACAGGCCACCGAGGGATGAAAAAGGCCATGGCAATTTCGAAATATTTGAGAAAATTATGGAGGAAGCCCTCTCTAAACTATATAATAACAGAAAAAAGTTAATTATTTGTGGCGATCTTAATGTAGATTTTCTTGTAGGAACAACAATGAAACAACGATTAATAACTTTATTCAAATCGTTTAACCTAAGTCATGTATTTTTAGAGCCAACTAGATTTACACTTACCAGCCAAACTTGTTTAGATAACGTTTTTTGTGACTGTGCATTCACAAGTAAAAGTGTAATTAACTGCTTACCTTCCGATCACAGTGGTCAAACAGTTTCATTCCCAATTGCTATTAAGAATAAGACTGGTCCATCATTTTATAGGCCTATTACATCCCATAGACTAGAGACATATACGAAAAATTTAGATATGAATTTACCACTACCGGATTTTAATGAACAGAACCCAAACAAAATCTACTCAGACTTCTTCAACATTATTCAGACAGAATTCAATAAAGTTTTTAAATTAAAGAAAGTCAGTGACTACAACGGTAAATCGAAATTTAATGACTGGGCAACGTTTGGGATTCGTAAGAGTAGAGTTATCTTGTATGACCTTTATGATCAAAAAACCTATAACTTTGATCGAAAATTTCATGACTATGTTAAAAAATATTCCAAAACTTTCAAGTTGGTTTGTAGGACCGCAAAAACTTTACAAATTAATAGAAAAATTCAAAATTCAAATAATAGAATGAAAACAGTTTGGCAAATAATAAACCGTGAAACTGGCAAAGTTATACCAAGGGACAATGAATTCTGCCTAAAGATAGGTGATGATGTTGTTAAATCCAGCGATGATGTTGCTCGAGCTTTTGAAACATTCTTCACCAATGTACCTCTACTCACAACAGATCGTCTAAATTCATCTCCATATGAAGCAGAGACTTTATTAAAAAATAACACGAGCGTCAGTAAGGTATATTTAAAATTTCATCATGTATATCCCCAGGACATTGTCAAAACGTTTAAATTACTTTCTTAACTTAAAAAATACGGAAGACCTGTGGGGTATATCAGTCAAAGTCATTGGTTCAGTAATTCTAGTTATAGCCCCACATTTAGCTTATATATTCAATAAATGTGTTGACGATGGGGCTTTCCCAGACCTCATGAAACACAGTAAACTGATACCTCTGTTCAAATCGGGAGATAAGGGTGATCCTTCAAATTTCAGACCAATATCTGTTCTTACAACACTAAGTAAAATATTTGAAAAGATTATACTCAATCAAATGCTCTCATACTTCAACCGTACCAAACAACTCCACGCCAAACAATACGGTTTCACTAGGGGAAAATCAACTACGGATGCAGGTATTACCCTTATATCTCATATTTATTCTGCATGTGAGGCCGCACAGGATGCTATCGGAGTTTTTTGCGACCTGTCGAAGGCGTTTGATTGTGTTGATCATAATACGCTATTAATTAAATTAAATCATTACGGAGTTAGAAATAAAGCATAGTATCTACTAAGATCATACCTAAGCAATAGAATTCAAAAGGCAGAAGTTAATGGCGTTAAATCTGATGGATCGGGTGTAAAAATTGGCGTTCCACAAGGTTCCATATTAGGTCCTTTCTTGTTTCTGGTATATATTAACGATCTGCCTTTCATGGTGGAGAAATTAACTGACATAGTGTTATTTGCTGATGATACTTCAATGGTCTTCAAAATTGAAAGACAAAAAGCAGATTTTGATGATGTTAATGGTGTATTGTCTTTAACCTTGAATTGGTTCACAGTTAATAATTTATTGTTAAACGCTGGTAAAACCAAGTGTATCAAATTCTCACTTCCAAATGTCAGGCAAGTTGAGACCAGTTTAGTGTTAGACAACAGCACGTTAGAATAAGTAAATGATACGAAGTTTCTTGGAATAACCATTGATAGCAAATTGCAGTGGGGACCCCACATTCTGCGGCTTACGCTGTTAGGAACATCAGACAAAGCACGGATGTGGCTACATCTAGGCTAGTATATTTTAGTTACTTTCATAGTGTGATGTCCTATGGTATCTTGTTGTGGGGGAATGCAGCGGATATTCAAACTATTTTTATTTTACAGAAAAGAGCTATTCGAGCAATTTATAATTTAAAACGAACAGACTCCTTAAGAGAGCTTTTTAAAGAAATTGACATACTAACAGTAGCTAGTCAATTTATTTTCGAAAATATAATGTATGTACGCAAGAACCTTACAACATTCTCCAAAATTAGCGATAGCTGTAATGTTAACCTAAGAAATAATCACAGACTGTGTGCGCGCTGATTTAGACTCGCGAAGGTTAGCAATTCTTTCAAGGGTCAGTGTATTCTCTGCTATAATAAGATACCTCTGGAGATTTTGAAATTGCCATTTGAGCAATTTAAAAAGCATGTTAAAGCGACTTTGTCAAAAAAGGGATATTACAATGTTCAAGATTACTTAAATGACAAGACTGTATGGGGTTAATCTAGCTCAACACAGGCCTTGCTGTTAATAATTTTGTAATTATTTATTCCTGCTTATTAATCATAATAATTAAATTTTTCATATTTGTAATAGTTAAGCACAACCTATTTTAAAAGAGATCTAAAAATCAATCTGTGGGAGTTTCTACGCCCTTCTTCTCCCACAGTGGTCCAATGTAGAGAAGAGGCAAAATTGACGTTTGCTAAGTATATGTAAATATCTACAGTAATAAAGTACTGTGACTTGACTTGACTTGACTCATATGTAAGAGTGTATTTGCCATGACTGTCCTAACCACAGATATCTCAGCATAGGAGATAGGGCGTTCAGCCTATTTTGTATGCAAACCGATTGTCGCAAGCTGAATTCACGCACACAACGTATCATTAAATAAACACAACGAACACGCACACATAATAACCACTTACAGATTTATCCCTACTCTCGTATTGGTAAACAAAGGCACAGCAGTTACGTGGCTGTATACGTGCGCATGAGGCGCACATTGTTTCATAAAGCACGCACCAGCACACACAGCATCATGGACATTACATTTATTTCCTGTCTCTCTCGCTAGCAGGTAACGCTAATGAGTATGAGAGAGACGGAATCTGGATGCGACTCAATAGCATTACTTCGTCGGAATATTTCGTTAATCGTGTTGTTTCATTGAAAAAATATTGTATTTTCAGTATTTACCTATGAAATGTTATACCCTTGTTATGGAAATTCGTCGAATCACTGCGATTTTCACATAGGACAACTGCACAGGCCGGCATTATAGAAAATAAAGCTAATTGTTGTCAGTTTTCTAAGACGATCGGCGCGTGCACTCGGGAATTCTCGCTGAGAGCAACTGAATGCACTGTATGCACACTGGGCATACAACGGTCAGCCGTTACGCGGCGGCTTGCCCTCTCTCTAATATTCAATGCTCTGTGGTCCTAACTGACAGACGTTTCAACCACCTTCCAAAAGGAGGAAGTTCTCAATTCAACTGTTTTTTTGTATGTTTGTTACGCGATTATTCCTTCAATTATAAATAGAGTTTCATGATTCTTGTTTTGATTACCCTGTATCGTGGTAACCAGAAACAGCCACGTCACACACATATAAACATCCAAGACCTGGGAATTGTTTTTTTTTTTCTTCACCCCCAGCCGGGAATCGAACCCGGGACCTCTCGCATGGTAGGCAAAGCCACAACCGCTGCGCCACAGAGGCCGTCGATATGCTTCGTCTCTTTAGATAATTTTGATTTAGATTCCGTGGCATTTAGTGGGGTTATATTTTCCACGTGCAAATAGATGTTTGTGCATCTATAGTTGTCTAGAATAGCAGAGATAATTGTGATACTCAAATGATTTGTGCGAAGATGAGTGCTACAAGTAAAGTAGGTACTCAGAAAATTACGTACAGATCTCTAATAAATATTGTGCTTCAGTAAACATTGCAAATAATTGTAACCTAATATATGAATTCTCTAGGTTAAAACAACGATTGTATGTGGCATTGTTTATGAGGCATACAGTGTGCCACAAGCATACATGATTAATTTATTTGCTGACTACATTTTGCGGAATCATAGTACTGGCGGGAAGGTGAGATCAGATTAATGCGTTTGTGTGAAAATTTCCATCAGTACAAGACTTCGTCGAAGTGTGAGACGTGTCTATTCATAATTCTTTATTGAACACAGTTATTTAAAAAGATACATTAAGAGAAAACATATGTGCAAAGGCGAGCTTATCTCTATAAAGAGATTTCTTCCAGCAAACCAAGGCATGACAGGAAATTTTATCAAGAAAGGGAGTGCACAATATCTAAACAATAATAAAATACATATAAATAAATAATTGTTTGTAAGATTCGTCAGTGTACTGTTATCTTGTCAAGTAGCCGATTGGCCATGTTATTGGCGTCTTCCGTAAGACTGTAACAACTCATAGCTTAGATTGACGACCCGTATGGCCGAGTCGGCAGTGACCGTGCCTACGAAGCCAAGGGTCCCGGGTTCGAGTCCCGGTGGGAGCAAATATTTGTTTGATGGGAACAGATGTTTGTAACCTAGTCATGGTTTTTTATCTATCTAAGTTTAATATTTATCTATATAAGTATGTGTATCAACCCGGGCAAATCGCAGGCCATGATTTTGGGTACTCGTCACTCTCATAACCTAGTTCAGAAAATGCCCGTCGACCCTATAGTGTATGATGGTAACATAATTTCATATAGCGAGAAGGCCAAGAATCTTGGGGTTGTATTTGATAAATTGTTGTCCTGGTCGCCCCATGTTTGTGAGGTCAGCAGACGAGTCTTTGCGTCATTTCACTCCCTACGGAGATTGCAGCACTTCCTGCCGCAGCAGACTAAAATCACCCTTGCCCAGTCCCTCCTACTACCTTTAATCGACTATGCGGATGTTTGCTGGATCGGTGCGAACGAAGAACAACTGAACAAACTCGAACGACTTCAAAACCTCGGGATTCGGTTTGTCTTCGGGCTGCGCAAGTATTACCATGTCTCACAGTATCGCAAGGAGTTGGGGTGGCTTCCGATCCGATTTCGTCGTGATATGCACGTTCTCTCCTATCTGTTCAACATTTTGCGAAATCCCCGCTACCCCTCATATCTTTGAGAACGTTTCGAGTTTATTACCTCCAGGCATAGCAACCGGATATCCCACACGATGTCTCTTCTCTCTACTCCTCGGCATAAAACTGCCGCTTACAAACACTCGTTTAGGTTAACGGCGATCCGACTGTGGAACGCACTTCCCTGCGCTATTAGAGATAGTCCCTCAATTTTTACTTTTAAGACTAGATTGAAAGAGCATTTCCTTTCTCTTTCGTGATAGGTACTTTTATATATGTATATATAAGTAGTATATGTTTGATATATATTTTATTTTTTGCTTTTGTATTTAATTAAATAAATTATATCATTTATTACATTATTATGTTGTAAACAATTAGATGTGTACAGTTTTATTGCGCACTAGGACTCTCCTGTTGCACAATTTCTCCTGTCCTGCCTAGGTTTGCTGGTAGAAATCTCTCTTTAGAGATAAGCTCGCCTTTGCTCATAAAATGTTTTGTTACCTTATTATTAAGATTTCTGTGCAATAAAGAATATGAATATGAATATGAATATGTGAATCGTTGTCTAGTACCCAAGATACAGGGAATCCTAGTTTGGGGCTAGATCAATGTGTGTAAATATTATCTATTATTATTATTATTTTATTTTTATGAATTTTTCATTTCACTCTTGTAATAAAGAGGTTCTGATACACGGGCTTACGCCAAGTGCTTATCTACTAAAGATCACGGTCCTTGCCCATGAATTTCCGTACAATTCTACATGCATTTAGTATTGTTGCTTTTTGATGAAGTATGTGTGTGGATCTGGGTATATTTAATGTTTTGAGACTAGTTTGTAATGTGTATGGGATGACTCCTGTGGATGAGATGACTATTGGGATGGTTTTGACAGATTGTACCTGCCATTGTGTTTTAATTTCAATGGCAAGGTCTGTGTATTTTGTGTTTTTTTCTGTAAACGTTGTGGTAAGGTTGTGTGTATTTGGTATGGCTATATCTATGAGAAATACTGTTTTGTTTTGTTTATCGTGGAGAGTTATGTCAGGCCTGTTGAAATGAATAGTTTTGTCTGTAATTATAGTTCTGTCCCAGTAGAGTTTAAAGTCTGTTGATTCTAAAACTGTTTGAGGTGTGTATTTATAGTAGGCTGATTTTTGTGCAATCAATTTGTATCTGAATGCGAGTTGTTGGTGTATGATGGCTGCAACTTGGTCGTGGCGATGTTTATAATCTGATTGTGCGAGTGATCTGCAGGCTCCTGTGATATGCTGTATTGTTTCTGAACTATTTTGGCACTGTCTGCACATGTCGCTTGCCATTGTGCGGTCGTGTATGATATGTTTTCTGTAGTTACGAGTATCTATAACCTGGTCCTATATGGCTAACATAAATCCCTCCGTTTCCGGGAACAGCTCGCCTTTCTTAAGCCACGCGTTCGACGCAGTTTTGTCGACGTTAGGGTTGGCTAAGTTTAAGCGGTGTCTGCCGTGGAGGGATTTTCGTGTCCAGATGTCGATTTTCTGTTGCGGTTTGATGATAGTTTCATTTATCTGAGCTTGATGGTCTTGTAGGTTAAGTGGAGTATGTTTAAAGTCGGACTGAGCGAAGGCATTGTGCAGGGTTGAGTGCGATGATTTAGCGTGAAAAAACCTTCTTAGTGTGGTGATTTGTTTGTTGTGTAAATTTTTTAAGTCTATTATTCCCCTTCCTCCTTCAATTTTAGGTAGTGTGAGTCTTTGTATGCAAGAGCGTGGATGGTGTTTTCTGTATTTAGTCATAAGTGTGTTGATGGTGCGTTGGTGTTTTATTAAGTCTGATTGGGACCAGTTGATTATACCGAATGAATATGTGAGGATTGGGATGGCGTATGTGTTTAATGCTTTGACGGTATTTCGAGCGTTCAACTGTGTTTTAAGTATGCTATGTATCCGTTTCCTAACTTCTGTGTGATTGTTTTTTTGTCTCCCTTTGATGTATCTGTTGCGTTTGATAGTAACCTAAGTATTTATATCCTATCTCGTTATCCACTGGATCTATTTGATCCCCGTTCTTACATACATATTAATGTATGTATTGCTCTCAACTTTTCCTCTATGAACTGATTGTATTTTGCACTTATCTATTCCGAAATCCATCTGTATGTCATTAGAAAACTGTTGTGTTAGATCTGCAAGTTTATGTATTTCTGTTAAGTTACTTCCATAAAGTTTTATATCGTCCATATATAGTAAATGTGATAATATGTGGTGTGTGTCATCAAACTTTATTTGGAATCCTTTTGTTGTGTTATTGAGTAGATTTGATAGTGGATTGAGTGTCAGGCAAAACCAGAGAGGACTCAGTGAATCGCCCTGGAAGATTCCTCTGCGAATGATGATTTTGTCAGTCTGTATTGTATTGTTATCATTGTATAACTTAAGAATAGTGTTCCAGGTCTGCATGGTTGTTGATAGATATGAGATGATAGTGGGGTGAACTTTATAGTGTTGTAATACGTAGATAAGCCATGTGTGCGGTACAGAGTCAAAGGCCTTCTTATAGTCAATAAACATAGTGTTAATGTTTCTTTTTATACGAAGGGCTTGTTTAGATGCGACCGCATCGATGATAAGTTGCTCCTTGCATCCCTGACTGAAATTGCGGCATCCTTTTTGTTGTTCAGCTAGTAACTGGTTAGTGTTTACGTGTTTGTATATGAGTTGACTAAGACATGCTGTTATTATTTTGTATATGTTTTGGAGACAAGTTATGGGTCGATATTTAGCTGGGTTTATGGTATCTGTGAGGTCTTTAGGTAGCATATAGGTAGTTCCTTGTGTAATGTAATATGGCATGTGCTCCGGATTTTGTATAAAATTGTTTATCTGTAACAATAATATTGGGTGGGTGATTCTGAGTTTTTTGTACCAGTAATTATGAATTTTATCAGAACCGGTGGCCTTTCAGTTATGTGTCTTAGCTATTACTGAAATCAGAGTATCTATAGTGATACCATCAAATTCCATTCCTGGAACATTTTTGAGAGCATGCTGGTCATCTGAGATCCATTTGCTATTATTGTGTGTTACTGGCTTTGACCATATGTTTGACCAGAAGTCATGTAATGCTTCTGGTGTAGGTGCTTCTTGTGATTGTGTGGGGCGGTTTGAGTTTTCGGTGAGCAAAGATCTATAAAACTGTTTTTCATTTGTGTAGAAAGTCTTGTTTTGTGTTTTTCTAAGAGTTGTCAGTTTGTAACGGCGTAGACGACTTGCTAATGCATTCAACTTTTGTTTTAGAGTGTCTAAAAATTGAGAAGGGTCTGTGTTATCTGGTTCGTATTGGGAGTGTACCCTATATTGTAGCTTGATTCGTTCAACATGTTGTTGGACATTGGAGCTGGTGTTACCTTGTGTATAAAGTGTTAACCTACTTATATCTGCTCTAAGGTCAGCTATTCTCTTTTCTAATCTTATTTGCCACGCTGGTATCCTATTTTTATTGGGGTATTGCGATTCGTTGGGTCCTCGTATTTTTCCACCATTGTAAGTGATGGCAGTATGTGCTGCGCAGTAAATTATTGTTTGTAATGTATTAAAATCAGTTTCAGTACTAATGTGTTTTGGTAGTACCTTTACATTAATGGTGATTATTAATCAAATAAAATCAAATCAGTTATTGCATGTAGGCTAAAAAATGCACTTTTACAAGTCAAACACTTACTTAAGTCTCATATATATGAAAAAAAAACAACTTAACTAATGAGTGCATAACAGATATGAGTTTGAAAAAAGAAATTCACGAATATGACTTGTGCACCAGCCATCACCCCCCTCGCCATATTTGAGACCCGGTACACAGAGCCGCCGCAAGATAAGACATTTTAGTGTGTATGACCATAAACTCTGGTTTCTTGGTAAACTTGTATTGTACGTTAAAACTAATAAATTGTTATGAGTCACCCTACATAGCACTTTTGTACACTTAATTATATTACCAGACTATTAAATTACATTATTGCATTCATAAAAGTAAGGTTAATTATTATTATCATTATCATGGAGCTTGGGGCATTGAGGCCATGCAGTTTTGTCTATAACATAGTCATTAATAGTGTAATAGGCTTTCTTTATGAGATTAGCCTTAATAAATGTTTTAAATCTGTGCATGGGAAATTGATCAATTCAATTATTATATGGGGGCACTCGATCGACGAGCTCCACAAGCCAACCAAGTACCTCATAAAGCAGTCACCCTAGCCGGATACGGCTTGGAAATCCTCACCACTTTGCCTCCTCTTTGCCACGCCCCATCTACTCCGGTCCTGATGATATTCCCCTTGCGAGCAGTTTCCACAGAGAACTGTCATAATGATGAGGACTCTCAGTTGATTCGTGCTCATTGTGTATAATAATGTTCGTCTCAACAGGTTTATTTACCCACAGTAAAAGTGAGACAATAGTGCAATTAATGTATAGACACAAGCATTTCCTCGTTTTAACCGATATTACAAATGTATAACTCACTGCAAACTTTATTATACTTTTATAATAAAGTTTCATAACCTAATAGTAGTTTATGTGACTACTACATAATGGAGGGCATTAAAACTCGAGAGTTTCGGCTCGTTTCATAATAATATCACTCGAGAGTTAATTTTTTTAGACAATTACATACACCAGTTTATCTACACACATGTCATAAGCTCTCTTTGATGTGTTCAGGAACTGCATGTTTCACCGGCATTGTGGCATTGATCATAGCTCTGCAGTTGTTTAGCTTGTTCAGTAGTACCAACTTCACAGACAAACTAGGGGCGGCACGCAGGCGGGCGTCGGCGTTCGAAATTCGAATTTGAATTCGAAATGACAAATTTTGGTACATTATGGATAAACCTTATTTTTTGCCTTAAGACGCTGATTAAATAAATATGGGGTGCTGTTTTCATGTGTTTTTCAGGAAATACTGGGCAAATCGTAATTAATTTCTGGTATATGTAATTTGACTATATAATCTAGAGATTCTTAATTGGAAAACATGTTTGGATAAAATTTTCTCGATAGAAAATAAATACAAAGTCAACCCTTTTTTATGGTTTTATCCTATTACACCGCAGTAGTAAGTGAATATGACTGTGTGATAATTGCAATGTATGAACAATTGTTATTTCTAACGATTTTCAATTTGAAAGTTAATTCCCTGAAATAGTTTATTTTTTATGTTTTTTTTTTTACGTTTTGGCGCTTAAGTTGTTTCAGATTAGTCGCGAGTGCATTATTGCCATCCCGCTTTTTCTTATTCGCGAGTAATTATTGCATCTTCCACTCGACAGCGCATTTTTTATTCCATCATCGCCTTAAACTGCTTACTTGACGAAACAAACATAGCCATTAGACGAGCTAATAATAGACCACCTTTATTAGCTAGCTCAAAACTCACATACAAAATCTACGCATTTTCATTAAAAACGACTTAAGGCTGGACAGTCCGACTGTGGAATTTCCCTTCCAGCTTACTTTTCAAGAGACTTCCAATTCAACTGTTTTATTTGTATGTTTGTTACGCGATTATTCTGTCAATTATGAATCGATTTAGATGATTCTTGTTTTGATTGGTAGGTTAACTTCAGAGGTGGTTCCATACAAATTTAATTAAACTTTATTTAGCGCTTTTTGAAATAAAACAACGAAAACAAAATATATATATATATATATACAGATGACGTTTTGGTTTGTATTTCCTTGCAACATTGTTTTAAACTGGGTGAATTATAGAGTAATAGGATTCAAATCAAGAGAGCTCCGTGATCTAATGGGTTTCACGTTGGCTTCTCACATTGGAAGTGCAGTTTCGAAACCTGACCATGTACCAATGAGACAATTAATTTATCTTAAGTAGATTACGACCATCAGTGTTTCCGATGACACGTTAAGCTGTAGGTCCCGGCTGCTATCGCTATAGTGATTTTTGGTGATCGTTTAAACGTAAGCCTTAAATTAATGCTGTAACGTCCCCGAACTGGTTATTCTATTTATCCCCATAGCCAAGATTATCGTGCGGAGGGTGGATTTTGCGAAACTTAAAATTTAAACAAGTCTGTTTTGATCTAATGCGTCGCCTTAATGTATGGGCCGTATTTACACGCCATGCTTCAATCATTTGCGATAAATTTGAGTCAGCAATTTTTTTTTTTTCTCTTTACTTGGTTCACTAACAATTTAAACATTGATTACTTACATAAATAGGACTTAGGACTAAACAGAGCTTAATGCACAAATTAATTACAAGTGAAAACCACATTCGTTATGTGTATCTGTGTTACTACAAGAGTTGCAAATACTAACTAACAATTACGAGTATCTTTATTAAACTAGCAAACTATAGTTAAGTTATAGTGAGTTTTTAAAGACAAAATATGAAAGTGCCAAGTAAAATAAAAACATGTTATTGAGTGACAGAGCCTGACGAGAGTATTTTCTTAAGTTTACCTAATGAGTCATGAAATATGTCAAATATGTCCGAGTATTCAATGAAGCCCTTTCCTCACGAGGTCGGTGCGTTTTAGTATCGGGACCGCTTCTGAAGCGAATCTTTCATTTATTTATTGGTGTGCTTATCTTTTGAGGTTAACTTTGCCGGTGTCAAGTTTATTCCAAGAAACAAAATTTGGTCAGCTCTTTCGAGATCCAGGCAGTAACGTGTTTAGAATAATTAATTGCTCGTCATTACTACCCAGGGAGAACGTGGTGGTGAGATCCAAGTATATTCAAAGGATCTGTACAGATGCGGTACCGAAACGAAAACGTACTGACCCGGAGGAAGGGCCCAAGGGATTGGGATGATGTAAGATTTAAACTATGTTAGTAATTTATTTAGATGACTTGTTAATTTATAATATGACCATTTATGTTCATAATTTATTTGGTGATCGTTTGGAATGTCTGCGAAATATGTAAACTGGCTTTTGTTGCGTAGATGAAATCCCGATGAGTCTTTCGGAAAAACGAAACAAAAAATAACCGGCGAAGTGTGATTCTTACTCGCGAGTAGAAGGGTTCTGTGGTAAAAGTTACGTTATTATCTTAAGATACCCTTATGTACCATTTTTTTAGGGTTCCGTACCTTAAAAAGGAAAAACTTAACCTTTGTAGGCTCACTCGTATGTCTGCCCTTCCGTGTGCAAATAGCAAATGGAGCAAATCAGAAAATAATAGTAGTTTATGAGACTGTTACATAATGGAGGGCATTAATACTTGAGAGTGGGTTTATGAAACGAGCCGAAGGCGAGTCGAGAGAATCACTCGAGAGTTTTAATGCCTAACTATGTACAGTAACATACACTAGTTTATTTACAAACATATCATAAGCTCTCTTTTATGTCTTCAGGAACCGCATGTTTGAACGGCATTGAGGCTCTGCAGTTGTTTAGCTTGTTCTGTAGTACCAACTTCACAGACAAACTAAAGGGCGGCGCGCAGGCGGGCGTCGGCGTTCGAAATTTGAATGTCATAATATGTAGAAAAATTACACATTATGGTCATAATGTGTAATTTTTCAGATAAGAAATGAGTTTTTACCAAGTAGTTTAACATTATGCTGATCGTAACGTGCGGTTTTTGTACGCAGTAAAGAGGGATTATGATACGTGTGTAGATAAAAAATAGAATGTTCAAACTGTATCGTTTCACATGCCACATGAAAGGGCTTGTTGCGATATTCCTAAATATATTATTTTCAGGGAAATATTAAACTGCACATCAAAAATACTGATTTGCACAGCAAATATCAGAGCAAAACGCTGCGGCAGCTTAGGTGAAGTAAAGGGGGTGAGCGAAGCGAAGTCTTTAGTGTTAGTTTGAACATGTAAGAACAACAAAAAATACTTAAAACATAAACTTAAGAACACATAAAATATTTAAAACATAGAAAGTGTTTTTGTTAATCCTCTTTTGCGGTGCAAATCAGTATTTATGAGGTGCGATTATATACTAGCCTTATTGACATAATTTTTGAACACTTAGTTTAAAAGTTATTTAAGAAAATAGACCAAAATTGTAGTTTATGCAACTGTCGTATAATAAGGGGCCTTCATCACGAGTGTGGACGAGCGAAGCGAGTTCCATAATAGCATCACACGAGTGTTTAAAGGCCTAGTTATATACAGTTGCATACACTACTTTATCTACACACATGCCATTAGTGCTCTAAAATCGGTTCAGAAGCCATTCGTAAAACCAAACAACAAACAAATTAACAAATGACAACTGTCATGGCGGTACCACCAACGTCGGTAAAGCGGTTTGAATTTTTCATGTCGGTAAAGCAGTGTCACCAACAAAACTGTTCTATTGAAAGCGTCACTAGCGTCTGTGTCACACTAATGTCATTTCATACTGGGAGGGCATTAGTTTCGTGTTTTAGCCAACTGAACTGTTAAGTTGGTGGCATTGTACAGAGACGTTAAGATAAATGTCAATTTCGAGTATTCGATGATCACAGACAAAACAAATTTACTTTAACGCATAGATTAATCGATGCGTTAAAGTAAAATTTGTTGTCTGTAAATTGCCATATCCGCATCATTGTGCCATAAACATAATCATTCATTGCAATCAGGTCATTGCGTTGTGGTTTTTGAGTCGATTTTAGAGCATTTATGATACGTGCTTAGATAAAAGACCATTACCAAATCCTTATGTCCAAAACTACTGATCGTAAAAATAAAAATAAAACCTAGCCGGTCCACTTGGAGAGCAACCGAGCTTCGCCACTCTTTGCCTCGTTGTGAGCATTCCGATATTTGTAATTAATTTACAGGTCCAATTACGCACTCATTGCTGTTTTCATTTTATTCCTATCTCTTTCTAGCATAGTTCAAAATGCAGATGAAGAAACAGGCCAACAAGTGAATGACTGTAAATTAATACTTCTAAATTATTTACCTACTTTAAAGTGGATACATTTTTTTCTTTCACAATCAAGGACAAACTTTCTGTAGTGGTAAGGAACCCTTCGTGCGCGAATCCGACCCGCACAAAACCGGTTTTTATTTTATTAATAATAATAATAATACCTTGGACACTATTTACACGTATTGATCTAGCCCCAAACTAGGATTCTCTGTATCTTGGGAACTAGACAACTATACACATACTTATATAGAGAAATATTATACTTAGCTAGATAAACAACCGTGACTAGGATACAAACATCCGTCCTCATCAAACAAATATTTGCCCCCACCGGGACTCGAACCCGGGACCCTTGGCTTCATAAGCAGGGTCACTGCTGACTCAGCCATTCGGGTCGTCGTAATTATACTCTACTTTCGTTTACTAAAAACAAAAACAAAAATACCGTCACGCCTTTTCCCATATCGGGAGGCAGAGGCCCAAGAAAATGTATATGACCAAAAGTGATTCAATATCGGTAGCAGATTTTTATAGAAATTTTATTTCATAATTTCTTTATTGCACACTAATAACTAAAATAAGAGATAAACATTTAAATAGTGTCTTTAGGCTAGCTTATCTCAAGCAAGAGATCTCTTCCAGCGAACCAAGTCAGGACGAGAAAGGCTGATCTCTGAGCACGGGTAGATCTATATGAAAAACAAAAACTAACTAATTTTTTTCTGGTACGATACATAAATATTACAACTCAATAAACGAGTGCCTTCACTACATAAATGAAATATACATCCTAAATACAAATAAATATTAAATTATGTGGAGAACTATTTAAATGACCACCAAAATATTTTTTCCTACCCAAAATGGGTAAATGATCACCAAAAGTTGCAGAAAATATCAGGGCAAAATAGTGCGGTAGCTTAGGTGAAGGATAAATGGGGTGAGCGAAGCGAAGCCCCCTTTATCCTTCGTGTTAGGTTGAATATGGAATAACAACAAAAATACTTAAAACATAAACTTTAGTACACAAAACATTAAAAGTTTGGTGATAATTTATTCAAACACAATTTGGTGGTCGTTTACTAATTCTGGCGGTCGTTCCGAATTTATTGGTTACTACCAATAGTTGCGTTTTTGTTGATCGTTTAACCATAACCCTATTATATGTACTAATAAATACATACATACTACCTATATTTCTAAAGAGAAAGGAAATGCTTCTTCACGCGACTTTTAAATATATTGAGGGTAGAACTGTCCCTGATGGTGCAGGGGAGTGCATTCCACAATCGAATGGCCCGGAGTCTACACCCGTGCTCGGAGGACTTATCATTATCACCGTAAGATTGTCGAAACCGTTAGTTTATAATCTAACGTTTTATTCTCGTTAGTTTATAACCTATCGATAAATTGTAAACTGTACCGTAATGCTTATGATATGACGCGTTAGTTTATAATACAACTTTAAACTTGACTTGCAAAGGAAATACCAGCGCAAACACTGCAGTAGCTTTGAAGACTAGAGGGGGCGTGCACAGCGAAGCCCCCGAATAGTCTTCGTGTTAGGTAGACATGTAGGAACAAAAAAACGTAAATTTTAAACCGACAGGTCTCGTTTACAATTTGTTGATAGTTTAAAAACTAACGTGTTAGTTTGTAAACTAACGGTTTTGACAATCTCACGGAGACCTATTATATATATAGATATTTTGGAAGTCCAAAAACCATAATTATTAGACACTAAATCGAGAAAGACAGCTGTCAAAAAGAACGCGAGGGATATTTTGTTACTTAGCATTATTGCATCCTCTGCAACTCTGAAACAAGCGTGTTCTTATGTAAGGCCGACCACCTCCCAAAGGTTAGCATCACAGGTCACTGACATTGAGTTAATTACAAAACGCTTTTGTTTTATGCTGTTGAATTAAATATACTTATTGGTGGCAGCCAAAGAGGTTTTAAAATAGAGATGCCATCTTTGCGTTTCCCTTTACTTACAGGCTTTTTTGTAGTTGATTTTTTGTAAGCGCTTCCAGGCCTAATTACAAGTATGTAGACTGAGGTCGGTAGGTTTATAGTAAACAACGACTTTGACTTGTTCGGTGGGCTTTTAATATTCCGAGTTTTCTGGTTCCTGGTTGGTTACCGACACATGGCAAGATTACTTTGCCAAAAAGAGCGCTGGGCAGAAATGTCCCCACCCATCAAAAGCAACGAATAGGCCATGTCATGGCATCACGATGCATTTTTACTATGGCTAGAATTATTTTGTTGGGAAATCTAATTGAATTAAATATGTTTTATACAAGGTGACATTTAATTAGCTGACCATATTTTGGGGAATGATAGTACCCATTATTATGAACAACTTTCCCCAAGAAACATATGGTCGCAAATGGAAAAATATATTTGTCCCTCAGTCCCTCGATCAGCTGATTACAAGTTACTATGGGGGACCCAACATTTTTTTCGTTTGCGACCAAATGTTTCGTGGGGAAAGTTGTTCATATTGATGGGTACTATCATTTCCTAAAATAGGGTAAGCTAATTAAATGTCACCCTGTATAGGTTGTCCCATAAATGAGACGTCACAGTGACACCAGAAAAAGACCTGCCTCCGATGCATCGAATAAAGATTGACGTGACGTTTGCTGAATCGGTAGGTCCCTCCTGGGAAACCTAAATGATGACATGATAGCGGTAGGTATCACCTAGTGACACCTAAATGCCGAACTCCCAACCTAGTGGATGCGGGTGGTTCCGTCCGCTCCAACCTCACGCATGAGGACGGCAGCAAGAAGGATCTCATGCAAGCCAGATCTGAGCTCCCAGCTCGATGGCCGGCGGCAGCTGGACGAGGATAAGGCCACCACCCAGGGCTACGTGGGAATATTGTCGCCACGCCGGCGAGCTGCACTTGAAAAGGGCTGTGATGATGGTTGATGGTGATGGTGGTTGATGATGACGAATCAAAACGATGAATATATTTGGATTATTACACTGATTTAATGACTGTTCAAGGACACGGTACAATTATGAAAAAAAGAAAACTACGCGCTGACAAACTGAGAGTACATTGTGACAAGACCGCCCGCGGCAAAAGCCATTAATTAAGTCTTGATAGATTCAATGACTGGCTTAGACATGAACCAACATTTTAGAGACAGACAGCATAATGCATGACAATTGATCGTTAACTCTATAGAATTGATCTTATGAATGAATATCATGGTTATTTGGATTACTACATGACCTCAGTGAGATGAGGCTTTTTATCAGTTATTACAAGAATATCTGAGCCGATGTCATGTTTGTTGGTGCGGGGGGCCCAAAGAAAACTGCCCTTCCATCCTTTAAGACTTATCTACATTGTATGTATAATAATAAACATTTTTTCATCCCTAGCCCATCGCCGGAGATATGAAGGTCACCTCACGACATTTTTATTACCGTTAGAACGTTCCGTGTAACTTATCTCATTGGTACGTATGCGGTCCCAAAAGTAGCCGACCTGGCACATAGAAAGCAATACTGGCTGATTTTTTTTTTATTCGCAAGTTTGAATCTTTTGGCGCGTAAATTTGAAAAAAGAAGAATCTATGTTGTTTTGTTTTTGTTTCATAGCCATTAATCGAGATCGATGCAGTGTTTTGAGAAATTTCAACGCAATAAAGCCGACTTTTTACGACGATTCATCACGATGGTCGAAACAGAGGTCCACCACTTCACCCCTGAGATGAAAGAACAGTCGAAACAATGAACTGAAAAGGGAGAACCAGCTCCAAAGAAGGTGAACTCAGTTTCAACTGCTGACAAGGTCATGGCGTCAGTATTTTGTGATGCGAATGGGATAATTCTTATTGATTATCTTCAAAAAGACGAAACCATCAACGTAGAGTACTACGTAAAACTATAGCAGCGTTTGAGTGAAGAAATTAAGAAAAAACGGCTGTATTTAGCGAAAAAGAAAGTGTTGTTTCATCAGGAAAATATTCACACAAGTCCACTTTTCAATGGCAAAAATTAATGAGTTGAAGTTTGAATTGCCTCCCCATGCATCTTATTCGCCAGATCTAGCTCCCTTGGATTATTTTCTGTTCCCAAACTTGAAAAAGTGGCTCGGCGGAAAAGTTTTGCCACTAATGAAGAGGTTGAGTCTGCTGTTGATGGCTATTTTGAGGACCACTGTAAACAGGGTTTCGAAGCTATCGAACATCGCTGGGAAAAGTGTATTGCGTTAAAAGGATACTATATTGAGAATTAAATAAGTTTTATTCGAATTATTATGTGTTCGTATTATCTTTGTTAGGCCGCTTATTTCTGGGACCACCCTCGTACTTTGCCAGCACCGGGATTCGTATTCGTATCTCCTACGTGGCGGGAGTGTAAAACAGACCACGGACGTTCTTCGTGCATTATTATTCCATTATAATTACATTACACATACATAATCCATCTTTTGTAAAGATAACAGGTACTTTGGGTACTAGCATTTCTTAGAGATAAACCTATTATCAGGTTTACTTTGTGCTAAGTGGTTGGTTGATTGATAACAGCTTTGATAAGACGATCGTAAAATAAAACTTAACCACTAAAAATAAGAAAACAAAAACAAAAGTGAATAATATTATGTCCGAACGTGGATTCGAACCCAGAGCCATAACATTGAGAAACCAAACAATGCAGTATTTGACTGCTAGGCATAAAAGCTATTTTATTGGAACTGTCAAAACGGTAATTTTGTTCACGAGTTCTATGAAATGTGACGACATAGTCAAATGCTGTCTTTTTAACACAAACTTGAGCTTATAAAATACAACTGCTGGAAACAATTCTGATATTAGCAAACGTTTTTGTTGAAATAGATTCAGGTTGAGAAACGTTTCTAGATTTATTGAACTACCTTGTCTAATACCGTATTGTGCCACCAAAACCAATGTGAGACCTACGATCATATTTCAATCATGTTAAGGTTTATTATATCGCGGATGGTGTTAAGACACGTCGTCTCTTGTATGGGTAAACCCCTTTAATTTGTTTTCATGTTGTTCATTATTTGTTGCTGTAGCGGCAACAGAATTACACATTCTGTGAATATTATAACTCTCTAACTATTACGGTTCATGAGATACAGCCCGCTGACGGACGGACGGACGGACGGACAGACGGACAGTTGCAGCGTTCACCAGGAAAGGTGTATGTGGATTATCGCTTGTATAAAGCCGTTATTGTTTGGATACCAACCAGATCCCTAAATAATACCTTTATAGGTATTATTTAGGGAAATATATATAAAGCCGTTATTGTTTGGATACCAACCAGATCCCTAAATAATACCTTTATAGGTATTATTTAGGGATCCAACCAACCAACCAGATCCCTAAATAATACCTTTATAGGTATTATTTAGGGATCTGGTTGGTATCCAAACAATAACGGCTTTATACAAGCGATAATCCACATACACCTTTCTTGGTGAACGCTGCAACTGTCCGTCTGTCCGTCCGTCCGTCCGTCCGTCGATCGATGATGTCCTTATGGACATCATTCATCGATCATACATAATAATAATAATAATATTGATAAACCTTGGACACTGTTTACACACATTGATCTAGCCCCAAACTAGGATTCCCTGTATCTTGGGTACTAGACAACGACACAAATACTTATATAGATAAATATTATACTTAGATTTTAAATAAATATTTTAGATAAATATTAAACGTCCTTGACTAGGGTACAAAGTACATCATACATACATACATACATACATTCATATTTGGGATAGAACTGAAGGCGCCGGTCAAAAAAAAATATTTTATACCTATTTCGATAAAATATGTCATTATATTCATTTGTTACTGTGGGACCTAAGCTTTAGTAGTATAACATTATTTATCTACACACGTATCATAAACCCTCTTTACTGCGTCTAAAAACCGCACGTTAAGACCAGCGTAATGTAAAATTATTTGGTAAAAATTCATTTCTTATCTGAAAATTTGTACATTATGTATGACCATAATGTACAAAAATTTGTCAAATTATGACATTCAAATTTCGAACTCCGACGCCCGCCTGCGTGCCGCCCTTAGTTTGTCTGTGAAGTTGGTACTACTGAACAAGCTTAACAAGAGAGCATTGATCAATGCCACAATGCCGGTCAAACATGCGGTTCCTGAACACACCAAAGAGAGCTTATGATATGTGTGTAGATAAACTAGTGTATGTAACTGTACATAATTAGGCATTAAAACTCTCGAGTGATATTATTATGAAGTTCGCCTTCGGCTCGTTTCATAAACCCACTCTCGAGTTTTAATACCCTCCATTATGTAGCAGTCACATAAACTACTACGACTACTACTAAACCTACGAATTAGTAATTTTCCGAATATTAAGTATCGGTCAATATTAGAGTATTTGTAATTTTCAGAATCGGCCATTCTTTGACTTAACGATCAAAACTTCGATGACTATACCTACACCATAGACTAATTACTATATGCCTAGACACATTGATTTGACATCAGAATGATTTTGTTTATGTTAACAGTTATGTGAGTGTTGTTAGATAGGTATTAGTCAATTACCCTAATTGTATCTATCATTTGATACCTCAAATTAATAGTTTAACTAATTCGAAGATTACCATCTTCGAATTAGTTAAACTATTAATTTATTATAGAATGGGCCATTGAGTCGAATACAAAGAGCCTGTTTATATTCAAAGTAGACAATTTAAAAAGTAAGTTAAACTTTTACGGACGTTGCACAAATTCGCAGCAGCAGAGAGAGCCATGGAGCGTACAATGTTTGGTATAAGGCTCTCTGACTGCATCTGGAATGCCAAGAGGGGGTCAAAGATCAGTCGGCAGACCGTCTGCCAGATGGTCCGAAGACAAAGCGAGGATAGCAGGACAACAATAATATATAAATAGTCACTTTTTCATGACAGGGGGCTAGCCCGTCAACTCGGATATATACAGGTGTCCGGTAAACAATGAGTAACCCCGGTTACATATTAAGAAACTTTTACTATGATGATGATTGATTCCGACCGATTTCGGTCATGGCGAACACTTCTACTCCTAATCGGTTTCGCGCGCGTGCGCCCGATCTTCGCAGCGAAACTCCTTGCGCATTGGGGGCACGTCAGTACGCCACCCGACTAGTTGTAGGAAATGGCAGCGATTTTACTATGGAACCGATGTGAATGAACATGGCAACTTTATTTGTAACTCCTTCATACTGACCGCCCGGCTGTGCTCGTCGATCCATTCATTATTTCCGGGTCATAAGATATTTTTGTTTTATTCTTGAGACTTCTTACGGTGAACCGAGTTTCCCTAATGCAATATGATTTTAAACCCTGTGATGGACGTAATAAAAGTTATACTTTGTGTAGTAAGAAACGGATTTAGCTAGCCCGGGCGCATCTTCTGAAAGGCCCGTGGGGTACAACGCCAGCCCGCACTGTGGTCCACGGGCTTTTCAGAATTTCGAACCGCTCGAAAAGCCAGAGCGCTACAGCGCGACGCTACGTTGTACCACACGGGGTTTTTCAGCTCACAAATTGACAGTCCGTCGTCTGAATACCCCGTGGGGTACATCTACAGGGCTTTTCAGAAGAGGCAGCCCGGGGTTCATACTGATTTAGTACTGTCAGTATTAGATATAATGAGCGCGCTACCAGAAATACCTAGATGGCGATAGTTTTAAAATGATTTCAACATTCATGTGGACGCAATGAATGTTATCATCTTTTTGACACTTTGACTGTGTCGATATTTCTAGTTCTTGTGTTCTATAGTTGAGTAGCTTACGCACATATACAGGGTGTAGTGATATTTTATGGAGTTGTTACGGACATCATTCTGATCAACTTTCACTACAAAACCGACTTAATCAGCGGATTTGTATGGAGAAGTGAAAAATAAAGTTGGTCTGATCATGTTGGTGTGATAGTGAAAGTTGTTCAGAATGACTATCTCAACCCTTAAAAGTTGACTGCACCTGTTTCATCCTATATTATAATATCTGATGCTAACTGTACATCGGTTGACCCAGCATATTCCCTTTCTTAATGTACATAATTATGTCCTTAAGTGACTTTCTACTAACGGCCTAATAATATTAACTAAATAAATATAACTAATAATAATAATAAAATAATAATTTATTCACATTATAACTTATACAGTGTTTTGTCTTGCTTTGACATTTGACATTTACTGAAAGTATGAAAGGGACATAACACTGAATAAGTTAAAAAGTGAATAACTTTTTTTATTAGTAAGGCCGGAGTATAAAAGTAAATGTGCTGCTGAATGTACTTAATTTTCCAAAAGTCATCTTAATGTCAAACCTTCTTGAAATTTAATGTAACTTGTTTAAGATTAAGATTAACAGTTTGCCGTCATCAATATCAATGTAGGTTGAGCACCATTGTGTGCTAATGTGCAATGACCTTAAAGTATTAGCCTACAATGCCACATTCTCATTGTAGGTAAGCTCTCGATGCCTTCTTAAAAAAACAAAATTTGTGCAATTCTCAAATCCAACTTGTTTTTTTTGCAGCCACTTTCGTTTATTTCACAGGTTTGGCATTGACGTGTCCCTAAAGCTAGAATGTATATTATACAGGTGACATTTAATTAGCTGACCATATTTTGGGCAATGATAGCACCGATCATTGTGAACAACTTTCCCAAAGAAACATATGATCGCAAATGAAATGTATTTTTCGTCCTTCAGTACATTGACCCGATCAGCTAATTACAATTTACTATGAATGACCCATTTTTTTTTCTTTTACGACCATGTGTATAAACAGTGGGGAAAGTTTTTCATAAAAATGGGTACTATTTGTCCCCAAAATATGGTACTCTGATTAAATTTCACCTTGCATAGAGAAACAAAGCCCTAGACGTATTTTTGACTGTTGATTTGTATTTAAAATATTGAAAATTTGTATTGGTTGCGTTTTCTAAATGCAAGGTTTGCTCATTCTTAAACTTCTATTGTATTATACTTCTATGCTAATAACGCCGTATTTTGACCTGAGATTTTCTGCAACTTTCCGTGATCATTTACCCATTTTGGGTAAGAAAAAAATATTTTCGTGATCATTACATTTGTTGCCAAAAGAAAGTGTCGCACGTGAGGTCTTCAGCTCACACGTGAGGTCTTCAGCTCACAGAGCCATCTATATCTATATCTTTGTCTATTCTTAGCTCTGTTGATCTATCGTCAACAACACGACTTTCTTGCTTGGTGCTAAATCTATGGATGCCTCTATGCCATAGACTATAAGTAACTCTTTATTCATATGTGCTATGAGATGGAGTTAAAAGAGCGCAATTTAAACTACTTAGTGGCTCTGTGAGCTGTACACCTCGCGAACTGATGTTGGTGGGAAGCTGAACTTTCTAACATACAAAATTACGAAGGCACCTGGCTATCTACATGGAGTATGAATGTAGCCGCACCAAGAATTTTGTCACTACATTTTGTACTCTAAAATAAAACCTATTAACATTTGAACAAAATTCTATAGTTATAGCCCATGTCACTATCAGGTTTTGCGAAATGCTTTTTTTCAAACCCAATATCTCCGCCATTTAAAAAAATCGAATAACTAAGTTAATCGACAAAAGAATACATATATAATTATCGAACCTGTGTAGGAAGTAGGAATAATTACGCGTCGAAAAAGTATGTGAGTCGAACTGTCACTGACTCTTATGTACAATGACATAAGGTTAATTTCATCTGAACTCGAACACTTTTTCATTCCTGCTTGGGCCACTGCTCACAAAATTTTACGAGAATCGGTTGAGAAATGAGACCTGAAGAGAACAGACAGACGGACATACGAAATAATTTTTGGCCAAGCTGAAACGGAGAAGCTTCGCTCGATCAATTAATTATTTTTTGATTAAGACAATGGGTATTGTGAAATTCCTATATTTGAAGCGTTATTTACTCCAAATCGTTAGACACATCCTTTCCTCCAAGAAGAAAAATAAGGTTTCACCTAAAACGGGTTAACTCTTGGGATCTAAAAGGAATTTTGATAACTTAAAAAGTAGTGATTGAAATGACAGAAATAATCAGTGGTTTTTGATTTTTTTATAAAAACCAGGCACTTTTCGCACTGTTCTGCCGCAGCGACGTCACAGCTATGTGGTTGTGTGAGCTGTTATGAACTTTATTTTAATATGGCTGTGGTCAAAATTTCAGCTACCACGAATGGAGTTGCTAATTTTAAGCTAAGCCCTAAGTTGACACGGAATGCTTATCTACAATTACACACAAGCTGTCATTTAAGCGATTATATTGTCTTGGCGTTAATCTTTCTGATCTTGTAAACGGCGCGAATTTCAGGGATCGATTGTATTCCACCATGGATAAAGAAGAACTCTCTTAATTTATCCAAATAATAAAAAAATAAGACACAATGATGTTTATTTTTATTTTCAGGGCTTAAGTGAAGGCTGTAGGATACAACACTTGAACGCGATGTGAAGGAATAATCATCGAAATGCTGCTCACTGTATGCAAATCATGCCAGTAGTAAGTATATTTTAACTTCTTCCTTACTACCTCACCAACTAGGCACCTGTCAGGTGTCAGGCATCTCCCATCTCATGTCACAAACGAGCACCTGCTTCAAGGCGTGTGTGAAATGAGACGATAGATGCTTGACAGGTGCCTAGTTGGCTTGGTAGGTTAGTTTAAAGAATCCTCACCCCATTTTACACATGTTTATTTTCAGCCATTTTTTTCCTTTTTCCACCTTCTAAACCAAATCAACACCTAACCTAACGTTAACCTAAGTTTAGTTAAACCTATCTTTACCCGGTGTTAGTTTGTATTGTATTAATTTATGTCATACTTCGGGATTTAACCCAGGAATTTGGTTATTGTTTGGTTAAATTGGTTTTACCTAGGATTAACTAACTGCTTTTATAACTTTAGCCGTAACATATACGAGTATATACATTCATTACGAATGCTCGTGTAAGGTTGTTTGGTAAAACGTCTTTGCCATAATTAGATATATTACTTCTGGTATACTTCATAAAGTTTTCTCCCGTCATTCTACATCAATGTAGAAATCGTTATTTCTTATTTGCAAGTAACAGAATGATAGTGGCCTCGGCACCTCGGCACGCAACAATGCCGACGCGAGATTTCTTACCTCCTTCAATGTCACGCCATCATTGAACACGTTTCCATTGTCCTATGGCACGACATATTTTCTTATTAAACTTCCTACCATTTATAATTGATAAGTCCAGAGCGGGGGCGAATTTGTCTCGCTAAAAGGAGGCTGCCTGAACGTGAACCAAACGAATGTAGCGTAAATTGCAGATACAAACTTCATTTAGGTGAAAAGTGGCCAGCTAGTCCATGACGTAGATTGATCAAAGTTAAAACGACCAAATCGTGTTAGAATATAAACTTCTTGGATCATGGATACATGGTCAACATTGGGGTCAATCCTGCGACTATTTACCTATATTATTTATTGACACACGAAACAGCAGATCAGATTCCGACAAATTAGGTGCAGGACTTGGACCTCTACTGCATTACCGGCTTAACCAAAAATTAACGAACATTTGCTGTCCAAATAGTTCATTTGTAGATCTTGTAAATATAATTAGTCGTGGTATCTATGATGGGTACAGCACTATTGTAATTATGGTGGAAAATCATTCAAACATTAGTCGGAACGATTTGAATAAAAGTGTTTGACGGAACAACAAAACAAATCTGTTCATAGAATGAATATTTTTTTATTTAATTTAAAGTATCATCACAGCGAAATCACATTATATTTCGACATGAATAAATTTAATCATAACTTTACTCTGACTCAGGATACCTTGCGCCTGTCCAATAAATGTAGAAAATTAGTAGCTACATTGTTATCATATAATATATGCTACGCAGCCATGGTTAGTTTAACCAAGTCCAACTTGACATCAGCCGTTTTTGTTGAACAGACTAATCAGAAACCCGCTTATGTTAGGGGTAATACGACATGCACCCCTATTGGGAATTCACCGGTTCAAAATACTTTGATTGCAACATTGGAATGTATTCCAAGTAATTTAAATTAGTTGATAAGACAATAAAGGAAATCTCTATCTTACAAGAGCCACTAAATATGTCAAAGGCCAAATATGTAAATATGCCCCACCTAAATATTACCCATCAAAACACTCAAAACAGTCAGACCACACAATGTCACTCGAAAAATTCGGGTTACGGGCAATTTCTGTTGGCACGGTTTGACAACATTGTAGTCGTCTCTCAGGATCTCCAGGATGTAATTTTTTAACCAACCGACCACCACGATAACATTTCCATTTATACTTTTTCAAGACTTCAAGTACCTGAGTATGGGTGGTTCCAATTTCTTCAGCAGCTTCTCTGCTTGAAGCCTTTGGATATGCTTCAAAATATGTCAACACACTTACATCAAAATCGGAATTTTCGCGCTCGAGCAGCTGTGGACGATGACTTTTGTAACTGACAAATTGTTTCAAATGTTGTCGCCTCAAGACTAATCGAGTTGGTACTTGTCGGTCCCGATATCTCTCTCCGTACCACCGTAAAGCTAAATTGACATCTTGGCGATTTAAAAAAAAAGCTTGCATAAAATCAATTGTTCTCTATAAACCATTTTGTCGATTAGTAATGCTGCTGCTGACAAACAATTTGACAACAATCAAATGTGAATAGCAAAAGACTATTGCGTCGGCGTAATTTCCCTGTTCCATTTTCATAATTTTTTTTTATTTATGCCACACGCAAAAAAAATAGGTCTCATCCAAAAGAGTCTGCATTACAAACACGCGTAAAAATGATATTGTGAAAAACACAAGGTACCTTATGGATTCTTGAGTAAAAGTGACTTATCCTGTCTTTCATGGTTTTCCTTTCATTTAATTTTCTGTATTTGTTAGAGAGATGTGATCCTTATGATTGACCCTGTCGATTGACGCCATAAAAGTACAGGTGATGTTTTTTCGAATTTTAGCCGGTTCGATTCCTGGTTGTGGCAAGCGTATTTTTCAAAATCTTTGAATGCAGTTTTGTTTCTTTTCAAAAATAAAGAAATGTTTCCTTTGAGGGAAATTTGCTACCTCCATTATTTAGAGTACTTGCCCTCCAGTTGGTGTCACAAAATTCCACCCTGTATATTACCTAATTGCCTTTCATGATGGAGAAATTGACTGGCATAGTGTTGTTTGCTGATGATACTTCAATGGTCTTCAAAATTGAAAGACAAAAATAAGATTTTGATGATGTTAATTGTGTATTGTCTTTAACCCTGAATTGGTTCTCAGTTAATAATTTATTGCGAAACGCTGGTAAACCCAAGTGTATCAAATTCTCACTTCCAAATGTCAGGCAAGTTGAGACCAGTTTAGTGTTAGAGAGCAATGCGCTAGAATAAGTAAATAATACAAAGTTTCTTGCAATAACCATTGATAGCAAATTGCAGTGGGATCCCCACATAGATAAATTAGCTAGTAAGTTAAGTCTGCGGCTTACGCTGTTAGGAACATCAGACAAAACACGGATGTGGCTACATCTAGGCTAGTATATTTTAGTTACTTTCATAGTATTTTGTCCTATGGTATCTTGTTGTCGGGGAAAGCAGCGGATATTCAAACTATTTTTATTTTACAGAAAAGAGCTATTCGAGCAATTAATAATTTAAAACGAACAGACTTCTTAAGAGAGCTTTTTAAATAAATTGACATACTAACTGTAGATAGTCAATTAATTTATTTTCGAAAATATAATGTATGTACGCATGAATCTTACAACATGTTACATAGCGATAGCTGTAATGTTTACCTTAGAAATAATCACAGAAAAGTTGCGCCCCTGTTAAGACTCGCGAAGGTTAGCAATTCTTTCAAGGGTCAGTGCATTATCTACTGCAATAAGGAGATTTTGAAATTGCCATTTGAGCAACTTAAAAAGCATGTTAAAGCGACTTTGGCGAAAAAGTGATATTACAATGTTCAAGATTACCTAAATGATGGGGTTAATTTAGCTCAACACAGACCTTGCTGCTAATAATTTTGGAATGATTTATTCCTGCTTATTAAACATAATAATTAATATTGTGATATTTGCATTAGCTAAGCACAGCCAATTTTATCTAAAAATCAATTTGTGGGAGTGGAATCAATCACTTCTCCCACAGTGGTCTAATGTTGAGAAGAGGCAAAAAATTACGTTTGCTAAGTACATTTAAATATTTAAAGTAATGAAGAACTTTGACTTTGATACAAAACAATACATAAATGAAACCAAACATTTCCGAATGCAACGCCAAAGGTATGTTTGCAGCATGCATTACTGATACACTGTACAAAAACACTGGCCACGTGAGCGTCGCACTTTACACATTTAGGGTTCCGTATCAACTGTAAAATATGATCCTAAAAAGAGGAATATTCCATAAAAAAACAGATTTATCAATATTGGTATTTGTTAGTAAAATATATGTAATAATTAACATTATCACCAAATTTTAGGGTCAAATATCAAAAGGAAGTTAAAATTGTATTCAGTAAAAAAATGTGAAGAAAGCTGATTTTGGTGGTTTCTCGTTGCTTCGCTTTCCAATATTTTTTTAAATAAATAGTCACAATATATCTACTCAACGAGTTCTAAACAGCGTTACCCAACTCGATAGGGTAGGGTAATTTTTTTTTCGCGACAAACTTTGTCTATATGGGACCCTCCTTAAAAAAAAAAAAATAAATGACAACTTGTACGGCTTTGGTTCACATCTTGTTGAGTTTACACTGTGAAAACTTTTACAATTTGTGTGTCAGACGACGGATGGACGAACGGATACCTGTCACAGCAATAGGGCTCAGTTTGGACCCTTCGGGTACAGAACCCAAAAAATATATAAATAAAAGTAATAAAATTAAACTGGTTACCACTTAAATTAAGTGGGAACATATGTGCCAGCAAAGCGAGTGAAACAAACTTACATAATGTACCACTCGTAGTAGCATATTATGGTAATAATTTAAAAATTGTATATCAAGACTATGATGCCTGCACCAATGGGTGCGCATCACCAATATCTCCTGATGATGATGGACACCTCGTAAGAGATAACTCGAGTCTATGAACGGGACTGAACCGTCACGTTTGTGTCGGTGACGCTAATTTTAGTCAGTTCCTGTCGTTTTCACTTCCATCATGTTTGATTGTTATTATTTTTTTGCGATAAATTACACTGTGTTTTAAAGATGTTGGGTTGTTAAATATAATATATAATGTAAGTGTACCGATGACGATAATAAAATTAACATAATGAAAATCTTTATCATAATCAATCAGCAGCATTTTCATTATTACATTGAATTTTTAAAATAATATAAATTTAACCAGTGCAAACGTACAATACTTATTATATATCTGTCGCAGTTAGTTGGTTAAATCAGACACTTAACTAACACCCTAGACCGTTCATTAAAGACGCTAAAGTTCCGCCAGACAAGTGAGTGAACGAAACGTTTAACGAGTTGTCTAAACGTAGGCAACAAGACATATACAATATAAATACACTTACTATGTGTACTTACACATAAAAAATATTTTATGTGTTCTTAGTTTATGTTTTTATTTTTTGTTGTTCTTACATGTTCAACCTAACACGAAGGATAAAGGGGGCTTCGCTTCGCTCAACCCCTTTACCCTTCACCTAAGCTACCGCAATGTTTTGCCCTGATATAAGCTGTGCAAACAGTACTATAAAGATGACGTGACGCGTGACGTTTTACCTAGGTTAAACGTCGGTCTTTAATTAACGGTCTAGGTTGCTAGTTAAGTGTCTGATTTAACCAACCAACTGCGACTTATCTATCATGTGACATGAACACTCATTATTTTATAAAAGGAAGGTTAATGGAAACGCGGGCGAAAGTCACTGTTGCAATTGCAGTGAAGTCGGAATGAAATCGAAGTGCAGCGGTTACTGCTACTTGATGAAAGGGTTAAGGTGTTCCATTACCGCGTGCATTCGCCTGTAGAAATGTTCCAAGGTCCGATCTCGACTAAAGCAAGCAATAACGTCACGCCTTTTTTGCGTGACAGGGGGCTAGACCATCGCCGTAGCGTTGAACGTGCTTATTTCGTCGTCGACGTCGAAGTAAAATTATCGTAGCAGAACTGTAAAATTCCTTAACAATCTTAGCTCGTATGATACCAGCATCAAAGTCAATCATTTGTCAAGATAAATTCCGTCAAGAAACTGTTAACAGTTCCTTGAGGCGTTTTAGTTGGACGAAGATATTCGTAATTTTGTGCGGAATCGGTAGAGAATCAAAAAATGTTGTGGAAAAAAGGATTAATCACTATCCTTTTTTAAATAATAAATAATAAAATCCAGAAATGTGTGATGTATGAGTTACGTGTAACGTAATACGTACAGTGAAATGTGAAAGCAGAATTGATGCAGAAGAGTTCAAATTATATCAATTCTGTTGCAGGAAATTAATTAAGATCAGCATGTATCATGATTGTGATAGATGTTGCTGTTGTTGGTAGGTATTATAAAGAGTGTAACAGAAAGTGTGTTCATATTTTAGGGGATCTTATGGGCATAATTCTGAACAACTTTTGCTATGAAACCAGAGCAATTTTATTTTTAACTTCTCCTTACAAAACACCTGATCACCCAGCCCAAACCCAAAATTATACCCCTTTAAAATATGACTACACCTTCTGTTTCACCTTGTATGAACAAGTTCTGATAGTATATCGATGAAGTTGGTGTTATATTCCTTATATTGTGGAAATTGTTC
Source organism: Argyresthia goedartella (assembly GCA_949825045.1). Classification (NCBI taxonomy): domain Eukaryota; kingdom Metazoa; phylum Arthropoda; class Insecta; order Lepidoptera; family Argyresthiidae; genus Argyresthia; species Argyresthia goedartella. The sequence continues at coordinate 17,836,261 of OX463833.1, read as the reverse complement.
ACACAACGAACGATTGAATAGATTGAACAAAACTTGACTTTCCTCAACAATAAACTCAAGGATTATAAATAGTTTACGAACAAGTAAATCAAATGACGCATAACATGGCGTCACACATTTTCCCATACGGCGTGGCAGAGCCATATTTTTGCCCACGTTTAGCCAGTTATTGATCAAGCGAACGAAGAATTGGGCAAAAATGCTTTCGTATCTTGGGATGTGTGTCAGGATATTATCCTCTACAGGCCGCATTTCTCGACTGATTCGCGTGAATTTTTGTGAGCATTTTCTATATATAAATAGATATTTTTGTCGATTCAGATTTTGTTTTTTTTTTCAAAATGGCGGATGTTTTAAAATTTAAAAAAACCGCTGCAGGCCAATTAGCTTGAAGGACTTCAACAAATAAGGGTGTGGTTGGATTCGATGTTATCCTCTACAGGCCGCATTTCTCGACTGATTCGCGTGAATTTTTGTGAGCATTTTCTATATATAAATAGATTTTTTTGTCGATTCAGATTTTGTTTTTTTTTCAAAATGGCGGATGTTTTAAAATTTAAAAAAACCGCTGCAGGCCAATTAGCTTGAAGGACTTCAACAAATAAGGGTGTGGTTGGATTGGATGTTATCCTCTACAGGCCGCATTTCTCGACTGATTCGCGTGAATTTTTGTGAGCATTTTCTATATATAAATAGATTTTTTTGTCGATTCAGATTTTGTTTTTTTTTTCAAAATGGCGGATGTTTTAAAATGTGGGTGTGGGTGTTTTAAAATTAAAAAAAACCGCTGCAGGCCAATTAGCTTGAAGGACTTCAACAAATAAGGGTGTGGTTGGATTTATAGACACCGTGAGAGGAACAAACTATATTATTTTAGTGAAAAGTCAATAGGTTGGGTTTAAGACCACAAAATGTAGTTTATAACTTTCATGAGTAGGTATAATTCATGAGTTTTATGTGTTACTAAAATTAAGTGTCACTCGCGAAGTCTACAGCTCACAGAGCCACTAGTTAAATACTCCATTATCAGTGACAGGGGGCTACCCCACCGGCGCTCTATGGACTTTTCCTCACGAAGTTTTCCATCACCGCAAGAACGTCGGCATAATATTAAAATAAATTTGCGTATTTTACTGGTACATGGTCAGCACCGGATTCGAACCCGCTTCTCCTGCATGAGAAGCGAGCGTGAAACCACTAGACCGCGGAGCTCTTACCATAAAATACTTACTTACCAGAAATAATTTACATGTCGACTGTGGAACGAACTTCCCTGCGCTATTAGAGATATTCCCTCAATTTTCACTTTTAAGACAAGAATTGAAGAATTGAAAGAGCATTTCCTTTCTCTTTCGTGATAGGTACTTTTATAGTAGTATATGTTTGATATATATTTAATTTTTGTGCTTTTGTATTTTATTTAGTTTATATCATTTATTACATTATTATGTTTTAGTTGTAAACAATTAGATGTGTACAGTTTTATTGCGCACTAGGACTCTCCTGTTGCACAATTTTTCCTGTCCTGTCTGGGTTTGCTGGTAGAAATCTAACTTTAGAGATAAGCTCGCCTTTGCTCATAAAATGTTTTGTTACCTTACTATTAAGATTTCTGTGCAATAAAGAATATGAATATGAATATGAATCTGACTTCTACCGAACCAAGGTCACGATCAGGTTGAGTTACCCCAACACAATGCGATCATAGTCCATATCATAATCATTGCTCAGGCAGTATGTGATCGGCTATTTCGTTGCCATACAGCGATAGTTAGAAGCGGCGTTTCTATTTTCTTTTTATCAGTCAGCCGACTGTTTCGTTGCCATATAGCGATAGTTAGAAGCGATGTTTCTATTTTCTTTCTATCAGTCAGCTGACTGTTTCATTCATCAGTCCATACAGTGATAGTTAGAAGCGGCGTTTCTATTTTCCTTCTATCAGTCAGCCGACTGTTTCGTTTCCATACAGCGATAGTTAGAAGCGGCGTTTCTATTTTCTTTCTATCAGTCAGCCGACTGTTTCGTTTTCATACAGCGATAGTAAGAAGCGGCGTTTCTATTTTCTTTCTATTAGACAGCCGACTTGTTTCGTTTCCGTACTGCGATAGTTAGAAGCGGTGTTTCTATTTTCTTTCTATCAGTCAGCTGACTGTTTCAATCATCAGTCCATACAGTGATAGTTAGAAGCGGCGTTTCTATTTTCCTTCTATCAGTCAGCCGACTGTTTCGTTTCCATACAGCGATAGTTAGAAGCGGCGTTTCTTTTTTCTTTCTAAAAAGAAAAAAGAAACGCCGACTTGTTTCGTTTCCATTCAGCGATAGTTAGAAGTGGTGTTTCTATTTTTTTTTGTATCTGTCAGCCTAATGTTTAATTTCCAAGCAACGATAGTCAGAAGCGGCGTTTCTATTTTCTTTCTATCTATCAAGCGACTGTTTCGTTTCCATACAACGATTGTTAAAAAGCGGCGTATCTGTCAGCCTACTGTTTGGTTTCCAAGCAAGCAATCACCCAATTATTTCATTTCCATCTTGTTTTCATACATCGAATCTTAGAAGCGGTGATACTTTTTTCTTTCTATCTGTCAGTCGGCCTCTGACTTTCAGTCGCAGTGACAACAAAGCCGAACGCACATATAAATCACGAACGTTCAGAAGACGAAGTGCTATCTAGACGACATATCTGAACACACGGCAGGGTGACAAAGGCAAGTTCGAAGAAAACTGGCGACGCACCACCCGTGTGCCATTTTGGCACCCAGATCCCCATCGTTTCGTCGGTGAAGTCGAAGTTGTCTCCAATTTCACAGTCTTGACTGTTTGGATGAGATTGATTGATGACTATACCATGACGTGTATGATTGCAGTGGTCCATATTAATTTCCCAAGATAATAAATTAAGCTCATTAGAGAAGGGCCTTAGTGTTTGCCTACCCCTCTTCTGGTCAATAACGACGATTTTGACGACCCGAATGGCCGAGTCGGCCCTGCCTAAGAATCCAAGGGTCCCGGGTTCGAGTCCCGGTGGGGGCAAATATTTGTTTGATGTGAACGAATGTTTTTACCCTAGTCATGGTTGTTTATCTATCTAAGTATTATATTTATCTATATAAGTAAGTGTATCGTTGTCTAGTACCCAAGTTACAGGGAATCCTAGTTTGGGGCTAGATCAATGTGTATAAATAGTGTCCAAGGTATTATTATTATTATTATAATAGGATGTGTGAGCGGCCCATGTACAATGTAAATGTTTTTTTTTCTTTTTCCATAGCTGCCTGGAGTCTATGTACTGGAACTGCTGCGAAGAGAAGTTCTGCTTCGATAAGAAGATTGCGACATATCGGTAAATATTCTGCATACCTACTACTGCTATTACTAATACTTCTTATATTTAACTAAGGGGACTAATAAATGCAACGAATAATAAACTAATTGAGCGAATGAACATGAATAGCAGTATATCTGAAATGCGCGACAAAATTACTGAATTGCGCGACAAAACATACTGAATTGCGTGACAAAATTACTAGGTAGGGAAGGATGCGAGAGAAGGGGGCGAGCGGAGCGAATCCAATAAAATCCAACGTTCGTTTTGTTTTCTAAGTAACTCGAATTTCAAGGTTTTTTAACTTGCTGTTTTTTATATTTCTAGTTGATCAGAAATGTTGTCAGACAAAACCAGTATTTCTGGTTGCGCTCAGTTTGTCATGCAAAATCAGCATGTAAGGCAAAAACAGTACTTCTGTCAATCAAAAACTCATTTACAGTGAAGTACTACGCCTTAATTATGTGGAACCTGACGTCATGCAGGGTGTAACAGAGAGGCTAAAGCGGGCTACTCACACGCCTGCCGCAGGTGCAATTTAAGGTGTAAGAGTGGGGATGACCCTTAATTGCGTCCTTGATTGTGATGTGTATAGGCAAGCAGGGGCAATTTCCTAGATTGGCCCTGCGGCAGGGCAGCAGGGGCGCAAGACCTTCCTAGCTCGCTAGATTATCCCTGCCGCCCTGCCACGTTGCCGCGTGTGTGGCGCAATTAGGGAAATTCCTCAAGCAGTACGTCGGTAATTGCCTCGCGGAGTGCACGCGTGTCAATCAAGATGGCGGCGGATAACGAGCGTGAAGTTTGGACGCGAATTATAGATGTGTTTAAGGACCGGTCTCACATGAGGGATAAAAAACACAATTATTATTTTAACCGTGACATGAGACAGCAAACTTCAAAAGAAGCAATGTCCATTCGTAAAAAGTTTTTAAGGTCATCTACTTCCAATTCTTTCATAATATTCATGTGGCACAACTCACTTCGTTTCTGTAGCCACTTCTTCACCCAGTATCTCCTTTTCCTTTTTTTTTGCGGTAGATCAACAGAAAGAGCCAGGGCTAAGCCGATATTTTGATAGTTAGATAATATTGGTGCCATTCTCAACGCATGTGTTCAGCGCAACGTATACTCTCACACTGAACGGCAGGCAAGGCAAGGCAATTTCCTAAATTGCCCCGTTCACCCTAACCCTAGATTGCCCCTGCGGCAGGCGTGTGAGTAGCCCGTTAATCATATTTTGGGAGGCAGTGGCTCAAGTCCGTAGGAAACACTTGGTTCCTACAGGCTTCCACGTCCTCCTGGTTAATGCCAACGAGCAACAAATAATTCTTAAGTTAAATTCCAAGTTCTCGATTGAGAACCTGACCCAATTGTGATCGTTCAAATACCTTGACACTGGCCAAATTAACCTTAAAAGGGGTTAGTACACCATTAATAGAAAGTAGAAGAAGACGTCATATTTTAAATGTAAGTGCACTAAAGGTAGTAGGTAGTTTTTAAAGGTAAGTAAGGTAGCACTCATCTGTGGGGCCATCAACAGACGATTATTCATCTTTCATAGGTTTTAAACTTTATTACTGTCACCGTAAGTTAGTCAAAACGTTAGCTGATGAACTAACGCGTTAATTGAACAACTATCGACAGATAGTAAAACAAGACCGACAGGGTTTAGAATTCACGTTTCTTTTGTTCTTACATGTCAACATAACACGAAGACTACTCGGGGGCTTCGCTGCGCTCGCGCCCTCTAGTCTTCACCTAAGCTACCGCAGTCTTTGCCCTGGTATTTCGTTTCTCAATTCAAATTTAAATCAGTTTACTACTTAACGGTTCTCACCGTTAGTTTATCAACTAACGCGTCATATAGTAAGCAGTACGCTTCAGTTTACTATCAGTCGATAGTTGACCAACTAACGAGAAAAAACGTTAGTTTATCAACTAACGGTTTTGATAATCTTACGGTGACATTACTAAGCAATAAGGCTTAAAATCATGGGCCATTTTTAAATCTACCTATAGAGTGGTTAGAGCTTTACACACAACAACCATCGCAAGGGCATAGGGGACCAATATGCGTGCGGGGTGCGGGGTGCGGGTGAGAGCGGCGGGAGGAACCGGCAAACTCGAAGCAAACGGCTTAAAGTCATTCATAGAGCACTATCATTCTCTATTCGGTCAGAAAATTAAAAGTACAAATAGAACATCAATCCCACTGTTCCGTTGACCATGTTATTACAAAATTGGTTCTCTGAAAACTTGTTTTCTGATTGATTTGCTATTATCGACGATAACCATATGTAGGCACAAATTGTTTGACTTTGAGTCTAAAGGCTTCGCCACACCAAACGCAGGGAATGCGCGGGGCGGGCGCGAGGAGGGTGCGCGGCGGCAACAGCTAATCGCGCGCAAATCAAACTCGGCGGCGGAAATGCGGCAATGTATTTTTTTTCTGACGATAATTATGTATTTTTCGGGCGCATCGTCCGCTTGCCACCTGAGGGCATCATATGATATCCTCGGGCGGATTTGAACTTTAAAAAGGATTTAATTCAAAGCGATAAAGCTTAAAATCGCGGTCCAATTTTTAGGGTTTTGTACCTCAAATGGTAAAAAACGAACAATTATAGGATCACACGCGTGTCTTAAAATCCTCTTCAAAAATGCTGATCCTTATAATCGCAAAGTAAAGTAAAGTAAAGTAAATAAACAAAATGTAATATAACATAATTAAGTTTACAAAAGTGCTATTTAGGGGGGTGACTCATAACAATTTATTAGTTTTAACGTACAATACAAAGTTTACCAAGAAACCAGAGTTTATGGTCATGCTCACTAAAATGAATTTTCTTGCGGCGGCTCTATGTAGCGGGTTGCTCCCCTCCCTTAAATATGGTGAGGGTGGTGATGGCTGGTGCACAAGTTATACTCGTGAACGGGTGCAGCTTGGGGGACTGATCCAGTCTGGTTTCTCATAATTTATGTTCATTACAGCTTGTCTTTGTTCTTATTTATTTATTTTGTTAGATTGTTATTTTGAGACATGTTATTGGCACTTATGGATACGATGTTATAATATTGTCATTAGATCAGATAATTTTTATATCGTATATTGTGTAATAAAAATATATAACCAAAATTGAAAAAATTACATCCCCATAGAGTTTATTGGTGCTATCGTCTCTGAGGGGCGTATTTCCAAAGCACTGGTAGAGTTAATGGAATTTATTTTTTCTGTGCGAGATTCAGCCATTTATCACCACTTGAAGGAGAAATTTCCTTTTTCAATCTCTAACCATAATCAGTTATGTACCCATTAGTTTAGTCGATCATATTTGATTTATTTTTATTTTTTTTCCATGCATTATATCTTAAGTAAGTGTTTGACTTATAAAAGTGCATTATTTTGCCTACTTGTAATGATTTGAGTTTTGAGTTTATAAATCGTTTATTTCCCAGAACATGGGTACAATATAACATGTAAATAAATTATGTCAATATACCTTTTGGTGTACTTGTTTACTTGTTTAGGCCCAAAAATACGACTGAGTCAACTTCAGCTACTTCAACGCCATTATACACTATTGGACATAATTTGTTAAAATTAACTTTATAGGTTTGAAATGGCATATATTTTGTCCTGCTAAAATTATTATTCAGATTATTGCAGTTAAGCCACTGAATAATATGATTTAAAGTGGAATTTATTTCAGTATCGTAAGCATCTTGATTTTAACAAATAAAAATAATGGTGGTGTTATCAGCAGAAATAATTCAAGCCTATTATAAAAAACATTGCCTACAAAAAGTGCAGGTAAAACGACAAAGCTTAAAAAGCCACCGTAATCAGTCATGTAGAATATCGTTGAAAAAGGACTCTTTATAAACTTTTCAAAAATATTTTTATTTTTAAATTGTGTCTTCAGAAGTTATGATCAAACACATGCCAACAATAACCATTTCAAAACTATTTCTTTTGAAATTTCAGTGATTACTTCAGATTTTATGTTCTGGTACACAGGTCTTCGCCAATTCCAGGCTAGATCAATGTGTATAAAATAGTGTCCAAGGTATTATTATTATTATTATTATAATTGTGGTCTCCAACGATGTAAATAGCAATATCACATCTATCCTCTTGCGCGTTCACTACTTAAATGTTTTTATTGATGTATGTTGACGAATAAATATTTCATTATTCATATGATCAAAAAAATGCAAACAATGACCATTTTTCCCCTTACCTGCGAAAATACAGTCTAAAATTATGAAATTAATAGAGAATATCGCCTTTGCGCATAAATGTTCATATGTTTGTTTTCAACGTGCAATAAAGTATATTGAATATAGGACTTAAGCCAAATATTACAGGAAAACTTACCCGGCATTGCCAAGGTTTTTTATTTACCACATACAAACTCATAAATTCACGTGGTTACGTTCATGGAGTATGAAAGTAGCCGCACCAATTACTTTGTAAACAACATTTTGTTATGTAAAATCCAAACTATTCACTCATCACCATCCCTACCATTGTACTGTGGTACGGAACCCTTCGTGCGCGAGTCCGACTCGCACGTTGTTACGTAGGGCGTTTGACGATCAAACAGGCCCAAGCTAGGCACGCGGAAATCACAGCGTCAGCAGCGCGGGCTCGCGCGGCTCATGCGCGGGAGCCGCGCTGCTACCACCGCCGCCACACGCACGCCCCGCTTTCGGTGTGGCAGGGTCGCAGCGTGCGGGAACCGCACGGCAGTCTCGCGGGAGCCGCACGGCAGTCTCGCGGAAGCCGCCCCGCGCCCGTCCCGAGCACGCCCCGCGTTTTGTGTGGCGAAGCCTTAATACAGCATCAAGGAAGTGTGCGGACAGTAACTATGCAAAATATTTATCGAGGATAAATACCAGGGACTATAATAATTAAACCAGTAGTGTACAGTCACGATCAGTTATCCTTATAAGTAAGTCTTTTAACGCACTAAATATACCTATGCTCGTAGTACCTATATAATTGTAGATATAGGTTTTTTATTTTTTTTATTTATTTATTCCAAACAAATTATAAGTGTTCTTAACATTACTTAGGTGGTCACTCAATCCTTGACAGGTTTAAGTGTGACCAATGTAAGGTATATAAAGTATTACGTAAAGTTTACATCATATGGACTGTATATATAATAGTAGCTATTTTGTATAAAACAAAATAATTTGATAAGGCCCAGCTAATTTCGTGCGCAAATAATATTGTAAAGTTCAAGTAAGTAAGTACTTATGTGTGAATTGATTTTTGACATTCAAGTCAAGTCAAGGGTTACGCCCGTAATTGATGCATATTGTTCAATCATAAAACCTTCTCAGGGTAATGGCATTTTAACAGAAATAATAGGTGAAGGTTTTTTCATTCGGCAAAGGTCGCTACAGGTTTTTTGATATAAGCACAAGACCAGAGCTAGTTGGAATTTTCAATCAATTTATTAACCGTAAAATTTTTGAAAATCGAATTAGTGAATGGTAAGCAACTAATGTTTTTTTTTCTATTATTACATGTCAATCTAGCACAAAGGCTTTCAAAGGGCTTCCCTTTGCTCACTTCTTTTAGCTTTCACCTGCCCTGATCCACCACCTTGCCCTGATATTTGTAGTTTGCGATTCAGTATTTTTATGTGTATTATAATAATATATAAATGTAGCCCATTAGAGTCCCCGCCGAGGAACACAGGCGTTTACCCGGATTCGTGTAAGATTAAGGACCAAGATCACACAAAAACACTGAAGAGAGCTTTGGCAAAAAAAAAGCAATAAATTCATAGGTCCCAAAAAATTATATGTTATTCACAAAGAGATAATCTAGTTTAAATACTATGTCGTTATGCGATTGGATTAATTTGGCTTGATAGTAAAAATCCTGAACATAGTCTATATTTAAAAGGAGATTCAATAATTTTAATATAAAATTACTGATATTTCTTATAATTTTTATACCTACATTTTCTTATTTTAGAGCTCCATATTAATCCTTAAATTTTATCGATTAGCTTATTTCCGTTTTTAAGTAAATTCCATGTAAATTCTAAAAAACACCTAATTTTTAGGGTTCAGTACCCGAAGGGTTCCAAACGGGACCCTATTACTAAGACTTCGCTGTCCGTCCGTCCGTCTGTCACCAGGCTGTATCTCACGAACCGTGATAGTTAGACAGTTGAAATTTTCACAGATGATGTATTTATGTTGCCGCTATAACAACAAATACTAAAAAACAGGATAAAAGAAATATTTAAGGGGGCTCCCATACAACAATTCTTTCAATACCACATACAAACTTATGGATGCACCTGGTGACGTACATGGAGTGTTAAAGTAACCGCACCAATAACTTTGTAAACAATATTTTGCTGTGTAAAATCCAAACTATTCACTCCACACCATCGCTTCCATTGAATGGTGGTACGGAACCCTTCGTGCGCGATTTAAACTCGCACTTGACCGTTTTTTTTTTTACTTTATTTGTATTTATTAAATTATCCGGGCGGCCCGACGCTATTCCGCGCCGCCCGCTACTTCGCCAGAAGACGACGGGCGAATGCAGCGCCATCTACAACATCCAAAATCAAAACACCGTATAATGAAACACCTCAATTTTCCCGCTTCCAGACTGGACGACGACTCGGCCTACACCAACGGTCACGTGGTCGTCGACGATGACGTCATTACGTCCCAGCCCGCCAACAACAACCACCTGCCGCAGCACGCCATCACCAGCAGAGGACTTACTGAGATGCCTCTTCATGCTGATAAACTATACGAGGTATATATTGTGGAAGGGCACAAGCATAAAGAAAATGATATATTTTTAATACCTTGGACACTATTTACACACATTCATCTAGCCCCAAACTAGGATTCCTTGTATCTTGGGTACTAGACAACGATACACATACTTATATAGATAAATATTATACTTAGATAGATAAACAACCATGACTAGGGTACAAACATCCGTTCTCATCAAAGAAATATTTGCCCCCACCGAGACTCGAACCCGAGACCCTTGGCTTCGTAGGCAGGGTCACTGCCGACTCGGTCATTCGGGTCGTCTTATATTAAATACAAACATACAACCAGCGCTAATAAGGGTGAATGTATATCCCGTAAAAAGGTTTAGTATATCATACTAAACCTTTTTACTTAATCTAACCCTATGAAGTTATTTCCTTATTTCCTTATTTTTATTCTCTCCTCCTTTATGCGACGGCGTTGATATTTTGACTCCCTTGATTCATGGTGTTAGCAATTTTGTCCATTAATATCTGGCCCTCCAATCGCTGGCACTTTTTGAGTTCTTGTTGAAATACCGCACGGCATTGTCTGCATTTATCAGCTAATTAGCCGGTAATCGGTCATCCGTCTTGGTGCCATAGAAGTGGTGCGCGCCTAGACTCGGCATATACCTCCGCAACACGCTCGCTCCAACCCCGGTATTTTTCTCTTAAGCTTGTTTTTCCTTCTATTGGAGCTAAAAGCAGACGTCGCAGCTTGTTGCATTGCAGATACTTCTGCGTTGTACATAATATCTATGGATTCCATGCCAGATAAAGGACTTTTAGTAGTTCCCATGTGTGTTTTTCGACTACCTATATCACTATAATGCGCTATCTGATTCACAATCCTCTGATTCCATTTCCAGTGGTTCCGTGACTTCTGAGCATGCAAACTGGATATATATTTGCATGTTACCAGCGGGTCTATTTGCAGCTCCACATATGTAGGTCTATAGTCCGTCCATGCCACACCGTAATCGATGCTTATGTTATTTACTGTAGCACCAACCATCTTAGTCGCAATAACATGATCGAGATCGAGATCGAGACCGACATCGAACAATGAAGTGGTTCCGTGAGCATAGCTTACGTATGTGTATAAATTATCGGGAAGGCTTCGGTATTTTTTATCACGACCTTCCAGCTCTTTACCAAATAACGAGGTAGGATTCGCGCTAAAATCACCGGCAAAAATACAGTGCGCCGTATGCGTTCCTCCACTATGGAATTAATTTATGCTAGTATCTCGCAGAATCCCGGCAAGTTCTCGGTCTTCATAACTGGCATTGACGGTAATAACAAGGACAGTATGTACTTCCCTTACTGTTATCTCCACAGCGGCTATACGTGGAGATTTGCATTCTATGCTGACCGCCTGTAAACATTTGTTGTACAGTATTCCAACTCCGCCGTATGGGCGTCCTCGTAGTATGTCAGCTGATGTATCGAAAGCTGATGTGCCGATGCTGCTATGTTCACTTGATATCTCATTTAGGAACTGTAAGTCATGCGACAAATCCAGGTTTCTTAAAGTAAAATCACATCGCATGAGTCACACATTTCGGCGAGGAATGTTCCCACTCTATTGGCTTATTGACAGTTTATAGGTAGCTATTTACAAGGTTTTATTTTTCGAGGCAAATTTTATTTTGTAGATTTAGGGGGTTCACCTTTCTTGGTGTTTAAAAAGCAGCGACCAACCACCACTCCTTCAGGCCACATATTGTCATCAAGAGCCATCTCAAGATCTTGCCAATATATAATCATGTTATAGGCATTATTTTCATTTTTTGTGGACTTAGTAGACTCGATTTTCAAGGTACTTATCTGTCTCTCCTGTAAGTGTTCTTTGAGTTCACTTTCTTTACATGCAGTGAGAGATGCTGACTGTATTTTTGAGTTAGATTTTGATTTACCGATTATGTTCTTGTTTCGTTTCCGGGCCTTCTCTTTGTCACCAAGTCAGAGCACAAGATACAGGGAATCCTAGTTTGGGGCTGGATCAATGTGTGTAAATAGTGTCCAAAGTATTATTAAAAAAGTGACATCGTCATCTGAACCTTCGTTTACTTTGCTGCTTTCCTTGATATCGGCGGTATCGTTGGTTCTGTTTGGCTTGTCAGATGTATAGCTTGGCAAGATATTTTTCTTGTTGGCTTGGGAAAACGACAAGGATTTTGTAATATGCTGGGGATCTAAATTTACAGTCTGTTGCATAGTATAGCTGCCCTCCACCGCTTTAGTAGAATTCATAGGCATCGCCGGTTTGGGTGTGCTGACGTCTGGCTTGGAGTATTTAGTTATCATAGTATTAAGGATATCATCCCCACTGTTCAGGCTCATTGGCCAACTATCCACCACGGTACCGGTGATGAAACCCGGGCAGAAGGCATCTTCATAGACTCCTGTATCGCTGAGATTTCACATTTGATGGCTTTTTATATCATGCGTTGATGCATACATATTCCGCATACTATGTAGACCCGCCTTCAAAGCCGCAATATCCTTAAGGAGTCGTCTTACATCGACATGATCGAATGTAACTGGGAGTTGTTTTTCCAAACCACGGGCTACGAAAATTGGGAGGTCCTTTGGTTCCACTTCTGTACAATCGGACTGTAACATAATAAACTTATTCTATCTCTATGTAGTTTGTGTATTGTCTACATATTTATGATATTCTATGAAACTTAATTCAAAGTTATTGTTTACCTACTTGACAACATTTTTACATTTTCTTTAGAAATCATAAAGCCTAATTTTATTAAACTTTGTGCATATCAATGAGACAACATTTAGCTAACAGAAGACGAGATTAAATTTTTTTATACTGTAAGGTGTAAAAAACATTACGAATCTTATCATGAAAATGCATGACATTTAGGGCGAATTGATTTTGAAGATAAAGTTTTAGTTATCAAACTGAAAATTAAAATAATAATGATTATATGTAGATGTAAAACTTTCAAATGGGCCATGAAAAAGAACTGAGAATACCCTTTCGAGATAATTCTGTTCCTAACAAATTTCCGTTATTCGCATCAAAAAATATTACAGGATTAGTGAAATATCCGTAAAAATAATTTGTCCTCTACGGTGTAGTTTGTTCAAATTCTTTTCGTCGTTAAGTTGGCTGTTCTGTAAAATAACCAATTATCAACAGTTTTCCTGTCATATCATAGTTTTTATGGTTCCGTACCCGAAGGGTGCCAAAAGGGACCCTATTACTAAGCTTCGTCCGTCAGTCTGACCGTCTGTCACCGGGCTTTATCTTATCAACCGAAATAGGTAGAGAGCTGAAAATTTCACAGAGGGTGTATTTCTATTGCCGCTATAACAACAAATAATAAAACATACGGGTTTTTAAGAATTGAAACCTATACACGAAATTATTTGTATGGCTATTTCCTTAGCCATTTTGTTTTATTTGTTTATCGTTTATCGGTGATCCTGGATCCTCCCGATATTATCGGAAAAGATCTTTAATTACGGGTGTTGAGTTTTGTGCTTTGTTATTTGTCATTATAAGATTATTTAATTAAATAAATCGAATTATAATAAATAATATTAGGTTTTTTACCATGTTTGATTTTATTTCTGTGAATAAGGTACTAAATTTCTATCTATTTTCGGTTTCAATGAGCAAACAGTTTCGTTAACCTGAGTACATAGTTACATAGTTCAATACTTACATACTACATATAATAACTCTTTTTCAATGTTTCAAAATGAATACGGCTCTGAATGTAGTCCTACCAATTATTTAATATTTTATTATAAAAAATTAAAAAGGTACAAAATACTGTCGTTTTACGTTTTTCCGTGTACAATGGTAACAAGTTTTGTTTATCTGAAGTATTTAACCCTTCGTGTGCGGGTCCGACGTCCTACTCGCACTTGACCAGTTTTATTTAGTTTTATAATCGGTAACAACTAGCCTCAAGTACAACCATTCCAAAACTGTAAGCAAATTACGTCATGAGAGGTGTTATTCAAAACATATTAAAAATATAAAACATTCATACATAATTCATAAATAATCAAATTAGTTTCTTAAAATAGCCTTAAATTTCACAAAATAATATAAAAAATAGTAAGTATTTCTTTAAGCATGGTGCATTAACTTTTAAACGATGAAAATAATGATGGAAATAGCTATTGAATTACACGAATTACGAACTCCTAAATCTGTAAGAAAATTTTGCCAATTTCGTAGGTAACCCAATATATATCTTTATTTATGTCTATCTATAGCTAAAGCCCTTACGTTACGAGGGGTATAAAAGAAGTTCAGTGACAAATAACAGCTCAAAGCCTACCTGTGACTCGTATATCTCGTATATTTTGTATATCCTCCGTTTGACTAAAATATTATTTCCCGTAGAATTTTACATATCACGTATTCAGTAATCCGCTTATTGTTTGAAAATTCAAACAATAACATTGACAAAGGATAAGAAATTATTCTTAGACAACCGCAACTAATGCCTAGAACAAAGCAATCTTTCATCAGCAGAGTAATCAACCGGATGTGTGTGTATTTGCCACATAAACTGTTGTTATACTGGAGGCCAATGGAACAGACTGACTGACAAGAAAATACATTGTGTGTGACATATAAACGCAAACCTACTGCTTACTATATTAGATAATCAGACATGTTGTAAAAGGATGAAGGCACCTCCTGCTTACTATACTTACTTATTACATAATAAGCCAGGTTGTAAGAGGGAACAGCTCTGTATTTTACGATGAATACAAATAATGAATGATGATAGAATGATAAGTTCATCCTCCAACAATTGATAAGTTGCTAACTCACCGCCGCCGGATAGTTTTCTGAACTCAAGAGTTACCAAGCTGCACTTGTTGTAAAGCTGTTTTCAGATAGATAATCGAATATCCAATTTTCGACCAAATGTAAATATTCCACGAGTATAGTAATGCTACGACGAACAAACTTTTGATGTAATCCAAATGCAAAAAGCATTTTTCATTTTTTATTCTCTCATTTCCAGGTGTTCTCCAAGTCGATGATATTCAGGGATGACGAGGAACTGAAGTCGAAGGGGAGCATGGACTCACTCGACGAACTGGAAACCAAATCCGAACCAGAGCTTCTGTCAGAAAGACCGAACCGAACAAAAGTATACTTCGAAGACGAAATTAATTCTCCTGTTACAGACTTCGAGATTATGTTCAAAGACGAACTATTCTACCAATATAATATGTTCAAAATCGAAGAAGAAGAAGAAACTGAAAGAAAAAGCCAAGAAATTGAAGAAGGATTAGTGATGAATGTATCGGTTATGAAACAAGATGTAATAAAACCAAGTACAGTAACCAGAAAGGATGAGACTAAAATTACAAATGATATTCATATTTATGAGTATGATAGGAAATCGGTTGTTACTCTACCATCGACAGTATTACCAAGAGCGGAAAGTGTGAAGAGTATACTAAGACAGAAGACAGATCTACCTAGAAGTTTGAGCGCGAAAACTTTGCAAAGGGTAGATAGTGGCAGTAAACTAGTTAAACCGACTCTAAATAGAGTTGAAAGTCTCAAGAATATAGACCCTGTCAAAATGAACAAAGTTCTAATGAGAGTACCACACAGAAGTGCCTCGTTCCTAAACATACCTGAACATTTAATACCAGAAAAACCAGTACTTACTAAGAGCAAATCAACTATAGGTGTCACCTCAATTGAAGATGAACACAAACTGAGCAAACTTCCAGATACACCTATAATAAAGAGCAATAACTTACCAAGATTCTTCACTGATAGTCCTACAATCCCTGAATATAAGAACGAGATGAGTCTGCAGAGTATTCAGCAGAAAGAGGCAATGATGTATCAGGAAGACCTTAGTATGCCACGATATTATGGCACTTTGAAGTCGTTAGAACCAGAACCAGTCCATGAGAGCAAATCGATGCCAGATTTGAGGAATCCTACTTCTACTGGGAAGGTGAGTAAAAGACTGGTGAAGCTAAGAGGGAAGTTGAAGCCTTTGGTGATCAAGAAGGGAACAGATGAGAGGTTATAGGTTTTTAAAAGTGGTATGAACATATACATGTACATTGTATATTATAATAGAGCAGATTTTTTGCATACATTCAATACGGGTTCTTCTGATTTTGTTTAAAAAACACAGCGTGGTGTAAAACAAAATAAGAAGTACCCGTAAACGTATGAAGATAGTTATGATTGTGAATGTTAAGGAAGCGAGAGATATGTGTGCAAAGATAGAGAGAGGTAAGTAAATGTCCTTAGATTTCGCCTAACCTTCTAGGAGAAAGTCGTGAAGTTGTACATTAATGGAGTATGTATTTAATTTCTATTTATTGCTTTTGAAAGGCACATACATTTCATGCTTGTTCTTTATTTAATTTTCTTAATTCCTATGATATAATTTTATATTTTATTTAAAAGGCCTCTTCTTTTTGTCTATCTATACTATTGTGAGACTAGAGGAAAATATTTTGTATCTTCTGAATACTAGTAATTGTAAAGGCTCAAAACTGTGGACCCTATATTTTATTTTATTCTATCACAATCACTATTTTGTTTTATTAACTAGTGCTAATTCTATATTATTGTGTTAGATCGTTTTTAGAATCCATATCACAAAATTGTTACCTATCTAGTCAAGTGACATCACTTACATTTTAATTAAATACTTAATTTACCTATATTAGCAGATGTTCGTACTTACTGATTACGATTACTAAAAATTGTATATTCTTTATTTAGGATTAACATAAAATTAAAACTCGAATTAAAAAAGCGCATTCTTTTATTTCTAATAGAATCACTATATTTCATACAATTTCCGACAGTGAAGATACATTTAATAATTGATATAGATATTTTAATAGGATCAACGGTTAAAATACGTACAATAATTAATGATTTAAATGACAAATGAAATTAAATCTCTAAGCAACTATTTTTTTACTAAAAAGTGAAGTTTGACCTATTATTGTTCTAATTTATTGTTAATGTAACACTATATTTTAAGTGCTAGATTCTCTATAGCTTATTAAAATTTAACATTACAAGGCTTTAATTTCTTTTTAGCTACAAGAAATATTCATACATAAAGTTTTAATTAGGAATTTAATTTTTTCTTAAACATCAGAAAATGTTTGACAAATGCTAAAAGCATCGTCCTTTGAAACGTTTCTTTGAAAATATGTGAATTTTTCAAAATTTACATAAAAAACGGGTTGAAAAGAAACGAGTGTTATTAACTTATTTCACACAAAGTGCTTTGTCATTTTAAAATAATACATATAACAATTCATATTTAAAATCATCGTTAAATTAAATTTATTTATAATACATTCAGACCTTTTTATGTGCACACGTCATATTACCTATACAAGAGGAATTTCGGCTGAAAATTTAAAAAAAATAAAAAATATTTAATCTAACACAAATACAATTACAATATTACAATTTTTACAATTTTTACGTCTATTTAGAATTATGCTACGCCATTCTTTTCAGGTTTGGTTAAATTTTTGAAAGAGAAATCAGAAATATACTCAGTTAGTTATAAATATCTTGGCACGTTCAATATTAATTATTGGTTTATAAGACACTCTCTTACATAATAACATACTTTTTTAAATCAATCTTGGTCAAAAACTGCAAGAATTTAAGGTTCTTTAGTTGTGTGTTGTTTATTCCAAAAAGATTTATCGTCCTCTTATTTAGTTTTATATAATTCGTGTCTATGTTTTCGTTTAATATTTGGTGTTTAACCAATCTAGCTTCCTAGCTTGAAACACGAAGCCATAGTAGGAATTATCATTTACATATTTTCTTATTGAAAAGGCATTTATTTTTAAAAGAAAAAACACCGATTACTATTTACACTAGAAAAAAGATTATACAAGAAAATTAGGACTAGATGTTTTCACAACTTGAAGGAATATATTTTAAATGTTGTTACTTGGCAATTCTATTTGTATCTATTGAAATAAAATGTATTGTACACGTTTTGTTTCTACAGCAAATAAAGAGCAATTAGTCTAAAATAATGATAAATATAATTGTATTAGGTTACGGACGCGATATTGAATCGTTACGTTCAGGAACCTCGTTACCGAAGAACCCCAGATTTCCGAGCGTAGCGAGGTTTTTATGAGTTGATTCCCAGAGCAAGGTAATTAGGACTGAGTCCCGAGTACAGTGAGGGGTTCAAGCACATCCAGACAGCTTTATCCCCGAGTATACTTACTACTTTTCGCACGCTTTGCGAGACAAGAAAAAGTAAGGCCACAGGCTGGGCTGTGCGCCGAAAGTTCCTCTAATTCACGAAATTAGACTTCAAGGACTTACAAATAAGAACTATGAGACGTGAAAATCACATTATTAACCAGCGGGTCGTAATGAAATTTAGTACAAGATTACGACCTGGATAAAGCTAAGGGCTATGACTACCGATTTACGTAAGGTTTGCATGATATATAATTTGGTGTTATTAAGCAGGTGGTGAGAAAACACATTTATTGATATATATGTAACGTGACAAGTAATTAAATTAAATACAGATCAAGACTATCAAAATTATAGTCTAAGGCCCAAGGAATTTCTTTGCAATTAACCTATTAATTTACCTATTAATATTCATGGAAATATTTTAATGCATTAGGTATAAATAAGATAAGAGGCTCGAATAGGCAATTGCTCATGAACATCATGATATTTAATCGCACATCAAAAGTACTGATTTGCACAAGAAAAAAGGATCAGGAAAAACACTTTTTATGCTTTAAATATTTTATGTGTACTCAAGTTTATGTTTTAAGTATTTTGTGTGCATCTTCGCTCACCCCCTTTACCCTTACCGCTACCGCAGCATTTTGCCCTGATAATTGATGTGCAAATCAGTAATTTTGATGTGCAATTTAATATTTCCCATTTTCAATGAGCTCTCTGATTACTACTTAATTTACCCGAAGTATAAATACTGAAAGTAACTAAATAACAGCGATATTCTACGATTCATGGGTCTTTTCGGCCTGACAATAAGCAAAAAGTTAAACCAATTAAATTATATACCAACATATAGTAATAATGATGTCGTCTATTTCTAGAAATTAATGCTTAAATTTAAACACAATATAAACATCAACAACCTAAATTAACCATAACTGTTTGGAATTTCTAGCATTCTACATACTCTAAGGTATTTTGATATATTGGTCTAACAGTCACATCACAAAATATAACCAACGACATAATTCATTATTTTATTTTATCTTCTTTAGATACAAGCATATAAGTGGCAACTTGAATGTGGCAAACGTTCAAAAAATCAGTCACATTTATAAAAAAATGTTTCCTATGAAGCTTTAATAGTTGGCAGTAGTGTCACTTTTAAGGCCGATGTGCGCCGATTTTTCATAATATGTATGTAGATTTTCTATCCTTAGAAAATCTTTGGTCAAACCACAAATATCTGTTACAATCCCCAGCGACATATGTGATGTTTATAAATATGTTTATGCAGACACAATCTGGATTAAGTTATGTATTACTTTTAGAAGCAATTTAACTTAACCTTTAATAGGGCCTGGACATGCAAAATTTTTCATAGGTTTTTTATTGTATTACCAAGTCATAAGGTTGAAAATTATGTAGTAATGTATATTACCATGTGGCCTCTGGCCCTATAAAGGGTTAATTTAGCGTTTTAAATGTCATTCAATAGTTTTCTTCTACACTATGTTCTGCTTTATTTTTGACCATTTCCAGAAACAAATCATCGAGAAAATTATCAATAATAAAGTGAGTAAACAAAGTGATAAGAACAGCTAACTAATCATTGATCCCTTGGCTTTTTTCCCGCCCAGGGATTAGAAATTTGATTCGTATAAAATTTAAATTCAAAAGTTAAAATATATATTTAAAAAACGGTCAAGTGCGACTCTAACTCGCACACGAAGGGTTCCGTACCACCGTACAATGGTAGGGATGGTGTGAAGTGAATAGTTTTGATTTTACAAAGCAAAATGTTGTTTACAAAGTTATTCGTGCGGCTACTTTCACACTGCATGTAAGTAACCAGGTGCATTCATAAGTTTGTATGTGGTATTGAAAGACTTGTTGTATGCGACTTCTTAAGGGAGCCCCTTTAACTATTTATTTAATTCTGTTTTACTATTTGTTGTTATAGCGGCAACAGAAATACATTATCTGTGAAAATTCTGTCTATCTATCACGGTTCATGCGATACAGCCTGGTAACAGACGGACGGACGGACGGACGGGCAGCGGAGGCTTAGTAATAGGGCCCCGTTTGGCACCCTTCGGGTACGGAACCCTAAAAACAAGATCTTCATTGATCGAAATTCAAAACAAACCGATTACGTACACCTTGGCAGGAAATGTGGCAACTTAAGTCGCAAATTTGCGGACTGCTGCCTGTTAACCACATATTTCATTAAAAACACGATGCATGATGTGGATGCCTGTAGTCCAGGCAACAAACAGCTACATATAGGCATCCACAACTTTTAACTTTTACGAATGATATGTCGCGTGAAGATACGACCTAACAGAACCTAACAGAAACTAACAGAACCTAACAGAAAACAACAACCAGGATAACATTTAAAGTGTCAGTTTATTGGTTATATACCGTAAAGTCTATAAAAAGATGATGCGAAGATGAGGATGGATGAAATGAGAGCAAGTTTTATAAAAGACAAATTAAGTATAAAAAGGAAGCGGAGGATATGAGGAGTAGAAGACCGGTAGAGTTAAAATTCCAGGATGCAGGCATATTTGTTGTAGATGTTGTTGAAATCGTCGTTGTAGGAACGGTAGCGGCGTAGTTATAGCTGCGGCTGTCATTGTAGGAACGGTAGCGGGCACTTATAGCCACGGCTCGCTGGATCCCGTTGTAGAAATCTTCGTTGTAGGAATGGTAGCGGCGTAGGCGCGGCTCGCAGAATCCCGTTGTTTGAAGATTGATTTGCAGGTTTTGAGGGAGTTTGAAGGTTCGCAGGATCCCGTTGTAGATGAATTTGGAGATTTGAAGGAGTTTGAAGGCTTCGCAGGATCCCGGGGTTGAGCGACCCCGGGATAAGGCCTTTACTGGTACTTCCAGTTCAGAAACTGACGTGAGACTCCCCGAATTGAAGAAATGTTCCGCTTTTATACCTTTTTTGGAGAGTTCTAAAAATTATTTAAATTAAACGTAATTATTGAGAGTGGCCAAGAGAGAAAGAGTATTTTTGTAAAAGTATTAAAGTAAACATATCAGACCGCTAACGAGTTTGAATGGACATTGCCATGACAACCAGATAAACAATCAACAAATCAAATGTCAATTGTTGGTTTCAGGCTCGTAATATAAAATTTAAACAGTTCACTTAGCCAAAATTATATGACAACAAAAGGAAAAATAGTAGCGCACCAGCGCGCACGAAGCCCGAGATTGTAGAGTTTCGGAGAAAGCCAAAAACAAGGTCACCAAAGGTAAGCCCCTTCCCTATCGATTTAGAAGTGCTGATAACATGAAAATGCAGAGCGAACATGATTTATTAATGTATTCTTATGGTTTAAAACATTACAGGTTCCTATGGAAATAAAAGTGATGACCAATAATAAGCAGCACAGCTCACCAAGTATCCAGCGTAATAGAGCAAGCACCCTGAAGGACAAACAAAAAAGACTGATGGTGGAGCTGGAGCTAAGGGATAGGAGACCAGAATAGCATGTACGTACAGGAGCAGTTACCAAAGCTTCTTTAAGTTTCTCGAAAGCAGCTGCAGCCTTGGAATTTTTAAGACATTCAAGAAAATAGCACGTAAGTAGTATAACATAACACTACAGATCTTATCGTAATCCTTGTTGGTGTTCCTTAAATGAATAAATAAATAAATACGCATTAGTCTAAAAATGTTGCCGCTATTTATTTTCCAGCAGTTCGGGGCTGGCCGAATGGCACTCGGGGAAGACATGGTACAAGTAATCCATCCACTAATACATCCCACTGTGATCTTTGAGGACGCCAGAACTTACTTAGATCATAATTTATAATGTCTTCCCGATTGCCATCCCGACTTGTCACGAATTCTACGTACTATTTTCATTTATGTATAATTTATTTTTCTAAAAATCTTGTAAGGTTCAAACGAAGATAACATAAACATTTCAGGATGGCAGAGTCGCAGCTGCGCATGTTTTCCGCCAATGCGGCATTTATAGGCTTTTTTTTTTCAGGCTAGCCCAGCGCCTCAACTATGTACACACAAAGTCTTTTTTCACTTCTACCGAACGATCTTGAACCTCTTAACCTTTATGGCTGCGCGGGCGCCGACGCTCTTGAAGGCTGTGGCGGCGGTCTCGTGGTCTGCTGAGGTCAGGTCCTTGCCGTCGACGCACACGACGATGTCGCCTCGCTGGAGACGACCGTCCAAGTCCGCTGGACCGCCGGGGAGCTGTAAGGTTGATAACAATATTTCACGCCACTGCTCAGAAATGTAGCAAAAGATGGTCTTTAATGGGGCCGCAGTTGAATAGGACAACAAAAATATTTCTGTTTTTTCTGGCCTGTTCAAACATTATTGCCTTGTTGACGACCCGAATGGCAGAGTCGGCAGTGACCCTGTCTACGAAGCCAAGGGTCCCAGGTTCGAGACCCGGTGGGGGAAAATATTTGTTTGATGAGAACGGATGTTTGGACCCTAGTCATGGTTGTTTATCTATCTAAGTATAATATGTATCTGTATAAGTATGTGTATCGTTGACTAGTACCGAAGATAGTGGGTATCCTAGTTTGGGGCTAGATCAATGTGTGTAAATAGAGTCCAAGTATTATTATTTATTATTATTTTAATGGTTCTGTCATATGTCAACAGATGGCACTTCACTCAGATGAACGAAACTCTTTGGTACTTCATGCCATGTCGTTAAAAGCGGGCGTCATGCCGTCGCGTAAATTTCAGAAGATGGCGGACTCCGCCAGGGGACTACAAAACCTTAATTGTCTAAAAAAATACTGCTAACAATTTATTTTTATTTCCTCGCAGTAGTCGTGAAAACCACTATGTCATGTCTCTCAAAAGTACAATACATGAACTCGTCTCTTATAGGGCCTGGTCTAAGGCTCGGCCTTCAAACTCACTCGTCCATCTATAGCATACTTTCTAGCCACTACATCTACATCTCAATGTACTATTTATAGTTACCTTCACCTTTATCATTATCATCCTTTATAAAGAATAAAATACATAGAAGTATTCACAGATTTCTAGAACAGAAAAACGAAATAGGTGGCCAAGTGCGAGTCGGACTCGCCCATGAAAGGTTCCGTTGTAGCAAATAATTATGTGACTGGATGTTTTGTTGTAACTTTATGAATGACAACAAAGATAACTTTTTAATAAAAATAAAGGTTTAAGGGATAAAGGTTTTTAATAAATATTTTAAATCTTAAAAACTGCTTATTTTATTTTGTTCCAACCAATTTTCGTTGAAAGTATATATTGAGATACACAGCATATATTTTGTGTAGATTTTTCAAATTCCAAAGGACTTTATTACTGTAGATATTTACATATACTTAGCAATGTAATTTTTTGCCACTTCTCTAAATTGGACCACTATGGGAGAAGAAGGGCGTAGAAACACCCACGCATTGATTTTTTGATCTCTTTTAAAAATTGATTGAGTTTGACTTGTGAAATTGCATTAGTTTTTCCTACTTACAAAAAATGATTAGAATTTTTTGTTTTGGAAGAAGAAGAAAAACTCCAGGTCACGCAATAACCCCGATGTTTAGATGATCGTGACGCCGCTGTATCTAGTTCCAACGACACAGGGTAACCTAGGGACCAGAAGCAATGTAGATGCCTGCTTATAAATGTTAATGTTTGAATCTACTAGAATCAGACTCTCACCAGATCAGAGATATAGACTCCAGGCGGGGGCGTGCGTGCCATAAGTCCCAATCCGATCCCCTTCCCTGGCTTGCGAGCTATCTCCACCTCTACTTCACTGTATTGGATTGGGTCTGGTCGACGGATCGTCATTCTCATCTGCAAATACACCAAGAATATAATGAAGTATTAATAGTAGATTATGCACAAAGGGGATAAGGCACTGTTTCATGTCACGTGCGCGATATTGAATCCTGAACGCAATGAAGGTCTCCAGGTTTATCTCCCGAGCGAAGCGAGGGTGTCATGAGTTAATGCCAGAGGGAAAGGAGCAGGAGCTAGGAGAAGAGACAAAACAGCTTTATCCCCTAGGAGTATACTCTACTTTTTGCACCTCCTGCGAGAAAGTGTAAAAAGCAAAGCTACTGAATACAGCATTTTATTATATTATGTAAATGAATGTAAATGAAAATGTATCTTGCAACAATCGCGGGTTTTGTTTTACCAGCTCGCCGTGGCCAGCCCGATTTTCATAGAATTTTCATCGCCGTTACAACGTTCATATAATGCACTTCATAAATAACAAAGGAGCAGTTATATTTCAAAAGAGATTACTTCCAGCAAAGTAAACTCACCTTAAGAGCTGTCGGTTTGACAGTCAGACATATCCTCTCCCTCGTCATCTCCTTCGTGAGCTGCACTCCGTTACACTCGCAGATTAGATCCCCGGACTGAAGCCTTCCGTCCTTAGCCGCTGCGCCGTTGGGGTACACCTCGAGGATTACTGCTGCTGGGCCCTGCACACATAGAAATAGTGTGGTGGTAACGACCATTGCCGATCAAGGTCTTTTTAAAAGTATTTTAAGGTATGTTTGTGTTTCGGTGTCTAAAGCTAGACTATCCGGTGTTTAGACGAGCTGTAATTAGCAGGAGGTTGATTCATAAGTTTGAGCGTCTTGAAGTTTGAGCCATAATGGACGATTCCACCAACGATCCTTATCTTTTAGGGGATACTTTATTTCTTTCAGGGGCTACCTAGCTGTTGTTTCGATTTGCCCTAAGTGTAAGGGTCATCAAGGCTCCTTGGGAACTGCTGGTGAAATCGGGCATTACTTGGGTGTTTAAGACAGCTCTCAGAGCTGAGAGCGTTTGCATACGCCCACTAGTCTACCAAAGATATTAAGAGTAAACTAACGTTGATCAAAGTATCGCTGCCTCCCAGCACCAATACGCCCAGCGTCTGGTTGTTGGTCGGGATCTCTATGACGGTGTCCTTGTTGCTCAGTATGGGAGCTATGGACGGGTCGGGCGGGGGTTCCGCTGCAATTGAGAAACAAACTGCCACGTTAGTTCCACATAGAGAGGGGTAATACTTTGTAGATAATAAACACAGAGTAAGTAAACAAAGAGTTTCGTTCATCTGAGGTTACTCACAAAATCACAGAGTAAAAGTAAGTAAAGCAAATTATGCAAAGAGTTTCGTCATTCAGAGAATTGAATTAGGTTTTTCTGACAGCTAATTAAAAGTAAAATAGTTCTGAAAACTGTGACAGATAGCGTTGATTCGTCATGGCTTTCATATATGGGTTGTGATTAGATTAAATAATAACCCACACTTATAGCCAAGTAAACTTATTCATCTGCTTGAACCCATAGTAGAACCATACAGGTATAGCCAAGGCAGATGGACCAGATCGGTAACCGAGTGGTGGCCAAGAGCAGGAAAGCAGCGGACCCGGGTTGTATGGGACCGGGTCGATTGGCGTGTATATGAGGAGGACTATACTTAGCAGTGGGTTCCCCTGACAGGCTGATGATGATGATAATGATAGCCAAGAAGCTTAGGGTCGGACACGCCTGTGTTAGAATGTACTTAAGAATCACTCATTATTATTATTATTATTATTATTATTATCATTATTATTATTATTACTCTCTTTCTAACATAGGTGTGACGACCTATTGTGAATTCGTCCTCATGCCTCTTAGCTATATCTTCGTTCTACTATGCTTGAACCCATAGTAATCTTCGATGTTGATCACTAGGAAAATCGTGAGTACCACTTTTTTACAGAATTTAACAATGCAAGATTGACCTTTCACCGATTGCAGTCACTTTAAATGATAGCTCTTGAACCAATAATTGCGCTCAGATTGATCAAACGATGGGCATCCCCCGGGCAACATTTCCAAAAGTTTAAAATTCCCATAAATCCTCGCAATTTCATCATGTATATCCCCAGGACATTGTCAAAACGTTTAAATTACTTAACTTAAAAAAGACGGAAGACCTGTGGGGTATATCAGTCAAAGTCATTGGTTCTGTTCGATTCCAAATCGATATTCGATCGATGGTTTCGGAACGGCCATTTTGAATTTGACGTTGCTGCCAACCTAGCAGTTTTTGACAACTGAGAGACGAAAAGCCCTCGCAATGTAACGCGTATTGATTAGGGCATTGAAATTAAATCGCAAGCCATCTGGATTTGTATTCGGGTTCCCCTCAGGATTGTCTAAATAGCTGAGTGTGTTGTGGTTCCCTGAACCAGATAAAGTTCGCATTTACGAGGCCGATTGGTTTTTTCCCACGTAACATAACCTGTGTTGGAACACTGTGCTCGTCGAAGCTGGCCTGCCAGTCATACCTGGTTGGCTGAAGAACCTGTCTACCAAGAAGAGCCTAGGGTGCACCCGGGCCTTGCAGAGAGACAGGAAGTTGACGGGACCGAAGCACAGACCAGGTTAGATCGACTCCATAAGTATTAGCTCGGTGAATCGCCGACGTTCACACTTCTTGGCATCTGATCGCTACGCTACCTCGTAGCTGATGGGCCCCTGCGAGGTCATTGGGTGCCGAGAAGCCTGAACAGGTTCAGTAATTCTAGTTATAGCCCCACACTTAGCTTATATATTCAATATATGTGTTGACTGAAACTGATAACTCTGACAAATCGGGAGATAAGGGTGATCCTTCAAATTTCAGACCAATATCTGTTCTTCCAACACTAAGTAAAATATTTGAAAAGATTATACTCAATCAAATGATCTCACACTTCAACCGTACAAAACAACTCCACGCCCAACAATACGGTTTCACTAGGGGTAAATCGACTACGGATGCAGGTATTACCCTAATATCTCATATTTATTCTGCATGGGAGGCCGCACAGGATGCTATCGGAGTTTTTTGCGACCTGTCGATGGCGTTTGATTGTTTTGATCATAATACGCTATTAATTAAATTCAATCATTACGGAGTTCGAAATAAAGCGTTGGATCTACTAAGATCGTACCTAAGCAATGGAATTCAAGAGGCAGAAGTTAACGGCGTTAAATCTGATGGATCGGGTGTAAAAATTGGCATTCCACAAGGTTCCATATAAGGTCCTTTCTTATTCCTGGTATATATTAATGATCTGCCTTTCATGATGGAGAAATTAACTGACTAGTGTTATTTGCTGATGATACTTCAATGGTCTTCAAAACTGAAAGTCAAAAAGCAGATTTTGATGATGTTAATGGTGTATTGTCTTTAACCTTGAATTGGTTCACAGTTAATAATTTATTGTTAAACGCTGGTAAAACCAAGTGTATCAAATTCTCACTTCCAAATGTCAGGCAAGTTGAGACCAGTTTAGTTTTAGACAACAGCACGTTAGAATTAGTAAATGATACGAAGTTTCTTGAAATAACCATTGATAGCAAATTGCAGTGTGGACCCCACATAGATAAATTGGCTAGTAAATTAAGTTCTGCGGCTTACGCTGTTAGGAACTTCAGACAAAGCATGGATGTGGCTACATCTAGGCTAGTATATTTTAGTTACTTTCAAAGTGTCCTATGGTATCCTATGGTATCTTGTTGTGGGGGAAAGCAGCGGATATTCAAACTATTTTTATTTTACAGAAAAGAGCTATTATAATTATAATAATAATAATAATAATAATAACTTGGACACTATTTACACACATTGATCTAGCCCCAAACTAGGATTCCCTGTATCTTGGGTAATAGACAACGATACACATACTTATATAGATAAATATTATACTTAGATAGATAAACAACCATGACTAGGGTACAAGTATCCGTTATCATCAAACAAATATTTGCCCCCACCGGGACTCGAACCCGGGACCCTTGGTTTCGTAGGCAGGGTCACTGCCGACTCGGCCATTCGGGTCGTCAAATTATTAAATTATTATTAATTTAAATTATTATTATTATTAAATTTAAAACGAACAGACTCGTTAAGCGAGCTTTTTAATGAAATTGACATACTAACAGTAGCTAGTCAATTTATTTTCGAAAATATAATGTATGTACGCAAGAACCTTACAACATTTTCCAAACTTAGCGATAGCTGTAATGTTAACCTAAGAAATATTCTCTCAGTGTATTCTCTACTATAATATGATACCTCTGGAGATTTTGAAATTGCCATTTGAGCAATTTCAAGATTACTTAAATGATAGCACCGTATGGGGTTAATCTAGCTCAACACAGACCTTGCTGTTAATAATTTTGTAATTATTTATTCCTGCTTATTAATCATAATAATTAAATTTTTCATATTTGTAATAGTTAAGCACAACCTATTTTTAAAAGAGATGTAATAATCAATCTATGGGTGCTTCAACGCCCTTCTTCTCCCACAGTGGTCCAATGTAGAGAAGAGGCAAAATTGACGTTTGCCAATTATATGTAAATATCTAAGTAATAAAGTATTTTGACTTTGACTTTGAATGTTTCCTCCCAATGGGAGTTTATGTGGGAGGTTTATGCACATTTTCGTGTACTAAGGATCTAAAATGTATTTTTTTCATTATTTTAACCAGGAGTACCTCCGAAGCCTAATAACAGCCTGGGTCTTCTGACAGTCGGATTGGCCGTTAGCCCGCCTAGCTCGTCCCTCCATCAAGCCGCACTGAGCCAGGGTTGTAGAGTATGGCCCTTAGCTTCTCGATTTCTGTTATGGGCTATATTTATCTTTTTTATGTTCAATGTATGAAAATTTCTTACGTTTGGCAGGTGAGGCGGGCGGCTTGGGAGTAGTGGGTCGAGATGCACCACCCGGTTTCAGACCCGGGTCCGGGGTTTGATTCCGGCTGGCTGGTCGTGAAGCTGGGGACAGAATAATGACATTAAAAAAAAAACGGTCTTGGTCTTGGTTTATACACATGTGTGAGACGACGCTGTTTCTGGTACCCATGACACAGTGTGGGGCAAGAATCAACATGTAAATGTTTATGTATTGTTTACTATATTTATATCTTATCGTCATTCCCACAGATAAGGCCACCAGATTAACCAGTAATTCAAATTAATACCTTTGTTTCACATATTCTTCACAGGATTTTGTTGTTCATAGACCTTACATCTTATTTTTGCAACATTACACTAACATCTGGAGTTAAACTTTCATTTTCACTAGATACTTGAGGAACAACTCATTTTTCAAACCGATAATTATTAGCAAACTCCCGTGTGCTCAAGGGCGGGCGTCCTGCAAGATTTTACAATGTTCTGGATAGACTTATTTAGCTAAGCGATATATTCTTGTGGTGTTCGTTGAGTTGGGTCAGGTTACATTGATAAGTTGGTTAAATTAAGGTGAGGTAAGGGTAGGGAAGCGTCAGGGCCAAAGACCGCTGTGTCCGTCATTTGTCTGTGCAACGTATCTTTATTTACGCAGATTTTATGGCGAGAGACACTATAAAGCCCTATACATACGGAGCTACATGAATGAAACTAAACCGGTTGGTAACTCTCAGATTACTGGAACGTACACACTGATTGAATCACAAACGAATCATCAACCAATACAGGAAATTACTCAAAGTGAAATATGTACTCCTAGTTTAGTAGTTAAGTTTAGAGTCACTGATCTTGAGTTCCTTTCAGTGCTACAGGTTAAGGCTTGGCAGGCCTCTGGGTGTCCTAGTGTAGGGACAGAAGCAATATATGTGAAATAGTTACCTCCCCCAACCGAGCCAGCTTCATCAGGCGAGTCATCCTTCTTGTTCGGATTGCAGACAGTGAGCACAACAACGCCTTCTGTGCGCTTCAGCGTGGCAGCGGCGGCGTCGTAGGAACAACCAAGGAGGCTGTCTTTGTTGACTGCCAGGATCATGTCGCCTATTTGGAGGCCAGCCTGGAAAAAAATATATTTTTTGTACTTGTTCTTGAATAATATGTGGAATATCTTTAGCGGCTCATAGAAACACGACTGGAAGATCAAGACATTTAATATGAAAGAGGCTGGATACAGCTGTGCCTCAAAGAGGTACATCATACATCACACCCTCCCAATAAATTAACCTAACTACCCCGGCCCATCTTAACCTAAGAATTATAAATTAACTATGCGTTCATCCCTAGCCTGTCCACTCCCTTTCACAATAGCTTGGGACGATTCCTCGGAGTCATCGGGCGATCCAGGGCTCTCGACGTGGTTGCTATTGCTTGTGGTTACGACGTGTGGTGCTCGACGTGTTGGCTATTGCTTTTTATTTTTGTGGAGTTCCACTTCCGAATCTGATCAATGTGTCTTCGGATAGGTGGATCGCCTTCCCTACCTAAAACATAATTCCGTAAGCCATACTTCTCCTCAATCTGCCAGCTTACCCACTTCTCATCTCCCGTATAATCCCGTGCCCACACCGGATCTCATACTTGCAAGTGCCTATCTGTTCCGCCCGCAAATCTAGCCTGCCTATATTAGGCTCTCCTACCTCTATCCTGTAGTTGCTGGGATCCGTTGCTCCTATCCTCTACGTGCCGAATTCCGCTCAGGAGGTCTAGACGAGACCTTAATCTTCTATTCAGCAGCAGTTTTGCCGGTGCTACCCCGTTAGTGGCATGCTCGATATTTCGGTACGACTTTCAAGCCACATCCACTTCTAGGCCACCGTCCATCGCTTTCTTTAAAGCCCGCTTATACAGTTTAACAGCCTCTTCTGCTGCTCCGTTCGATACCGGGTGATAGATTGCTGAATTGGTCACTTTAACGCTTTTGAGATGTAGAAAATCTATCAATTCTCTGCTCGAAAAGTAAAGTCCATTATCTGAAACCACTTTCATTAGCAATCCGAAACGAGCAAATGTCTCTAGCAAAACTTTGATATATGCTTTAGCCGTTGTCCTAGACATAGGGAATACCTCTGACCATTTAGAGTGTAGCTTCGTCCAGGGTCCCGCAGTGTACAGTCATTGCTGCAGTGGCGCTCGCGGCGGTGCGGCACTCTCCGCATTACACGAAGCGCACCCGCGACATGTGCGCTCTACG
The DNA here is from genome assembly GCA_949825045.1 of Argyresthia goedartella. Lineage (NCBI taxonomy): Eukaryota > Metazoa > Arthropoda > Insecta > Lepidoptera > Argyresthiidae > Argyresthia > Argyresthia goedartella. The sequence continues at coordinate 17,804,932 of OX463833.1, read as the reverse complement.
TCCGCATCTATTCCGGAGCACTACATGTAACTGCGGGCGACGCTCTTCATTTTGACTATCCCCACGTGCCCAAAATGGAATTCCCTTATAAAACTCGGTTCGTAATGAAGTTAGGAATACTAAACGGTAACCCCACACTTTGCAACCCTGGTCAAGGAAGGTTTGCATGTCCCCATCATTGCAAACTTCCGGTCACCCCGTTTGTATGAATTCAATTACTTTCTGCGGCGTGGCGTTGTGCAAAATATGTTCCTTAACCATAGTTTTGGTAATCGGTAAAAAATCCTGAACGATGTTAATATAAGTAACCTCTTTGCTTGGTGGTGTTTCTAAACCTACTGTAAACCGTGATAAGGCCTCTGCGGCATTTTTGTCACTACGCACAAGTTCAATGTCGTAGTCATTACTGCTCATCTTTTCAATCTTCTCGCCGCTATCACGGTTATTCTTGAGTAAGAAAATTTCTCAGGGCAGCGGTCACGCTGCGGGCCCATCAGATAGCTAGAAACATACTCAACTGCCGTGAGGATCTTTAACGACGGTGATACACCATGGTGGGTGACGTACCTGATGGCGCCTTCCGTAGACCTATGACCTGGCCTCCGAAGCGACGAATCAAGGCGCGCCCGAGACATCCTCTAGCCATTCACTCCTCTAAGCCAATCTTAGGGTCACCGTCAGGTCAATCTACACACATCAACACTGTCTAGGGATATTTTGTATTTCTTAAATTTTTTGATTACCTATAAATATTTTGTTCAGAGAAGTATATATGGAATTAAACCTCAGTTAATGCCCAACTTAATTATATAAATAAAAACCATTTTAGATCTTCAAATATTTTTTTTAAAATAAAATAACAAAGAGACTAAAAATGGTGCTAAGTCTACGAATGAAATTAATGAATAAAATGGATAATTTTATTTAAAAAACAACTTAAAGTGAGACATTTTAACTCTTAATAATCAGTGTTGCCACCCCTCACGTTAATAAGAGTTTGGCATCGGTTATTCATACTGTGAATTAAGGTGTCGATGTCTTGCTGTGGTATGCGTTCCCAGGTTCGTTGCAGGTGCAAGAAAAGTTGCTCTTCTGTGGCCAGATTTGGAGGGAGGGCATGCATAGCCCTTCGCTGCAACATGTCCCACGCATGTTCGATGGGATTCATATCGGGCGACTGCGCAGGCCATCTCATTACCGTGACGTCGTTGTCTTTAAGTGCGGCTGATACCAGCCTCGCAGTGTGTGGACGAGCATTATCATGCATGAGTACGAATTGCTGGCCGATTTGCACCCTATGCGGAATAATAACAGGTTCCACCACCTCATCACGGTATTTCTGAGCATTCATGTTGCCTCTTACAAAAACGAGGTCGGTTCGCGCGCCTATACGAATTCCTGCCCATACCATGATTGTTCCTGCTTGGTACGAATGAACCTCTTGTGGATGCTGGAGCCGGCTTTCCCTGCCTGGAACTCTCCAAACTCGTGTTCTTCGCGAATCTGGATGAAATCCAAACCGAGACTCATCCGTAAAGAGCACTGTCGACCATTGTTCATTATCCCATAACACGTGTTCTTGAGCCCACAATAGTCGCCTTCCGCGATTGCCTCGTCGCAAAGCAGGAACACGAATTGCCCTGCGAGAATGAAGATTAGCTTCATGTAGCCTTCTTCTGACAGTTTGGTCGTTAACCAACAGCTGATGCTCCTGTTGGAGCCTCTGTACCATTTCCATGGCCGTCAGAGTAGGTTCTCTCCTGGCGGTATTTTGGAGAAAACGGTCCTCTCTAGGGGTGGTCACCCGAATTCTGCCAGCATGCCGTTCCGCCACTTCCCCAGTATCACGATAACGTGACCAGAGCCTTGATATCACATTCTGGCTGGTGCCTAGGGTCTCCGCAACAACGTTTTGGATAGCGCCAGCTTCCAACATTCCTACCGCTCTTATCATCTCGTCTCTCGTCAGATGTCGACGTTGCATGACACAAACAGTAAAAATCACCAAAACAATTGATAGAGTTAGTTAAATAATGTTTTTCTAAATAAATCTCAACACAAAACTAGCACTGGAGGGTTACCACAACGTCTTATGCCGATTCAGATTAGGAACCTAATTTGATCCGCAAAATTACTGTGACCGTCTTAAAACAAGTCTTGGTATTACGTAAATAAAGCCCATTATCGCGAATTGGAATGGAAATGGTTGCCATGGTGATGTTCCTGTTTTGAACCTAATTTGAATCGGAAAAAGATTGTGGTAACCCCCCTGTAAACTGAATCAAATGCGTGTTCCCGCGCTTTCTTTTGTTTTCATAAGTTTTTGTTTTTTTTTTCAATGTCAGTTTGAAAATGGAACAAGGAGGTTTAATTCCACATATAAACTTTTTCCTAATTCTGAGTAGTTTTTCTGAAAAACTAAGAAATTCAATCAAAAATCTAATATCCCTAGACAGTGTTGATTATATCCGTTCCTTATTCTAATTATGCGTGGGTATTTCCCAGCGAAATACACAAATCTCACGCTGCTATCAACCTCAGTAATCACGACTAATCATCCCGGTGGGCACCCTGACCCTGTACAGATCAACGCTTAGCACAATACTTACTTAGCAGTTATTATTGTATAAATTTAGCAAAATCTTATACCTAACCTAACTGCCACTTACTTACAACAACTACTAGTGAACAGAACCGAACCACATCAGCATTCTACTTTTGTATTACTTGATAATAAACGTCAGTTTTTAAACTAGCTGGATTTCACTACAACTATCAACCCCTAACGAACAAAGTAACGGGGCTGCGACAACAAGACCTGACGGCCCATACAAATTGGTCCTTCGAGCCTTCAACATCAGACCTCGAGTCGTCCAATCCTACGGTGCAAGCTACCTAGCAAGCAAACATCGTGTGCTTGTACGCAAGAAGACGCTCTAACTGACGTCAACTCGACGAGGAAGTCCACCATAGTGGAATAACGTCGGGGTCTCAAGAACCTGAAGCCTACGGAAAACCCACCAACTACCAATATGTTCACCAATACCGAGATTGAAGAACTCATCAATAAGCAGAGCGCAGCCTTCTAAAACATCAAGACAATCTGTCAAAACTACAAGAAGGACTCCGCATCTCGTAAACTCAAGAGTACTTGGAGAAACGATCCAATGCTCTGGACTCCTACTGTCCATCTGTTAAATCAAGACATTTAAAATTAAAGAAGCCGAATATGGCTGCGCCTCAAAGAGGTTTTAACTACATACATCACAGTTCTGAGGATGAAGAGGAGGAATTCAAAGAGCTAAATTTTTTAAAGGAAAAAGTTAATAAAGGACCGTAAAGTTTTCGTAATAACAATAAATACAAATAAAAAATGCAGTATTGAATAACTGGTTAAAAGTGGGCAAAATTGTGCATACGCCACCTCGTATGGGAAAAGGTGTGTCGGTATGTTATGTTAAAAATATCACTGACACATTATTGAAACCTTAACTGTGTTACCACAAAAATATTAAACAGCGTTTAACCTTAAAACAAACGTCAAAGCCCACACGTTTTTGTTTGTAAACCAGTGTTGAACAGTAGATATTTTTTTTGTGGTAAGGCCCTAAAGTCTAAAATTTGGTTCACTCGTTTCCTTGTTATGCTGATCTTTGGAACTACTAAACCGATTTTCATATAACACATCTAAGAAACATCGCAATGAAGTCTACAACCAACTACATACACCACCGCCATTAAATCCGTCCACCCGTTCGACCGCTAATCAGTGTTAGGCTGATAACTTTCGAACTACTAAACCGAATTTAATAAAACATATCTAAGAACCATCAAGGAAGACCACCATTTACAGAGCGCCGCAATAGACGCGCTTCAAACTTATAACACCCCTGTTTTGGTCGAAGGGGGTTAAAAAGCCTTCGTATTTTTAAATATAATTAGATAGCGCAACAACACCAACGGCATCCAAATCATCATTCAGAAAATATCATGTACGGAAACACATCATACGAGTACTTATTTATATAATCATCATATTTTCCTGTTGTACTTATTTATGAAGATCATGATCTTTCCGCATGCTCAAGAATAGACTTACCATCACATGTGTGTGTACCTACCCAACTTACTAAAACCTATTTACACAAATTCATTGTGAATCAGAATACTATAGATGAAATCGTGACCAACGAGTTAACCTTCCTTCTATACTCACATGTACAGACAGGTTAATATTTCGTGTATAGATTTTTTTAGGTTGATGCGAAGATGACAGCAGATAGGGCAATTTCGAAATCAATGTTCTATTTGTTAGCGATAGCAAACACAACGTTAGAAAACTACCGAACTGTAATGAATGGCTTGTGTTTAAATGATTACCAAAAAATTCGAAAATTTACTACCAATAAATTTGAAATTACTGCCAAAATGGATGGATGTCCACCAAATTGTGTTTGGATAAATGATCACCAAACTTCTTTTTATGTTTTGTGTATTTAAGTTTACGTTTTAAGTATTTTTTCTTGTTCTTACATGTTCAACCTAATACGAAGGATAAAGGGGGCTTCGCTTCGCTCACCCCCTTTATCCTTCACCTAAGCTACCGCAGTATATTGCCCTGATATTTTTTGCAACTTTTGGTGTTCATTTATCCATTTTGGGTTGGACAAAAATATTATGGTGATCATCATATTTGTTGCCATTTCGAAAAAGATGTCCTATTTGGTAGCGATAGCAATCTCAACATTAGAAAACTATCGACTTCTAATGAATCATTGGTTTACATTACGAGGTACCTGGTGATATAAAAATGCCTGATTAATAATATAATAATAATAATACCTTGGATACTATTTACACACATTGATCTAGCCCCAAACTAGGATTCCCTGTATCTTGGGTAGTAGACAACGATACATATACTTATATAGATAAATTATATAGAGAAAATACTTAATAAACAAATAAATAATAAATAATAAAATAAACAACCATGACTAGGATAGAAACATCCATTCTCATAAATCAAATATTTGCCCCCACCGGGACTCGAACCCGGGACCCTTGGCTTCGTAGGCAGGGTCACTGCCGACTCGGCCATTCGGGTCGTCAGTATCATTCATACATTTCTACTTTACACGGCACCGACTCGGTATACCCACAATCGCACGGCGAGTTTCTGCATGAAGAATACCCTACGCCAATCCGCCGCTCGCCCCCGCAGTCCAACACCGTAAGTGGAGGAGAGATTGTGTGGTAACAGGTCCTGAACACGTCTCTCAGGCCTCCTACTCGAGCTGGTACTCGAGCTAGGATGGCTGAATTAAGATGAGTGGGTGCAGGGGAAATGCACAAAGGCCCCATTCCTACATGCACAAAGGGCCACGTGCAGGACACTTTTACCCTCTAGATTGAAGAAGAAGAAGCATACGCCGCTGAGTCACCCACACAGCCACTCAATGTGCGTGCCCCAGGACAAGCCACTATCTAGTTCAAACCCTAGAAAAAAAGTCTCACCGACCTTTAATCCCGGCATAAAATTGCGCTGGCAGTAGTTTGGCAAACCTTGACAACCATTATAAGGCGGTTAAAAAAATGTATTTGATTTACTGCCGATTGTTCAATCCTCAGATATTGTTTAGCCGTGTATTTTTATGAGCAATTTGACAGAATTTGTACGTGTGACATTAAAAAAAAGTTATGTATCTGTTTTATAATCCCGATGACTCAAAAAAAGTTTATCCAGGCGCCCAAAATCATTAGGCAAAACGTCTTTTATTTGCACATTCGGCTTGTCCATACTTTTCAGAAGTACACAAAGTATGTATATTACTAAAATCTTTTTGATTTTGCCATGATATTTCACAATCCTGTATTGTCTAAGGCTCCACTGATAGTGCTGAATCATGTCGGGATAATGCTTCTAGCTTTATGCCACGCAAAGAGAGATTGTCAATATTATATTGACGTTGCTTATATATGCTGGTTGATGGATGGCCGTCGCACTATAAACAACTTGGCAAGCGATCTTTTATTGAATGACTCACGTTTTATAGGTGGTTTTATATTGTACCGCCTTTCGTAATTTATTAACTGCTCACAACAAAGCATGGAGAAACCCAAAACCTATTAGTTTTGCCTTAAAGTCCAGCTCGTAAGACAAGAATATAAGTAATGTCATGCATGCTATACAGTGTGAGACTTTAAAAAGTGCACATATCGCACAGGGTTGAAGAGAAACATATTTTATCGACAAAAAAGTTTGAAAAAATTCCCACCCCATGTTTTTTACAGGTGCAATATGTTTCAACTGCAAAAGAAATATAACTTCGGAACGTAAGGGTTTGTCGCAATCAAATTTACTGGATAGTGATCGTGAAGGACAGGCGGTTCTGCCAGTAGCAAAAAGTCGCTGAAAAAGTGTAACTTAAATTACACTTTGTATAAGAATAATAGTAATTTTTGGAGTTCTTTTTTTGAACCTAATCGAAGTTTTCCACAAAATTTAGTCCCAAAGAATAAATATTTTATTACGGAATATTATGCTTCATCCCATCAAATTTTAAAATACACCAAAATTATGTTTCTAACTAAAACACTTTTTAGACATACGTGATATCCCTTTTTAATTTTTCGGAACTTACATCAATAGCCCCCCCCCCCTATAGTGATCCACAAAAAGTAAATAAATAAATGTAGCCCATTAATGTGGCCACTGAGGGGTACAGAACTTAACTGGATACGAGTAACATTGAGCCATACTCCATCACACTGGCTCAGTACAGGTTGATGGACGACTTTTACGATAAATACTGCCAGATAAAAGTCGGGAGCTCGCGACGAATCTGATGACGCTTATCAGGATTTCTGAGGTACTCCGGACTGCGAAGATTCCTACGCGGATAGGTTTCTGAGGTTTCATTGTATTTCATAGAAAACATTCTGAAATGGTGCGGACGATGCCGACAAATGATCGTTCACCACAAGCGAGCACATAAAGGCCCACCAGCAAGCACATAAAGGCCCACCAGCAAGCACATAAAGGCCCACCAACAAGCATATAAAGGCCCACCAGCAAGCACATAAAGGCCCACCAGCAAGAACATAAAGGCCCACCAGCAAGCACATATAGGTGCGCGCCCACCTGCTCGGCAGCACTGCCGTCCTGGATGTCGGAGATGAAGATGCCCTGGCCGACCTCCGCGTGGCGCCCCTCGATGATCATGATGCCGAGGCTCGAGCTGCCCTGAAATCACAAAACCAGTTTGTCTAATACGGATTTGCACAATTTGCCAGCCTTGTGTGAAAGAAAAGTCGTGATTTTACGCTCAAAATGTATGATTTCTCTGTCACCTACGGGCGTATCAGGTCATTGTAAAACAGAAAAAACAAAAAAAAAACCTTGTAAGTCTATTTGCAAGGGTGCAAAGGGTGGCAAAGGGACAATATTACCCTCCGCTGTCTGTCTGTCGGATCGTTAAACAAAAATAGATTTCCGCATTTTTTATGAACAATTGTACAGAACTCTTCGTGTGCGATCCGACTCGCACTTGACCGATTTTTTTAAATTTATTTCTTGCGTCAGGAAACGTGGTGCAAATACCAAAATATGTTGCAGGACGAGACCGAGGCTTTGCGATTCCGCAAGTAATAAAGAAAGCAAAGTTACAATGCTCTCTCAAACGGCTGTTATATTTTATATTTACAAGGTATATAATATAATTATGAAAGGCTTATGTTTAAACTATAACTAAAAACGCACCTATTTCACTACCAATAAATTCAAAATGACTGCCAGCATGGATAAATGTCCACCAAATTGTGTTAGGATAAATGATCACCAAACTTCTTTTTATGTTTTGTGTACTTAAGCGTATGTTTTAAGTATTTTTATTATCTTAAATGTTCAACTTAACACGAAGGATAAAGGGGGCTTCGCTTCGCTCACCCCCTTTACCCTTCACCTAAGCTACCGCAGTATTTTAGCCTGAAATTATTTGCAACTTTTGGTGTTCATTTATCCATTTTGGGTAGGAAAAAAATATTTTGGTGATCATTATATTTGTTGCCATTATGAAATATGAATGTTGTCATTTTTGTAAAATATTACCTTTTTGATGCTGACATTGTGGACACCCTTGTAACCCGCGAACCGGTCCTCCGACTGAAAACAAAGAAAAATAATAATATATTAATGTTACCTTTTGATGTCCCCACCGAGGGGAACGGGCCTTTACGCGGATACGATTACTGTTATTTGCGGTAAGTTTTCTTTATCAACGAACTCCAAATATCACACGATGTTTGATATTTGAAGTTACCTACATTTGATATTGTTACGAATTCCAAGTTACAGTTCCTTTCTTCTACTGCCGACTTTAGGTTTAAATAGTAAAATGAACCACTTTGATTTTGACATTCCTTTTTTTATAGCTACCTGCGTACTTAAGTTAATCCATGATGGTATAATAAAGTGGGGATGTAATACACTGACGAGCAATGAAAAAGTTCCAGTGACATAGCACCAAATTACTCCTAAACGGGAAAGGCTAGCTTAATGACGCCGTCTCCAATATTGAAGTACATTTAACAGCGCATCAGAATATTACCAATTAAATTTCATACTTTTTAATTTATGAAGCTAGGTTCTATATCTTAAGAGATATTAAGGTATTTGTCGGCATTTTGTGGGTGGAACTTTTTCATTGCTCGTCAGCGTAATACCAGTTTGTAACACTGTTACAAACTGGCACTATTTGCTTCCCAATTTGTAACACAAGGGTGTGACAAAATGGGAATCACATTCAATTTTCATTTCCAGTTGGTGACATTGTTACAAACTGGGATTTTTTTCCCAGTTTGTAACAGTGTTACCAAGGTGGGTGTGACAAACTGGGAACACATGGTAAGATTAAGCCATACTCCACCACGCTGGCTCAGTACGGGTTGATGGAGGGGCGTCGGGCTAGTGGCTAGCCCTGGGCCCCTAGGGCCTCTGACACAGCTTTATGACTACTAACACCTTTTTTATTTTTAAATAAACGGTCACGTGCGAGTCCGATTCGCGCACGAAAGGTTCCGTACCACCTCAAAATGGTATTCAAGTTTCTTGCATGGCGATTACGTTATTTACAAAGTAATCGGTGCGGCTACTTTCATAATCCATGTATATTTATATGTTTGTATGTGGTATTGAAAGGAAATTTGCTTCCTCTATTTAAACCATACATGTTTCAATATTTTTTCGGTAATATTTAGGTAAACAACTATATAAAGTATTTGTTAATTTTTAGTATCGGTAGTTTCGGAGATAAGGGGGAAATGTTGTTTTTTGCCTATTTTATTAAATATTTTTTTTATAAAAATTTAGGTTTACGAAAAAAATATATATGAGATCCTCGCAACTGGCCCTTTCTTTTAAATTTCTGATTAGCCCCCCAATTGTCCTCCCCTCCCACTCTGTATTTCTGTTGCCGCTATAACAACAAATACTATAAACAGAATATAACAAATTATTAAGGGGGCTCCCATACAACAATACCACTTACAAACTTATGAATGCACCTGGTTACGTACATGGGGTGTGAAAGTAGCCAATAACTTTGTAAACAAGATTTTGCTATGTAAAATCCAAACTGTTCACTCCAAACCATCCCTACCATTGAACGGTGGGACGGAAACCTTCGTGCGCGAGTGAGCCTCGCACTTGACCGGTTTTTTTTTGCAGGGCAATCAGTAAAGGCTTTTCTTTTATAAAGACCATACACCATTCTCCTGAGGACTCTCTTGCAAGTTTCGACTGAAATATCTTACTGGATCATGCTCCGCCGTTGCACAGTGTGTTCTCCTGCTTGGGCACGACGATTTTCATTACTATTTTGTTCAGAACCCTGTTCTCCTGCTTGGGCACGACGATTTTCATTACGATTTTGTTCAGAACCCTGTTCTCCTGCTTGGGCACGACGATTTTCATTATGATTTTGTTCAGAACCCTGTTCTCCTGCTTGGGCACGACGATTTTCATTATGATTTTGTTCAGAACCCTGTTCTCCTGCTTTGGCACGACGATTTTCATTACGATTTTGTTCAGAACCCTGTTCTCCTGCTTGGGCACGACGATTTTCATTATGATTTTGTTCAGAACCCTGTTCTCCTGCTTGGGCACGACGATTTTCATTACGATTTTGTTCAGAACCTTTTCTCCTGCTTGGGCACGACGATTTTCATTACGATTTTGTTCAGAACCCTGTTCTCCTGCTTGGGCACGACGATTTTCATTATGATTTTGTTCAGAACCCTGTTCTCCTGCTTGGGCACGACGATTTTCATTACGATTTTGTTCAGAACCCTGTTCTCCTGCTTGGGCACGACGATTTTCATTACGATTTTGTTCAGAACCCTGTTCTCTGCGCCACTTGTGACGCGGGTACGGCCTTCTTCAAACATGCTACTTATTTGTGTTGCCTATAATGTTGGATGATTAACTCTATTACATTAATGACAAAGAGGTACGGAGCTCTGTTTATTCAGCGCAGCACAAGAACCACGCACACGATTGTAAAATAAGACCTATTTTTGAAAAAAAAAAGAAAAAGTAGAGAAAAGTAGGCCATGTTGCAGTGTAAGAGTTTCTTGCGCCGCTTCCTCTCCGCTGCTATAACACTTTACGAAGCGGTAGTAGTTTTTCTTGAATTATATAGATTAAAATGACGTTCAAAAAGTGTTCGTAAGAATCTATTTTGAATAAAAAAATAAGTTTGAAGTTTGACTGGATGGCAGACCTTGGTACTAACAGTTTGGATATTAGGTGTGTTGACTTCCCTTTCTCAGTATTAGAAATGATGATTTTTTGGACCTCTCCAGAAATTGGTTTCCCCTATGGTTGAAGCATATTGACCAGAAATCAGTTTATTTTTCCTATTTATACCACTTGTCAGCGAAACTGATGACATGTTTTATTTTAATTCAATTAATGAACACAAATGAATAAACGTCCAGTTTCTGAATATAACTGAATTTTCAACTCAATGCAGCCTTACTTTTTTGCGTCGATCAGGCACTAGATGAACTATTTTGCTTGCACCGAGGCCATGTTACATCGAGGATTGTAGAAGTGCCAAAAGATATCAATATAACATGACAACGTAGAACTAAAGTAGAATATAGAAGGCCCTGCCTACGAAGCCAAGGGTCCCGGGTTCAAGTCCCGGTGGGGGCCAATATTTGTTTGATGAGAACGGATGTTTGTACCCTAGTCGTGGTTGTTTATCTATCTAAGCATAATATTTATCTAGATAAGTATGTTTATCGTTGTCTAGTACCCAAGATACAAGGAATCCTAGTTTGGGGCTAGATAATGTGTGTAAATAGTGTCCAAGGTATTATAATTATTATTATTTTTAAAGTCAGGCTACTTTAAATGTTAAAAAAAATGGCACCAACAAGTCACTAATTAGCGATCTATTGAGTGTTTCATCCGATAAATCAAATATTTTAAATTAAATGTGGGAGTTGGACTCGCGCACCGAGGGTTCCACACAAGGAACTTCAGTTTTTTTTTTCATTTCCTGTGCTACCTACTTCGTCCCAAATTTCATGATTCTACAGCTTAACCGTCGTAAAATCGTCCCTCCCATGGTCCGCGGGATGCGGGGCGGCGGGCGCGCTCTAGTAGTGGGTAGTCGTCGTTTTTTTCAATGACGAGAAGAGACCCGTTTTTGCTATAGGAGAACTAGTCCACAAAATGATCTCGTCAGTCACAAGATTTGTTTGATGCAATCCTAGTTTGGGGCTAGATAATGTGTGTAAATAGTGTCCAAGGTATTATTATTATTATTATTTTTAAAGTCAGACTACTTTAAATGTTTAAAAAAATGGCACCAAGAACTCACTAATTAGCGATATATTGAGTGTTTCATCTGATAAATCAAATGTTTTAAATTAAATGTGGGAGTTGGACTCGCGCACCGAGGGTTCCACACAAGGAACTTCAGTTTTTTTTTTCATTTCCTGTGCTACCTACTTCGTCCCAAATTTCATGATTCTACAGCTTAACCGTCGTAAAATCGTCCCTCCCATGGTCCGCGGGATGCGGGGCGGCGGGCGCGCTCTAGTAGTGGGTAGTCGTCGTTTTTTTCAATGACGAGAAGAGACCCGTTTTTGCTATAGGAGAACTAGTCCACAAAATGATCTCGTCAGTCACAAGATTTGTTTGATGCAATCCTAGTTTGGGGCTAGATAATGTGTGTAAATAGTGTCCAAGGTATTATTATTATTATTATTTTTAAAGTCAGACTACTTTAAATGTTTAAAAAAATGGCACCAAGAAGTCACTAATTAGCGATATATTGAGTGTTTCATCTGATAAATCAAATGTTTTAAATTAAATGTGGGAGTTGGACTCGCGCACCGAGGGTTCCACACAAGGAACTTCAGGTTTTTTTTCATTTCCTGTGCTACCTACTTCGTCCCAAATTTCATGATTCTACAGCTTGACCGTCGTAAACTCGTCCCTCCCATGGTCCGCGGGATGCGGGGCGGCGGGTGCGCTCTAGGAGTGGGTAGTCGACGTTTTTTTCAATGACGAGAAGAGACCCGTTTTTTCTATAGGAGAACTAGTCCACAAAATGATCTCGTCAGTGACAAGATTTGTTTGATGCAATGTTACATGTGATGTAGAGCTTTGAATTGTCGCGAGCGTCTCGTCAGTCATCGGGCAAGTCAAACTGAATTGCCTTCTTCTTCTAAAATATACTTGGTGCTCTTGACTTAACATTATCGTCTTTGATTTGTTATGAATAAAGCTTATACAACGTATCATCGAATCAACGCATAATGAGAAACTAGTTTGTTCAGAATCATGAGCAGAGTCGAATTCACTGACTTTAAAAATAGGTCATATTTTTGAAGGGGAAAAGTTATTGTTGTTGCTCTGTCTGTTTATAACTAAGCTAATGAAGGCGCAACCGTCCAGTTTAACTGACCCCTGCCTAAGCTCTACTCACGCTGGTACGAAGCTCAGACAGGTGGCCGCCCACCAAAATGAAACCTGATTTTGTTTTCTTTAATAATTTCGTTACTTCTTCATCCGTGTGGAAAAAAGAAATAGCCTCTGCGTCGATGAGGAAACAACGAGTGAGTGAGTGCAAATCACGGAAGAGGAAGGGCTTGGGGTTTTGCACGCGCAGAGTGTGCCACGCATTGGGAATTGGATACACAAATGTGGAATACATTTTGTGAAATGGTGATGTAATGACAGCATCAATCAAGCTGTGTCGGTGTACTTTGATCGGTTCGTGGTAAGAGTGTCACAGCGACTACTACGGTACTTTCACACAAACACAGGCCGTAGGTACAGAATAGTTGGAGTGCATTTTACTCGCGAGCCAATGGTAGGTACAAGTAAGTACAATAGGTCGGAAATTATTGAGCCCGTTTCATACAAGCCGAGCTAAGGTTCTGTGGCTCTGAGGGAGTGGGGACTCTCTTTCACACAAACATATATATCTGTTATCATATTATTTTCTAAATAACAACACGAAGATTTTACTAATCTTGAGATATATCGCCGTGGCGGCAATGCAATGTGATGCCTGCGTACCTCCCGCCCCGCATCCCGCGGATCACGGGAGGACCATGTTTACGGCGGTAAAGTTCTAGTCAACGGGAAGTATCCTATAGGTTTTGATTCCCTTGCGAAGCTCCAGCAAATTCAGCGAAATTCTGAATTAAACGGCGGTGTCTTTTGATTACGTTGACCTATAAGTTTGTATTTTTCACAACTTTGAGAAACAACAGACATGAGTAATCGATTTTGATTTCAACTCAATATCTGTACGAGTTCTTGAGAAATAGGGTCTTGACAGACGGACGGACGGACAACGAGTTGACCCTACAAAGGTTCCTCAGGTTTTCCTTTTGAGGTACGGAGCCCTTAAAACGCAGTACTCCGCAAATTTTGACATATTTTTTACACATTAAAGTGCCAATCATAAGTAAGTATAGTACCTAAGTTTTCATTGTTTCAAAACCATATTGATATTGCTATCGATTTATTATAACTAGGAAAATTCTAAACAAAACTGTGACAAATCACAACATGATAATGTATCCTAAACATTGTGTACTCAAATAGAGATGTACAAATTGCACATCATCACTATTGTAGTTTATTTGTAAGTAGTAAATTGTAATAGGTTTGCTATTGAACAAGCTTAGCATTGTAATTTGTAAATGCTCTGTAAAAACCCACACACCTTTGCAAATTTGCATTCACATGTTATTTATGACACATAAAAGAAATAGCTAATAAAAGAATTGTACACTCTAATGGGTACATACACGTACATTTTGTCGTCAACTATATACTTCGTATTATTTTATGTTTTAAATTGTGTATACGAAAAACCGTTATGACGAACTTGATGAAAATATTTTGACAGCTGTTTTGATGTTCTGTTTACACAATTTCTAATTCTAACTCAAATTAAGTAGAGTGACTTCCACAGTCTGAAAAATTATTCATCAAGGATAAATGTGTCTCTAAAATATTATTTCTATTCTACACCAGGTTCTTAACAAGACTACCTAACAACAATACAAGAAAATTATGAGCTGAGCACACTTTCCCCTTGCAGCGACAACCAACTGCGTAAACATTAGCACGAGCCTGCTTTTGCTGCCTACGCAAACATGCCGGGTAATTTCTACTCGACTGGCTAAGAAACAATATTCGTTGTTGAATGTGCAGTCAGCATCAGATATATCCAGATATATCTGAGGGCGCCAGCTACTCAAATAGATCTGTAGATGTTGTGTACAACATAAACAACCAAAACTATCTATACAGACAAGTGTCAAAATTATGCCAAACATCATTTTGACACTTTCGCTGGGCAGACGTTTTTGGTGGTTTGGGATTTAGGTGATCAGCGGCCTCACGCTCTGTTCCGCGTGATCATAGGCATAATCAGCTGACCAGCGATGTTCCACAGGGAAAGTTGTTCGTAATGACAGGTGCTATCGTTTCCCAGAGTTTGGTGGGCCAGTGAAAAGTCAGCCTGTATTTAACGTTTTCAATTATTTTTAAGTTTCTATCATCGCTGTTTCAGGTACATTCTCCACAGTATGTACACACACTCCCTTCTCGACCACAAAAGGTCAAGATGCGACGGCTAACCAAGGTCTTAAATGTGGGTAGGCGGATCGCAAGGTTTAAGTGGAGATTGGCAGGACACTTGGCGAAGGGGGACGACGGCAGATGGACCAAGGAACTGGTGGCCAAGGGATGAGCTCCTGCCAAAGCCGCGTGCCAGGCCATTGGGCTGGAGGATTGATGGCACGCCACAACTGGCAAGACTGGCATGAGGGCAATATGACTGAACTTTATATCTGAGTCTGTTGATATTTTCGGGGTTGCCCTGTCTGAGTTTACAAGAACAGCACTATTTGTTATTTGTTATATGGAAGATAGGATAAGGTAATATAGGTACTTAGGTAGATTATAAGTAGTCGTGTAGTATTAGTATTTACCGCATTAGGTCTTAGATATTTATGATAAATAAATAAATAAATAAAATAAAAATACTGGCCGGCAGCGCTGCATTGGCAGGAGAGGCCGTGGTGACCACTCTAGCACCACACCGGCATCGTGGGGTCTCGTGCTTTTTAATCATAAATAAAAATAATAATCTTGTTTTATTGGATTTTAGAAAAAAAAAACTGAAAACAAAGCAGTATTCAGTTATTATTTTACTTATGAAAAATGCGTTCGTTTTAAAATAGTTTTGTCGTAGTTCAGACATATTTTTCTAAAACATATATTTTTTATCGAAATAGGAAAAATCATGGTCTTGGTGACCAAGCTATATTCTCTTTTATTTCTATTAATTTAATAATAATTTATTAATCCTCTACCTAAGTTCATAATGTACTTACAAAATTCATAGTTTATTTTCCATATTTATTGTATGGATATTATATCGTATAACTTTCCTAGTTACTTTAACTGTCTTTATCATTGTTTTCTCTCTCGTGTATTGATAAAATTTAATCTAAAATCCTGAACTAAATCGTATCGGTGTTTTAACAGAAATCTGTGCTCTCAATACGCTCGTAAAATCTCGCAAATAGCACTAAATTCCCTGAAACTGCTGCTCTAACGCTAAAGCGCTGTTTACATTATACGTTGACGT
The DNA here is from genome assembly GCA_949825045.1 of Argyresthia goedartella. Taxonomy (NCBI): domain Eukaryota; kingdom Metazoa; phylum Arthropoda; class Insecta; order Lepidoptera; family Argyresthiidae; genus Argyresthia; species Argyresthia goedartella. The sequence continues at coordinate 17,788,739 of OX463833.1, read as the reverse complement.
CTTACATTAAGTCAGTACTACATAAGACAACATATGGTCACGCCTTTTCCCATACGCCCACGTTAACCCAGTTAATCAATACTCCATTTTGCATGACAGGGGGCTAGCCCAACGCCGCAGCTTTGGAGATTGAAGGTTTCCCCACAATGGTTTCCATCAAAGGGTACTCTAGCTTTGAAACATAAACATAAACATTTACATAAGTATTTAAATACAGGCACATACATTGCTTCTGGCCCCACACTAGGATACCCTGTATCGTGGGAACCAGAAACAGCGACGTTAAACACACACATATAAACATCCAAGACCCGGGGTATTTTTTCTTTACCCCCAGCTGGGGTTCGAACCCGGGACCTCTAGTATGGTAGGCAGAGCCACAACCGCTGCGCCACAGAAGTCGTCTTTTAAGCAGATTAATACTAATAATTCGGTAAGGGAATAGTTCTGATACCAAAAAATTACTATTAATTTAAAAGAGAATTTACAGATAATTCGCCAAATGCACAACTCCAGCTCAAATAAAGTGCCGTTTATACAGCCCGCTAAAGTTGACCCTTGACGAGTCAAGCTGTCAAGTTAACTTTGAATATGTCAATTTATGTCAAACCGGTAGTTCTGTCTGTTTCTGAGGAGCGAGAGACAGAGACTTTGAGTAACCAGCAAAATCATCACATGTTTTTTTAATATAATTACTCAATATATACCTAAGGTATGTTTCTTTCTATTAGTATGTAACAACGTATATTTTACGTCTTTTCTCCTTTTTAAATATTTTCAACCGACTCCATATAAGAGGAGATTCTCAATTTGTCTGTTTTTAGTGTGTTTGTTATGCGATTACTCCGTTAATTATGAACCGATTTTGGTGATTCTTGTTTTGAATGGTAGGTCATCTTTCACATGTCGTCTCATACTAATTTTATCAAAATTGATTTAGCGCTTTTTGAAAAAATCTAGGAAATACGAGGAAAAAAAACACAGGTGATGTTTTGGTTTGTGGTTCCGTATAGCAAAACTTTGATGAGGACTTTTCATGTACAGAAATAGGGCTTGAACTTGAAGTCGGTTTAAAAAAAAAAAAATTGTGAATTATTATACCCACCAGTATAAAATGCTCATATATGCCGTCTGGTGTGGTGCTCAAAATGCATGCTCTTGCTCAACGAACAAACCGCAATCTTCAATTTTATGTTCTCCTGCAACTCCACCCAGCTTTCGAAAGACTGGTCAAATGTAACAAGCGGTTCATCGATCATTTATTCAAAATAGCGGCATGTGATTGGCTGAAATGCGATTAACAAGAGTTTAACAAGTTGTCACAGCTAATTTTCCTTTCAGAAAGCGGGCGGTGCCGTTTTGCGTTTTGTTCGTTGACAATGCCCTAGTTGAGTTGAGCGCAGGTAAATGTGATAAATTACTGACGTGCACAGTTCTTGACACCAAACCAGCACAATGTATGTAGGCACTACTATATTTATTTTATATTGTTTTATATTCTTTATTAAGGTATGTACTCGATTAATTATACACTGACGAGCAATGAAAAAGTTCCACCCACAAAATGCCGACAAACACCTTAATATCTCCTAAGACATAGAACCTAGCTTCATAAATTAAAAAGTATACGTTTTTAATTGGTAATATTCTGATGCGCTGTTAAATATACTTTAATATTGCAGACGGCGTCATTAAGCTAGCCTTTCCCGTTTAGGAGTAATTTGGTGCTATGTCACTGGAACTTTTTCATTGCTCGTCAGTGTATTTGTGTACACATGGTCCCCTGTTCTGTTCTTTGAGTAATTTTGAGTAACCCTCAGCGATTGTAACACAAACCCTATTTTATTATTACCATATTTTAGAAAGAAAGAGAAAGATAAGCCATGTTACAGTGTACGAGTTTCTAGCGCCGCTTCTTCTCCGCTGCCATACCACTTTTTGAAGCGGTAGTAGTTTTGCTTGCATTATACCTAGTCGGTCCATAAGTTCTGTCACAAATATTTTGCCACATAGTAAATAATACCAAGTTTTATTTTATTTAATACTATATATGGTTTGATAGCTCATTAAATACTGATAAATTAGAACGATTATTGGATTTAAATGCTTAAAGCCATATTACACAAATGCTAGTTTCTTCAGAGATTTTGCACTTTTTTACCCAATCAAAAATACGGACGTGATACACTTTATCTTTTTTCCATGACTCTTAAAACCTTTCAAACTAACGTGAGATTTTAGTCAGAACCCTCTCTGAACCCGTTACCTTCATTTTGAAGCATAAGATAACTAAGTCTGGGTAAAACTAATTTTCATATTCACATTTTACGTTGTGTACTTGTTGCCCACAAGATCATTTTTATACGTTTTTCTGAAAACGTAAAAAGTACGTAAAGTTCTCTTTGGGAGCAGTTGGAACTGAAAGCTAACAGAAAATCAAATGCTAGTTGTTAAGCATGGTCTTAAATCGAGGTTTCAGAATAAATAAAAAAAACCTTGTTGGTTATCTGGAACACTGTTTTTTATTAAATTTGTGGTAAGTGGTATTTTTGTCAGTTGCGGCGTGTTTTGGGTTCGCGATTGTCTCAAGTTGTAAGGTTTTTTGTCATATTGCGATAATCGTACAAAATGTATTGTATTGCAATTTGATTCGTATAAAATAAGCTTTTTAATCATGTATAATACGAATAAGAAAAAGTTTATTGCTGAGTTTTATCTATCAAAAACCTTGTGACAGAACTTAAGGACCGACTAGGTATGTATAGATTCAAATGACATTCAATAAGTGTTCTTTGGAGTCTATTTTGAAATAAACATTTTGAAGTTTGAAGTTTGAAGTTTGTGTTACAAGTGTCACTTTGTTCTGAACCTCAGTGAGGCTTTGACGTGATAACGAGAGATAGATATAGCTCTGCTTATTTTTATGGTTCCGTACACGAACGGTGGTAAGCAGAATCCTCCATTGCCCGTCCCTGTGTCCGTCCGCTGGCTGTACGGTGTCGACGATCATTTCCAAATGGGAAATATTAAACTGCACATTAAAATACTGATTTGCACAGCAAATATCAGGGCAACATGCTGCGGTAGCTTAGGTGAAGGGTAAAGGGGGTGAGCGAAGCGAAGCCCCCTTTATCCTTCGTGTTAGATTGAACATGTAAGAGCAACAAAAAATACTTAAAACATAAACTTGTACACACATAAAAAAAAATAAAAGATAGTGTTTTTGTTGATCCTTTTTTGCTGTGCGATTAAATACCAGCCTTTCGAGATCCCCGTAAATGTTTTCCTATTTCTTAAAAATAGACTCAAAAATGAAGAGTTGAAATTTTCAAAGAATGTGTATTTATATTCCCGCGATAAGAACAACCAATGAAAATTAAGGGTTTTTAAAAATTAAACGGGATCGCTATTACAAGCGATAAGTTTTTTGCGTTTTTTCTTGTGGTACGGAACCCTTTATGTGCGAGTGCTCAACTTGCACTTAAGCGATTCTTAAAGCTGGATGCGCATTATTTACCGTAATCTGTACTTTCTACGCATAGAGGATTGACGTTTACGTCATAGAGTAATTTGTATGTAAATTGCTACGATGCAATAATAAGGAAATGTAGCGTTTAGACGCACCCACGCCGAAGCGAGTCCTCCTTGGTGGTTCTTAAAAAAATACCGGCTAAGTGCGAGTTGGACACGCACACCGAGGGTTTCGCCCAAATCGCATATTTTTTTGTAAACAAACTACAAATGTATGGTTTTCTGAATTTTCCTTTACTTGTGCTATGAGACCTTACTTCGTGCCAAACTTCATGATTCTATTTCAACGGGAAGAACCCTAGGTTTTGATTTCCTTTGTGAATATCAAGCAATTTCAACAGAACTGTGATATTATATGGAGGTATCTTTTAATTGCGTTGAGCAATAAGTTTGATTTTTTGACAACTTTAACAGACCACATACTTGAGTAATCTATATAAATTTGAACTTGATACCTCTACGCGTACCTGAGATAATGGGTCTTGACAGGCAGACAGACAGACGGACAGAAATTTACAGGTACACCTTTATTTTTCCTAAAATACCTTGCTTCATGCCAAATTTCATAACTCTAGGTCAACGGGACCCTACCCTATAGGTTTTAATTCCCTTGTGAATATCAATAATAATACCTTGGACATTATTTATACACATTGATCTAGCCCCAAACTAGGATTCCCTGTATCTTGGGTACTAGACAACGATACACATACTCATATAGATACATATAATACTTAGATAGATAAACAACCATGACTAGGGTACAAACATCCGTTCTCATCAAACAAATATTTGCCCCCACCGGGACTCGAACCCGGGACCCTTGGCTTCGTAGGCAGGGTCACTGCCGACTCATATCTTTTGCCGTGTCATATCTTTTGATTGCTTTGAAGTATAAGTTTGATTTTTCACAACTTTAACAGACTACAGACTTGAGTAATCGATGTTATTTCAACTTGATATCTTTACGCGTTCCTGAGAAAAAGTGTCTTGACAGAAGGACAGAGGGACAGACGACTGACAGACAGATAGACGGATAACGAAGTCATAATTAGGGTACGAAACCCTAAAAATAAGCGGAAGGTGTTGTAAAAGTATTATGTTTTTTTCATAATTGAGCGAGCGAGTGAAACGTCGCCCTTTCAGCTTTCATATGTCCGTCTGTCCGGATTTCTGTCCGGATTTCCGGCTATTCTCCTTTACAGGTCGCATTTCTCAACCGATTCTCGTGAAGTTTTGTGAGCAGGTTGGACAATTATATGGATTTTTTGAGTCGATTCAGTTTTCAGTTTTTTTTAATGATAATTCAATGTGAAAAAAATAACATTTCGAAAATATTCAAAAATGTCACAAAACTTATTGTTCCATATATGTATTAAGACTAAAGATGCAACCTTTTATCCGATAAACTTAGAGATCGGTGTGAGTGGGTGAAAAATAATGAAAGAATATTGATTGACTTTACTTTTATAACTTTTGTCTTTTTTTGCAAATTTATCTTCATGTCATGTCATTTGTCACGACCTTCCGTTGCTGACATTTTTTATTATTATTTTCATTGCGGTGTTCCGATTCCTGCTAACGATACGCATTGCGTAACGTAACGATAACGTACATGTTATTTCATATTATCTATTCTCTCTTGATTTAATCTCGCGCTACTATGTGTTTTTCTATGAATGTAAATGTAATGTGGTAAGTTAATAGATTCCTTTCAGCACTCCTGTGTAGTTAGAGTCAAGGACGGTATTTATTTAGTTATTGTTTAGGTTACTTTTTTATATATTTAGGTATTTTATGTAATATTGATAATAGTTTCTTCTCTTGTTCATCAAATGACGACTATATTAGTGCGGAGAGCGATAACTCCTTTGTGGAGGAACCACTATCCGACAAACTTACCGCTGTTTTTGGTAGCCTGGGCAACAATTTAAATATTGTTCACATCAACGCCCAGAGTATACACTCTAGTTACCTGGACTTACTCGAGGCGTTCAGTAGTAAACATGTGGATGGTATTCTTGTATCTGAATTCTTTCTCAAGCCAACTTTACCATCCACTATGAACTCGCTGCCTGGGGTCCAGCTCTATCGGAACGACAGAATTGGGAAGGCGGATGACGGCGTAGCCATTTACCTTCGCTCGGATATTCCTTGCAGAGTTTTAAGTGTCTCGCCGAGTGAGTACTCCTAATCTGCAGAACAGCTTTTTCTTGAAATCTGTCTTCACCATTATAAAGTTCTGTTGGGCATTCTCTATAGTCCCTCACTCCGTATTGATTGTTTTGCCTCTTTCGAATCTTTGCTCAATAAGGTGACTCCTCTTTACAATAATACCCTCATTCTTGGTGATTTTAATACATGTATTCTCAAAAATGATTCCAGATCTGCTAAACTCCATTCATTTAACTGCGTCGATTTCAAAATTCTCGTTGACAAGTCCTTGAACGTGACCTCCGTCTCTGCTTACTGGTTCGACTATTATCTGAGAGGTCGCCAGCAGCATATAAAGTCGGAGACGACTTTAATAGAGTGGTGTGACCTCTTCGCGGGAGTCCCCCAGGGTGGTATACTCTCCCCTCTTCTTTTCTCTATCTTCATTAATTCCATCTCAGATTTCTCCAGATATACCGCCATTTCCCCCCCTGTGATATGGCACCAGCTGTAGAGGTATTAAATGCCGATCTCGAGAAGATCAGGGTTTGGGCATCGCCTTATGGACTCCTTGTCAACCCTACTAAGTCGCAGGCTATGATTATTGGTTCCGGATACAGCCTTAACTTTATACAGCATATTTCTATTGCTTCTGTAACCTATGATGGAACGGTAACCTCATACAGCACCAAGGCCAAAAATCTAGGAGTTATGTTTGATAACCAGCTGTCCTGGTCGGAGCATGTCTGCGAGGTTAGTAGACGTGTTTCACACTTTTCCACTCCCTCAGACAACACCAAAACTTCTTGCCTCGTCATACAAAAATTACGCTTGCCCAGTCTCTTCTTCTTCCCCTGATCGATTACGCTGATGTCTGCTGGGCAAACGCAAATGAAGAGCAACTGAGCAAACTCGAGCGACTTCAAAACCTCGGGATTCGGTTTATTCTGCCAAGTTCGACCACGTCTCAGAGTATCGCAGGGACTTGAAATGGCTCCCGATTCGCTTTCGACGGGATTCTCATATCCTCAATTCCTTTTCCCATATCCTCAATTCAAAGCCTTTTCAATATTTCATGTAATCTTGGCTTTTTACGGGATCGTTTCGTTTTTCTGTGTTCGGATAGGCCACGGAGATCTCACACTCTGTCACTACTTGCAACTCCGCAACATAAAACTGCCGCTTATGAGAATGGGTTCAGACTACGAGCTAATAGTCTCTGGAACAAACTCCCCAGCGCCATCAGAGACAGTACGACAATTCACACTTTTAAAAGTCGTTTGAAAGAACACTTCTCTTCCATGATAAGTATAAGTATTTATTTGTATCTTCTATATATACCTATATACTGTATATGTTACATATTTAAATAGCATTATTTTTAGTATTATGTAGATATCGGTAAGTAGTTTATTAATAGTATTAATATTTTTATTGTTGTGCACATAGTTCTTCCTTTAGTTTCTTTTTTTTCCTCGTTTGCTGGAAGAAATCTCTTGTTAGAGATAAGCTTGCCCTTGTAAATGTTCTTTTCTTTATATTTGTTTTGTTTTCACTGTTTTGTGCAATAAAGTATATTACAAAGAAAAATAGCGCAAATTTCCTTTGTCACTTCAAATCACAAGAAAAATGCGCGGTGAACATTAATTCAGTTAAAAGCTAAGCACGGACATATCCGTGGCAAGGACAGACTCGCGAAGTCTACAGCACAGAGTTTAATGTTTTTAAAGGCCGTCAAGTGTCAATGGTGGTTAATTCCTATTTTGGTTTATCTCTAATATCGTAGAGCATTACATATATTTTTGGCTCATTCATCTCAATCGCAAGTTTTCATCTTAATGCCAACCTGTTTGCATTTGCCACACCCCGATCTGTCATGAAAGACACGTCGACAGAGCCCAGACTCTATCCTACTGTGAGGTTCGTGTTTCGCGTATATTCCTTATCTTCTGTTACCGGATATTTGACGATGGCCAAGAAGCACTTTCATTCTTTCACCGGTTGGCATACGGCACAATTGTGCCCACGTTAAGCCAGTGATTTAATATTTTTTTGCGTGAGAGGGGGTTATCCTATCGCCGCAACTATGGATATAAGAAGGTTTTGGTGCTAACTGTACCTTTGCCGCCCTTTATAGGAAAGGGCATGATATTTTGTTGTTCTTGTTAATTCCGTTCCATTCAGTGTTTCAGGGATAGTTGTGATAATCCCTGGAACCCTGAACATAACGTTATGAACAAGAACAACAATTGGTGTGCCAATGACTTTAACAATATTAGTCACTAGTAGCTCTGTGAGCTGTAGACGTCACAAGCGATACAGGAAGTTTGCCTTTTTTTCATAATTTTTCAACCCCTCACCTCCGACCCCATGAAGTTTATCGTATGAACAAGTGGAATCATTATAAAAACCAATAAAAACAATTATTTATTTTTATGGGTTTTTATATTGATTACAGATTTCCAATACCACATACAAACTTATGGATGCACCTGGTTACGTACATAGAGCATGATTTAAAATTCAACCCATTAACGTTTCAATAAAATGTAAATAGCATATGTCACTCTCACGGGGTGTCTGCCAATCCAAAGAAACTGCATTTGTTAAAATCTGTAAAGCCGTTTGGGCTGTAGTAGGTTTTTTAAACTTTCAACCCCAAATATTTGCCATTTTGAAATATTTCCAAAAACTGAATCGACGAAAAAAACGTATAACTGTCGAACCTGGTCACAAAACTTCACGAGAATGTGTTGAGAAATGCGACCTCCAGGCATACTAGAGCTTTTTTGCCCAAACCGAAACGAAAACGCTGCTTCGCTCAGTCAAATGGAAAAATACTTTAAAATTACTGAGAAAACGCCAAATATGCGTATGACTGTTTTAAAACCAAAGTCATTTGCAGCAATTGGTAAAAACCCAGAGTATCAGATATGAATCAATTATGACCACAGCTAATTTATACGTTCCTAACCTGTTCAGTATATTATTTTATAGGGTCCTCGCCGTGTGTCCTGTTTCCCACGCCTCAATGGAAGTTGTTGGGTATTCCCATTCGTGTATATTCAAGCCTGCTACCGAAGGGAAAGGGCAGATAGTTATTCGCCTATTCAAATCCACAACATAACTGTACATTAAAATTTAAAAATACCCCGACACAATATATAAAACCTTGAGCCTCAATTTTGGCTGAGTTGTTTCCTTGTTAAGCTGATATCGAACCACTGAACCAATTATAATAAAATATGTCTGGGACCATCGCAGGAAATTCCACTACCATTTACAGAAAACCGGATTGAAATCCGGACACACAGATAAACTTATACACAGACAGACGCTAAAACTTATAAGACCCCTTTTTCATCGTGGGTTAAAAATATGAGTCATTAAATAAGGGGGCAGTTGTAAAGTTAACAAATACAACGTAGAAACGCGTTTATCATGTTTTAATTATTTATGTGTCTGTCAACGGCAAAGTAAATATGAAATATATGTCACCGTAAGATTGTCAAAACCGTTAGTTGATAAACTACCATTTTTTCTCGTTAGTTGGTCAACTATCGACAGATAGTAAACTGTAGCGTATACTGCTTACTATATGACGAGTTAGTTAATTAACCAACGGTTAAAACCGTTAAATAGTAAACTGGTTTAAACTTGAATCGCAAATACCAGGGCAATCACTGCGGTAACTTAGGTGAAGACTAGAGAGGGCGAGCGCAGCCAAGCCTCCGAATAGTCTTCGTGTTAGCTTGACATGTAAGAACAAAATAAACGTGAATTGTAAACCCTGTCGGTCTGGTTTACTATCTGTCGATAGTTGATCAATTAACGCGTTAGTTTATTAAGTAACGGTTTTGACTATCTTACGGTGACATATATACTGAATGCCTAAAAATGGCAGATAATGTATTAAATAACTATTATTAATGAAACACTTTACCTAGGCAAGCATTGTATAGGTACCTATACAATGCCTGCACCGTAATAAGTAATAGGGAAGGACTGGAAACATTATCAAGGAGAAGTGCTGAGTAGTGTGTAAGGATAGACAACAAAAATTGATCGAAATGGAATGTAAAACTAGGTACCGTACAATACATATAATATGGAATATCGTACCTATTCGATTCAATTCATTCTGTTCATTTACAACTAGCTGACAGGACAGTATAAGATATTGAACTGTGTCAGTCGGCAACTAACACCATCTATTGGAAGAAGGACATCTAGATTTTTCGGTTATTGCCTTTGGGTTTTTTTTCTCTCTCCCTAAGTGCTTTCCTAATGACCGTACCCACCGGTACCTACCCGGCGCGGCGCGGCGGCGGGTAGGTACCCACCGGTACCTACTCAGCGCGGCGCGGCGGCGGGTAGGTACCCACCGGTACCTACTCGGCGCGGCGCGGCGGCGGGTAGGTACCCACCGGTACCTACCCGGCGCGGCGCGGCGGCGGGTAGGTACCCACCGGTACCTACTCGGCGCGGCGCGGCGGCGGGTAGGTACCCACCGGTACCTACTCGGCGGCGGGTGCACGGTTTACTATGCGATAACCACCCATCAAAACCCGCGACCCAACCTGGCCTTACCTGGCGGCTCGGTCGGTCTGTTGAGGGCCTTAAACTTAACAAAAATATTTTGTAATACTCTTGCTCGTAAAGTGACGCTTTATGGCAACGTTCCTAGTAAAAATCAACTTAGCACACTTGTACCAAACATCTATTTAGATCGGTAAAGCCGTTTGCGAGTTTCCTGCTTACCAACACATTTAGGGATTCATTTTTAGGGTTCCATAACCAAAGGGTAAAAACGGGACCATATTACTAAGACTCCGCTGTCTGTCTGTTTGTCTGTCTATTTGTCCGTCTGTCACCAGGCTGTATCTCATGAACCGTGATAGTTAGACAGTTGAAATTTTCACAGATGATTTATTTCTTTGCCGCTATAACACAAAATACTTAAAAAACAGAATAAAATTAATATTTAAGGGGGCTCCCATACAACAAGTTTTTATATCTAATAGATTGTAAAATGGTAGTATGTAAACGTAGGACTGTAAGTCCAGTTTTTGCCTGGCAAAAATACTGGTTTTGCCTGATTGAATTACTGAATAGCGACAATAATGGGCGCGACTGGAAATAGTGGCTACGTCTGACAAAATAATTAAATTGCGCGACAAGAAATCTAAAAAAATAAACTTGAAAACGTTAATTCGAGTAACATGAAATACAAAACGAGCGTAGGATTTTGTTGTTCTTACATGTTCGACCTAACACTAAGGATAAAGGGGAGCTTCTACTCGGTCACCACCTTTCCCGTCGGGCCGGGTGCCCAGCTGGCACTCTTCGCCGACGACGCTGCCTACTACGCGTCGTCGATCCAGGCACGGCACGCTGCCGTCAAACTGCAGCGCACCCTGGACATCTTGCCCGACTGGCTCGCCAAGTGGCGGTTGTCCGTCAACGTTGGGAAGACGCAGGCGCTCATCACAGGCCAGTCCCCCCTTCCACCACCACTCCAGCTCCAAGGACAGGACATCGCGTGGTCTCCGCAGGTGAAGTACCTGGGAGTGACCATCGATCGCCGGCTCACCATGAAGCAACATGTCGACAACGTCGTCAACCAGGTCAAGGTGGCACGCGCCAAGCTGCGTCCACTTCTCGACTCCAGCCTCCCTCTGAGGGCGAAGCTCGGGATCTACAAGTGCTACGTGAGATCCCGCCTCACCTACGCGGCCCCGGCATGGTACGCCCTGTGCTCGGAGACGAACAAACGGAGACTCCGAGCCCAAGAGAACCTCTCTTTGCGTACCATCGTCGACGCCCCCCGCTACGTGAGGAATGCGACGATCCAGAGGGACCTCAGATGGGAACCAGTGGACCAGTTTGTCCAGAGGCTGGCGAAGGGCATGTTCGCGCGTGCGGATAGCTCACAACATCCGCATATCCGCGACATGGCGCCGTACCACGCGCGCCCGCCCGACCGCCGCCGCCTGCCACGCGACCTGGTTGCCTAGCCGGCGATCATCCAATAGAACACCCCTCGTGAGAAGATCTCCACCGCCCGCGAGGGCCCCCCGATGACCTGTCCATAGGAGTGGACAGAGGCGCTTCTTCAGGAAGAGATCCAATGATCTGACCCTGACTCCCCACGCCCCAGAATGGGTGCGTGAGAAGAATACTTGATTGATCACCACCTTTATTAAGCTTGACCTACCGTGACCCACACTTCGCTTAGACAGTCTTTATTTAGCCAATAAGCGGTGGCTGAACTATCCAGTAATTTAGTCGCGCAAATCAGTAATTTTGACGCGCAATTCAGTATTTTTTCGCTCATTTCAGGAAATTTCTCTATACACCATTTGCTCACTAGTTTTTTAATTGTCAAATACCTACATTAATATTTTATTGATTAGTGGGTGCTTATTAGTGAATCTACCACCCCGAATGGTAACAGGCGTTATATTAATATCTAATGTTACTTAGCGTAGGTAATTGGAAGATAATTAGCATGTTCAACCGCTATAAGAGTACAGAGTAAGATGATTCACACATTAAGTGGCCATGGCACTTTCTGACACAGCAGAGTGAACTTTGAACTCTATTGCGAGGCAGTAAGCGATGAGGGCATATCTGCTGTTTGTTGGTAGTACTCAGAGTAAAACCGACCTCGGTCATGATCTTCGGAAAGGCCAAGAACAGTGCTATGTGATTCAAGTTATAAGTAATATAACCATAAGCAAACGTTGAAATATTTTATACAAGCACATAGATTGCTTCTGGCCCCATGCTAGGATACCTGTATTGTGGGTACCAGAAACAGCGACGTAACAAACATATAAATATCCGAGACCTGGAGATTTTTTTATTCTTCCCCAGCCGGGATAGTACATAATAACTTTATGGATAGAACATAGATTTAGAACATCACTCAAGAAAATTAAATTTCAACCTCTTTGAATTTCAGAATTTATTAAGTTGGTCCACTGTTCATAGTGACATTGATCCACTGTTGATCCACTGTTCATAGTGACATTGACATGATGGCAAGGGGGTCGCCAGTCGGTAGCGCAGGGGGAGGCAAGGAGGATAGGTTATAAACGTACAGAGTAATTAACAAGCCATGTTATGAGTGAGGGGCGGTGCAAGCTGCCCCTGAACTTGGCTATCAAGTCGAGTAATGAGTTATTATCGAGGTCTGTTTGTTAAGAGGGGCGACATTTTACATATATTTGTGTAATGAAATGAGCATTTCAAAAAATAAAAAACAATAAAATAAATTTTTAATTGGCTGTATAGTCGGAAGACCTTGGCCTATTGACGAAGAATATAAAAAAATGGCGCTTTTTTCGCTTGGAGTATTTCTTACTATAAATATAATTATTTTTCTGATTTATTAGCTTTTGTATGTCTTATTAAGGTTTTTAATTAACTTTAATTTTAAACAGCATTTTAAAATCAATACGTTTTTAAACAAATTATTATTTTTAAGCCTTCGTCTGTTGGAATGGCGAAGTTCGCCAATAACAATAGGACGTGATCTTTCACATTAGTGCCACATAGAGGGCGCTAAAAGTTTGTAGATAATAAGCAGATATTAAGCCATCAAATTTTTTTGTTTATCTGATGTTACTTACAAATTAAACCCAGAGTGAAAGTAAGCAAAGCAAATGTATGCAGAGAAATGAATTGTCAATAACCAGATATCCATAGACGCTCAGATGCATGAAACTCTTTGTTGATGTTGACAATTTTAATCAAGTCATAAACGTAAAATGAATGAGATAACTGTTTGTGTTACAAAAATATAGTGCCCTCTACCAAAAAGATTTGCGTAATCTTCCCCATTGAAATGCGACATCATAAAATTACGCCACTGATGAGCGGTTAAATAAATATTACCCCCAACACAAACTCACAAATCACAACACCACCTAAGTTCTACTTCAAAATCTTATTATAAATCTGAGTAAAACCACTTATTTTGCTATGCAAAGCTCTGTAATGAGGGGTGGGGAAAGCCGCCCCCGAAATTTAACAATGTAGCACTCTACTATAGAGTAATCACTGCTTGCACTGGCTGCTAAACGGTTGCAATAAAACCCGACAGTCAGAAGGTATCAAGCTGCCCTAATAGAGCCTCTGACACAGGTTTACGACTACTACCACAGAGTAGCGACAATAACCGGGACCATGTCATCCGGAAGACGGAAGCGCCCGAAACAAATACCACATAGTAATGGACACCCATCCAGTGCCCGTCTCGGCCACATATTGCTACCTGCACGATTGCTTCCGGTGTGTGAATAGATTCCAAAGTTGTACCATGGTTTTACATATTTCTGTTTTACGCCTTTACTCATACGGGGCGTGACAGAAGCTAATAGATACTTATAAAGATGTTAATATTTAAGATTCTGTTATTCCCACACGGCATGGCTCAAACATAGATCTGCCTGCACCCGAATTTAGCTTAAATTATAAATTTTCATATACATGTAAGGTAAATTTCGATCCATGACATTATGAAATACTTTCAACAGCATCGCGTGGGGGTATAGAACTCACCTTCTTGTGTTTCACAGACAGCCGTGTCCATACTGATCTCAGGAACAAAGTCGCTTTGAATCTATGACGATCCGACACTTGCCACCGACTTTCTGTCATTACAGTCATATTCTGTCGTTTACATTGTCACTCACAGATGTGTCACGCTGTTTTTGTATATTTTAACTATCACTCAAAGTTGTGCCGACGGCCCGGCGCTGTCACTCGTTAGGTAAATGACCACTTCACCATCATTCGCTAACACTCGTATGTCTCTACGGCTCTTTGGCTGTCAGCTCTAACACTTCCGACGATTTCTTTTGTAGGTAGTTTTATTATCACTTTCACGGGCAGTTTTTCACTTTTTGTTTTTGTTTCTTGAAAGTCTATTGTTATTTTATTGCCACTTCAGCAGTTGGCAGATACGACTGTAAATAGATAGCTATAATTATGTGGACTGACGAGCTGACGAGCCAAAACAAGGACAGGGTTACCTAAAACGTCTGATGCCGATTCAGTTTAGGAACCTAATCGGATCCGCAGGTAAATAAAGCCTTTTATGGCGTATTGGAATGAAAATGGTTACCATGCTGATGTTCTTGTTTTGAACCTTATCTCAAAGGCTGTAAAGGTTCAGTAACACTGGTAACCCCCCTGGTAGGGATCGGCCCATGAGCGAGATGTGTGGAAGAGTGGAAGGAAGGACTTGGCCCAGCAGTGGGATGTTTTGAGAAAGCAAAACACACAATTCCAGTAAAATAACGAATAGCTATTTTACAGGTCACTATCGAATGTTAAACTTCCAACAACGAATATAGATAACCGATAGTCAAGCGACGGAAGCACATATAAATATTAATTTATTCAAAAAGGACCCTCAGTAGAAATACCAACCTGCAACAGTTTAAGAAGAGTATGATCTATTGGATAGAACAATAATCAATGGCAGGACAGTCCCTTTCAATAGACCAGGCATAACAGTTCTCCACAAATGCAATCAAACCGCATACTCATAGACACATAGCCGTATCGAACTTACACAATGAGCAAAAAAAAACATCACAGAAAAGCTCACGAAATACCGAGAACTATCGATCGAACTAAGATGCGAATGGAAGATTAGAACAACTCATATCGTAACCATAATAATATCCACCACAGGCATCATTCCTATCCGTGGAAGCCTAAGCCACGCAGTAAGCTATTATTTTATATTAAATACTTGTAGGATCACAAGAATTTTCCTACAACAGGATTAGTATCTGTGATGATTGGCTAAGGCCCCCGCAACAGATATGCTCCCCCCTAAATGGGACAAAGTTAAACATACCAATATAATAATAATAATAAAATAAAGTATTGTGCTTACACCCACGTACCACCAGAAAAGGAAATGTTCTGTTATCTACCATTTAAATTTGCGTAAACCGTCATTATTATCAAGACAACCGATTTAAACTGTAAATTATTATAGACACTGTAAAAATATAAATAAATGCTTATTATTACAAAACAATCGTATGGTTGTTTTTTCAAGGCATTTAGCGATTTTTGGAATATTCAATGATTCAAAGGTTAGTTACCTACCTACAGACAGACAAATATAGCTTCGTTATCGTTTTTCTTGAAACCCTTATTAAAGAAATATCGAAAGATAGTGCTGACTTGAATTCGATACAAAGTCTACCAATTATTGTTTTCAATTCAATGTACAGGGTGTAACAGACACGTTTGCAGTTTGCCTGGGGAACCGAATGGATACGCAGATGAAGTTTGTCGTTTCTTATTTCAGTTTTCCATTCTAGGTCTTAGAACTAGGTATATAGGTCACCACCCAACAAAAAACGTCTATAGAAGTGATGAGTGAATGTTATGATCAATTCCTTTTTGCAGAGATTTTTTCCAGAAGAAAATTGTGACTTCAAGTTTCCTAGTTTCTCCCAAATAGGTTTTTGAAATTTTACTCCCAAATAGGTTTTTAGTAAACCTCGAATAATTTTGATTCAAAAATTGCATAGTTTTATCCGTCATAGCCGCGATGAACGTGCAGACACGCCCGGCGGGTCCACGCAACGCCCCACTGCACATCAATAATACTGATTTGCACAGCAAATATACTGATTTTCCCAGCAAATATCAGAGCAAAATACTGCGGTAGCTTAGGTACCTTTATCCTTCGTATTAGGTTGAACATGTAAGAACAACAAAAATACTTAAAACATAAAAAGTGTTTTTGTTGATAATTTTTCGCTGTGAAAATCAGTATTTTTGATATGCTATTAAATACTAGCCGTTTTTAAGTATTTTTAACTGTTTTTCATATGTATATTTTGCTTCAATGTCGTGTCAATAACTACCGCTGAGTCGGGCGTAACTTTACAAAACAACACCGTATATATATATATATATATATATAAAGGCAGCTTGCTATTCTCAAGTTACAATACGCGGATGTTCTCACGCGTCACACCTTTTCCCATACGGGGAAGCAGAGACACAGTCGCGCCTACGTTTAGCCACAAATTCAACACTCCATTTAGCATGACAGGGGGCTAGCCCATCGCGCTGCAGCCATGGAAGATTTTCTCACGATGATGGTTTCCATCACAGTTAGATTAGAACGTCCGTATAATATAATGAAGATTAATAAATTTAAGTAGCGAATTCATGGCGATAAGCAGGCTCCAGTTACAATACACGGATATTCGATATGTTGACGATTGTATAATATTACTAATTAAGGGCTGAACAAGCGCCTATGGCAAAGAAAATAAATACCCGTCGCACCGCGTCGAAGCAGACTGAGCCCCTGCCGTGCGGAGGCCCGCGGCTCCGTGAGTTGACATATTATGTAAAGTATTAATTAACTCTTTCAATAATAACTTTAAAAATATAATAATATGTAATAGGTTTCCTATAGAAATAAAAATTAGACCCCGAGCGAATTTCCATTTAGCTAGTTGAATAATGGATTAGCAAGAACGTTTTTTCTTTTGTAAATATAACATATTATAGTCTATATATTTTCAGCGCAAGTGGCAAATCTAATAAACTTTGTATAACATATATTTATCCCACATAATCTACTAACTAGTTTGGTCTAGATTTGAAGCCAAAAATGCATTATTCACGCTTGTACAAGCCTTAAGGCGTATGGGAAAAATTATCAACTCGATCCGTGGTGGATGAAAGGACCACACAAAATATTGTACGGGCGCTGTCCCTATGTGGACGTAGCACTAGTTTCAATATTATTCTGACGTACTATAAAAACCGAAACCGAAACTCGATGGGGTGTAAAAAAACTAAAAAAGGACGGCTAAATCAAAAGGCATCAACGATCGCTTGCGCTGTGCTCCACAACGATTTGGAATTCAAGACATCGGGAAATTTCCGACCCAAAAACCTGAAATTTTGCGGCCACCAAGGAAACCTGTGCTAGTTTTTATATAATACCCTTTTAAATTGTGCATTTTTAGGGTTCCGTACCCGAAGGGTTCCAAACGGGACCCTATTACTAAGACTTCGCTGTCCGTCCGTCCGTCCGTCCGTCCGTCTGTCACCAGGCTGTATCTCAAGAACCTAGCTAGCTAGAGAGTTGAAATTTTCACAGATTATGTATTTATGTTGCCGCTATAACAACAAATACTAAAAAACAGGATAAAAGAAATATTTAAGGGGGCTCCCATACAACAATTCTTTCAATACCACATACAAACTTATGGATGCACCTGGTTACGTACATGGAGTGTGAAAGTAACCGCACCAATAACTTTGTAAACAATATTTTGCTGTGTAAAATCCAAACTATTCACTCCACACCATCGCTTCCATTGAACGGTGGTACGGAACCCTTCGTGCGCGATTTAGACTCGCACTTGACCGGTTTTTTTTTGTATCTTGTGGGAATGTTGAAAAAATTACGTTTATGAGATTTTAGGTTGTTCGCGATTTTCCGCCCCTTTTCCGCTATAGGTTTTAAATTTTATTACCATGGCATAATGTTCAAAATCACGAGCCGTCCCAACTACCCACGGTTTTTGAGGCGTTAAAAAACAAAGTTTTTAGTTACAAAGTGCCCGTGAAAAGGAATTGTATGTTAATACGCGCGGCGGCGGGCCAGCATAAATGGTGTGTATGTCACCGTAAGCTAGCCAAAATCGTTAGTTAATAAACTAACGACAAATAGTAAACCAGACCGACAGGATTTAGAATTTATGTTTCTTTTGTTCTTACATGTCAACCTAACACGAAGACTATTCGGGGGCTTCGCTGCGCTCGCCCCTAGTCTTCACCTGAGCTACCGCAGTGTCTGCCCTGGTATTTCGTTTGCAATTCAAGTTTAAACCAGTTTACTATTTAACGGTTAGTTTATCAATTAACGCGTCATATAGTAAGCTACAGTTACTATCTGTCGATAGTTGACCAACTAACGCGAAAAAAAACGTTAGTTTTAACAATCTTACGGTGACATATATTTCATATTTACTTTGCCGTTGACAGAGACATAAATAATGAAAACATGATAAACGCGTTTTTACGTTGTATTTGTTAACTTTACAACTGCCCCCTTATTTAATGATTCATATTTTTAACCCACGACGAAAAAAGTGGTCTTATAAGTTTTAGTCTCTGTCTGAGGATATGTTTATCTGTGTGTCCGGATTTTACGGAATACAACATTTAAAGCTGGCCCGCTCATATTGTCATGAACATATAAGAGCAAAATAATAATTAAATAACTGAAGGTTAAAACTGTTTCTAAAATTTTGAAAAAATACTTAATAGAATTTATATAATATTGAATATAAATAAATAAATCATTTGTTATATGTTAAAAAATAATAATAATAATAATTGAAGTGTATCGAAATCCCGAGCTAATCGATGGTAAAACATCAATAAGAGATACCACACAAAATGGACGCGACGACTAGGCTACTGCTGCCCTTGTTTACTTGTCGGCGCTCAGTTGGATGCTGTGCGCGTGCGCATACCTACTGCGCGCATTATATATTACACCACGTGGGCAAGGCACGAGGATATTTAACCTCGCACCAGCTGCATTTTTAGATAATATCATTGTTATTGACTATGATGATTGATGACTGATTATAAAGATCAGTGGATAAAAGTGGTCCGATGGGTTTCACGCTTGCTTCTCACACAGGACAAGCAGGTTCGAAACCTGACCATGTACCAAAGAGATAATCAATTTATCTTAAGTACATTAAACGGAAGTTCTAACGGTGATGGAAAACATCGTGAGCAAACCACATAGCTCCATAGCTGCGGCGATGGGCTAGCCCCCTCACGCAAAATTGAGTATTGAATAACTCGCTCAAAGTGGGCACAATTTTGCCTCTGCCACACCGTATGGGAAAAGGCGCGACGCTATGTAAAGCAATGTAATAAAAAAAATATAGATGATTTAAAAAAAAAATGTATAGTTTTTTTTCTATCCCTTGATTAAGACACGTAGATGTCTCATACTGTAAAACAAGCCATGACTCATATATGTCCGCTGTGGGTCATTTTTCCATAGTAATGTTCCCGATTTCCTTTCATTAGGTGACGGTTTTTGTACGAAAATCCCTTTGCTTGAAAATCCCTACGGTGGATAGCATTATAAATAATAATTATAATGTGTCATTTACTGGTGGGAAGTACAACTACTCATCCTATACCACAGGGTCCGCCCTTTATTAGGGAGTAGTGAACATCTCTTGTTCTTTTACAAATGTAAAAACAAGAAATTCTAATGTATACTTTTTACTGAATAAATTATTATTATTATTATTATTATATAAATTTTATAATAGAAGACCATTTAGATACAATTGAAGTCTGTTGGTCAGTGAGGATGATAATTTGCAAGATCCTTTTAGACAAAACGATATTAAAATAAGTTTTTATTAACAGCTCCGTGGTCTAATGGGTTTCACGCTGGCTTCTCACACATGAGATGCAGGTTCGTAACCTGACCATGTACCAATGAGATAATTAGTTTATCTTAAGTATCGGACGTTCCGTGACTTGACACGTCCCGGCTACTATCGCTACGTAACGTAGAACTCCTCCATAAACCCGCACTGAGCCAGCGAGTTGGAGTATGGCTTAATCTTATTATCTCTTATTTATTTTATTAACCACACTGTAGCATGGCTGTTACGTCCAGTCATTGGGATTTTTTATGTTTTTTTATATATTTCTTCTACCACTGATTATTTCTTGATGACAAACCATTTTTTAAGCTATTTCGAATACCTACCTTTTTGTTAGCAAGAACCACATCAATATTCATTTAAAATTCTAAGAAATCGCAAGTTTTCGCTAAAAACATATTTTTAGCGTATTTTTCGTATATTTCCCATTAACATAGTATTATCAAATAAAGGAAATCACCGTCTTCATAACATATATTTTTTCGGGATTCGGGAAGTTCTCCTTAAGGAGGAAAAACTCTTAAAATATGGGCATTTGACAATACCCATCGCTATATGTAAACATCCAACGACCCGAATGGCCGAGTCGGCAGTGACCCTGCCTACGAAGCCAAGGGACCCGGGTTCGAGTCCCGGTGGGGGCATATATTTGCTTGACGAGAACGGATGTTTGTACCCTAGTCATGGTTGTTTATCTATCTAAGTATAATATTTATCTATATAAGTATGTGTATCGTTGTCTAGTACCCAAGATACAGGGAATCCTAGTTTGGGGCTAGATCAATGTGTGTCAATAGTGTCCAAGTTATTATTATTATTATTATTTGTTTCTTAGTTGTTTTTTTTCACCCCTCTTCCAGGAGGTTTCAGTTAGTCCTGAGTACGGGCCGCAGCCAAGTGCTAAGGATCTATGAGTTTCCTAAAATAAAAATCGAACTATCCTACACGTATTAAGATTCACGGCTTTTTGCAGCAGGATGAAGGCGGAAGGTTTCATATTTAGCAACTTAAGGCTATAGTTAAGAGTCTTCGGTATGATTCCAGTTGTTGAGATTATGATTGGTATTGTTAGTACTGTGTTCACTTTCCATTGAGTCTTCAGTTCTATGGATAAGTCCGTATATTTGGCTAGTTTAGTTGCGTGTGTGGTTGTTAAATTGTGAGTGTTTGGAATAGCGACGTCAATTAAATATACTGTGTTTGTGTTTTTATCATGGATGGTTATGTCTGGCCTATTGTAATGGATTGTATTGTCAGTTATTATCGTTCTATCCCAATAAGTTTTCCCGCGATTATTGACTAAGACAGTTTCTGGTTTGTATTTGTAATAGGGTTCTTTTTCTGTGATGAAATTATATTTATCTACACACGTATCATAAACCCTCTTTACTGCGTACAAAAACCGCACGTTACGATCAGCATAATGTTAAACTACTTGGTAAATACTCATTTCTTATCTGGAAAATTACACATTATGTGTAGTTTTTCTACATATTATGACATTCAAATTTCGAACGCCGACGACCGCCTGCGTGCCGCCCCTAGTTTGTCTGTGAAGTTGGTACTACAGAACAAGCTAAACAACTGCAGAGCAATCAGAGCCACAATGCCGGTCAAAAATGCGGTTCCTGAACACATTAAAGAGAGCTTATGATAGGTATGTAGATAAACTAGTGTATGTAACTGTACATAATTAGGCATTAAAACTCTCGAGTGTTAATGCCCTCCATTATGTAGCAGTCACATAAACTACTATTATGTGCGAATTGTTGGTGGATTATTATTATTATTATGATTACTATCCAAGACCTGAGTTATTTTCCATCGTCCCCAGCCGGAATTCGAGCCCGGAACCTCTAGCTTGGGAAGCCCAACCCGCAACATCACAGGAGGTCTTCATATACAACATAAACGGTGGAGTCTTTCAAGGGGTTACTGGGGACATCATTCTGAACAACTTTCACTATAACATAACATTAACCTGGCCCCACACTAGGATACCATGTGTCATGGGAACCAGAAACAGCGACATCACAAACATGTAAACTTCCTAGACCTACTTTTATTGGGATATATTAAACTGCACATCAAAAATACTGATTTTCACTGTAAATATCAGGGCAAAATGCTGCGGTAGCTTAGGTGAAGGGTAAAGGGAGTGAGAGAAACGAAGCCCCCTTTATCCTTCGTGTTAGGTTGAGCATGCAAGAACAACAAAAAATACTTAAAACATAAACTTGAGTAAACATATAATATTTAAAACATAAAAAGTGTTTTTGCTGATACTTTTTTGCTGTGCAAATCATTATTTTTGATGTGCGATTAAATATTAACCATTTTTAGGGTTCCGTACCCGAAGGGTTTTAAACGGGACCCTATTACTAAGACTTCGCTTTCCGTCCGTCCGTCCGTCCGTCTGTCACCAGGCTGTATCTCAAGAACCTAGCTAGCTAGAGAGTTGAAATTTTCACAGATTATGTATTTCTGTTGCCGCTATAACAACAAATACTAAAAAACAGGATAAAATAAATATTTAAGGGGGCTCCCATACAACAATACCACATACAAACTTATGGATGCACCTGGTTACTTACATGGAGTGTGAAAGTAACCGCACCAATAACTTTGTAAACAATATTTTGCTGTGTAAAATCCAAACTATTCACTCCACACCATCGCTTCCATTGAACGGTGGTACGGAACCCTTCGTGCGCGATTTAGACTCGCACTTGACCGGTTTTTATTCTTCCTTGCCAGCCGGCAGTCGAACCCGGCGAAACTATGAAACCGATTTGATTAGAGTCATTTAATTTTTCACTTCTCTATACATTGGTTGGACGGTTTCAAAACGTTGATGGAGATGTCGCTAATATCTGTTTGAATAAACCTTACCAAACCGTTTAAAATGTCAGCAACGATATGTACTAATAGTAACAACAACGTTATTAATAACATTTCCCAAACGAGATGGCAATAACACACATTGCACATTTGCGATTCGAACCCCCCTTTTAGGGTTCCGCACGGGACTCTATTACTAAGCCTCCGCAGTCCGTCTGTCTGTCCGTCAACGGGCTGTATCTCATGGACCGTTATAGGTAGAGTTTTTACGGAAATGTGTATTTCTGTTGCCGCTAAAGCAAAAAATAATAAACCACACGAGATTT
Source organism: Argyresthia goedartella (assembly GCA_949825045.1). Lineage (NCBI taxonomy): Eukaryota > Metazoa > Arthropoda > Insecta > Lepidoptera > Argyresthiidae > Argyresthia > Argyresthia goedartella. The sequence continues at coordinate 17,765,395 of OX463833.1, read as the reverse complement.
TATATATTCAATGTGGTCCCCGTACAATAGACGTGTTTCAATATCGCTGCCCCTGCGAATTACCAAATCATCATTATTCAAAGGCTATTATTAAATCGCACATCAAAAATACTGATTGGCACAGCAAAAAAGGATCAGCAAAAACACTTTTTATATTTTAAATATTTTACAAGTTTATGTTTTAAGTATTTTTTGTTGTTCTTGCATGTTCAACCTAACACTAATTTCGCTTAAGCTACCGCAGCATTTTGCCCTGATGATTGCTGTGCAAATCAGTAATTTTGATGTGCAGTTTAATATTCCCCTTATTCAAATATGATCGATAATTCCGCGATGGCAAAAGCTTATTGCAGATGGCGCTGGTGTAGTCGGAGGCTGTCTATCTGTCAAAGCCGTCAAATTCTATTAACTACTTCTTATGAAATATAGCGTACTAACCTCATTTGAGGTAAATTTTGCCAGTGTCAAGTCTATTTGAAAGATCACGTGACGTGATTTTGAACATAGCCTCAGATGAATGAAGCTGCTGTCGAAACCAAGTATACCTATAATTTTTTGATTTTGTTTTATTCTATTTTTGTTTCTGTTTCATTATTTGATTGTATTCTTGTAGGTACGATGGCACGGAACCCTTCGTATGCGAGTCCGACCCGCACGTGACCGATTTTAATGACAACATATAGTTTAAATACTTTTCAAGTCTAAAATGGGGTAGCAGATGCATCTAAACGGCCCATGTTATTCTAAAATATTCTTTAAGCTTACACGCGCAAGAGAGCAAATGCATTAGACTAGCAGGTATGAAAGGTCAGTGAACTGTGAAAACCATTAAGTACCTACCTCATTAATACGAGGCGAATACGTAATAAATAGCCAATTAATATCCCCACTGAGGGGCACGGGTCTTTACCCGGATACGAATAAGATTGAGCCATACTCAACCACGTTGGCTCAGTACGGGGTTTTACGACTACTATTAAGGGTATAAATAGGTAATATCACTAAATATTTAATTCAGCGGCAATGTTCCGGCAAATTATGGGTGTTTTGGTGCCTCAGTCTCCCCGTATGAGAAAAGTTTGGAAGACATGTATGTGTGTGTAAGCTAAACTGCACTTAAGTACAAGGTTATAAACATGGGTATCACCTGAGTTATCTATTTATAAGATGTGACACATGCATACAACCAATTATGTTCACAGGAAAACCGGTTGCTTTTTGTGCATGGCTTCATTTTAATGCCAAAATAATACGGGTATTTTTATTTTGAGACAAAACATAAAAGTTTTGTTGACTTAAAAATACTCCGTATATAAATAGATACTTATTAAGTATTGTATTTAAGATAAATTCACAAAAATCTTCCACTGAAATATATATATCTTGTTAGGCTGCTTTAGTGACAACAAAACAGTTATTTTTTACAGAAAATCACATCACACTTAAACGTTTGTCATATTTCTCAGTTACTTTAAAAAAATATATGTATACTTTTTAAAATTTAAAACGAATACAAGCATACACACGCTGTACCGTATGCGAACTACAAAACTATGTTCATAATATGACATTGCGAAAAGTAAGATTACATATATTTTTGATCCATAACCACATACATTATGTACCCGAGAGCATCCAGAGCAATCTCAATTTGAGTGTCATAATAAACAGAGTTCAATTTTTATCAAGATGTGATGACGATATACGTCTTTATGGGCCGACAGTATAAGATAAACACTGAAAACTGTAATCGTGAGTCGAATCCAGTTTTATCGAGAACGCGATAGAGTCGTTTTTGGGTTGTGTGTATTTGTTTAGGAAAAACGTATGGTTACATTTAAGTATTCAAGTTTTATAGTGAGTGTGAGAGAGATGGCACATGCAGAGTTAACACAAGGTCAACTCTGTTGTGCCAGAGCAGTCGGTAAATAATGCTCGTTTTGAGTCTACTGACCGAATAATAGTGCGATTAGCCGGCTGCTATTATAATAAAGCAATATAATAAATGTGTTGGCATTCAGGGACTGATCCAACAGGTGTCCGAATCCCAATGTTTATTTAGATAATAATTATCTAAGAGAGATTGGGCAAAGGCATCTCCCCCTTCTTAAAATCTATCCGGTCCGGATCGGTCTCCCAGCAGTTCATGTCCTGTGATCCCAACTCTTGTTGGGTCGGAAACGCTTTGCATTTTCTTTGGAGCGAGTCTATGGCTCTTCTGGCCAGTTTGGGATTTATACAGTATGAGTCTTTATAAAGCGCTTTTATGGAACAGGATTGAAGAGGATCTAATTTTATCACAAAAAATATATATAAATCATCCTCCCCCCCCCCCCCCCCTTTTTGCTTTCATTAGTATCAACTGTAATAATTATGTATAACTTCGGAATGAAAGGGTTTGTCAGGTTAAACTCTCCCGGGTCAGGATGATGAAGGACTATAGGAACTGCCAGTATCAATTGTCACCGAAAAGTTTAACAATAAACTTAAATTACGCTTTCTTTAAGAACAAACCCCTATTTTTAGCACTTTTTAAATAATTGCAGTTTTTCACAAAGGTTGTTACCTATTACAAAAATATTTTGCTAAGGAATATTATTCTACACCAGATTTTCCTTCAAAAGACACAAAAAAGTGTTACCAAATAAAATACTTTTGAAGTGTTAACATTTTTAAAATTTATCAGTAGATGGGTAACTCGCAAAACGAAATGTAACGAAATTACGTTACAAAGGATACATTGCTTCTGACACCACACTAGGATACCTTGTGTCGTGGGAACCAGAAACAGCGACGTCACACACATATAAACATCCAAGACCTGGGGTTTTTTTTTTCTTTACCCCCAACCAGGGATCGAACCCGGGACCTCTCGCAGGGTACGAAGAGCCACAACCGCTGCACCACAGATCTCTTCAGTCTTCTTCTAGTTTACAGTCTCAGCTATTTGATGCTGGCAGTACCGCCTGTACTTCTTCATCATTATTCAGTTGGTTTGAACCCGACAAACTCTTACCATTTCGAAGTTATAGAAGTTTTTTGCAGTTGGCACATAGTAAATGAAGAAAAATATTAAAAATTCCTATAAAAATTGGGAATTTTCGAAATTATTTGTTTATCCTCTGTAACCCTGTCCGATATGTGCACTTTATAAATATACTCATACTGTATAGCTTCCAATCTCCAGCAGTCGGGCATAATGGGCCCATTATAAATAAATATTACTTAATATAATAGACTGAAAGACGTCTACATTAGATTTTTTTTTGTGCGCATCAGCCATTCAATGCATGGCACTTTATACTCAACTCATTCTTTTTGGGTACATCAAAATCAGTATTTAGTCTATCGGGATCGGGTGTTGTTCCTAAACTTCCACACTGTAAAAGGTAATATGGTTCTGAGTAGGAACGAATAATTAAATTACTCATCGAAAAAGTTACATTTAATCTGAACAAATTTTCGATCTGTCACATATTCAAGCTCCCGGTAGAAAACCGAACCTAGTAGTTCTGTACATAAATATATCGTTCTCATCTCCTGTACTACACAGTAATAAACATTTACATTCAAATTATGGTAACTAAGTTAGATACAAAGTTTTGTAAGTCCTTTTTAGGTTTAAAATTGGTGTTAATGTTGTGGCTTTAAAGAGTACTTACAATATAAGTACCTATCTAATACGAAATAACGAAAAATATACCCATTCAAAGTATTTTACATACTGTAAGATCATATATCTTCCAGCCATTACTGTTATAATAACATGGTTATAGGTTCTTTGCATTCCGTAAATTCCAAAAAAAAAATAAAGAATCTTATGTAGACAACTTGAGGACGGATGGTAGAAGATAGAAACTTTTTGCTGTAGCAAAAATGTAACGGAGCAGATTTCTAACATTTTGTTATCGAGACTGGCATAGGTAACTTCATTGAAAAGCTCGATGTTTGCGGCCAGAGAAGAAACCAGTGTCATATGAGAGAGTAAATTATTACAAACAAAAGTAATTAGTTAAGAATGTCGTAACGTAAACGATATACTTTGCGAGATATCTGAGTTCAAAAGATCGAAAAAAATGGCAACAAATTTTACCGATGGGTGGTCAAGTCAAGGCAGACGACCCGAATGGCCGAGTCGGCAGTGACCCTGCCCACGAAGCCAAGGGTCCCGGGTTCGAGTCCCGGTGGGGGCAAATATTTGTTTGATGAGAACGGATGTTTGTACCCTAGTCATGGTTGTTTATCTATCTAAGTTTGATATACTGACGAGCAATGAAAAAGTTCCAGTGAGATAGCACCAAATTACTCCTAAACGGGAATGGTTAGCTTAATGACGCCGTCTGCAATATTGAAGTACATTTAACAGCGCATCAGAATATTACCAAGTAAAAACGTCAATATTGTGTTAAAATTTTAAATTAAATGTTTTAAAAAAATGGATGGCTGTTTGTCGCCATTTTGTGGGTGGAACTTTTTCATTGCTTGTGTGTATTTATCTATATAAGTATTGTTCGATTCCAAATCGATATTCGATCGATGGTTTCTGAACGGCCATTTTGAATTTGACGTTAGCTGCCAACCTGGCAGTTTTTTGACAACTGACAGACGAAAGCCCTCGCAATGTAAACGCGTTTTGGTTAGGGTATTGAAATTAAATCGAAGGCGATCTGGAATGTATTCGGGTTTCCCTCAGGATTGTTAATATAGCTGAGTGTGTTATTGTTTCTCGAACCAGATAAAGTTCGCATTTTCGTGCCCGATTGTTTTTACCACGTAACATAACCTGTGTTAGAACACTGTGCTCATTGAAGCTGGCCCGCCAGTCATACCTGGTTGGCTGAAGAACCTGTCTACCAAGAAGAGCCTAGGGTGCACCCGGGCCTTGCAGAGAGACAGGAGGTTGACGGGACCGAAGCACAGACCAGGTTAGATCGACCCCAATTAACTTCAGCTCGGTGAACCGCCGACGTTCACACTTCTTGGCAACTGATCGTTACGCTACCTCGTAGCTGATGGGCCCCTACGAGGTCATTAGGTGCTGAGAAGCCTGAACATTTTGGTAGCTAGAGCGTGGCTTCCTGAGATTTGCAGCCGTCAAGGGCTCCAGGAAGGCACGATTTGGGACTATCAATCTGTAGGTATAGGCGGTTATTAGGTAACTTGGTTGTTGTTCCTATATCCACATAGATTGGTAGTATTGTAAGCTATAGGTCTATTGCTGGTAGTAGATAGACAGATATTGAATTGAAAATTGCATTGAAGTACCAGTTAGTCAATCTATTAGTGGTCTAGTAATGCTATTGAATGAATGTTTTGGTTAACATAGGTAGTTACATCTATTGATAGCAGGCTATTACATTGTTTTCAGTTTATAGCAATTTATAACTTGAACTAATATTGACTATCTGTGTGTGTTATAATGATAAAGGGAAACTAAATTGTATTTACAGAATTTATATAGATATAAAACTCGGTTCCTATTGTTTAAGGAAAACAACATTGTTTAAGTTGTGGTTTAGGGTTCCCTCGTTTGGGTTGTAGACTGGAGGGTCCAATAAAATTGAGTTACTGCAAATTGTGAGTAAGTATCGTTCCGATCATGTCGTTATCTGAAATCCAGAAGGGTGTTTCTAAGGAACTCAGATGGTTTTCCTCCGCACACGGTCTGATAGACCGTTTAGATAGGCATGATGTGGTATTGGAGCGGTCTATGGACGTTAAGGAACGTTACAATAGGGTGCTCGAATTGTCCGCGCAGGCGGAATCAGTTGATGGTTGCGCACCTGACAGGCTGTCACGGTTGATAGGGGATGTCGACCAATGTATGGAGATGGCAGCTGCTATCACGCAGAAGGCTGCGGACATACGTAGACAGCGCGAGTCCAGCCATGGTGGTGACATTGAAGCACCTCTGCCGCTTCAGGGATCGGGGTCCAGGTTACCTGCCATAACTATGCCTACCTTTGACGGCGTGTCCGGTGAATGGATGAGCTTCATCAATCTGTTCGACAGTTTGGTGCACATGCGATCGGACATTACCAAGTCTGTCAAGATGGCTCAGCTGGTGGCAGCATTGAGGGGTGAGCCTAGGGAGCTGGTCGCTCATTTGACAGTTACGGAGGGTAACTATGAAACGGCCAGGCAATTGTTGGTCAGACGTTACCATAACAAACGGAGGTTGGCCGATGCCCAACTGAACCGTTTGTTTAGTATCCCGGTTGTGAACAAGGTCGGGGCCGTACAGACGGAGGTTTTGAACCCATTGTTGTCCGTCACCAAGGCTCTAGAGAATCTTGGACTTCCGGTTGGTGAATGGTCGTACCTACTGTTGTACATTGTACTTTCCCGCCTACCCGCTGACGTGCAGACTCGTTTCGAACAGTCTCACGGGAGGTCGGCCGAGGACCTGTCCGCCTTCTCCGACTTGGTCGGATTCTTGGAAGAGGAGGCTCGACGGGCAGAGAATTTGGGGTTGACGGTCACCCATCCTTCGGAGCCACAGAGAGCTGCCGGGAGCGCTGTGAGTAGGGGCCCTCCGACGAGGAAGGACCGCACCAACCGGCAGTCGTATGGGACTGTGAGTGAATTGACCCCACATGGTGAGACCTGCCCATGATGTAGGCAGATTGGCCATGCTGTGGCCAATTGCAATAAGTTCGGGGAACTTAGGGTTCAGGGACGGCGCCGGATGGCCAAGCAGCGGAGCTGGTGTTTCCTGTGCCTCGGGCCACACATGGCTAGGGACTGCACGCGCACACAAATGTGCGGATATTGTGGTGGGCCCCACAACAATCTGTTGTGCATGAACCGGTCCGGCCAACAGCCTCCACAGGGCCGTATCCAGGGTGACACGGCATGGGGCCCTGAGAATTCGTTTGCGACTCGGAGCGCAACTCAGGGGCCAACGTCCCCACGTGCACAGGGCAGTACCAGGGTGCAGGGCCGCACTCAGGACCATTACATGGGGGGCCCTGAGTTTTCGGTTGCGACTCAGCATCCGACCCAGCGGGACATTGGGTGTGTTGAGCAGGCCGTAACGGGCGGGTGTCATGGGACACCTTCGAGCTATGCGGGTGCGGTTCGGACGTCGCCTCAGTTGTCGCCTCGCTCGTCGCCTCGTCCTCGTCGGTCACATGTGATGTCCCCCCCGCTCATGGAGCGGCCACGGTTGAATTCACGCCCACCCCCCTTTACGGGGAATCGTAGGTTGGGAATGGAACCGGCGCGTGGGCCATTTGTACAATGGGACCCTCTGGCGTATAGCTGCATACCTGATCGGTTACAGGCACAGTGGGGCCCCGGGGGTCCTCGCTAGGAATTTGCGGCCCAACCATTTGTTGCCCCCCAACCGGAGACGGTGGTGTTACCGATCGCCTCTGTGCTTGTTTGGGATTTGGCGGGCAACCCAACATACGTTCGCGCCCTATTAGATTCTGGAGCTCAGGGCTACATTGTATCGAATGATTTAGCGAAATGGTTGGGCCTCAAGGTAAATAGGTATAATAAATCAATACGGGGCGTGGGGAATGTTACGGTTACGAATGTAGTTGGTCAATCGGTGATCACGTTCTCTCCACGTTATGACATTTTGACAAAAACATCCGTGCAAGCTTTAGTAATGACGCATGTCATGGGCAGACACCCCTTGGTGAAGTTGAATCCGGCCGTTCGATTCCTGACATCAGGACTCAAGTTGGCGGATCCCGATTTTGACACTCCAGCCCCGGTCGACCTGCTACTGGGAGCAGACGTTCTGGGTAGGTTTCTGTTGTCGGATCGGCGAGTTCTTCAGCCGGACGGGTTGATTGCTGTGGATACTAAGTTTGGTCACGTGATCATGGGTCCGGCATTGCCAATGGTTAGGCCTGCCGAGTCAGATGGCATACTTATTGGCTCAGCGTTGTCAGACGTTATCCAACGTTTCTGGTAGATAGAGGAACCTCCCACCGTTCGTCGAGTCGACGCAGACGAAGAAGAGTGCGAGTTGTTTTACCAGAATAGTACTGGTCGCCTTCGTTCTGGTCGTTTTGTAACTCGACTGCCTTTCAGGGCCGATCGACCGCCACTAGGAGAATCTAGGAAGATGGCTGAGACGAGATTGATGTCGAGTCGACGCAGACGAAGAAGAGTGCGAGTTGTTTTACCAGAATAGTACTGGTCGCCTTCGTTCTGGTCGTTTTGTAACTCGACTGCCTTTCAGGGCCGATCGACCGCCACTAGGAGAATCTAGGAAGATGGCTGAGACGAGATTGATGTCGATGGAGCGTAGGATGTCAAGGGACGCCGTATTTAAACAAAAATACGTCGATTTCATGAGGGAGTATGAGTCGTTAGGACACATGTCGGTATCGGGTGTGGACTGGAGATCTGAGGATCATTGTTTCCTTCCACACCATGCCGTCCTACGAACCCCTACCGGCAAGATTCGAGTTGTTTTTGATGAGTCAGCACCTACCTCGAACGGGATGTCCCTGAATCAGTGTCTACATTCGGGACCCAAGTTGAGTCGTGATATTTCGGATATTCTCACGAGCTTTCGGAGGCACCAGATTGTATTTGTCGCAGACATTCGGATGATGTTTAGGCAAACGGTAATTCATCCGGCTGACAGAAGGTATCAGTTGATACTGTGGCGTGAGTCCACGGCCGAGCCAGTCAAGGTCTATGAGTTAAACACGAACACGTATGGGTTACGGTCTAGCCCGTATTTGGCGATGCGTACCCTGCGGGAGTTGGCGTCGCGTGACCGTGTGAGCTATCCTAGAGCCGCCGCTATCCTGGAGCAAGATTTGTACGTCGATAACGTCTGCACAGGGGCAGCCAGTGTAGAGGAAGCTCTGGACCGACGTGACGAGCTCATTCAATTGCTGGAACGAGGCGGCTATGAACTACGCAAGTGGATGTCCAACTCTCCTGAGTTGATGGCTGGTCTCCCAGATGAGTTTCAACAAGACCCGCACGTTTTTGAGAATCCTGACAACCCTAACATGTTGTCAGTGCTTGGAATTCAGTACCGGCCCGTCCATGATGAGTTTACCTATCGGGTGGTTTTAGAAACACCGAAGGCCTGGACGAAGCGGTCAGTACTGTCAACGATTGCGAGAACGTTCGACCCGAATGGATGGATTTCTCCAGTCACCTTTGCTCTCAAATGTTTTATGCAAAGGCTATGGGCGGCTCAGTTGACCTGGGACACCCACCTCTCAGGTGATTTGTTGACTGATTGGACGCGAATGTTCACCTCGCTATCGGACATAAATAATGTATCGCTGCCGAGGAAATTGGTCCCTGCTGGGGATTACAGGGCAAACCTTCACGGGTTTTGTGATGCCTCTGAACGAGGGTTTGCGGCAGCGGTTTATTTGCGAACCGTCACCTCCACCGGGGAGGTCGACGTGCGTTTGGTTTTGGCAAAAAGCAAGGTAGCGCCTATTCGGACAAGGATGACGATTCCAAAACTGGAACTGTCCGGGGCTGCTCTTTTGACCAAACTTTTGAATCACACTCTAACAGTGTTGCGTGGGTCAGTGGTTTTGGAGGATACGGTGTACGCGTGGACGGACAGCCAGATTGTTTTGTGCTGGCTGAAGGCTTCGGTCCATAACTTAGAGGTTTTTGTTGCGAACCGTGTCTCCCAGATTGTGTCGTCTGAGGTCCCACTGACCTGGAGACATGTACCAGGAGAATTGAACCCGTCTGATTGTGCATCCAGGGGATGTCGGGCTCCTGAACTCGTTAGACACCATTTGTGGTGGGGACCACCCTGGCTTGCCAAGAGAGAATCTGACTGGCCCCACAGCCATGAAGTAGTATCTTCGGATCATGGCCCCAGAGCGGCCGTGCATGTTACCCAGAAGGCTGAGGACCCTGACGCCGGGTTTCTGCTGGACCGGTATAGCTCACTTGACAAGTTGATAAACGTGTCCACTTGGATTAGGAGATTCGCTCGAAATTGTCGTACTCCTCGCGATCAGCGAACGTTGAACCCTATTCTGACTCCGGCAGAGCGAAACGAGTCGCTATTGAATTTGGTCCGGTTGGTACAGTCCTCGAAGTTTAGGGCAGAATTGGAGATTATACGAAGTGGACGTTCGAAATTGAAGGGAGCCGTCGCGCGTCTCAACCCCTTTGTTGATTCGACCGGGTTACTTCGGGTAGGAGGAAGATTGCGCAATGCGAATCTGTCGTATTCGGCTCGTCACCCACTTCTGCTCCCCAAGGGGGGACAGTTAGTTGAATTGCTGGTGACTGATCGTCATATTAAAAACGCGCATGCCGGCTGTAACGCGTTGTTGGCCACGCTCCAGCGGGAGTTTTGGATCTTATCTGCCCGCCGTGTCATACGGAACATCGTGTTTCGGTGCATGCCTTGTTATCGACTTAAGGCTGCCACGATGCAACCTCTCATGGGGGACTTGCCCCCTGATCGTGTGAATGAGGTCAGACCGTTTTCAGGTGTTGGTACGGATTTTGCAGGACCGTTTATGGTGAAGAGTTCACGATTGCGTACCGCTAGGCAATACAAGGCGTACCTATGTGTGTTTGTTTGTTTATCCACCAAGGCGGTACATCTCGAGCTCGTTGCTGATCTCTCGACAGAGGCTTTCATTGCTTGTTTGGATAGGTTTGTTTCTCGAAGGGGACTTCCAACTTTGATCCGCTCTGATAACGGCACTAACTACATCGGTGCGGAACGATACTTACGAGAGATAGTCAACTTTTTGAATGTAAATAAAGTGGATATTGGAACGGCCCTCTCCCGTCGGGGTATACAGTGGACCTTCAGCCCACCGATTTGCCCCCACTGGGGTGGGATTTTTGAGGCCGTAGTTAAGTCAGCTAAGACGCACTTGGGGCGTATAGTAGGTCAGACCGCGCTGACTTTTGAGGAGCTCGCGACATTGTTTTGTAAGATCGAGGCCGTTCTCAATTCGCGACCGTTGTGTCCGCTCAGCTCGGATCCAAATGACCTGGAGGCTCTGACCCCAGGCCATTTCTTGATAGGACAGCCACTTAACGCGTTGCCCGAGCACCCCTTCGAGGGAGTGAAATTGTATCGGTTGTCAAGGTATCAGATGTTGCAGCAGTTTACTCAGAATTTCTGGAAGCGTTGGTCGCTCGAGTATCTGCATATCTTACAACAGCGCCTTAAGTGGACTGACAAAACTAGCCCCCCTAGTGTTGGTGACCTCGTTCTGGTTAAGGATGCTAACCTACCGCCACTACGTTGGCGCAGGGGGCGCATTGTTAACGTGTTCCCTGGCAAGGACGGGACCCCCCGGTCTGCAGAGGTTCTAGTAGGAGGCTCGGTTCTAAAACGAGCGGTAGCAACGTTGTCTCGGCTGCCCGTAGATTAGGGGACAGGTGGGTGCCTGTCCGGGCGGGTGATTGTTCGATTCCAGATCGATATTCGATCGATGGTTTCTGAACGGCCATTTTGAATTTGACGTTAGCTGCCAACCTGGCAGTTTTTTGACAACTGACAGACGAAAGCCCTCGCAATGTAAACGCGTTTTGGTTAGGGTATTGAAATTAAATCGAAGGCGATCTGGAATGTATTCGGGTTTCCCTCAGGATTGTTAATATAGCTGAGTGTGTTATTGTTTCTCGAACCAGATAAAGTTCGCATTTTCGTGCCCGATTGTTTTTACCACGTAACATAACCTGTGTTAGAACACTGTGCTCATTGAAGCTGGCCCGCCAGTCATACCTGGTTGGCTGAAGAACCTGTCTACCAAGAAGAGCCTAGGGTGCACCCGGGCCTTGCAGAGAGACAGGAGGTTGACGGGACCGAAGCACAGACCAGGTTAGATCGACCCCAATTAACTTCAGCTCGGTGAACCGCCGACGTTCACACTTCTTGGCAACTGATCGTTACGCTACCTCGTAGCTGATGGGCCCCTACGAGGTCATTAGGTGCTGAGAAGCCTGAACAAGTATGTGTATCGTTGTCTAATACCCAAGATACAGGTAATCCTAGTTTGGGGCTAGATCAATGAGTGTAAATAGTGTCCAAGGTATTATATTATTATTATAGTTAAGTGTTTATTTCACTTATATTGTTTTAATTTTATACATCAATGTCCGTCCGTGGCGTGGCGGTATTCGCACATCGGAAACGACGAAGACGGTCACTGGATGGGTGTCCGTCCTATGTGGCATTTGTTTCGGACGATTCCGTGTTTCGAATGACATGTCCCGGCTACTATTCGTAAAGCTGAGTCACAGGCTCTTATAGGGCTTGTAGCCAACCCGACACCCCTCCGTCAACCCGCACTGACTGGCTCAATGTGGACATGGAGTATGGCTCAGTCTTACTCGTAACCAGTTAAAGGCCCGTGCCTCTTGGTGGGGACATGAATGGTTACATTTATTTATTTTATTATATCGTTTCCGGAATTAATGACGATAGGTAGGTACATACTTTCGTTTTTAATAAATAACTTATTCTGTCGGTTGACACAATTTTCGTCACTGGCCACAAAAACCAAGATGCTTCTGTTTTATCAGCTATCGAAGAGATAAGAATGCGTTTTCTTCAGAACCTATAGTTTCTGAGCGATTCTAGATAAACAAAACAAATTTTAGGCACGATTAGATTAGTTCATGCATGCGCATAGATCGTCATTCTACCACTGATTCTAATCAGTGGGGTTTTTGTGATCAGTTGGGTCTACCCAATGGACTACCAAACGCAACGTGACTAACACGAAAATTACAATAAATAAAATATTATTCAAGAAAATGGTTACATTTACATACGGGCACTGGAATACGTCACACCCATACAAACATCTAAGACATGGGTTGTTTTTAAAAGCTTTTATTTAACTTGCAATGTATGTTTGTCAGGGTAGAATCTTTCGGGTCAAAGTTGACCCACTTCCCGATTTCCGATTGAGTTGAAATTTTGCACGCATATGTATATCGGATGACAACACAATATTTTGATAACATGGAGCTGATCTGATGATGGAACCAGAAGGTGGGCATGGGAACTCTGCAAAAAAACAACGCAAACCTATCGAGATTGAGCTCATTTGATTCGTCTTGACAAGTAGGTACTCTGGTCCTAGTTTTTTTTTGAAGTTACGTCTTTAGAGTTTCACTTATCCGTCACAGCGTAGTGGTGGCTCGGCGTACCAATTTTCTTAATTGTCACCCGATTTCATTACGTGATATCTCTAACAATTGCTCTTCATCCCATTCTAATGTTTTAAGAGTCAAATCACTAGAAGGCCTCCTTATTGAAGAACTATATTGACAGACTAAATTAACTGGAAAACGATCAGTCAACAATGGCGCTTGAAATTAAATGAAAAGGCAGCAACATTTATATAACACAGCGATAACTAAAAAAAGAAAATAAACTTAAAGTAAAAAAATATTTAGAAAAAAAGATTTTATTAAACGCTCTTAAAAGAAAAAAGAAAACTTTAAATTGAATCAAATCTTTCAATTACTTTCATCACACAATTTATTATGATAAGCTTGCTGCGAGATTTACTTAAGTAGATGTAGTTACCTATCTATTTTACAAAATGTGTTATTGATGAATTAATAATTAATTATAATTAAAGAGCTTCATGGTATAATGCGTTTCACGCTTGCTTCTCACACAGGAGATGCAGGTTCGATTCCCGACCATGTACCAATGAGATAATTAATTTATCTTAAGTACATTATACGGACGTTCTAGCGGTGATAAAAAACATCGTAAGGAAACCTTCATTACTCCATAGCTGCGGCGATGGGTAAGCCCCCTGTCACGCAAAATGGAGTATTGAATAACTGGCTCAAAGTGGGCACAATTGTGCCTCTGCCACCCCGTATGGGAAAAGCCGTGACGCTATGTTATGTTGTGTTTTATTGAATTGACAGAAGATGTAAATCTCGCAGCAAGCTTTTATATCATAACAAATTGTGTGATGTAATTAATTGATAGGTTTGATTCAATTTAAAGTTTACTTTCTTTTTTTAGAGTGTTTAATAAAATATTTTTTTTAATGTATTTTTACTTTAAGTTTATTTATCTTTATCCCCAGCCGGGGACCGAATCCGGGACCTCTCGCATGGTAGGCAGAGCCACAACCTCAGCGCCACAGAAGTCGTCAGGTTACAACTTGCAACCAGTTGGAGGAGTCTCCTTCCATAACTAGACTAGAAGTTGCCATGTATTTATGCCACGCAGGCCCTTCCGAGGTGAGTGGTTGCAAAGAAATGGACACTTTTAAGGCTATAAACGCCTTACCATTTCGGTTTGCAAATATGTAGTCGCGAGTCTTTTCGTGGTATAACGTCAAGGAGCGAGGAGTTTTAAATTCATGGAGGGGCGTTTAGCACGCCACAGCAGACGTTCAACGACCCACGGCATCACATGATGCCCATTTCCCTTTACAGGTTTTGAATTTTACCACCATGGCATGGGGGGTTCATAATCCGATATAAAGCCGGAAATCAACATACGCTGGTTGCACTGGAACGAGTTGAGTCGCATGGACTATGTCTTGAGACCCAATGGTCTTCCGACAGGCTGATGACGGGGACGATGATAGAGCAATTTGTTGACTCACCTCTTCGTCTAAGGCAACTGGGAATTGCGAAGGAACTAAAGGTTTCACAGCAACGTCCTCCAACGCCTGCTTTCGCCTGAAAAGTAAATAACTATTTAATCCTAAAATATAGAAGAAGAAGATAGACAAAAGATACAGTGTGAACACTGTGCTTCGGCACACCACAAGCAGGACAGGCGCAGGTCGGTAACGGGGCGGGTGTCAAACAAGAAACTCTCTATATCATGTCACACCTTTGAAAGCGGGCCCGTGCTTTTGTGTCAGTTTGGCGGCCGTAGGTCAACATTGCCAACCAACCTGACGCCCCGCCACCCCGCTACCTGCTCCTGTCCTGCTTGCGGTGTGATGGAATTCTAACTGAGGTTCTTATGGGTGTAAAGATAGACTTTTTAACCAATAAAACATTGATTTTGTTAGACGATTCGAAATTTAAAGAGTGCAACTACACTGGCCTGCAAAACTAAGTATCACACTTTTCATATTGCAATAACTTTTTAAGTACACAAGATATACTTTCGAAATAAAAAGGACTCGAAAAAGACTTAAATTTTGTACTATAGTTTAAGAGAAAGCTGATAAAATTTGCCATAAAATATTATTTATTTTAAATCTCTAACTTCTATCGTTGAATTTTCTAAACTTTTAATATTTATCTAACTTTAAATTAAAAAAGTGTAGTTCTTAGTTTTGCAGGCCAGGTGTACACCTACGTGTATTCCAAAATAGAATTTTATCTTTTGCTCGTCGAATAAAACTTTTATTGTATCTGTCAGTGGCCAGTGATAAGTTTAAGAGGCTTTTCGGTTTTTCAATTAAAGAGGTTTGATTGCGATTCTTATGTTTTGCTGTGTGTTTGTTTTGTCGGCGATCAAAGACCTTTTTTTGTAAACGAATAGAAGGTAGGTATACCTTGCTTGAAATAAAAACCAATTGTAATTTTCCTTTTACTCTGGCCATAAGATCTGTTAATAAAATAACCGTGTTTAGAGGTTTCACATAGACAATATTGCTCACAATTTCACACTAGCGTGTGCTGCAAGATCATGTTACTCGTATTATCACATATTGATACAACAAACATTGTTTTATATTCATATTCATAGTCAGATTTTTTATTGCACAGAAAATATAGATAAAGAGACAGTTACAATAAAGTTTATAGGCAAAGGCGAGATTATCTCAAAAGAGAGATTTCTTCCAGCAAACCTAGGCAAGACAAGAGTGTTTAAGAAACAGGACAGTCCTAGTGCGCAATAAAACTGTACACATACTACGAAAATTACTTTTAAAATATACCTCTAATAAATAAAATATATATATAAACTATATAAAATACATATAAACTATAAAATATCACACATATACCTACATAAATATGATACCTATTACGGAAGAGAAAGGATATACGCTTTCAATCTTTTCTTAAAAGTGAAAATTGAGGAAGTGCGTTTCACAGTCGGTTTCCTAATAAAAAGTATTAAATGTACATTATTATAGGTTATTCTGATTTCACAATTTACCTGTCTGGCCTTACCCCTTAAGACGAAGTAGTAGGCCAACCAGCCTTTTGTAAATCTCAAATTACGCAAAATAGCAGTATATGTATTGTTGATCGTGAGTTGAGTGTCAGGCTACATTCGCTAACGTGTGAACATAAATTTATTAATTTTGCTTGATAGGAAAGTCTCCCGAACTTATCTGTTTTTCACAATAAGAATGTTAAAATTTAATTTAATTACGAGTTATTTATTTAAACGTCATAAATTAATTAATTTGTCCTGTTAATATGAGTATATTATATTCATATTAATATGTTAATATTAGTGTTGTTCTGTTCGACGTATATAAGTTATGGACCGTAAAATTATTGATTAGTCCTAGTAGGTTTAGTTAAGCCTGAAATGGTAATTATAAATGGAAATATAAATAAATAAGTAAAACTTTACTTTTAATACCGGACTCAGTAAAATGTTGCTTAATCCGCATGATTATTTCCGATGCGCGATTTTTGCTAGACCACATGCGCTTCGTAGATCTATTCTGCTAGACCACATGCGCTTCGTAGATCTATTCTGCTAGACCACATGCGCTTCGTAGATTTATTCTGCTAGACCACATGCGCTTCGTAGATCTATTCTGCTAGACCACATGCGCTTCGTAGATTTATTCTGCTAGACCACATGCGCTTCGTAGATCTATTCTGCTAGACCACATGCGCTTCGTAGATCTATTCTGCTAGACCACATGCGCTTCGTAGATTTATTCTGCTAGACCACATGCGCTTCGTAGATCTATTCTGCTAGACCACATGCGCTTCGTAGATCTATTCTGCTAGACCACATGCGCTTCGTAGATTTATTCTGCTAGACCACATGCGCTTCGTAGATCTATTCTGCTAGACCACATGCGCTTCGTAGATTTATTCTGCTAGACCACATGCGCTTCGTAGATCTATTCTGCTAGACCACATGCGCTTCGTAGATTTATTCTGCTAGACCACATGCGCTTCGTAGATCTATTCTGCTAGACCACATGCGCTTCGTAGATTTATTCTGCTAGACCACATGCGCTTCGTAGATCTATTCTGCTAGACCACATGCGCTTCGTAGATTTATTCTGCTAGACCACATGCGCTTCGTAGATCTATTCTGCTAGACCACATGCGCTTCGTAGATTTATTCTGCTAGACCACATGCGCTTCGTAGATCTATTCTGCTAGACCACATGCGCTTCGTAGATTTCTGCTAGACCACATGCGCTTCGTAGATTTCTGCTAGACCACATGCGCTTCGTAGATTTATTAATTAATGTCTTAAAATTCGTTTTTATTCTGGGTCTGTAGGTCAATGAACCAAAATAGCTCCACCAATTCCGATCACCATAATCCTTCCATACATTTTGCAAAGATTCTCAACATAGAAAGAGCTCTGTGTCTATTGGGTTTCACGCTTGCTTCTCACACAGGAGACGCAGGTTCGTGAACATGTACCAATGAGATAATTAATATATCTTAAGCACATACGGACGTTCTAACGGTGATGGAAAACATCGTGAGGAAACCTTCGTTACTCCATCACTGCGGCGATGGGCTAGCCCCCTGTCACGCAAAATGGAGTATTGAATAACTAACTCAAAGTAGGCACATTTGTGCCTCTGCCACCCCGTATGGGAAAAGACTTGACGCTATTTTATGTTATGTCTAAACATAATTTTACGATTCGCATTTTTTGTTGAAAGGTCCCTATGATTTTAAGATTTTGTTTGTGCTTTTAAAGAATGAGGCTAAAGAGACATGTGAGTAAGAAAGGCGGATCGGGAATATTATCCCAACTGAAAAATACACAACAAACAAAATATCCGTCACGCAATTTTGCGTACGTGATGGCATAAGCACTGAAAAATATTCTAAAGTAAAATATAGTGATAGATAAGAGCTCCGTGGTCTTATGGGTTTCACGCTTGCTTCTCACACAGGAGATGCAGGTTCGAATCCTGACCATGTATGAGTTAATTGGTTTATCTTAAGTATAGTATCGGACGTTCAGTGTTTCGGATGACACGTTAAGATGTAGGTCCCGGCTACTATCGCTACGTGGTAGTGGTCGTAATACCCCTCCACCAACCCGCACTGAGCCAGCGTGGTGGAGTTATCTTACTCATATCCGGGTAAAAGCATGTGCCCCTCGGTGGGTATTATTATATTTTATTATTTTATTTTATTTATTATTTTATTATAGCGATGTTCAATTGATTGCCAGTCTCAACCATATCAAGACTAAACATAAAATCTATGTACCTCAAAGTCAAAGTACTTTATTACTGTAGATATTTACATATACTTAGCAAACGTCATTTTTTGCCTCTTCTCTACATTGGACCACTGTGGGAGAAGAAGGGCGTAGAAATTCCCACAGATTGATTTTTAGATCTCTTTTAAAAATAGGTTGTGCTTAGCTAATACAAATATGAAAAATTTAATTATTATGATTAATAAGCAGGACTAAATAATTACAAAATTATTAACAGCAAGGTCTGTGTTGAGCCAGATTATACAGTCCTGTCATTTAAGTAATCTTGAACATTGTAATATCCCTTTTTCGACAAAGTCGCTTTAACATGCTTTTTAAATTGCTCAAATGGCCATTTCAAAATCTCCAGAGGTATCTTGTTGTAGTAGAGAATGCATTGACCCTTGAAAGAATTGCTAACCTTCGCGAGTCTAAAACGGGACGAACATAGTCTGTGATTATTTCTTAGGTTAACATTACAGCTATCGCTAAGTTTGGAAAATGTTGTGAGGTTCTTGCGTACATACATTATATTTTCGAAAATAAATTGACTAGCTACAGTCAATTTGTTTAAAAAGCTCTCTTAAGGAGTCTGTTCGTTTTAAATTATAAATTGCTCGAATAGCTCTTTTCTGTAAAATAAAAATAGTTTGAATATCCGCTGCTTTCCCCCACAACAAGATACCATAGGATATCACACTATGAAAGTAACTAAAATATACTAGCCTAGATGTAGCCACATCCGTGCTTTGTCTCAAAAAAGATTACCTCTGTTTCTATTTATGCCTAATTGGTACAATCCTACCTAATACATAGCATAATAAAACATATCATTTACATACAGGCGCATACATTGCTTCTGGCCCCACACTAGGATACCCTGTGTCGTAGCAACCAGAAACAGCGAAATCACAAACATGTAAACATCCAAGAGTGGTGATTTTTTGTTCTTCAAGCCGTGATTCGAAACACCTCTCGCTCTGAAAGCACAGCTTCGACCACAACACCAGGGAAATTCAATACTCTATTTTGCATGACAGGGGGATAGCTTATCCCTAGCTATTGATATAATGGGACAACTGTGCCTCTGCTACCCCGTGTGAAAAAGGCGTGAGCATAAACTCAAAACTCAAATCATGAATTGCATAAAAATAATGAATGCACTTTTACAAGTCAAACATTTAAGCCTCATATACATACATGGAGGAAATAAAAACTATAATAATCAGTAACTGATAATGGTTTGAGTGTGATACAGGAAATTTGCCTTTCAAGCTTAGCTGAATCTCGCACAGGAAAAGGAAACTCTATTAACTCTACCAGTGCTCGGAAATACGCCCGTCGGAGAAGATAGCGCCAAGATACTCTATGGGGATGTTTTTTTTTAAATTTCATATTATAATTGTTATCTACACACTTATCATAAACCCTCTTTACTGCGTACAAAAACCGCACGTTACGATCAGCATAATGTTAAACTACTTGGTAAAAACTCATTTCTTATCTGAAAAATTACACATTATGACCATAATGTGTAATTTTTCTACATATTATGACATTCAAATTTCGAACGCCGACGCCCGCCTTCGTGCCGCCCCTAGTTTGTCTGTGAAGTTGGTACTACAGAACAAGCTAAACAACTGCAGAGCCACAATGCCAGTCAAACATGCGGTTCCTGAACGCATCAAAGAGAGCTTATGATATGTGTGTAGATAAACTAGTGTATGTAACTGTACATAATTAGGCATTAAAACTATCGAGTGATATTATTATGAAACTCGCCTTCGGCTCGTTTCATAACCCACTCTCGAGTATTAATGCCCTCCATTATGTAGCAGTCACATAAACTACTATTATGCCACAGTGTACAGTATAAAAATAATATAAAACTACATATCTTTAAGTGCCAATAAGCTGTCTCAAAATAAAAAAATAAAAAAGGAATAAATAAGTTGTAATGAACATAACCAGACTGGCCCGATCCCCCCAAGCAGCAGCCTTTACGAGAATGACTTGTGCACCAATCATCACCCCCCTCGCCATATTTGAGGGAGGGGAGCTACTCGCTCGACAGCGCCGCCGCAAGCAAAGCGATTTAATTAGTTAGAATGACCATATACTCTGGTTTGTTGGTAACAGACTTGGATTCTACATATGCTACATATTATTGAAGTAAAAGGTGTTAAAGGTGGTCCCGATACAAGAACCACTTTTTTGCAGCGTTATTAAATCTTGTTAATAAATCCGTCTAGCCAAATTGCATTCGCTAAATTCGCTACAACACATACATGTTACGAGAATTGTGATTAATTGAAAATTATTAATAATTTTCAAGATTGATGATGAAAGTGAGAAATTAGTCACTTTAACTAATTATTGTTAATAATTTCACCTTTTTAGGGTTCCGTACTTAACGGGTAAGAACGGAACCCTATTACTAAGACTTCGCTGTCCGTCCGTCTGTCACCAGGCTGTATCTCAAGAACCTAGCTAGCTAGAGAGTTGAAATTTTCACAGATTATGTATTTCTGTTGCCGCTATAACAACAAATACGAAAAAACAGGATAAAAGAAATATTTAAGGGGGCTCCCATACAACAATTCTTTCAATACCACATACAAACTTATGGATGCACCTGGTTACGTACATGGAGTGTGAAAGTAACCGCACCAATAACTTTGTAAACAATATTTTGCTGTGTAAAATCCAAACTATTCACTCCACACCATCGCTTCCATTGAACGGTGGTACGGAACCCTTCGTGCGCGATTTAGACTCGCACTTGACCGTTTTTTTTTTTACGTTACGTTTTTTTCTGGTTAGTTTACAAACTATCGATAAATTCTAAACTCGACCGTACTGCTTATGATATGACGCGTTAGTTTATAATAAAACCTTTAAATTTGGAACTGGTTTAAACTTGAATTGTCGATAGTTGACCAACTAATGCGCTAGTTTGTAAACTAACGGTTTTGACAATCTTGCGGAGACATTTTCTGAGCGTCTCGTCGCGAGTGATCTGATAAGTTAGGTATTGCAACTTGGCTACGGGGCAAGTTTATCTGGCTTCAAGCATGCTGTGACCTCTCTTTCTTGCATAGGCTAAGGTGGGGTGAGAGAGAGAAAGAGAGGTGACAGCTGGCTCAAAGTCAAATGAACTAGTCGCGAACTATTGTATGTTCCCTTCGTGTCGACTCCCCCCCCCACATATGCCCGTATTTTAAAACTCCCAACGAAAAAGAGGGCTGTTTATAAGTTTTAAGCGTCTGTCTGTCTGTCTGTCTGTCTGCCATTTAAATGCGGTTTTTTAGGTTATTAAGAGACTACACTGCAATAGTACTTACTTAGGTATATTTTAATAAAATCGGTTCAGCAGCGGTTCAAATGGTATCGGTGAACCAAATTTTAGCTGTAGGGTGTCATTAATGTGTCGGTGACAGTTTTCAAAAGGGGTGACATCTTTCAGAAATGACGACACGTCAAGATGGGGCTATGCTACGAGGTGGGAATGTAGACGAGATGGGAAGGTGGACTACTTGGGCGTGTGAACGAGATGGGAATTTGGACGAATTGGAAATGTGGACGAAGTGTACCTGAATGGTTTTACATTTTAAATATGTAGTTTTTTTGCTTACCTCAGCAAAATGATCTTGAAGACGGGTCCAGCTAGCCCCTTGATGATGGCCGACGCGTTGAGATGACATCTCCCGTGTAGCACTATGCCGTTCACCTGAAGCAATTAATTGAATCGTTTTTAGCAAACAAAACAAATATAGCCTTATCCCATACATGGTAGGAGGTAAGCTTACACCCGCCTTTACAAAGTAGGTTACAGCTTTATTTAAGCCACAGCTTATTAGGGTCATAAAAGTTTAAACAAAGAAAAATGGTTGGAAAGGGAGGGTGTTGAGGTTGAATACTAACTAAACATGGCAATATTGTAGAAAAAATTACAACCTTGGCAGGAAATGTTAGAATATTATGGCAACACAAGTGACATATTAGCGGACTACCTGCGTGTTCTGGCAAACCAAATATTTCACTATAAAAACACGCAATAGACCATCATTTATTTTCTGGCAATTCCTGCCAGTAAGTGACATATAGGTAGCGGACTATTGCATGTTTTATTACATGGGTTGGGCCATAAGTTTTGTCACATACCTCAACTTCGAATTCAGAACGCGAACCAAATGGGCGTTCGAAAAACGAATATTTTAAGAAATTTAATTCATAGGTTTTCTGTAGTTTTCTTTATTTAAAAAAATGGAGTGGACGCGAAAAGACGTTAGAGTCGCGGTAATTGCATAGCATCGCTGCGGTCACGCGCCAACTGAGATTTTTATTAACTGCTGAAAAAATTTAAAATAACATTGATGATGTTCGTCATCAATCAAACGATTCAGGGAAGATTCGAGATTAGAAGATACGTAGAGGAGCGGTTGTCATCGTACTTTTCGGACTCCAGCAGAGATCAAAGCAGTGAAGTTGTGAATACATCAAAATCCCGTTCGGAAGCAAAAACCATGTAAAGTAGAACTACAGTTAAAAGGGTATATTGAATGAAGACATCGGACTACGAGCTTACCGGAGAAAAAAACTGAACATTTGCCTTAACTCACGACTGAAGAAAATCAGGCTCGATAGATCCCGGAGTCTTGCTGAAAACGCATACGCGGGAAAAATACTGCGAAATCTTTTTTGCGGACAAAAACAATTTTTATGTCGAGGAAAGCTTTATTTTTTTGAAAAATTTATTAAAACAAGTGCGCTCGTGAACCAAAGCACAGTCCTAACAAACTTCGTTGAACCTAGATATTCCAGCAGGACTCTGCACTAGCTCACAAGGCATAAAGTACTCAAAATGATCTCTCCTCCTGTGGAATCGACTTTATCAGACACGAAGACTGGCCCTCCTCGAGTCCAGACTTGAATCGATTGGATTATAAAATATGTCAGCACTTAGAGGAGAGGAAGGTCTGCGATAAACCTCATTTTGTAATTTGGAGTCTCTCAAAGCATCCCTGATTAAAGCAATGGCCAATATTGACATGGATGTCGTGCGTGCTTCTATCGATGACTGGTCGCGCCGATTAAAGGCTTGTATCGAAAATAAGGGAAGTCATTTTGAATAGTTTAAATGTCATTTAAATATGTAATTTGTAACCTTTAGTTTTTTTATTAGTTAATAAATATTTGTATTACAGAGATTTTTGTGTCATTTATGTTTATTGTGTGTGACAAAACTTAGAACCCACCTAGTAATTATATCAAATTTATCAGTTATACTATATAGTTATATCAGTTTAAAAAAACCGCCGCAGTCTGCAAGTTTACCTATATAAGTATGCTGCGTGATATTTTCAGTGTATTTCTATGACGGCTGTAAGTGTGCCAGTCTGGGTTTTTCAACCGAGATTTGGGCCCTACGTACTACATTATAAGAGCGTCGTATTTTCTAGAACACGTTTGTTGCTCACAATACATTCATCTTGATTGAGACGTACACTACTACAACGCGCATTCTGTAACACGGCCAACTATTCAACTAGTCAAACAACCGAAAATAGCCTTTATTGCTTTACCAGTAAGAATAGTTGAACGGTTGATGTTATGGTGGCCAATTTACGGTATACATCCGTTCGTATCAAGAAGGTTTTCGAATGGAGGCGCCATCTTTGCGCTAAACTCTTCTTCTTGTCCCTCTCCATCAGGGGGTGACTGCACCTGGCTCACTTGAGCGGGGCCTTTGTGCATGTCCCCTGCGTCTACTAAACTCCATTCGCGTAACAGGAAGAATTTCGTACATTAACCTGTTATTACCTGACCTGTCGCTCCCGCATAAATATATTCACGTCAGATGACTCAGTCTGTGTAAGTCGAAATAGATTATTTCTGGCCACCATATTTGTTATTGTGCGCAAAAAACCTTGTAATGAGTGCATTTGATTTGATGAAAATCAATATAGGTACTTTTGACACTTTTGGCATGACTGAACCTAACGACTCAGTGCTGCTGAAAACTTCTCCTTTGCATAGTAATAAACAAAAAAATTTAGACGATTTGACGTTTGCAAGAATCATGTTTTGACAGCGCGCATTATCGAAACTGAGCAAATGGGTTGAAATGGGGGTCCTCTTATCAGAGAAGCGCCAACTGGCGGCGAGAATTTTCGTTGAAGGCCTCATTAGTTTGCGTCTGCATAGTTTCTTCGTGGCCCGCAAATAATGGTAGACTTTTCTGTATATGATTTCATTCGAATGGCGCTTCCAGTCCTAGCTACCGTGGGGGTCATATAAAAGTTGGATATCGTGTGATGGTTTCAGCGACATGTTTTATTAGGTCGTTCGATTTTGACGTATGGCGTTTCAAGGAATTACAGTCTTTGGTTTATGAAGTTAGTTTGTGATGGGATGACGCATGTTTCAGTAGCCTGCTCTAGAACTTTTGAGTTTCAATTTATTAATATGTCACCGTAATATTGTGAAATTCTTAAGTTTAAAAAATAACACGTGAGATTGTAAACTATCAAAAATTGTTAATGAGACCGACAGGTATTATAATTTGTGTTTCTTTTATCATTACCATCAACCTAACACGAAGGATAAAGTTCACTTTGCTAACCCCCTTTAGCCTTTCCATACCCACCACTTCCCCCTGGTATTTCGTTTGCAATTCAAGTTTTAACCAGTTCCCAATTTAACGGTTTGATTATAAACTAACGCGTTATATTGTAACCAGAATGGTGCAGTCTACAATTTACAGTCTCGAGGTAATTCCAAGCCAAACGCTACCAGACCATTTTTTTTAAGTTATGTTTTTTAACATACGTAGTTGCTTATGTAACTCTATAAACATCAAATCATATAAATTGAGGAAGAATTGTAGATTTTATTTTTATTTTGCAATAATTTTGTCACATTGAATTATGATAAAATATTTGCCACAGTGGTAGAGAGTTTAGAGATAAATGTAAACACTAAAAACCGGATCTAACGTAAGCTGTTGATGGCTACCTAGTCGCCATTTTGAGAAGTGATACGTGAACTGCTTGCGGACGTAAAATTTATCGATAAATGTGTAAGTTTTCTTTTATTTATAGTACTTTATTATATCTTACATCGCTGGTTACGCCCGTTACGGAAAAATGGGAAAAGGTTCATCTAAAGCTTTACCTATCGCATTAGCAGCTAAACGGTTTTGGGAAAGTAAGGTTATATTTGCAAACAAATTACTCATGTCTTGATTTTGATTGATTTGCTTTGTAATTTATGATCATTTCGCGAAAAAAATTGTGTTACGCTCGTTAAGTAAAGTACAAAGTGCGAGTGCAAAAAAAATAGTGCAACTTTTGCCATTTGCGCTCAACATTACCTACTTGGACTGTGCAAGTAATGTTGAGCGTGAGCGCACATGGGTTTAGGCATATATAATAATAATAATGGTATTTTGACCACACGACGCCTTCAGCAAAAGAGAGGATGAAGAAGTGACGGGAAAAGATGAAAAATAAACCTGAAAAGTGTGCCGAGCATATGCAAAAAAGAAGGAGAGAGATCTGAAGAGACGAGAGGCTATGAAGAACAAGACTTACTTGAAACTAATATCAAACGAAAATACAAGAGATAGAATGTGAGCTTACAGAACAAAGTTGAAAGATGCAAAAAACGTGGATAGTCTTTGCTTCTACATATCCTATCGGTGCTTGCAGTCTTAAGGAAAAACACTGTAAAGTAAAGAAAAGTTTGCGGTATTCCAATGAAGCGAGTTGCTGTGGTAAAAAAAAGAGGTACAAAGGTGTACAAACTTCAACACCAAAACGATACGTCAAGAGACTGGGTGAGGAAACTAAAAAAGTCGTCACAGATTTTACTATAGAGACGATATCAGTAGACAGGCTCCAGATAGAAAAGATTACAAAACCGTGAAAGACTCTGTTACTGGAAAGAAAATAAAGAAGCAAAAGAAGACGATGATTATGACAGTACGTGAAGCGTATGAATTGTTTAAAGAAGAGCATCCCGATATGAAAATGGGCAAATCTGCTTTACATAGCGTGCGTCCAACTGAAGTGATTCTAGTGGCGTTTACGGAACATGTCTTTTGCGTGTGCGCAAAGCATTCAAACTTCATGCTCACGGTTAAAGCTATCGGAAGTCGTCTGCTAGAGTTTCCTAAATCACACACAGAATTTATAAACCCTACAACTTGCAGCTCTGACGAAGAAACAACAAGCTTTTGCACAGACTGCCCAAACAATTACTGGGAAAAGATTGAAGGAAATGAGAATTGTATTAAAACCATCTCTTGGCAAGAATGGATATTTTTGAATAAACGCCCAAAAGAGGTTACAAAGACCATGTCATGCAAAGCAGCAATCGAAGAACTAAAAACTGCAAATATTCAAGTTTCACTACTTCATTAAAAAAACACTATCTGAACTTTTTCAGGCGTCAATCATCATCATCAGCCTCTCAGGGGACCCATTGTTGGGTATAGGCCTCCTCATAAACACGCCATTCAGGCGTCAATAAAGAACCTAAAAGATAATGAAGCCGTTATACAAGTAGACTTTGCTGAAAATTATAAATTAATAAGTCAAGACGAAAAACAAAGCGCTCACTAGAGTCACGAACAAGTCACCATATTTACCTGATTCCCCTGGCTATCGAACCAACAAAAAACGCCAGCTGTCATATAGAGTATGACACGTCACATACCAAACAGGCCGTATGGACTTTTATGAAGAATATATTCGATTACTTGCGAGAGGTTAAGGATACGGTGACGAGTTCAAAACTCGATATTTCATGTCACTTCTTTCAAAAATGAAAAACTACGCTGAACTGGATGAACTTCAGTGGGTGTTTTTAGCTGCATCTCATGGAAAAGTGCAGAAGATTGACTCAGTGGCTACGACGACTAAAGTCAAACGAGTAGCATGGACAAGGGTGAAATCCCGAAAAGTAATTCTCAATTCTACAGCAGACTTTTTTTTTGTATGAGAAGCAAGAAGTGGAAGGCTTACACATAACATACACATCAAAATCTGACAATAAAGATGAAAAAGCATATCTTGACAGCGTCTGGTTACACAGCCTTCAAATCCAAAAAAAAACAGAGCTACCACTATTTCAAAGCTGTGAATGATAGTGAAATGGTACAAATCTTTAACTCAGAAGCAACTGTTATTAGTTCAAAGAATTTGAATGAGGGATGCGAAGAATGAGAGGGGAACAGTGATAGTGATATTGCCAGTGATTGGAGTGATGAAGACCTGCATTCTCTCACGGCATTGGTTGCAAACAATGTTGCTGAGGATAGACTTTTAGATAAAATCAACACGGTCAAGAGAAAATTACATTTCAGTGATGTGTATACGGACTCCGAAGATGAAATGTAACAAGAACCCAATACACAGCGTCTAAATAACGTATAACCAGGAGTGTTTGTCTTAATCAAAATATTTGCTTAAGGTAAAAAAAATACAGAGTATAGGTATGCTGCGATTTGCCAGAGTTTTGTCAGTGACGATTTCATGTTATGTTCTTGAAAATTATTGCTGATAATGCGAAAGTATTCATCAGTAAAGAGCAGGACATTTCTGACGTCCCTTTTGGAAATATTATCAGAATTTTACCGGATCCCATACTAAAAACCAAAATAACGACGAAAAATGATGAATATCGCCTTTTTAATAACTATTTTAGATGGTGGGTTTTTTATTTGGATAGGCAAATAAATAACCCATCATCTAGGCTATAGAGCCTAAAGTATTTTTTATAAGTTAAACATGGGAAATTCGCAGATTTTTGAAGTTGCGCCACGGGATGCGGGAGGCAAAATAAGGATACGCCCGTTACGTCACTTGAGACTAAATTTCTTGAAATATATAACAAGCATAGGAAATTAAAATTCATAATAAATCAATATGGACTAAAAGGCTTCTAATTAAGTCATAAAATTAATATGTTTAGCTTATGGAACATTGTCAAATCACCAGTTTAAAGCGTACGACCTGTTACATCCGTTACATGAAATTACCCCTCGATTACATTTTGTGGAGCTACAGAAAACACAACTATTTGAAACTTTGACCGCTGTAAAAGCCAAAGGTCACCTATTTACCAACTTTCAGTTTCTTCCGTTCTCGTATGTACGAAGTACAATACTTCATTCATATTTCATTCCTAAACTTAACACAGGCCAATTGGATGTCGGCCAACCAAAGAGGATTTGTCTAAGTTTCTGTTGCATATTACTAATAATAAATTAAATACAGTATACTCGTACAATACCTAAACTAGCAGTCTAAACAATTTTTCATATCAATCTTAGCCCTATACCTATACTTAAAGAATATAATGTAATCAATCAGCTAAAATACAAAATAAAATGGCCTGTTTAATTATCCGGATAAACCCTATATGACAGATTTGTACGTTTTATGATTCATCTGTCAGATAAGGTTAATCCGGACATTCGAAACCGGCCCTAAATGTAATTAAGTTGCTCTGATCAAAATTAGATTTATAAGTAAGTGTACGACTACAGTCATCTAGAAATTCTAATATTCTCATACTCCTGATTCAATCTGAAATGTTTCCGAACCGACGGGAGTAATTTTCAAAAAGTAAAAAAAGCTTCATAAAACTTTTCACCCTTACAATGGAAGCGTTATGAATGATTGCTCTGCGGCGGATTGCAAAACAAAACTTCTGGGAAGTATTTTCTGAGGTTTCATCAAAGGAGAGTTATGAGTGAATGAAAAGTTTGATTACAAAGTTTCTATGCAAAAAATTAACTGAAAAAGGTGCTTCTGGCCAAGAACTACTGGCAGAATGGCATTGTTTACCGACGATTACTACTACGATTACTGGGAGATCACTGGTTTGAACATTATTATTTTTATTAAAGCAAAGCAAATGAACCACTCGCCCATCTTCTTATAAAAAATCTATACATTCCCAGCTGGCTACTAAAGTAAGTTTAGTACAATTTTCGTATAAATTGAAGATGTAGAAATCGTTGCTGGTAATGATTTTTATAATTTTCATAGTATCACTTATTATTAAAAGTTAGCAATGGTTTTTTTGCTTTGAGACCTAATAATTTTTTAAGGCTAGTATTTCATCGCACATCAAAAATACTGATTTGCACAGCAAAAAATAATCAACAAAAACACTTTTTATGTTTTAAATGTTTAATGAGTAGGTACTTATGGCATATTTGTCGGTTCAGCCTGGACTTCGCGCGGCATTCCCATATTTTCAGCAAATTGTACATAGAGCTAGTGATTTAGATCAATTATTCAGGCAAGAAAATCAGTCTACTCCTCCGCTTTAGCTGTGGCTGGAATGACGCAATCAAGAACTAAGCTGACCTATTAACAGGTTTCCTAGTGAAACATAACTTAAGCCATCAGTCCCACTGCTGGGCGAAGGTTGCTCTCCTCTTTTTCCACTTGGTCACCTACCAATGGTCGTCCCAAAGACCTAGATCACGCCCCATCTCCTCCTGGGTCGACCACGTCTACTACAGCTACGTCGATAATTGATGTTTAATTTAATTGAGGTGAAGTCACTGATGGATGGGCTAACATATCAGCATATAAATAAGACTAGCAGAAAGCGCAGCTTAGAAAGGCCATGGCTCACAGTTACTCCATGGCTCACAGTTAATTCTTAGTAAGACAACTGTAAACAAAAAGGGGTTGTTTTTAGTCCGTATAGCACACGAGCTGATGCTCGCTCAAAATGTGGGGACCCGGACATAGCAGGGAGGTCTGAGGTCTACATTTTTTTCCCCTCCAACAAAAAAAAAAGCAGCTTAGAAAGGGCGCGGAAAGTTTGTTTACAAGGTAATTTCTGTATAAACTAACTAGTAGATATAGGAGGAGACCGTGCGCTTGCGACCGACCAGTGCGATTTTTATCCATTATTATACACCCCCTCATACCCCCTTGAAGCTCAACGGCTAAACAAGTGGAATTATTATGACAACAAATATCCCAGCTGCGTTTTCATTCATTACCACATACAAACTTATGAATGCACCTGGATAGGTACATGGAGTATGAAAGTAGCCGCACCAATATCTTTGTAACTCCATATCTCCGCTATTTTTAAGAAGTTCCAAAAATTTTATCGACAAAAAAAATAAATATCGAGCCTGCTCTCAAATTACACGAGAATCGGTTGATAAACCGATCTGTACTGCAGCCGGAAATCCAGTCAAGAATCCGGACGGTAAACCGGACATATCATAGCTTTTTTTCCCAATCTGAAACGAAAACGCTTTGCTCGCTCGGTCAATAAATCTTTGTAATTGAAATTCATCAGAAAAAACCTCAACAACTGGCAATTGTGCAATTAATGTAAAGAGCTGTGCCTTGTTAGTTAACGTGACATGACAATCGACGTGAAATGTATAGGAGTGGCGTGGAATGACATGCCACGAACATGCCACGCCCATATATTCCACTTCGATGGTCACCTAAGTGGGCACAATGCAAGACATATTCACGCCTTTTCCCATAAGGGGTTGGCAGAGGCACAATCGTGGCAAATATCAGATTTTCTTTAAAATGCAGATTTTCTTACGATGTTTTCTTTCACTGTTAGGGCATTCGTACAATATGCCTTGATCTAGGGTTTTGCTAACTATAACGAGTACATGCTCTGTTTCTGTCCGAGTTTTGTGAATAACTTGGTCTTTATTTATATATTGTTTATTGTTAGCTCATTGCTTTGTTGAGCCAATTTGGCATGAGTCTTGGCTGATATAAGAGCATTGTCGCCACGTTACATACAGCCAGCAGAATGTATTTTTTTTCACTGTTTAGTATGACTAGAAACACTCGAACGCCCAGATAAGGGTCCGAGTTCAAAATGAGCTCGACATGGTGGAGGCACTGCCGCCATATTTGCTCTTCCATTGTACAAGTTACGGTAGATCTTTTAGGTGTACATTGAGAATAAAACCTCTACTACAATCGTACGTATTTTGAAAAGTTGATCAAAATAATGCTCCAAGCACCCCTTAAAATATAGTCTCTTTCTGTAAGGATTCCTTACCAACGGATTCACAGTTATAGTTACTCGGAGTTTCTGTTTTTAAACATTTTTCTAATTCTCCTGTGACTTTTCGATAATGAATGAATCTGCTTTGATGATTCACCGACGCCGAGAAAGATCCCGTTTGATCTCGTTTTCACAAAATCTCGCATTCTTCAGTTTGTTTTTTATCGTGGCATAGTGGTTATGTCGCGGACAAATTGAAAAATATGTCAGTCGTCGTCATTTTACAAAAGCCAGGCAGAAGACGCGGGTTCGAATCCCGGTGCTAAAAGGTCAAAACCGCGACTTTTTGACCTTTTAGCAAACGCAAGTCTATATCAGCAAACCTGAATTGGCCTTCTGTAATCTTCACGAAGTTTTTTTTGTAAATATCAAACAAAAACCAGTCATAAAATTATACCTTCCTTGTTGATCAAACATTAGGCTTTATTGCCATTATGACAGAAACTCCGTGAAAACTGTCATATTTCCATATAAATTTAAGACGCCGCAAACTAGTCGTGTGTCAAATTTATATGGAACAGAAACATTTTGCACGGACTGCCAACCGTTATAAAAACAAAGCCTTGGTGAAATGAACATGAAGCACGGATGTACGGCTACAAACTCAAATGAACATGAAGCACGGATGTACGGCTACAAACTCAAATGAACATGAAGCACGGATGTACGGCTACAAACTCAAAGAATACAACTCATAGCGGCGCGGCGCTGTCTCTAGATAGAGAAATGACATAAGTATGAATTTAATTTAAGAGGCAGTTTGTGCATTCGCCCATTCTACTTTGATGATTCATCGACGAAAGGAATTCCGTTTGATCTTGTTTTCACACAAAACCCGCATTCTTTAGAATTTCTGTTGATCAGACATTTGCGTTTGATCGCCGCTGGATTTTGTGAAAAATTGGGTCAAGGTCGCTTGCAAAGATTTTGGCGGCTATTTAAAAAAATCTTAACGTTCATTGAAAAGAGACATGCTAGGTTCAATGTAAAGTATACGTTTTGGCTGCGTTCCAAAAAAAGCAAAGAACGGCTAGCACCATAAAACTTGAAATAGTTTTTTACTAGCCATTGTTTCTACTGTCGAGCATTCATTCCTTACATTGTTCTGTACTGACCTTCATGTTTTTGGCTTTATTTATCCATCGTGCAGCCAAAAGTTACGGCATTGAAACAAAGACATAACCGCTACATCGCTAATTCAAATCTACGTCTTGAGGGAAGAGTTTCGAGCAAGGAATTTACCGGGATAAACTTAAAACTTCCACCATAAAACCTATTCATAAATCTGGAGGTAACAAAAAATTTACCGACCAGTTGATCTAATTCCTATAACATCTAAGATTTTTGAAAAGGCTATCCATAATGATTAAATTCATTTCTTGAAATGAATTTAATCTGAATCTTTGTAGAGGAACAAAATGCTTTAAGAATATAAAAAATCACAATTACTACATGAACACAGACAACATGTCTCAGTAATCTTCATGGAAATCACTAAGACTTTCGGCTTTGTAGATCATAAACAGCTACTGATGAAATCCGCTTTGGTTTAAGAGGACCTACACAAAACCTAATTATGTTTGTATGTATGTATGAAATATAGAAAATTATTTTGCATTATCATAAAAGAGATCAAACCGGTACACAGCTACGCATGGTCTCCATTAAGTATGGAGTACCACAGGGCAGTATTCTGGGGCCTCTACTATTATTAGCCTATGATATATGATCTACCAGGTTTTGTTTGCGGATGATTGCTCGGTTTTCATAAAATGCACGAAAGTGCTAAACTTTGAATCAGAGATAAATAATACATTGAGTGGAGTAATAAAATGGCTACAAAACAATAATCAACCTTCAAAAAACTAAAATTATGCAATTTAAGCCTCAAGCCACCAACCCTACAAATAAAATATAATAACCAAACCATATAAATAGTCAAAACAATAACATTTTCGGACTACACCTAGACCAACATTGTGGATGGAACCTTAACATAGAGAAACTATGCTGTAAAATAAATAGCTTTGTTTACCCACTAAGGAGACTAGCCCATATTGCGTCCACAGAATCGGCAATTACACCATACTTAGACTATGCGAACTCTCATCCTAAGCTAAGTTAATACTTTCTTTCTCTTTAATTCTACTGCTAGAGAGAAAATTCCGAACATCAGAAAAATGCGTCAGGACTGTTTTTGGTATTAAACACTCGGAAAGTTCCAGACCTTATTTTTATTAAATATGGTATCATAACATTTCCATCAATATTCACTCTAGAATGTCTAATGTTTATAAAAAATATATATTATAGTTTTATTGAGCGCAATTCAATCAAGAAACTTACGTAATAAACACCACCAAATATTAATATTTACTAAATGTGTACTTTATAGGAATAGCGTATTCTATGTAGCTATTAAAATTTATAACTTGTTATCAACTGACATAATGACATTACACTTGAATTCCTTTAAGAATATTATTACTAGAATTGTTAAAAATAAAATATACTATAAAAATTTTCAATGGTAATGAAGACCCCGCGAGAGAAACCGTGTGACGTCTCCACAAACCCGCTAAAGTGACTGGGCTGGCCTGAGTTTTCTTACCGTTTCTTTCTCGACCTAAAAGCCCACGGCTGAAAGAAACGGATTACTAAATTTCTCAATAAAAATAAATACAATCAAGGTAATATTTAAATAAATCACTAACCGCCGAGCTCAGAGTCATTTAAAGAACGATTAATACGATTTCAAATTTGAATTTACATTAAAAATCGTCTACTAAGTAATCATCAAACGGCTCTGGGTATAGCCAGTGTTAAATAATAATAATAATAATACTTGGACACTATTTACACACATTGATCTAGCCCCAAACTAGGATTCCCTGTATCTTGGGTACCAAACTACGATACACATACTACAAATATAAAAGACAATCAAGTACTCACTTCTCATGTAAATATGTAAATAAATAAATAGTTATTAAGTTGCGTAAATAAATATTTGCATATCTTTTTAGGGTTACATCGTGTGAAACTGAAATTACATATTTAAGACCAAATGTTAACCATGATAATAAAGTTTCTTATTTCATATTTCATAACAATATCTATGATGTTTCTCATTATACATATACCTGAAATGATGGAGTCTTTAAGATATTAACATAGTTGACCGAGCGAGCGAATCGAGCGAAGCGTCCAGTTTCGAGAGTGGCCAAAAATGCATTGGTCATTTTGTCTGTCTGTCTGTTCTCGCCGACAGGTCGCATTTTTCAACCGATTCTCGTTAAATTTTGTGAGCAGATTCGATAATTATATTCATATTCATATTCTTTATTGCACAGAAAACATAGATAAACAGACAGTTACAATAAATTTTATAGGCAAAGGCGAGCTTATCTCTAAAAAGAGATTTCTTCCAGCAAACCTAGACAAGACAGGAGTGTTTATAAAAAAGGTCCTAGTGCACAATAAAACTGTATACAAACGTACGAAAATTACTTTTAAAATATAAATAAAATATACCTAATAAAAAAAATATATATCTCAACTATACACTAGATAGACAAAATACACTAGATAGCATGCACATATATAAAATACAAAATTCATACATATACTTACATAAATATGATACCGATTACGGAAGAGAAAGGAAATACGCTTTCAATCTTTCCTTAAAGGTGAAAATTGAGGGATTATCCCTAATAGTGCAGGGAAGTGCGTTCCACAGTCAGATTGCCCTTAACCTAAAAGAGTGTTTGTAGGCGGCAGTGTTATACCGAGGAGTTGACAGGAGAGGCACCGTGTGGGATCTCCGATTACTATCCCTGGGGAAAAGAAACTCAAAACGTTCTCGAAGATATGTGGGGTAGCGGGGATTTCGCAAAATATTGAATAGATAAGAGAGAATGTGCATATCACGGCGAAGACGGATCGGAAGCCATCCCAGCTCCTTGCGATACTGGGAGACATGGTCGTACTTGCGCAGCCCGTAGACAAACCGAATCCCAAGGTTTTGAAGTCGCTGGAGTTTATTCAGTTGTTCTTCGTTCGCACTGACCCAACCAGCATCCGCGTAGTCTATTAAAGGTAGTAGAAGGGTGAACAAGGGTGATTTTAGTCTGCCGCGGCAGGAAGTACTGCAAAAACTCGTCTGCTGACCTCACAAACATGGGGCAACCAGGACAGCAAGTTATCAAATATAACCCCAAAATTCTTAGCTTTCTCGCTGTAAGTGATTATCGTACCCTCATACATCACAGGATCGATGGGGATATTTTTTATTGTGTTAATTGAGTGCCGTGTACCCATAATCATGGCTTGAGATTTTGCCGGGTTGACAAGCAGCCCATATGAAATTGCCCATTTACTGATGTTATCGAGGTCAGCATTCAATGCCTCTACGGTCAGATTTACATCACCAAGCGAGAAGTGCTGATATATTTGGAGGTCATCTGCGTAGAGATGATAAGAAGAAGTAAGAACGTCAGAGCTGGAGTTAATAAATAATGAGAAGAGAAGAGCAGAAAGGATACCACCCTGCGGAACACCCGCGGAGAGATTACACCAGTTCGTTGAGATCTCCTCAGAATTAATGCGCTGCTGGCGGTCTCTCAGGTAGGAGTCAAACCAGAGAGCCGAGTGCGAGGAGACTCTGAGCGATTTTAGAATTTAAACCAGGATATCGAAATCGACGCAGTTGAAGGCGCTACTGAAATCAAGCAGTGTGAGAACCGTAAGCTGCTTCTGATCCATGGCTAATTGAATGTCATCGGTGACTTTAAGCAATGCCGTGGTAGTACTGTGACCCGGCCTGAAACCTGATTGATATGGATTTAATAAGTTTCTAGAGGAAATGTATGAGGAGAGCTGACAGTGAACAATTGATTCTAGGACTTTGGAAAGGATAGGCAGAATAGATATGGGACGAAAATCATTAAAGGAGACGGGATTGGACGATTTAGGTAGTTGAATCACAAGTGCCTTTTTCCACTTAGAGGGGAAGCAACATTGTTCAAGCGATACATTAATTATGTGGGTAATGATCGGTAACAGCTCCTCAATGATATAGGTTATCATCTGAGAACAGATCTTGTCCTCACCAATGGCTTTCGACGAGATCGCTAAGATTTCCCTCCTTACTGCGCCGATTCCGACATGGTTGAAGTTGAGGGGTGAGTTGTGGGCTGCGGTCTTGGACCGTAGGTTACGAAGGGTAGCTTCCTTGACGAGGGGGTCCATCACGACTGGGGGATTAGCAAAATAATTGTTGAGACCGTTGAGGTTGACATTTCCAGCAGCCAAGTCCTGGGACTTACCTACACCAAGAGTCTTCAGGAATTTCCAAACCTGTGCTGGAGTATAATAGCTCTCAATACACTCGTAGATATGAAGACGTTTGGCATCACGACACAGACGAGTGCAACGATTGCGGAGGCGTTTGAAAAATAAAAGATTCTCGTCGGTCGGATCCACCTTATATCTACTCTTGGCACGGTTTCTCTTGGCCATCAGGCTCTTGATGGTGTCAGTAAGCCACGGCGCAGAAAGGTGCTTAACCTTAACCCTCTTGACCGGAGCGTGCTTATCAAACAAGCTCAGGACAACAGAGTTAAAGTTTTGGACTTTGTCTTCAACGGTCTCGCTACCAACAACAGAGGACCAGTCGACAGAGGCGGCATCTGATTTAAGGGAGTTAAGATCCATGCCGTTGAAGCTACGTATGTCAAGGAATTTAGCTGCACGCTTGGGAGGCCTTAACTTGAATGAGAGGTAAATCAAATCGTGATAGGAGAAGGGGGCGTTAAGTTGGCCATGCACAGCAACCTTGGATAAGTTAGAAGTAATCATCAGATCTAGAAGAGAGGGGGTGCAGTGTGGTTGAAAGTGGGTGGCACCCTTAAATTTTTTAAATGGCGGACTTATGACGTTACAAAGTTATTAGTGCATGAATAAGTTTGTATGTGGTATTGAAAAAAATGAAGTCGGATTATTATATTTAAAATATTTCCAGTTGTTCATCCGATAAACTTCACGGGGTCAGAGGTGTGATGGATGTGAGTCTGGAGGGGGAAAATGGGAGGAGGGGAGTTTGCCTGTAGCAAACGTATTCATTATTGAAATTCAGTTTTTGATTATTTCTGAAAATGTATACCTAATCAGACTACGCAGTTCTCTCCTCCTTAACGAGACGAACCCGTAGACCAGATTTGACTTCCTATAGGACCACGACTTTCTCTCCAACATAGGTAGGTTGGTTTCATAATCTGAAAAGGGCTCGCCAGGTCTACTGTTCTCACAGAACCACTAGGATAACAATCTGATCAACTTTCAGAGTTACTGTGAGTTTAGGGTTTTAGCCCAGATCATGTGAGCAGTATGATGCCTTCTATGTGTACGATTCTAAATAAGCAAAACTAACTAACGAACTAACTAACTGCCAGCTTGAAATCCGACAGCTCCTGGGCCGTAGGTGGGTAATGATTTCAAATCTTAAAACAAAACTTTTAAACATTTATAGAAAGAAGCCAACATAAAACAAACATAGATTTAACTTTTAACTTCTTACTAAGTACTTACATATTACTTTATACATATAATTAAGTAAGTAATATAATAATAATAATAATATAGCAGATAACATTTAATTAAGCATGCTGTCAGGACATCTTAAGGTTGAATCACTAGTTTAATATGTAAAACCATTATTCTAAGACATGCAGTGAGATTTTACTGTTATGTTCTCAAATAAATAAAATAAAATATAATATAATATGCTTAGTTACTCTCAATTCTTGTTTGTGTAGTTGTAACAGAGTTGTAACGCCTCTGACTAAGTAAAGATAAACAGATCTATTTGTATACAGGCACATAGCTACATTGCCTCGGGCCAGTACCAGACACATCAAAGTCACACGCATTTATACATCCAAGACCTGGGGTTTTTCTTTCTTTCTGCCCAGCTGGGATCCGAACCCAAGGTCCCCAACACCACAAAGTTCACCAAGCTCTCACTAAGAAGGTGTTTATGGCTACGGCCATAATATTTGGCTGCTTCTTTACATTGCACCTTGTCCGTACGGTATACCTAGCTAAAGCTAACCACATCTCACTGACGCGCCATTTCTCGCATTATTTTTGCTAATAAACTCAATATCCTCCAACGACATTAAATAATTATTTGATGTATTCTGTCGTTAATTTTAGTCGAGGCCTCAGTGTTATATGATTGTTGCGTAAGTGTATTGATTCTTTATCGTATGGTGTTGCCGGACTAAATAGATAAACCCAATATTAGTAGTACTTTCATAACCATTCTTCATCACATGTAATGAAGAATGCCCGTACACGAGCCACGAAACACCGCAACTAATGCCGGTCACCGGCGCGGCGCGGCGTGGACATTTGTGTGGTCAAGGTCCGTGTGGGGGGACCCTAAGGCGCGATGCTCAATGAACAGACAAGACAGAGACATGACAAGACTCCACTCCACACACTTTAAGGTTTGGGTATCGGGGCAGCGTTCACCGCCCTCTCCTCCAGTATTTGTTGGTTCTTCATATCTCTACTTACCATCCATATGAAATTGTAGCTATGTACCTATATTGCTTACTTGTAAGTCAAGCTGCAGGCTATGTGAAAAATTGTGGGCAGCTTCGCCCCCTTCCTAATCCAGGGTTTGCTTTTTTCCCCGATTACAGCGAAGCGGAAAAGAGGAAGGTTATAGGTTAGACCTGTATGTAAAAATATATGTATCTATAATAATACCTTGGACACTATTTACACACATTGATCTAGCCCCAAACTATGTATCTATGTATGTTTGTTCCTCTGTCCCCCCATAACTACTCAACTGCTTAATCAATTTTGATATTAGATTCGTCGTGATGTTAGCGCGAGTTTCGATGGCTACGTACTATTAATAAAATATCAAAATTGCGGATTATATGCGTTTTTTAATTAAAAACTTTGGCAAGACCCTCGTTTGATACCTTACTCGAGTGAGGTATTAAAAAATAAAGAGCATGAAAAGGCGAATACGGATAGATCTATTTATCTTGCAAAAGCTATGAATA
This sequence comes from Argyresthia goedartella, assembly GCA_949825045.1. Taxonomy (NCBI): domain Eukaryota; kingdom Metazoa; phylum Arthropoda; class Insecta; order Lepidoptera; family Argyresthiidae; genus Argyresthia; species Argyresthia goedartella. Next base: position 17,725,864 of record OX463833.1, on the reverse strand, counting down.
GTTACGTTGAGTCTTATCTGCTTGTTTTGTGCTTTTTAGTGTACCACAGTTGGTTTTTTTTGTTCGTTTTTTATTTAGTCATTAGCAGTTTTTCCACAGCTCTATTTAGCATCTACATACGCGGCGGATTTCACCCTACATAACTAGTACATTGCTTGCTCATAACTCCACTTGTAAGTCATGTGAAAATTTGTAGGCAGCTTAGCCACTCCTTCTTATATCCCAGTCCAGGTTTATTTATTTGCATTTCATTGCAAGGCTATTTCGGCTTCCGCCGCCACGTCTTACGAGCCCGTGTTTTGGTTTTTCATAACTGTAAATTCACTTGAAATTTCGGTAGGTATGTTTGTTGCTTGCATGCCATGTAAAAATTCGCGGGCGGCTTCGCCGCCCCCTTTTGTATATTTTTTTTTCGATACCTTTACATGTTTTTTTAATTCATATTTTTTAATAACTATAAAGTTGATCGGTTTTTAAATCCTGTAAAAAATATTTTTACCCCTGTACCATTTTCACCCGAACTTCCGTTCGCTGATGTTAATATAATAGTAGTTTATGTGACTGCTACATAATGGAGGGCATTGATACTCGAGAGTGGGTTTATGAAACGAGCCGAAGGCGAGTTTCATAATAATATCACTCGAGAGTTTTAATGCCTAATTATGTACAGTTACATACACTAGTTTATCTACACACATATTATAAGCTCTCTTTAATGTGTTCAGGAACCGCATGTTTGACCGGCATTGTGGCTCTGCAGTTGTTTAGCTTGTTCTGTAGTACCAACTTAACGCAGGCGGGCGTCGGCGTTCGAAATTTGAATGTCAGTACCAACTTCACAAACAAACTAGGGGCGGCAAGAAGGCGGTCGTCGGCGTTCGAAATTTGAATGTCATAATATGTAGAAAAATTACACATTATGATCATAATGTGTAATTTTGCAGATAAGAAATGAGTTTTTACCAAGTAGTTTAACATTATGCTGAACGTAACGTGCGGTTTTTGTACGCAGTAAAGCGGGTTTATGATACGTGTATAGATAAAAATGTTTTAAAATCTAATTATGTACAGTAACATCCACTACTTTATCTACACCCATATTATAAGTTCTTTAAGATGTGTTCAAGAACCGCATGTTACGACCGGCATTGCGGCATTGACATTTAATTTCGAATAGAACGTCGACTGATATTAGAATTGATTTGAAATCAAATTGCTTTGTTTATCAGACATCTTCGAAATGTAAATCTAATAAGAACGTCGAATTCGATGTTATTATGACGCAATAACAACATTTTCACAGTTAAGAAACGTGTTCTAACAAAACAGTTTATCTTTAAGTTGGTTGTAATTTGTGGTTTTTGAACGCATTATAAAGGTTTATATGGATGTGGTATCTAAAGTAATGTCATATTATCGAGATAAATTATATGAACAATTAGACCTTTACTGAGTAACATTGCTGTATCGAGCAGTTATTATCGCTGTCCGCAATCATGTTGTCAGTTGGTCAACGACGGCTGTCGTCCCGTGGTTCGTGGTACAGGAAATTTGTCATTACAGAAGATATTAACATTTGGGCCAAGGGACTGTTGCCCACGACCGTTCCGCAGGAAATGTTTGGATCCCATTACCCTAAAAGTTCTCCTGGGTAGTGAAGGGCAACAAAATACTCTCAAGACGTTTGAAACAGCAAAAATTGTATGGATGAGATTTATCATAATATATACTTAACCTAAAATTATTTATTTATCTATCTATCTATGCAGCCTCTCGCACCCACTGTTGAATATATATTTATTTATTTAATCACAAAAATTAGTTGCTTTCCTAGTAAGTAAAACAAAAACCGATCAAGTGCGCGTAGGACGTCGGACCCGTACACGAAGCTAATTAATGTTTAAATATAACATATTAAATACTAGGTAGGACTACATTCAAGGCCGTACATTAAAATATTGTAAAAGATTTTTGTGTTTGTAGCATGTCAGTATTAAACTATGTACTCAGGAACTATGAACTCTTTGCTCATTGAAACCGGAAGTGGATAGAAATAGTCGTAGTACGGTAGTGATTGTATTCTCTTTGGTCGTAGTACTGTCATTATTTATAGAAATAAAATCAAATATGATAAAAACTTAATATTATTTATTATAATCCGAATGAGCCATTATTAATCGTAAAATGACGAATAGCTTAGCTCAAAACTCAATACCTGCAATTAAATATATTTTCCGATAAGATCGGGACAGTCCAGTTTTCACCGATAAACAAATAAAACAAAATGGCTAAGAAAATGGACATACCAATAATTTGTTGTGTGGGTACTTCTTTTAATTCTTGAAAACCGATATATTTCATTATTTGTTGTTATAGCGGCAATAGAAATACACCCTCTAAGAAAATTTCAGCTCTCTACCTATTTCGGTTGATCCTGCAGAGCTCGGTCACACACGGACAGAAGGACTACGGAGGCTTAGTAATAGGGTCCCCCCGTTTAGCACCCTTCGGGTATGGAACCCTAAGTATAGACATTTACAATACCTACTAGTTCAGCCTTTATTGTGAATGGTTGGAGGACCGCGGCCACCGTGGGTTAACGAACTCGATTAGAAGGATTCCGAATGCCTAGCAATAGGAATAGCCTAGGGTATGTTTGCCGCTGGACAGTAGGGAAGACGGTGTCCAGGAAGGTGAAGTGTAGATAAATTCTGATCTTTCAAATACACTTGATACTGGCAAGATTAACCTCAAAAGAGGTTAGCATTGATTGACTGTTTCGTTTTTAAACACTTCCGTGGACACTATGGAGGACACTTCGTGGAGGCTCTCTAATATTTCTAAATAAACACATAAAGTTCAAAAATCGTAATGACATAGTATGTTTATCAGTAAGCCACATTGAAGTAGCATGTGTTGAATTGGAGCGCATAATTGTAATAAGCGTTTACAGCCCACCCTCAGGTTCATTTGATGTTTTTGAAAAAGTCATCGATGACATATTATTTAAAGTATCAAAATCTAATAAACTCTTATGATATGTGGAGACTTCAATGTAAATTTATTAGAAACTTACTCCCTTAGTACGAGACTAACTAACTTATTTGATTCTCACAACTTAAAGCCACTTTTCATGGAACCTACTCGAATAACTGAAACCTCAGCAAATTGTATAGACAATATATTTGCTTATCCAAATGAAAAAAATGTACTTAAAAAAATTATAAGTATATAAGACAATATCAGGGATTGCGATCTTCAAACAAGAAATTGTGTTGCTCTGAAAACAAAGAAACGACATTAAAAGTTTCTTATTCAAAGTCGATTCCCTTTTTATTATAACCACAAACTATGTGCTCCATCCATCCTCGTGAATCCCATGAGCTTCTGTCAAAACATAGGCTGCTTTACCAAATGTGGTAGCCGCCATTACTCACAGCGCCATCTACAGAATAACCTCGGCAATTGGTACCTGTTTTACCGACCTCAGTCACAGCATATTTAATAAGCCAGAGCGCTACACAACACATATGTTAAAGAAATATAGTTTCTTTACATCTCCCCTCACAAAAAAGGAAAATTTCCACAATATTTTCACCTAAGTACACTCAAGTAATTAAAACTCAACCTAAATTTCTTATATACTGTTCATATTAAATATTATTTCTATTAGTTCTATTTGTTAGGTATTGGTGTAAGTTTACTAATATGAAAGAGATTCGACTCTGACTTTCTATGACCCTTACCAATTCTATATATTGAATTTGATATCTTTTCGATAATTTTAAATGGACCAATTCTCAGCTCATCCATTTTACTTCTATTTAGTTTATTGCCATTCTCTACATATACCATATCTCCTGTATTAAGAATCATTTTAGTTCTGTTTTTATCAAAGATTTGTTTATTGAAATTATGTGATTTTATCGAGTTTTCAAATGCTACTGTTCTATCTCTAATCCATTCAAGCTCTGATTTACCTTTTTTTAGTTCATTCGGCAATAAAGACACATCTGTACCATCTAACAAGTATTTTGGTGCAAATCCGATAACTGTGTGGTCTGTACTATTATATTTTTCTACACACTTATGAGCAATGGTTGTCCATGCAATTTTATTGTTGGTTTCATTTATTTTACACCTAATTTTGTTTACAAGCGTTTGGTTCAGTCTTTCGTTTAAGCCGTTTGAAAATGGGGCATTTACAGCAGTAAATATCACTGTTATTGATTTTTCTTTTAAAAATGTTTTGAATTCCTTTGAGTTGATACCTGGATATTGATCAGTAAGAAGCATTTCAATTTTATCTAAATTTGTTACATTATTGATAAGTTTAACAAAATCATGTGCACTTTGTGTTTTTGAAGTAACAATATAAGCGTGTCGCGTAGTGGTCTACTAGTAGGTGTAAGTATCTTTTCGTAGATCGTGAGCCTCCAAAACCTCCTATCGTGTCTATGGAGACTATTTGGAATGGTTTTGTGGCAGGACCTGAATGTGATATTAAACCATATTTCTCCTGTCCTCTAGTTTTATTTTTTATGCATATCTCACAACTTTTACAATGTATTTTAATATTTTTAGTTAAATTTTTGGCTGTATATAACTTTTGTTTTGCATTTGTTTTACACCTAAATGACACATATTTTGATGTACATCTTTAATGAGATTTTTACTGAAATCTTCTGATAGAATTATTTTTTCTCGATTCTTATCCTTTTTATAATAAATATTGTGTTTTGATATAAATTTGGGTTTATTTTTTTGTATTTCTTCATTATTTTCCTGATCTTTAACAATATCGTTAAATTTTATCATGTTTACAATTTTTAATTTTTCGTCTGTATCTTCTTTTTCCTCCAATACTGGGTTTCTTCTTAAACAATCTGCTTCTATATTATCTGTTCCTGGAGCGTATTTCATTTTAAAATCATACTGCGACAGATAATATGTTAAATCTCCTAATTCATCATCTGTCCATGATTTAATTTTTAAATTTTCTAATTGTTTATGGTCTGAGTAAACTGTAAATGTCTTCCCTATTAGCCAATATTGCCAGTATTTTATTGCCTCTTTAATAGCTAAACATTCTAAGTATACTGCTTTTTTTTTCTTTTGTGATTGATTTAATTTTTTTGAGAAGTATGCCACTGGTTTATTTTTTCCATTTGGTTGTGTTTGTTTTAAGACTGCCCCAATACCTTCTGAAGATGCGTCCGTGTGTATGATTATTGGCAAATTCTGATCAAATATTTCTAGTATTGGCTGTGAACACAATAAATCTTTTATATCTTGAAATGATTTTTGACAATCTACAGACCAAATAAATTTCTGATTTTTCCTAAGTAAATTATGAAGGGGTTCTAAAATTACTGTGCTTTTTGGTACATATTCATGATAGAAGTTAGTTTTGCCCAAAAATTGCCTAACATTTTTTTGAGTTTTCGGTGTAGGGAATTCTTTTATTGATATTAAATTATCTCTTACTGGTCGCACTTTATTATTATGTATTATATGTCCAAGATATTTCACTGAGTTTGAAGCAAATGTACATTTTGTGAATTTGAGTCTAAAACCCTCCCTTTTTATGGCCTCTAACAATTGTGTTAAATGACTGATGTGTTCAGAAAAGGTCCTTGAAAATATCAGAAAATATCATCTATGTAGTTGACTGCAAAATCAATAAACTTATACTTTCTTAAAATGTTACCAAGTATCCTTTGAAAAATAGCCGGTGATGTCTTTAAGCCAAAAGGTAAACATGTCCATTGGTAGTGACCTTCTTGTGTTACAAAAGCAGTTTTCTTCCTATCTTCAATTCTTAGCGGAATTGACCAGAAAGCTGAATTGATGTCCAGTGTCGTGAAATATTTTGAGTTTCTTGTCTTGATCACAAGGTCGTCGATAAGTGGGAACGGCTGAGCTTGAGGCACCACTATTTTATTTAGATCTCTAAAGTCTATACACAATCGTGATCTTCTATTTTCTTCTTTTTTGAAAGCCAAAGTTACTGGTGCTGCAAATGGATTATATGATTCTTCTATAAGATTTTTATCCAGTAACTTTGCTATTTGGGTTTTTATTTCTTTTTTGTCTTCTACAGAACATTCATAGGGTCTTTTACTGCAGTACTTGTCCATGAGTAGATCGATACGTGCTTCATATTCTCTGACCGTGCCAATATCATATTTATCTTTTGCAAATATTGCTTTGTAAGTATCTATCAGTTTATATATTTCTGACTTTTGTTCACTATTTAAGTTACCAATTTTCATTTTGAAATCTTCTTCTTTTATATGTTCATTAAAGTTTATTAAACATTGGTTCATTTCCTTTTTCACTTCATTAGAAGTATTGTTTTTATTGATATCCTTATTTATAGGATCGTTTTCTCATTCTAGTTCTTCTATATTTTGGATGATTTTCGAATTCTCATCTTGAACTAGTCTGAATTGTTTTATCATATCCAGTCCAATTAGAAAATCGTATTTGAATTCTTCTCCGTCAATTATATAAACATCAGTATTTTCCTCGATGTCAAAAATTTTTATTTTAATTGTTGTCAAACCGGTAGTCTTTTTAACACCATTAATTGTGGTTAGGTTATCACTTCTTGAGTTATCTTTTCCTTCTTCTTTCAGTCTTATTAATTTGGAATTTATTATAGAAACGTTTGAGCCTGAATCATATATTCCGTATGTTTCTAATTGTGAATTTAATAATAGTTTGACTTTAATTAATGGTGTTATGATTCGTTTTTTTTCATTATCACTGAGTTCAACATCTATCACTGTATTGTTTACGGCTTTGTTATAATTTCTTTTATATTTATTATCTTCCGTCTGTTTGAACCAACATTTTTCTTCGGGATGGAACCAGTATCCTTTATTTAAATTTTCACATATTTTACACGGCTTTATTTTATCAGATTTTCCTTTATAATCATCTGTGATCTTTTTATTATTGATATAATTCTTTTTGTTCAACATCTGTTTGTATTTTCCAATTTCATTGTAAAGGTTGGAAGTTGTTTTCACATCTTCTTTATCAATTTTCTCTATTATATAATCTGGTAATCCTATCACAATAAGATTAATCATTGTTTGGGTATCAATGTGTTTGTTAACCTCGAGTAACAGTCTTTCTTTTTTTGTTGCATATTCCAGTAATGATCCAGCTTGAAATCTAAATGTAAAAGCATATTTGATTTGTGACCAACCTTTGTTACCATATGTTTCACAAAAATGTTTCTTCCATACTGCCCATTCAGAGTTCACCGTCAATTTTATTAACATACTGCTGTACCAATCTAGGCACTGTTTTTCTAGTAGATGTTTGAGGATTCCAATCTTATCTTGATCCTGTATAATCTCAAATCTTTCACATTCTTTCTCAAAGTCACTAATCCATTGGTTGGCACATGATGTTTTGAAAGAAAATTTTTCTACCAAAAATTTTTCAGCAGTTTTTCCAATATTTTTTTTCTCGGGTACATTGTGGGAAGGCGTTGTCTTTTCTGTAATCTCTTCTAAATACTGGTCACCCAACTGTACATTTTCACCTTCATCTAAGTATATTTTTCTCAAATCTGTAGTAAGAGGGATCCATACTGATCGTGTTTGGTGTCTTTTTTTAAGGGCATTTTTGATTTTGGTAAATACATTTGAATATGATATGGCAGTGTGCTTACTTATGGGTTTTAACTCATCTGGTACATCGAAAACAGATCCGTCCGGCGTCTCAATTGAGGTTATGCAGATGTGATTTGTTTTTCCATCCGTTGATCCCAATACCATAAATTTAAACCATAATTTTTCCATTTCACTGTATTTTAACCAGTAATGTCGTTTTATAAGACAATATCAGGAATTGCGGTCTTCAAATAAGAAATTGTGTTGCTCTGAAAACAAAGAAACGACACTAAAAGTTTCTTATTCAAAGTCGATTCCCTTTTTATTATAACCACAAACTATGTGCTCCATCCATCCTCGTGAATCCCATGAGCTTCTGTCAAAACATAGGCTGCTTTACCAAATGTGGTAGCCGCCATTACTCACAGCGCCATCTACAGAATAACCTCGGCAATTGGTAGCTGTTTTACCGACCTCAGTCACAGCATATTTAATAAGCCAGAGCGCTACACAACACATGTTAAAGAAATATAGTTTCTTTACAAGTAATTTAAAGTCAGACCATTTAGGTCAATACATTAGACTAGAAATTCAACTTAAAAAAAGATCTACAAGAAAGATACAATACATACCTGTGACTGCACATCGGTTTGAAAGGTTTAAATTGAATTGAGATAGCAAACTACCTATCAATTACTCTAATAATAACCCTAATGAGTCATATTCTAATTTTTTTTACAAATTCAGCAATGCGTTCAATGCAGCATTTACTACCAGATCGATTGTGGTCTCAGACAAACTTAACTTTAGCAAGTGGGCCACAGTAGGTATACTTAAAAGTAGACATAATTTATATGAATTATATAGTGAAAAACAGTGGAATCATAGTGAAGAGTTCATGGATAAAGAAAAAAAGTACTCAAAAATCTTTGAAAAAGTTTGTCAAATTGCAAAATCAAATTATATCAGATCTAAAATAAGAAAAAGTGATAACAAAATTAAATCAACTTGGGATATAATTAAAAATGAGACTGGAAAGGTCAGTATTAAAAACAATGAATATGAATTAAAAATTATTGATATTACTTTCAAAAATGATATTGATGTAGCTAAAGCGTTTGATTATTTTTTTACTGACATTCCAATCTCTACTACTAAGTCTTTAGACTCTTCCAAAGTAGTCGCTGAATCTTTGCTAAAAGACTATGTACCTAGATGTGAAAATCAATTCTCGTTTAATTATGTAGATGATAAAGATATTATTAAAGCCTTTAAATCAATAAATGTTAAGAAAAATGCAGACCTCAGGGATATTTCTGTTTATGTTGTGAAGCCTCTAATAAATGTTATTGCACTTGATTTAGTTTTCATATTTAATGCATCTATTGAATCTGGCGTGTTTCCAGATTTAATGAAACACAGTAAAATAGTACCTTTGTTTAAATCGGGTAGTACATCTGACTCTTCTAACTTCAGACCGATACCGGTATTCCCTACATTTAGTAAAGTATTTGAAAAAGTAATTTTAAATCAACTTCTTACACATTTCAACACCAACAACATGCTCCACTGTAAACAATTTGGTTTTACACAAGGCAAATCAACTACTGATGCCATAATTGAGTTAATATCACATATATATGATGCCTGGCAGGAGTCGCATGATGCTCTAGGAGTATTTTGCGATTTGTCTAAGGCTTTTGATTGCGTTGACCATGGGACATTGATCAGGAAATTACATCACTATGGAATTAGGGATAACTCTTTAGATCTTCTCTCTTCTTATCTAAATAACAGGATACAGAGAGTTGACATTAATGGAAAACGATCTCGAGGGTCTGTTGTTACTATGGGTGTATCGCAGGGTTCCATACTCGGGCCATTCCTGTTTTTGGTTTATATTAATGACCTGCCATATCTTGTCAGAGATAATCATGAGATTGTACTGTTTGCAGATGACACTTCACTTTTGTTTAAAATGAAACGACGCAGTTTGAACTTTGACGATGTGAATAATGCAATCTCAAAGGTAGTCAATTGGTTTAGTGCTAATAATCTTTTACTGAACAATAACAAAACTAAATGTATTCGGTTTATACTCCCCAATGTTAAACAAGTCTCGGCTAATGTTAATGTTAAAGGTGAAAATTTAGAAATTGTAGATAGCACGGTATTCCTAGGAATCACCTTAGATAATAAGCTTCAGTGGGGCCCACACATAGATAAGCTATAAAAAAAAACTCAGTTTATGCAGTTAAAAAAAAATTAAAAATGTTGTTAAAAATCACTTATGTAAAAAAGGTTACTACAAAAGACAAGAAAGCTTGGGAAGGTGTTTGCTCCAAATCTGTAAAAAATAACGTATAAAGCTGGAGGTTTCTAGTCGCCTCTTGGCCTCCAGCATCTAAAACATTGAGGTGACGGAATTCGAATTGAGTTCTATATTTCCCTGTACCTTATACATGTGTTAGTTTAAGATTTGACATTCTCCAAATGTTACCTATGTGTTTCTTATGGAAATAAACTCTTTTTGAATTTGATTTTGAATATGGTAACTTCTAAAGGGCAAGCTTTTATTGAGAGACAGAGTATGGGTGCAAAGAACCCTACTTCGAAGACCAGACGACTGTCATTTGAATCTATATAATGCAAGTAAAACTACAACCGCTTCGGAAAGTGTTATGTCAGCGGAGAAGAAGCGGCGCAAGAAACACGTGCACTGCAACACGGCCTACTTTTCTTTTCTGTCTTTTTTTTAAATAGGTCAAGACCTATTTTCAACAAGTGTAACACATACACAAGTGTTACAATCGTGTGTATGGTTCTTGTGCAGCGCTGGAAAGTCAGAGCTCCATACTCTTTGTCATTTATGTAATCATCTACCCTATAATACGTTTTATATTGTATGTTGTGGTGTATAAGGAAAATGGAAATGCTGATGATGTATTTGAATAAAAAACACAGGTGATTGACACGAGTCAATAGACGCGATCCATTTTGAGCGATTTATTGAGAATATTTTAGGGAAACTTGGTGAAAATGCGGTAACGCTACTGGACAAAACTCTTCCCACCCAAGACGCCAAGAAAAATCTCCGACGAAAAGTGAAAAGGCCGAATTTTCGAGGAAAGTGAACGAGGTAAAGGTTAACTACCAAAGTTATGTTGGGGATGAACACGTAAAAGTGTAAGGTGAAATCTTAAAACAGCCACATTATCATTGCGAGCTCAATCCTATTGAACTCGTGTGAGCTGACGTGAAAGGACATGTAGCTCGAAATAATATTCCATTGAAATTTGAATATGTAAACAAATTGCAACAAAAAACAATCAACAATGTGTGCATCAATTCACAAAATAAAAATAGAGAAAAAAATGTATCGCAAAATTAGCAAGATTGTTGATGCCGCTATACAAGGTGACATTTAATTAGCTGACCATATCTTGGGGAATGATAGTACTCATCATTATGAACAACTTTCCCCAAGAAACATATGGTTGCAAATGGAAAAAAATATTTGCCCCTCAGTACACTGACCCGATCAGCTGATAACAAATTACTATGGGGTACCGAATTATTTTTTTCGTTTGCGGCCATATGTCTCTTGGGGAAAGTTGTTGATAATGACAGGAACGTACTATCATTTCCTAAAATATGGTCAGCTAATTAAATGTCACCTTGTAGATATTTTTGATGTAAATTCGGTTGATTCGGACACGGACTCGAAGACGCTTTAACATATTTTTTTGAAATAAAAATGTTTCAAACCCCTAAAAGCTTGTTTACGTTCTTTATCTCGTAAAATTTACCTTAGTTTATAAATTTTTGACCGCTCGCCTACTTGAGGCCGCCAGGGTATTGTTCGCAAACGGGCGCTCCATAGGCAAGAGATGCCCCCGTCGTTACCCAAAAGGACCGTTGAAGAGAAGGAGTATCAGGCGGCGCGATCCGCCCGGGCCGCACACGAACACAGCCAAGTGGCTGCGGTCCTTATTATTACAGGCCGAAGCCGTCTAAAGCTGGATTCACATTTGTCTGACGTGTTGTATTGTGACGCATTAGAACGGTATCGGTTTCATACATTTAGTATGGTGAGATTCATATTTGTGTATCGCGATCTGTTGTGATGGCTTCTGATGCGTACTTAAGTACCAAATGTATGAACGATACCGTTCTGATGCATCACAAACAACACGTCAGACAAATGTGTATCCAGCTTTCTACTTACTACCCTAGACGTTCAACATAACGTCACGTCATTTCCCATAGGGGGTGGCAGAGGCACGTTTAACCATTTATTTAATACTTCACTCTTGCGTGACAGAGGGCTAGCCCATCGCCGCAACATTGGACGGGGGTTAACGTATGATCCTTACCTCTAAAATCTCGTCTCCGAGCTTCACAGGTGGCGCAGCCTTAGCAGCCGAGCCAGCCGGGTTGAGACCACACACGAACACGGCCATGCGACTGCGGTCCCTATGCCCGGCGAGCGACAGGCCGAGGCCGGCCTTGGGCGAGCGCTCGAGACGGACCGCGACCACCGAATCGCCCAGACCGGCGTATTTCTTGCGGATCTTGTCTGTAAGAGAAGATAGGGACGTTAGACCGAGTGAATGAATGAATGAATGTATTTCAAGCATCATTTCACCCATGATAAACTAGTGGCTCTGTGGACTGTAGACCTCGCGAGCGGCACAGGAAAACGTTGAAGTTTAAAAAAGCGGAATTATTATTTAAAAAAGGCCTGACTGCATTTTCTTTCAATAGCTTATACAAACTTATAAATGCACCTGGTTACGTACAAGGAGTATGAAATTATCCACACCAATAACTTTGTAAACCCAATTCTTCAGCATTATGAAAAGCTAACAAAAACGGAGTCGACAAAATAAAAACATAAAATTATCGAACTTGCCCACTAAATTTCACGAGAATCGGTCTAGAAATGTAGCTGAGAACATCCGAACAGCCGGAAATCCGGCTCCCGATGCGTCTTCGCCGTGACATGCACATTCTCCTATGTAACAGTAGCATAATTATAAGTAGCTAAGATATTAATTTTAAACCCCTAAGATATTAATTTACTTTATTTTGATATATTTTAGAATACATGTGTAACAGTAGCATAATAATTGAGAAGTTAAGCTATTCTTTATTGACAGCCAAGATAATAGTAAACTTAATTTTTAGAATATTTAAGAATTAAAAGATACGTAATTATTATGCTACTGAAGTTTTTATGAATGTTAGGATAATATCACTTCCGGAAATTGTATAAAGAAGCGGTAATGGAAGTCTATAAAAATGGCTGTCCGTGTCAGCAGAGCTCAGTCTTGATGTGAATCTTGTGGAATAAGGTTGTAAGGAGGAATCTATGCCAGTGTAAATGATTCGATAAAAGTTTTGAACTAAAAGAAGTTTTCCTGAGACCCGTTTCATCTCAGAAGCGGGATTTTACACGCCCACGATTAATAAAAAGGTACGGTTTTTTTTTCTTCGTCTTGCTACTTTTAAACACTATAAAGTGCTTGTTGTGATGACATAAATTTCTTTACCTACACATACATACGCTATGTACTTTGCCAGGGCTACTCTCTGGAAGTATTATTACAGTCACAACACCATGTCCTTTGCCAGGGCTACTCTCTGGAAGTAATAACACACTCACAACGCCATGTACTTTGCCAGGGCAACTCTCTGGAAGTACTCTTACCCACAACGCCATGTACTTTGCCAGGGCTACTCTCTGGAAGTATTATTACAGTCACAACACCATGTACTTTGCCAGGGCTACTCTCTGGAAGTATTTATACTCACAACGCCAAGTACTTTGCCAGGGCTACTCTCTGGAAGTATTATTACAGTCACAACACCATGCACTTTGCCAGGGCTACTCTCTGGAAGTATTATTACAGTCAGAACACCATGTACTTTGCCAGGGCTACTCTCTGGAAGTATTTACTCACCACGCCAAGTACTTTGCCAGGGCTACTCTCTGGAAGTATTAATACACTCACAACACCATGTACTTTGCCAGGGCTACTCTCTTGATGTACCTACGTTCATAACATCAATACATTTTGCAGTACTAATAGATTTACAAGCTTACTTGATTCACAACAGTATTGTCGAGTCATTTTGGGTAATACACCAAAGTATATAATTTAAACCTCTTGGAATACATATTTACTTAAAGGTTTACTGCATATAACAAAGTTTACCACACGAAATATGGTAGTGACTACTTACACACTGTGTGTAAATTTTCATGGATAGACTGTAGAATCACATCAGTAGTAAACATACTTAATTTATCACAGATACCGGTCCTATTAACTATAAATCTTATAAATGAAACGCAATGAATGCATAGTTTTTATTTTTACATTAAATAGCGTATCTCGTGCAAAATACAAGTGCCTGTTGAAAGTTTCAGAGAAAATGGAAAGCCCAAATGGAGACACTACTTGTCCCAGCCGATTTCTGAGTATCATACTCGAACCACGTAGACGTTCAAGAGAGCTGAGGACACCAGAAAGAAATAGGACAAGACGTAGCCGTATCGATGGTGATACGCTTCATCACGGTTCCCGTTCCCGCTCCCGCAGCAGGAGCATATTACGGAGATTAAAGGACAAGGAAGAAAAGTTGGAATTGGAAAGAAATCGGGTGAAATTATTGGAATACCGGTTAAATTATGATCGACGACAGCGTGATACGCGTAGATCCATTGAAGAAAGGCATGTCTCCCCAGCTAGAAGTTGCATTCGGCATGTCTCCCCAGCTAGAAGTCGCAGTCGGCATGTCTCCCCAGCTAGAAGTCGCAGTCGGCATGTCTCCCCGATAAGGAAATCCACCAATCGGCATGTCTCCCCGGAAAGGTCCAGGTATGAGTCAACATCAATTCTTGTCCAAGAGTTTCTAAAAGCTTTAAAGGATAGCTCAGGTGATCGTGAAAGATTTCCTGTGTTAAAAAACGTACTGCCAGAATTTGACCCAATGTCGAAGGAGCAAACTATTAATGTGTGGCTGACTAAGGTAGAGGAATGTAGCGAAATTTATAACTGGAGTGATAGGCAGATAATACACTATGCACTGCCTAAACTTATCGGTCATGCAAAAACCTGGTATCAGGATCTTCCTTCGCTTCGCTGGTCTTGGCCCGAATGGAAACAACTACTAAAGGAATCTTTTCCACCAACAGAAAACTACGCGGAAATGTTGACTGAAATGTTGAGCAAAAGGGCACGTTTTGGCGAATCTGTCGAAACTTACTACTACTACAAAGTAAATTTATTGAACAGGTGTAAAATATTCAAAAAGAACGCAGTAGATTGTCTAGTTCATGGGGTGGATGACTGGGGTGTTAGAGTAGGAGCACAAGCGGCAAAGTTTACAAAACCAGAAGAGGTGCTTGAATTTTTCAAAACTGTGAAGGGTCAGGCTAGGGATAGTTCAACAACGCGAGATAAACGGATACCCAGTGTCTCTCGTAGAACCGATAATGGAAGTACCTACAGGCCTCGTCCACAATCTGATGAAATTACTTGTTACAACTGTAAACAGAAGGGACACCCTTTCTTTAAATGTCCCAAACCTATCACTAAATGCACCTTCTGTAATACTATGGGACATACAGAAAGTGAGTGCTTCAAAAAGTCTAAGTCGGATCCCAAAATATCTGACCCTAAGGACAAACATGTTCTGAAAGTGTATGTAGAGCAAGAAAATCAGATTGTCGTCGAACCACATTCCAATAAAGAGTCTTATTCAAGTAGCGACAAATATCGGATGATAATAAAGATGAATGATGAACCAATAAATGCGGTGGTAGATTTAGGTAGCGAAGCGACACTCGTTCGCAAGTCTGATGCACAACGTCTGAATTTTACTTGGGACTCTGTGCAGGGACCGCTTCTCCGCGGTCTGGGTAATGTATCATATTTACCGCTGGGTCGGGTTGAGACTTCTATCGAAGTGCAAGGAATAACTGAAAACAGAGTTGAAGTTTTGATTGTAGATGATCACTTGATAAATAGCCCGGTACTGTTAGGGCATAGTTTTACAGAAAGGCCAGATTTGTGCATTCTCAAAACTGCAACTGAGCTTTTGTTTCGAAATATCGATCAGGATTGTGAAGTGAAGATCCCATTGTTGTTGGATCGAGACGAAACCCTTGCGGTAGGTCAAACAAAGTCAATACGGGTTAAATCGAACGGTTCACTTAATGGAAATATTTATATTGAGGGCTGTTCCCTCGGGCAGTTCGGGGGTTACCTGGATATGAGTACTATTTATTTCCAGGTGAATTTCAAATAAATAATGGTGAATGTTCCCTCCTTATACACAGTTTAGGACCAAATTCTATTGAGTTTAGTAAAGACACACTTATTACTAGAGCAAGATACGTAGGAAAAGGACTAATGGTGAATACTCTAACTACTGTCGTTACTCCTTTAGAGAAACCTGCTTTGAATCACGGCGAACAACTGTCGTGTTCTGAAAAGCAAGGAATAGAAGCCCTACTAGATAAATACAAAGCATGTTTCTCTAGTGGGAAGCATGATTTAGGATTTACAACTGAAGCGGAAATGACAATACAGCTTAAAGACACGGAGCCAGTAGTTTATAGGCCTTATAGACTACCACTTTCCGAACGCCAACGCGTAAGAACAATGGTTGACGAAATGTTGAATTACGACATCATACGCGAGTCTAATTCACCATATGCCAGTCCAATTGTGCTAGTGCAAAAGAAGACTGGAGAGAAGCGTCTCTGTGTTGATTTTCGCGCCCTCAACAACAAAACAATTAGGGATCATTACCCTCTACCAAGAATTGACGACTTATTGGACCAACTGACGGGACAGACCCTCTTCACAACTCTTGATTTAGCGTCAGGCTATCACCAAATACCTATCGCTGAAGAATCCAAAAATAAAACCGCTTTTGTTACGCCAGATGGACAGCACGAATATAATCGAGTTCCTTTCGGCCTTGCAAATGCTCCAGCGGTTTTTCAACGGGTAATACATAAAGTCTTGAATAAAGCAGACATCAAATACGTCGTTGTATATATGGACAACATTTTGATACCTGCCAGCTCGTATAACGAAGGAATTAGTCGTCTAAAAGAGGTATTGGATGCATTGAATGAGAGTGGATTAACGCTTAAACTTGGCAAATGTCATTTCTTTAAAAAGCGGCTGGATATTCTAGGCTTGGTATTAGACCCGGTAACCTAAAAACGGAAGCTGTCTCCAAATTTCCGACTCCCAAAAATCAGCACGAAGTAAGGAGATTTATAGGACTAGCAAGTTTTTTTCGAAGATTCGTAAAAGACTTTGCTACAATCGCAAGACCCATGACACACCTTCTCAAGAAAGACTCTCCCTGGAAATGGACAGAAGTAGAGGAGCGAGCTTTCAACACACTTAAACAACTATTAACCGCCCGCCCAGTTTTAGCTCCATTTGACCCGAAACACAGTTGCACACTGACGCTAGCAAAGTAGGATTAGCAGGGATACTTGTGCAAAGGCGAGGAAGTGATCCATGGAGGCCAGTTGCCTATTACAGTCATAAAACGACAGGAGACGAACAAAAATTACATTCATTTGAGCTCGAAACTCTCGCGGTTGTGAACGCTCTAAATAAATTTCGAGTGTACCTGTTAGGAATAAAATTTACAATTGTTACAGACTGTAATGCTTTGCGATCCACGTTTACCAAACGTGACCTTATTTCTCGTATCTCAAGATGGTGGATACAGTTCCTTGAGTATGACTGTGATATAGAATATCGAACTGGTGATAGAATGGCACATGTAGATGCGTTAAGCCGGGGGCCTATTGAAGAGCAGAATTACAACCGATCACACATCCTAGATGTTTTATCTCTGAGTGCGGATGACTGGATTACTACCGTGCAGTCGACGGACACAGAGATTAAGCGGATAAAGGAAATCTTGGAGGATCCTGAAACCGCAAAGACCACATCGATACGTAATAGTTTCATAGTTAAGAATAGCCGTGTTTATCGGATTATCGGTGACAAAACTATCCGTTGGGTTGTGCCTAGAGGTGTCCGGTGGCAAATCCTCAAAACTAACCATGACGACGTAGGCCTTTTCGGGTTTCAAAAAACTCTAGAACAAATCCGGGCCTTTTACTGGTTCCCGAAAATGCGCAGGTTCGTAAAAAAGTATGTAGCGGCCTGCCTGGAGTGCTCACATCACAAAGCGCCATCTGGAGCAAAACCTGGAAAACTTCATCCAATTCCGAAATTAGATATCCCCCTTCATACTGTGCATGCAGACCACCTAGGCCCTTTTATTCGCAGTAAGCAGCGAAACACATACTTACTCGTAATAATAGATGCATTTACAAAATATATCAGTCTTAATCCGGTTCGAAGCACAAAATCCAAAGAAAGTATAAAAGTATTTCGTAATTTCTTCAGTAATTTTGGGGTACCTGTCAGGTTGATTACAGATAGAGGCACCAGCTTCACTAGTAAGAAATTTGAGTCATTTGTATCGTCTATTGAAATTAAACACATACTTAATTCGGTAGCCACACCTCGAGCGAATGGTCAAGTAGAAAGGTCTAACAGAAGTATATTGTCAGCATTAGGTGCGATGTCTCACGACAAAAAACCAGAAACATGGGATGAGTACGTTCCAGATGTACAAATGGGTATAAACTCAACAGTACATGACGTGACAAAAAAGAGTCCATCTGAGTTATTATTTGGAAGACAAAACATTAATCCATCACAGGGAATTTGAAATGACGTAATTTCAGACATAGGTAACGGCATGTTGAACATGCCATTAAATGAAGTTAGGATTAAAGCAAGTGAACTTATTGAGAAAAATCAACAAAAGAATAAGACCAGATTTGATAGAAATAGAAAACAATCAATTAAATTTAAGGAAGGAGATTTAGTTAGAATAGTTAAAGCAGTAGCTTCAGGGTCTGGACAGTCAAAGAAACTAGAGCCAAAACTTCAGGGTCCATATAGAATAAAAAAGGTACTGCCAAATGACCGTTTCGTCGTTGAAGATACTCCTATCACTAGAAAAGGTCGCCGTTATGAAAACATTATCGCAATTGATAAAATATTCCCTTGGCTAAGCTTCAACGCAGCATGTTCATCATCAGAATCCAGTGAAGATGAGTTGTAAAACGTAGCCTTTCATGAATACCTACCCCGACGAATTAGTAAAAATGACAGTAATATTAATCTTGGATTGATGCTGGATCTACAATGCACAATATGTGGATAAAATATAATGAATAAGGCAGGACAGGCGTAAGTTTCGCCGCCTTTAACTACTATACTATAATATGAGTGTGGGCAGGATTGGCGTGAGTTTTCGCCGCCCAGGTATAGCACTCTTTGGTATTTAAACCATGAGGTTTCATGATAATAAATACTTTTTTATCACACCTGCTCTGAAAATACATACTAATTATACCAATTAGAGGCAAGAAACGCCTTTATCCCGCCCTTCAAATCCTTTCATCCCAAGGTATGGAAGTTTGTATGAAAATCCTTCCGACCCAAGGGTGGGAAGTATGTATGAAATTCCATTACATACCCGGTTTTTTTTTTTATTTGTCAGCAGTCATACTGCAAAGAGACTTTAACTGTCTACTAATTAAATTTCAAGTAAATTGTTACTGGCCACATACAGTTTTTTTTTTACCAGTTACCAACCTCCTTGGTGCATACAGAAAATTTAAAACGAAATTATTTTTGTATATAAAACGCGCGGAATCACGGAAGAAGTGGCTGCATGACCTTATGATCTTAGCCTACTCCAGAAACGGGCGAATAAAAAAAGGAAAAGCCCGCGCATTTTCGCAAAAACTTCGATTGATTTAGCATTTATCTATGCATTTATGTCTATAATTTTCCTCGTAGGTGTAATAAAAAGCACTATACATACCTCAGGATAAAGTACAGTTCCATACCTCAAATGGTTTGCGCCCCTCGCAAGCTCGTGGCGCAAATGCCATAATCTCGGTATGGAACTGTCACTTTCTTCCCTCTGAAGTAATGTACTATTTGTTTGTCTTTGTGCTTAAACATAATTAATCTTTTAGTTATGGAATGAGTTATTTTATTTTTGTAAGTTTTTTTTTGTATTAGAAGTGTGATATTTTTTTATTGCTATTGATTGTTATACAAATTTAATTGAACGAAGGGACTCGTTCTGATGCGGATGGCCGACTGTAACAGTAGCATAATTATAAGTAGCTAAGATATTAATTTTAAGCCCCTAAGATATTAATTTACTTTATTTTGATATATTTTAGAATACATGTGTAACAGTAGCATAATAATTGAGAAGTTAAGCTATTCTTTATTGATAGCCAAGATATTAGTAAACTTAATTTTTAGAATATTTAAGAATTAAAAGATACGTAATTATTATGCTACTGAAGTTTTTATGAATGTTAGGATAATATCACTTCCGGAAATTGTATAAAGAAGCGGTAATGGAAGTCTATAAAAATGGCTGTCCGTGTCAGCAGAGCTCAGTCTTGATGTGAATCTTGTGGAATAAGGTTGTAAGGAGGAATCTATGCCAGTGTAAATGATTCAATAAAAGTTTTGAACTAAAAGAAGTTTTCCTGAGACCCGTTTCACCTATCTGTTCAATATTTTGCGAAATCCCCGATATCCCACATATCTACGGCAACGTTTTGACTTTCTTTTCCCCAGGGATAGCAACCCGAGATCCCACACGGTGTCTCTTCTTTCAACTCCTCGGCATATCACTGCCGCTTACGAACACTCGTTTAGGTTAAGGGCAATCCGACTGTGGAACGCACTTCCCTGCGCTATTAGGGAAAGTCCCTCAATTTTCACTTTTAAGAAAAGATTGAAAGTGCATTTTCTTTCTCTTCCGTAAAAGGTACCATATAAATAGTGAAATAATTTAGACATATTTATTATTTATGTAAACATTTATATAGCAAAATGAACTTAATAAAACATAGATTCTTATGGTGATAAAGTTTATTCAAAATGACCCCCGCGATTTTAAATACAGGCCTTTATTCTGCGCGGCCAGTCGTCTATCGCAGCACTAACGAGGTCCATGTCAATATCGGCGGCTGCCTTAATCAAGGATGCCTTGAGTGATTCCAAATCAGGATGAGGCTTTGAGCAGGCCTTTTCTTCCAAGTGTTGCCATATCTTGTAATCTAACGGACTCAAATCTGGACTGGAGGAGGGCCAGTCTTCGTGCCGGATGAAATCGATTTCACGCGCCGCCAGCCAGTCTTGTGTGCTTTTCGCTCTATGAGCTGGCGCAGAATCTTGTTGGAATACCCAGTGCCTGTTATTAAACATGGTATGAGAAACAGGTTCTACAAGGTTCTTGAGGACTGTATTTTGATACACAACTGCATTCGTTTTTACGCCTTTCTCACAAAAATGTACCTCAGTTAAGCCCCAATAAGACACTCCCAACCAAACCATGAGCGAGGATGGAAAATGACCTCGTTGGACACGCGGAATACGGTTGCTCGCTTCTTCACTTCTGTGTGCGTACACCTTATCATTTTGTTTGTTGTAGCTCTCTTCCACGGTGAAAATTTTTTCATCCGATAAAAGAATTTCCCGATGCTTTTTTCCCGCGTACCGCTTCAACAAAGCGCTGCATCTCTTCAGTCTCAGGTCCATTAAACGAGCGTCCAAACGATGTCCTGTTTTTCTTCAATATGCCCTAAGCCCTAAGTCTTCATTTAACACCCTTTTCACCGTGGTCCTGCTTAACCCCATCTGAAGGGCCAACAGTTTCTGCTTACGTATGGGATTTCTTTGAATTCGCGCCTTCACAGCTTTAATCACTTCTGTAGTCCTAACAGAGCGAGGAGGACCACTTCTTGACCTGTAATCTACACTAGAGTCTTCATTGTATCGTTTTATGGTACGATAAACGAATCTTTTGGTTATATTAAAAAATTTCAGTAAGTCGAAAATCGAATTGGCGCGTAACCGCAACTATGCAACGCAATAACTGCGACACGATATTCTTTAAGTGTCCACTCCATATTTAAAAATGAGGAAAATTCTAAAAAGTACACATTTTTATTTTCATGAAAAATTCGAAATTCGAATTCAATAAACTTTTTTGTGGCCAGCGTTCTAAATTCAAAAGTTTTTATTGTGTGACAGAACTTATGAACTGACTGTGTATATGTAGATATACCATATATATGTACATATATTATTTATTATAGTTTATGCTACATGTTTATTGTATTTTATGTAGTTGAAGTATATATTTTTATTTTATATTTGGTATAGTTTATATATATTTTGTAGGATGCGCGGCGAGGGGTGTGGGAAGCGCACGTGCAGCACCAGCGGTGGGCGGTACCCGTCCACAAGTCTCGTCAGCGGCTCCACGTCCCCAGATACAACTATACGCTCAGTGAGTATATCACTCAGTACTACGTCTGGTTTACCATCATGAGTATTTTTAACATAGTTGTATTGCCTAAGTTTACCAAACACCATGAGGTATTCATACTGTAATGACGGATGTATGCCGCAAGAATTCAATTTAAGTCACCAAGTACTCTTTTAACCAAATTTGAAAATTTTGAGACAACATTGTCTATAACTGTAAACACCTTCACGCAGCAGGCATCTGGTGACGAAAGTGTGATGTACACAAATAAACTTAATAAAAATATTACTAATAAAAGCAAAGACAGCCTCAATGTCATCCGAGTACCCTTCTACGTCGGTAACAGGCTGCACATTGTAGTGGTCCCGCACTGCCAACAGCACGCCACCCCAGCCTGCGCCATTGGCGCGGTCCTGGCGTAGCCGTGTACCCGGGCGGGATCAGCTCGGAGTCAAAGATGCTGCTCACTAGGAATGATTCAGTGATCGCAAATATATCTACGCCTGCTTTCAACATTCCTATCATCCATTGGCATAATTTAGTTCGGAGGCCCCTGACATTTTGGTTTAGAAATGTACAATTCATATAACGTGGTTTTAGAGCTTTCGAAATGTGTGCCACGGTTTCAAATGCACATCTTCATCCCAATGCATCTCCGAAAAATATTCTGATGCATATTTACTAGGGACATCTTTTTTAATTTTCCTTATCCGAAGGAAGATCTCAAAATTACATACTTGTCTTTACATTATAAAAAGAACATATTTTCAGGAACGCTTAGAATAATAACGGCAAAGTCATGTACAATGTATATATACAAGTTTAGTCACAATTACACACAACCCTCGATATGAGAGTTACAATAGCACTTTGTCGGTTTTGCTTTACTTAAATTTCTACTAAAACTCTGTTAATTCTGAGGATTGCTGCTGGCCCCACACGAGGATACCCAGTGTTGCCGGAACCAGAAACAGCGACGGCACATACATATAAACATCCAAGACCTGGGGATGTTTGTTTTTCTGTGTAACCAGCCGGGGATCGAATCCGGTACCTCACGCATGCTAGGCAGAGCCACCACCGCAGCGCCACAGAAGTCATGTTTGAGATTCCTGGGTTTCCTATAAATATTATTTTCATATCTAAGTAATGGCTGTCTAGTTTCGATGCTCCATGGCTCAGACGACCGCGGCATCTCAACGCCAATTATCTTTTTTATTGGATCAACCGCCTCACATGAGCCCAAGGGAAATGGCTCGTTCAGCCTCGGCGACTATTCACTACACTACAATAAAAATCCTTTTGATCTGCGCTCTATTATATTTACAATACATGGTGTTACAAAAAGGTGAGGTCCTATTTTAAGAGGTTGTTAGGGACGTTATTGTGAACTATTTTTACTATATATAAGACCGATTTGATCAGACCCTATTTATTTTTCTCTCCTCCATAGGTATATACTAAACGGTTGGTGATGAGCCCAAATCACACCGTTCTGTTATAATCGTCGTAAGAGAAAAAACGACAACAAAACATAAAATAAAAAACCGGTCAAGTGCGAGTCTAAATCGCGCACGAAGGGTTCCGTACCACCGTTCAATGGAAGCGATGGTGTGGAGTGAATAGTTTGGATTTTACACAGCAAAATATTGTTTACAAAGTTATTGGTGCGGTTACTTTCACACTCCATGTACGTAACCAGGTGCATCCATAAGTTTGTATATGGTATTGAAAGAATTGTTGTATGGGAGCCCCCTTAAATATTTCTTTTATCCTGTTTTTTAGTATTTGTTGTTATAGCGGCAACATAAATACATCATCTGTGAAAATTTCAACTGTCTAACTATCACGGTTCGTGAGATACAGCCTGGTGACAGACGGACGGACGGACAGCGGAGTCTTAGTAATAGGTTCCCGTTTGGAACCCTTCGGGTACGGAACCCTAAAAAACAAAAAATGTAGTTCGAAGTTGGTTTCGATACCAATCCCTACAGATTGCTGATCCAATGTCGTATCGTGAAAGGAGAGGGGCCATGGCCCACCAAAAATGGCAACAAATATAATGATCACCAAAATATTTTTTTCCCACCCAAAATGGATAAATGAACACCAAAAGTTGCAAAAAATATCAGGGCAAAATACTGCGGTAGCTTAGGTGAAGGGTAAAAGGGGTGAGCGAAGCGAAGCCCCCTTTATCCTTCGTGTTAGCTTGAACATGTAATAAGAAGAGTTAAAAGAAGTTTGGTGATCATTTATCCAAACACAATTTGGTGGACATTCATCCATTCTGGCAGTCATTTCGAATTTATTGGTGGTAAAATAGGTGCATTTTTGGTAATCGTTTAAACACAAGCCATCAAAAATTAAGGCCAGGTCCGACAGAAAAGTGACCCATCCCAGTTTGTGTATTATACAGGTTTCTTTTTGGACCCCTAGTCATTTTTTTCTCATCATAGTATTGCAGGACTACAATCAATTTATGAAATAAAAAAGCTGTATAATGTACATTTTTTCGCTAACTCAAATTTAAATTGTGCCCACTTAGGCGTTTGTGCTCCGCGCGCGCCGCCGCCGCCGCCGCCGATTATTAGTATACTCGCTCGCTCGCTAAGCACTTGTAAAGCACTAGGGTGACTATGCGCGCCTAGAAATTTAGGATTTACAAATTGCCGTAAAATGCGGGTTCAAAAAGGGGAAAAGCTGTTTTTTTTTACCATTTTTTTTTCTTCTATACACACACAGCACGGGGAGGTGTTTAGTCTCTGCCTACCCCCCTTCCAGGTAAAATATTTATGTATATGCCACCGTAAGATTGTCAAAATTGTTACTTGATAAACTAAGGTTTTTTTCTCGTTAGTTGGTCAACTATCGAAAGATAGTAAACTGGCGCGTTAGTTGATAAACTAACGGTTAACACCGATTAAACTTGAATTGTAAACTTTTTTTTTTTAGGTATTTTTATTTTCCATAAGCTTAACTTAATTACATTCATGCAACAATCACAAAAACCCTCAGGATTTATCAGTGATCGGGAGTTCGGAACTTATATAATTTTTGTTTATAAATTAAAAATAATAGGTAATCATGTCAGGCAAGTAAGCTGCCCGTATCCATAACTATTCTTAACATTAGGTGGTGTTCGTGGTCGGTCCGCACACACAACACGCACCCGCCTGCCCGCACTGCCCGCGCGCCCGCATGTGAGGGCCGCCCCGCGCCCGCGATACACATATACAAGAAAAGGAGTAAAATTGAGTGCCTACTTACTTAATAGGTTGATATGTTTAGTGAACAATAATTGATAATTCATAACAACAGAGACAAAAACAATAACAAGCTTGAATCAAGCGTTTGGTAGTAGTGGTATCTATGAGCACATACAAGAAAAAACAAATACCTTATAAACTTATAATATATACTCAGAGTCACCACTATTAGCAAAATGTTTTTTGAGATATAAAAATTTTTGAGATATAATAAATACCAGGGCAAACACTGCGGTAGCTTAGGTGAGGTCCAGAAGGGGCGAGCCTAAACCCTATCCGTCTTGTTTACTATCGACAGATAGTTGATCAACTAACACGTTAGTTTATCAACTAACGGTTTTGACTATCATACGGTGACATATAGACGAAAGAGATTTATGAACGCTGTTGTATCTGTACATATATAGGTATATAAAAAGAGAAGGCCTAACGCACTCACTGACTCATCAACGCCCAGCCCAAACCCTGCAACTTAGAGAGCTGCAATTTTGCATAGAGGTTCCATTTATGATGCTTACGAGGAATAATGGCGGATTTTTAAAAATGACACCCCAAGGGTGGTAAATGGGGGGTTAAAGTTTGTATGAAAGTCCGTCAGTTTTGAAGTTAGGATCATCACATTTTGTGTTAAGGCTAAAGAGTGAATATAAGTCAGTCAGTCAGCTCGTGCGCACGGTACTGCGCGGTCGTGTTGTCTCGTGTGTGACGCTGGCATCAGCGGCTACGGAAGTAAACATGTCTTCCAACGTACTTAAATGTGACAAATGTAATATCGTCATTAACGAAGTTCTCGCATTCGTGCAAAATAAGTGTGATGTTATGGACGAGGAAAGCCTTGTTCGTCTGTGTACATCGGCTTTCACAGCGGAGGAAATTGTCACCGCAAAAGCACTTCTTTTTGACTCAGCGTCAAAGAAAAAGACATCAAGAAGAAAGGAAGGCAAGTCTAATCGTGACATGGATGACATTATATGTCTAATCAAGGAATCAGATCCTGAACATCTGCCTATCTTCGTGGCAAAGCAGCTTCAAAAATTACCGCCGGTCACCTTTGACCACATCGATGTGTCGAGGCTTCTAAAAGACATAATTGTAATTCAAAGTGAATTGAGAAACATCCAGGAAAGTTTCTCGCAGGAAAAACAATTTGCAACCGTTGACCAGATAGACCTGTTGAAAATTGAAATTGAGAAACTCAAGTCTGTTCAGAATAAGGATTATGGAACTAATATCAATACGAAGAGAGGCGGATATTGCTTGCAAGATAGCTTTAACTTCAATAGCGGACCGACGGGTCTGTTACTATTTGAAAAAGAGACGCCTGTTTGTGCAAAGGGTGGCGGCGGCGGTGAGGTGTCAGTAAGGGTGAATTCTTCCGAGGCCGAGTCTAATCACTGCGTATCGCGCTCTTGCGTACACACTGAAGCTGATATTCCCATCTCGCTCTTAAAATCAGCTGAGGCAACCAGCTGTGATCACAAAATGAATGATTCACAAGTACCCGGTTCTAATGTCTCGCTTTTATCAAATAGGACGCTAGACAAGCATGCGACTATGGCTGACGCGGTACCGGACCATACCTCAATGACCCGATCTTACGCGAATATTGTGTCCACGCCGTGTGACAAAAAGGAAAGCGATGAGGGATGGGTAAAAGTTGAGAGAAAGCAGAAGAAAATGGGGTTTTCTGGCAGAAGAGGTACAGCTCTTGTGAGCCCGACGTGTAAATTTAAAGCAGCGGATGTGACAGTTCCTCTTTTTATCTACAACGTATCAAAAGAGTCTACGCCGGAAGCCGTTGCGGACTATATCATGAATATTACTAAAATAACAGTTCATCCACAGAAAATACACATGAAAACGCCAAATAGTTCTGATTCATATAAAATACAGGTGCCGAGGCAGAAGTTAGCGCTTTTTGATAATAATAAATTATGGCCAGATGGCATCTTCTTCAGAAGATTTTATATGTTTAAAACACGATAGGAACGTCATACTCTCAACCTTTAATTGTAAAGGTGTGATCAGATCGACAGAGTGTGTGCGAAGACTATGCAAAACTGCCGATGTCATTGCCCTTCAAGAGACATGGTTATGGCCACATGAGTTACCCAATCTTGGAAGTTTGCATGAGGACTTTGCATACACGGGCAAGTCAGCCATCGATACGTCTGTTGGAATCATTCGTGGACGACCATACGGCGGGGTGGCCCTGTTGTGGAGGAAAACCGCTTTCCAAACAGTGTCGGTTATTTCCTGTAACAGTGATCGCATAGTGGCTATAAAAATATTGAATAATAACCGTTCATTTTTAATATTCTCCGTTTACATGCCATTTGATAACAATAAAAGTGACAGTTTAATAGAGTTTAGTCATTGTGTTAGTGAAATAACTGCAATAATTGATTCTGAAGGCGTGGAATCAGTCATTATATTAGGGGACTTTAACGCGCACCCGGGAGAACGTTTCCACAGAGAGTTGCTGAGTACATGCGCCGAGCAAACATGGTCGTGTATTGACGGTGAACTCCTACCTAGTGATACGCACACATTTGTTTGCCAAGCCAGCGGCTCCCGACGTTGGTTAGACCATTGCATAGTGACGACTGCGGCGAAAAGGTTGTTTATAAATGCGTCAGTGTTGTATGGGGTATACCTATCTGATCACTATCCTATTGTTTTTGAATGTGATATCACTGTGATAAATCAAAAATTAACTACTTCCTATGTGTACTGCGATAAAGTGAGATGGGGAGAAAGAGATAAGAATCAAATTGCGAAATATTATGAATATTGTAACGACATGCTAAAGGTAATCGATTTCCCCCCAGAATGCACTGAATGTTCTGTTAAATTGTGTCACAATACTTATCATTGTACATTGTTGAATAATATGTATAATAGTGTGATAAATATTCTCAGAGAGGGTGCGAAATGTACGTACATAGGTAGGGATATGGTGAGGAGTCATAGGTATATAACAGGCTGGAATAAACATGTCAGTGACGCACACGGGGAGGCCCGGCTATGCTATCAGATGTGGTTATTGTGTGGTAAAACTACATCTGGGAGTGTTTTTCGTCAAATGTGTGAGTCCAGAAAACATTTTAAAGCTAAATTAAAGTTCTGTTTAAATAATGAGCAACAAATTAAGATGGATATGCTTGCAAAAACACACTCAGAAAAATTGTTTGGAAAGTTTTGGAAGTCGACCAATAAACTAAATGCAAAGACGGGTCTGCCCGTGAGCGTGGCTGGATTGAATGAGCCTACTGCCATAGCGAACTTGTTTCGACAGCACTTTACTGTGAAATCACTGTTGCCACGCGAGCAACGCGTGACCGAGGCTGAGACCAGTGGCGGGGGGACACCCACCATGTTTAACGCTAAACAAGTGGAAGCCATCATTAGAGGCATGGTAAGAGGTAAGTCTCCGGGTCATGATGGTCTCAGCATCGAGCACCTTAAGCTGGCGGGACCCCACTTACCAAGAGTCCTCTCCTTATTTTTTAACTTATGTGTTAGTCATAGTTATCTGCCACAGGCCTTGATGCATACTGTTGTCGTGCCGATCATAAAGAGTAAGACTGGGGACGCCTCTGACGTGTCCAATTACAGGCCTATATCCCTGGCTACAGTTGTTGCAAAGGTATTGGACAGTTTGCTTGACAAGCAGTTGGCTGAACATGTACAACTCCACGACGCTCAATTCGGCTTTAGGCCGGGACTGTCGACGGAGAGCGCCATACTGTGCCTCAAGCAAACTGTCCAGTACTACACCATTAGGAAAACGCCGGTGTTCGCCTGCTTTTTGGATCTGTCAAAGGCGTTCGATCTTGTGTCGTATGACGTAATATGGGGTAAGCTGCGTGAGGATACAACGGTGCCGTCTGACATTGTATCATTATTTAGGTACTGGTATGATCATCAGAGGAACAGCGTACGATGGGCTAGCGCTTACTCGGAAGAGTATGGGCTGGAGTGCGGGGTGAGGCAGGGGGGGTTGAGCTCACCGCGGCTCTTCAACCTATATATGAACCGACTGATCGGTGAGCTCAGCGGCGCCAATGTTGGTTGTCATATTGATGGTGTTTGTATGAACAACATCAGTTATGCCGATGACATGGTGCTGCTGAGCCCGTCGGTTAGTGCTCTTAGGAAGCTCCTGGCAATGTGTGAGTCCTATGCGGTGGCCCATGGGCTCAGGTATAATGCAAAGAAGAGTGAGCTTATGGTTTTTAAATCAGGCTCTAAAACCTACCATAATCTGCCTGAAGTCTCACTCTGTGGCACTCCTCTATGTAGGGTACAGAAGTTCAAATACCTGGGCCACTGGGTCACTGATGATCTTAAAGATAATATGGACATTGAGAGGGAACGCAGGTCGCTGGCTGTCCGCTGTAATATGCTGGCCCGAAGGTTCGCTAGGTGTACGAAAGCAGTTAAAATCACGCTTTTTAAAGCATACTGTCAGTCATTTTACACCTGCAGCCTTTGGGTTGACTTTAAGCAGCGGGCATATAGCGACCTGCGGGTCCAGTATAATAACGCTTTCAGGGTTCTGCTGCGGCTGCCGCGGTTCTGCAGTGCCTCTGGCATGTTTGCGGAGGCGCGTACGGATGACTTTTACGCTATAATGAGAAAACGAAGCGCATCCATGCTGGCTCGCCTCCGCGGCAGCACCAACAGAATCCTGAGCGTATTTATAGACCGGTGGGACTCCCCAATGTTGAGTCGTTGGGTGCAGCTCCACACTACGAGATGAGATGCTCGCGTGTGTGTGTATTTTATTTTAATTTTATGTTTGTTACTAACTCTAGACTTTAAGATATTGTTACTAACACTATGGACTAAACGGTCTGAAATAAATGAATATTGAATTGAATAACTGAGTAGTGTCCCAGCGTCTTTGAAAATTCCATCCTCAAATGGGTGAAAAGGGGGATGAAGTTGTGTATACAAAGTCTCAAGCAAAAAAAATGAAATTTTGCACATAATTTGATCGATGGGTGTAGAAATTTTATATGGTATTTAGCCTATCGGTTACAAATAAAGCAATTACAATTATAGCGTAATCAGAAAATGATCCTCTAATGTCAAAAATAGAGGTGGAAATTTTCTATAAGAAATTTGTAAATTTTGTTTTGCTTTAAAATTATACAGCTTTACTTTCGTTCTGTTGTTCAGTTTAAGAATGTTTTTATTATTCCCTCGGGCTAGGGAATTCATAATTGATTATGCTTTAATGTGTCATTTTAACGTCTTTTCATATATAATTTTTAAGCAAATCATCCAAAAAGGATATGATACGCGCGTGCCGCTCCCCGGAGAGTATATAAACAGCGCGAGATGGCAGGCCAGCTCATTCCCATGGCTCACAGTTATATCGATTTTATCGATAACAGTCACACAACACAACAAAGGGGTTGTTTTTATTTCGTTTACTACACGAGCTGATGCTCGCTCAATGTGTAGGGAGGGACCCGGAGATAGCAGGGAGGTCTGACTCCTGGGCATGGGTAATTCCATTTTTTTCACATGCAACAAAAAAAATGCATTGTGCGATTCTCCTTTGAAGCTACGAGAGCTATTTACAATAATGGTAGTTTTCTGTCAACTCTCTGATCCTTTAAGCCTTTAAGATAAACACAAAGACAGTCTCTCGGACGATATCAAACGGCAACTTGAGAAAAACTTGCAAGATAGTGCGCAGCTGCTCATAGACACTGATTACTAAATAGTTACTACGTAACAGATACTTCACTCAGTAGGAAATTTCCAATACCTACTGCTATAATAGCCTACTCCGTCGCGTCAGCAACCGCTGCATGCTAAAATGTGCCTAAATGCTCAAGGGTACAGTTGTGATCGCCTCGCACCGCGCGATCTCATACTAATCGCAGGGCTGCCTCTTCGATAAAAATAAATTAACATAATTTTTTTAGTCTATATTATTGAGCACTGTGAATATGTTCTGTCTATAGGTGGTAGTTTAAAATTGTCATCCGTATATATAAAATAGTAATATATGACAGTTGCATAAACTACCTACTAAGTAAAAAATAGTAATATATGACAGTTGCATAAACTACCTACTATTTTACAAATTTCATAAAACCGAATCACCCGTGTTTGCTTGTAATTTACGTTTACATCACATAAATAATCTAAGGTTGGAAGTTTGGTAGGTAGGTAAAGTAGTAGTCATCCACGACGGCACGTGCCGTAGCTATCTGCATATTTGTTTTTCAGCAGAGAGCCCCAATGAAAGAGAAAGATGCAAACAGCTACGTCACGCGCCGCCGCTTCCGTGGATGAATACTACTATAATTGCGCCAAATGATCTTATGACGTTTCTATGTAACAAATATATGTAAATCTGTGTTTGAAAGCCAAGCTAATGCTTAGTACCTCCTTACCTATACCTATTACAAATAATTTTGATACGACAAAAAATAGTAATGGTATCACTTACCTTTCTTAGTTGAAAGGTAAATGGAAAAAGGTGAGGTGTTTGTGCCTTCTGTTATTGGATGTGCACCCATCTACAGCACAAAAAGAAGGCATCGCAGATACTCGTACGATACGAACACAGTTAAAAACGTGCGTGCGCTTGGCTTGCGACAACCATACTGATTTGGGCAGCCGGGCCATAGCCGGGCTGCCCGAGAGCTCGGGCGGGCGGTAGGTAATTATAGCGCGCAAGTACGTTCAGTGACGGAGGCCTGTCATAGATGAGATCTACAATATTGCTTGATATTGATCTAGGATGTAGTATTAGCTCAAGCAGGACAAAACTTAGCACAATACGGATTGCCTCAGCCAAAAAGATCTGCAGCAACTTTTGGTAATCGAGAATATCTGAGGGAGACCAATTATGATCCCTACGCACTAGAAAAGATCGTGTCATGTAATGAAGAGTTACTGGTAGATGAACATTTATCAGCAGATCCTAGGCAATATTGACAAAGGAATTGGGCAACTCTTTTTCCTGGATGCTCCTGGTGGAACTGGAAAAACCTTTCTTATCAATTTGCTATTGGTAAAAGTAAGGAGTAATCGTGACATTGCCTTAGCTGTCGCATCGTCAGGAATTGCAGCATCACTGTTGGAGGGAGGCAAGACAGCTCTAGCTGCCTTCAAGCTGCCGCTAAATCTTATTTATGTCGAAACACCATTCTGCAGCATTTCAAAGCAGAGTAATACGGCCCAAGTACTGCGCGATTGTAACCTTATAGTTTGGGACGAAAGCACATTGGCGTATAAAGGGGGTTTTAAAGCACTAAACAGAACTCTTAAAGACATCAGAGGAAACGACAACATGATGGATCACCGTGTTGATAGCTGGAGACTTCCGCCAGACTCTGCCGGTAGTGCCGAGGGGAACCCGAGTTGACGAAGTTAAAGCTTGCATCAAGGCGTCAAATCTTTGGCCCTTAAGAAAAACATGCGGGTGCACTTGAAGGGGGATGTTTGCGCTGGACAATACTCCGATCCCCACCTTAAAATAAATATTGGAGAATATCCGGAAAGTGAAGGCAAGATTACAATTGCACCAAATCTAGCCTCAGTTGTGTCAACTGTTGACGACCTAATAGCCCGAATATATCCAGATGTCCACAACCTACACGGCAAACCCATGGAGTGGCTGTGACTCCTAAAAACGATCAGGCTTCCGTCATTAACGACATTTTGTCGAAGTCATTCGAAGGTGCAGAATACCAGTAAAAGTCTGTTAATACTGTAGTAGATACAGATGATGCTGAACAATATCCTATGGAGTTCCTAAATGCGCTAAAACCACCTGGTCTACCGTCTCACACACTTATCCTGAAAATGGGTACTCCAGTCATGCTTATGCAAAATCTCAATCCACCTAAGGTGTGTAATGGGACCAGGTTACGCGTGAAAGCCGAGCCATTTACCGGCTGTGCTCGAGGCAACCTGTGTATTTACCACGGATACCACTTACACCGTCGGAGTACCCATTTGAGTTTAAAAGACTGCAGTTCCCTCTTAAGGTCTGTTTCGCAATGACGATTAATAAGTCTCAGGGTCAGTCACTGAAAACAGCAAGAATTGATCTTAGAGGAGACTGCTCGAGATTGAGCACATCTAGGAGACTGGTCATATTAACATCTGAGTGCAGAACCTCTAATGTAGCATATAAACTATATAATTTAAGTATAAAGATCAAAAAATAAAAAGTCTTAAGAACTGTGAAAAGCAACCTAAAAATTTGATCCTCAGTTTAAAAAAATTACAATTGGTTCGTAATATATTGGACTACAAAAAAACTAAAATAATGCGGGCGAAGCCGCGGGTAAAAGCTAGTAATACTATATACTGAACCTTGACATACTCGTTATACCTCTATCAATCAGTCATGAACTTTATACCTTTCTTGTTTACATATACATCAGCTAATAATTTTGTTTTTCGTTTTGCATCATTGTTTAAATCTCATGATGATTAGTTTGTTCGATTCTTCCATACTTGTAAACAATTGTAATATTTTAGTCAGTTTTCAATAGCGGGTAGCAAAATCTAACTCTAACTCTTGTCAGTCGTTACTCTGTGTCTCTAAATCTGTACAAAATAAATATACTTTTAATAGTAGTTTATGTATCACTCGAGAGTTTTAATGCCTAATTATGTACAGTTACATACACTAGTTTATCTACACACATATCATAAGCTCTCTTTGATGTGTTCAGGAACCGCATGTTTGACCGGCATTGTGGCTCTGCAGTTGTTGAGCTTGTTCTGTAGTACCAACTTCTCGCAGGCGGGCGTCGGCGTTCGAAATTTGAATGTCAGTACCAACTTCACACGCAAACTAGGGGCGGCACGCATTATATGTAGAAAAACTACACATAATGACCATAATGTGTAGTTTTCCAGATACGAAACGAGTTTTTACCAAGTAGTTTAACATAATGCTGATCGTAACGTGCGGTTTTTGAACGCAGCAAAGAGGGTTTATGATACGTGTGTAGATAAAAAGTCATTTTAGTTGTTTGCTACGTAACACCGCAGCTCTTAGTCCCTTTGACCCCTTACGAGAAAATCCGTGATGACGTTTTTTAAATGTTTTTGACCTCTAAAAGGCGGTAATAAAAACCTTCAACGAATGACCAACATTTTCGGCGGCTATTATAATAATTGGCGGCGACAATGCCGCCACCTAATTAATTCACAAAGTTCTCACTTTATTCCCATTTCACCCGTATCAACCTACTCATTGAGAATGGAGACTAAAAGTATGTAATTATAAAATATGATAATACTATTGACGGAGTAAAAGAAAGCTTGAGTCAATATTAAATGGAAGGACATAATGTTAAACAACTTTCACCATGAAATGGACTTGATCAGAGGATCGACGGAGTCTTTAAGTTTGTCTTTTCTGTAAGAGGGTGTTCTTAAAGCCTTTACCACACCATTCTGATACAACTAGAGAGTGAGAGTGAGAGTGACAGAGAGAGAGAAAGAGAGAGAGATAATTGGGAAATGTACGGATTTTAAAATGTATTTGGATGAAAAACGGGGAGCAATGGGAATAACCCTCTCGCTCCGTCGAAGAACTGTCAAACTCGTCTAGTTTCCGTGTTCCCTAATTGATTGGGGTAACTTTTGTTGAAGTCGTTTGTGCGGTCTTTGGGGTAACTTTCGGCTGCGATAATAATTTCTTGACGAGTCAATTATCGTGATTGCATATGGTAATAGACTATTACCATAAATATACGTAGGTTGCGCAGCGACTGTTGAGCTGAGTTCAACAAAGCTACGTATGTCGTAACCATATCGTTAAAATTTATCAAAGTCAAAGTCAACGTTCTTTATTACTGTAGATAATTACATATTCTTAGCAAACGTATTTTTTTGCCTTTTCTCTACATTGTACCACTGTGGGAGAAAAAGGGCGTAGAAACACCCACAGATTGATTTTTAGGTCTCTTTTAAAAATTGGTTGTGCTTAACTAATACAAATATTACAATATATTATGATTTATTTATGATTAAATTATTATGATTAATAAGCACGAATAAATAATCACAAAATTATGAACGGCAAGGTCTGTGTTGAGCTAGATTAATCCTATACAGTCCCGTCATTTAAGTAATCTTGGACATTGAAATATCGCTTTTTCGATAAGGTCGTTTTTACATGATTTTTTAATTTCTTAAAAGGCAATTTCAAAATTTCCAGAGGTAGCTTATTGTAGTAGAGAATGCACTGACCCTTGCAAGAATTGCTAACCTTCGCGAGTCTAAACCGGAGCGCAACTAGTCGGTGATTATTTCTTAGGTAAACATTACAGCTATCGCTAAGTTTTGAAAATGTTGTAAGGTTCTAGTGTACATACATTATATTTTCGAAAATAAATTGACTAGCTACAGTTAGTATGTCAATTTCTTTAAAAAGCTCCCTTAAGGAGTCTGTTCGTTTTAAATTATGAATTGCTCGAATAGCTCTTTTCTGTAAAATAAAAATAGTTTGAATATCTGCTGCTTTCCCCCACAAGAAGATGAAAGAAACTAAAATATGACACTATGAAAATAACTAAAATATACTAGCCTACATAGATGTAGCCACATCCGTGTTTTGTCTGATATTCCTAACAGCGCAAGCCGCAGAACTTAATTTACCAGCTAATTTATCTATATGGGGTCCCCACTGCAATTTGCTATCAATGGTTATTTCAAGAAACTTCGTATCATTTACTAATTCTAACGTGTTGCTGTCTAACACTAAACTGGTCTCAACTTGCCTGACATTTGGAAGCTTTAGCTTCTTGTTAAAATATTTCTTCGTTCTAAATTAACTTACGATATGATTACGGCAACTACATGGATATCTGAATATTGAAGCTTCATTTCTCTGAATAACGAAACTCTTTACATACATTTGCTTTATTTACTTTTACCCCGAACCTCAGATAAATGAAACTCTTTGCTTACTCACTCTGTGTTTATTATCAACAAACTTTTAAAAAAATTTGCTTCCCCAATCGTTTGGACTTTAAGCAAAGAGTTTCGTTTATCTGAGGTTTTGACATAATATATATATATATATATTTTACTGCTCACTTGACTGGGTGGGTTATCATTTGTCACCTTCGTCATGTCTGTCTACGTTTACTGTCTCGTGGTGTCGAACTCAAGCACTAAGTTGACAAACAAGTTACTGTCCACTTTGAAAACTTTATATAAAGGATGATGAGCGGGAACGTGGCCACAACAACCACCATCAACGAAACATGTCCCACTTATTGGCATTACGATGTATTTTTTGCTTTAGAGAATTTCCTTACGTATGGGATTGTCTAGGAAAATCTAATTTCACAATATATTTTCATTTATACAAGAATATCAGAGCCGATGTCATGTTTGTTTTTGGGTGCGGACAGTGCCCTTACAAATCTGCACATGGTTATTTATGGCTTGTGTTTGGATGAATGAAACTTCTTTTTAGGTTTTGTGTAACTTTATGTTTTAAGTATTTTTTATAACACGAATACCCTTCACCTAAGCTACCGCAGTATTTTGTCCTGATATTTTCTGCAACTTTTGGCGATCATTTACCCATTTGGGGCAGGAAAAAAAATATTTAAATTATTATTAGTTATTTAAATTATTCTCGTTCTTTATATGTAGTGGTCAAAGTTATTTCGAGAATATTGTTGCCTCGCGTTTGATAGCCTAACAGCCTAACTGACAAAAAAGGTCCTAAGTAACTATAACAGGTTATTTCGGACCTTCAATTTATGATTGCTTGAACCATACAATTTTAGTCGTAATTCGAGCACTTTTAGTCAATATTGACTCGAGCACAAAAAACAGGAGGCCACGCAAAGGTCAAACAGTATTGTTAGTGAATTATTTAGTTTATTACAAGCTTGCTTAGATATTGGCCTCAATTCGCGACCTAATTTTAGAAGTCTCCTAATTGTTATGATGCGAGAGCGAGACTAAACGATTTATCACAATCGTGCAAATAAACAAATGAAATGAAATTGAAGGAAAGCGATGCGGGGCTTAATTAATGGATGGTCTAAACTAGCAATCGCATCGCGTGATGTCTATTCCCACATAGGCTGGCATAGGCTCCGTAGAGGCACAGGCCCTCATTTAGCCAGAAATGGATGGCGAAAGTCTTTAAATCATTTGTTAAACTGATACCTAATATTAAACGATGAAAATTGGACCCAAAAATGTTGAAGATTTTCTTGCATCCGTGTCCTTTGGACATCGTTTTTCACCCAACATCACCCTAAAATCTGATTCCATAACCATTCCAATTTTCGCGGCACCCTGAAATTCCGTTATGTAAAAAGAACATTTGTCTACAAGGCTGGGGATCTTAAATAAACGCAGATAGAATAGCTGAATCAATCATTGAAATGGAGGAAGTTTCAATATAGGATCGTCGGCAGATTCATATTTTTTATACACAACCATATTTTTTGCGATTTTTTTCCTGGCTAGATTGATTTTGGCCTAGGACTGGCACACATTCGATTCCATCTTCTTAGGTCTGAAGGATAGAACGCGAGTTATCTAATCTAGAACTAACTTCGACCATTTCGACCACTGCGAAATCAAGTTATCTGTTCGTTCCTTTGGCCGTCGAGCGGGGGTTTTGTATGAGCAGGTTAGGGTCTTCATCATCAAGGACATGAGAGCCGCTTGAGGGACCGAGGAATTGACGCTCTGGGGCTTCCCTGGTCTAGAGGATCTTGCTATCTGTGCAGCGTGGTAACCCATCCATGTGACGGGCACCTTTGGGGTGGGCGATTTCTGGGGCGGTTCGTTTGTATAATGAGTTGGTGTAATTTGTATTATTTATTACGTTCTTCGTATTTAATTTAAAATTTATTACTTCATAGAAAATATGTATAAAATGTGAGAGATTCTTAGGGATTCAAAAAGAGAGATTCTTTGCTTAGATCAAGAGTTTTAGAAATGTTGTAAGGCAACAGTTTTGACAGATTTCAAGAGAAGATGATTTCTTAATTCCGTCGTATTATTTATATATTTTTAATTTATTTAATAAATGTCGTTTATTATGTAACAGTCACATAAACAGAAGTTTTACAAAAATATGAATTATACCTAAACCACCTATAAATACAAACTACACTAAATGCGAGTAAAAAATTAAAATAAATATATGTACAACTAAACTAAATAAAAAATGTCCTTATTTGTTTTACTAATGTGAGTTACATCGAAACTGTTTTCATTTATAAACGGATTTTAAAAATAGATTTTTAGGATCCCGTACCTTAAACGGAAAAAGGAAACCCTTATAGGATCATACCGCTGTCCGACCGTATGTCTGTATGTCAAGACCCTTGTTCTCAGGAACGCGTGGAGGTATCAAGTTGAACTTAATATCTATTAAACTATGAAAAACTAACTTTTCGGTCAAAGCAATCAAAAGACACGGCCGTTGATGCCGAATTTGCTTGATTCTCGCAAGGGAATCAAAACCTAAAGGGTACTTCCCGTCAACCTATAATCATGAAGTTTGACACGCAGTAAGGTTTTATAGCACACGTAAAATAAAATATCCGAAAATAGTAAAGTAGCTTCTTCACAAAAAAAAGCATTTTAAGCGGGGCCATCGGTGCGCGAGTCTTGCTCGTACTTGACCGGACTTTTATTTGAAAGTTTCCCGTTTGATCTCATTTGTGTTTAATTCTAAATCGGATCAGCAGTTTTATTTGTAAACCAAAAAAGTAAAAAAGTGGTATGCCAAAGTATTGTTTTAAGAAAGAACTCATAAGTTACGACAAGTCATTGAAGTTACGACAAAATCAAAATGCGAATAACATTTAGGAAATACAAAATGATACGAAGCAAAAGAGTACCTAAATAGAACGTAGACTCTATCTTGTAATAGAAAGAGCTCATTTCAGGCGATACCTCGTCCGTGCAAAGGGCCCCGTCACTCCAGGCGGAAAGACCCGCAGTGTGAGAGGGACGGAATCGGGGAAAGATTACATAACGCAACGCTAAACCACAGTTTTTTTTTATAAATAAACTACGCTAATTTGTTAAAAATATTTTCAAGGAGATTTTACGAATACATAATATCCTCATTTTGAACTCAGTTCCACAATGAAATTAGTTAGGACTTCATAATTACAGGAAAAATTTTAAACAATTTAGAGGTATTTTCGTAATTAAATTCTATCAAGATAATTTCATTTAATTGTGTTTTTCTTCAGTTAGAATCTTATTCAAATACTCAAAAAACGTTGATGCAAAAATAAAATATGTAGATGACTTCATAGTGGAGTAAATGGATTCGAAAAAAAAACCATTTTTTTTCGTATCACCATAAATAAAAATATACTTTACAATGATTATTATAAAAGTTGCACTTTGCTGGCCATCAATGAAACCATAATCTGAATGAGCACTTTATTAATATATCGATACC
The DNA here is from genome assembly GCA_949825045.1 of Argyresthia goedartella. Classification (NCBI taxonomy): domain Eukaryota; kingdom Metazoa; phylum Arthropoda; class Insecta; order Lepidoptera; family Argyresthiidae; genus Argyresthia; species Argyresthia goedartella. Next base: position 17,686,079 of record OX463833.1, on the reverse strand, counting down.
AAGTCAATTCTGTTTTAAACTGGCTCTACTTACAAAACTGAACTGAGAAAAGCAATAAACCCGAATAGTCGTCGTGTTAAGTTTGACATATATAGTATAACACAAAGAACATTTAAAATACAAGTACCGAACAAAAATACAACGAATCGTTTTATCGTTTAGATTTTTGTGAATAATAGCTTTAATTGTTGTTTTTCTTTTCAGGTAAGTCTTATAATATCTGACCCTTAAGTGTACTTGTTATAAAGGTAAAATAATGTAAAGTTTAAAGCATATTTTTAATAAAATGTCCATTCTTTTCAGAACAACGCAATTTGGTTTTTATTTCACTACATATAAAACAACAATTCTACAGCTGTTTTTAACAACAATGGAAAGGTTAAGATTTGAATTTATGGTGAGAGCAAGTGAAGATCCAAAAACAAATATCATGTGCATAACGTCAATCACGGATGCCGATATGCCGATATGCCGATATGCCGATATGCCGATATGCATATCTTGTCCCGGAACAGCACCAACCGGCACGACTACATGAAGCCATCATAAAAACTCAAGCTTATCAAAAAGTAAGGAATACTATATAAAGGAGAAACGAGAAGAGGCAGGTATGGATATCATTAACACCAGAGATGAGCGAAGTCTACAAAGATCAAGATGGAAATAGGCAGTTTCAAGGATATTTGCTGGAAGAAGCTCCGGAGAAAACACAAAAACCTATTGCGGGAATCTCAGAAGAAGTTTTAAAGAAGATTTTGAAAAGTGTGATCGAAACAAAGAAGGATACACCTAAACCACATCACATAATGTAAAAAAATTGTCAGAAAAATTTGTGATAGAAAAATCCAATACCAAAACATCGAATGTGTCGCAATGGATGATTATTTTTCAAGCGGAATGTGTACGTCTAGAAATAGTTCAGGATGTGTCGAAAATTTTATGTTTCAGGTTGTTTTTGGTGGATTATTGTATGGACTATTATAGCTCCATGCTTTTAAAACATTAATTCTGAATGGTCAGTGTGGAAAAAAATGTTTCGTGAAACTTATGCAGACAAAGGTTGGTCGCCGGTCAGGTATGGAATTTTATTCAAATATAGACAGGGCTCATTATTATAGTATGCTTTAAAAAAGAAAGATTCTTATTGGAATTAAATCAATCAATGGAAAAACTCACTATAATTGATTTAATTGCCACGGGGCTGTCAAATTTTGTAGCGGATACAATTTATAGGAACAGTTTGAAGGAAACCGAAGACCTATTTAATAATATAAGAGATTTAGAGTATTTGGTAAACAAAAAAATATTGAAAAGAAGAAGGAGATAGGCAGTTCTATAATTAATATATTCGATATAATTAATATATTTATATTCGAACAAAAAATGAAGATACCCATTATCATTACTGTAGTTAATACACCTTTCTCGTATGGTTTGAATGAAAGGTTAAACCAAACATTAGTTAATAGAATTAGATGTAAGATAAATGAAAGGAAATATAAATTGGCCTGGGCAACTATTGCTCATGAATGTACTAAAATATATAATGAAACGGAGCATACTGTGACAGGTTTGTCCCCAAAATATTTGTGAGAAGGTATAAATATTGTTATTCTACCTGAGGAATTAAAACAAAAAAATACAGAAAACGATTTATTTAAAGATAGAAAAATTGCGTTAGAAAATACTATAAAATTGCACAATTATAATAAGCAAAACTTCGATAAAAACAGAAAACAATTTGCATTAAAAGTAGGGGATTCGGTTAAATGTGGAGAATGGAAATCGATTAAACAGAAAAAAAACTAGATGAACTAAAAGTTGGCCCATTTAAAATTCTACAAAAGTTATCAAACTCTATTTATAAAATAGACACAGGGCATAAAAAGACGGAATCCAACTTTTTCCACGCAACAAAACTTGTCCCGTTACCGGAAAACGTGTGCGTTTCCTTTTTGAGGGGAGGGGGAGATGTAAAATAAAACATCGCCGTCTCATTTCCCTAGGAGTCTATGGTACTGTTGAGGATGGTACTAGGAGTCTATTGTACTAGATGATGGCTCTATGATGTGGAACGAAAGGTTGTCACAGATGTCACTATGATGTGAAAAGAAACGATTTATCTTTTAGATTTTTGTGAATAATAGCTTTAATTGTTGTTTTGCTTTTCAGGTAAGTCTTTTAATAACTTACCCTTAAGTGTACTTGTTATAAAAGTAAAATATTGTAAAGTGTTAACCGTATTTTTAATAAAATGTCCATTTTTGTCCATTCTTTTCAGAACAACGCAATTTGGTTTTTATTTCACTACATATTCAGAGGAAATACCGAGCCCACTATAAACACATTATATACTTATAAAAAGTATACAATAGTTACTCTCGGTAGAATTTTTTAAACCGTTAATAAAAGTTGGCGCTGTGTGGCCTCAAGCCGCCTAATCAGTCTAATCAGTCCTAGTTACCGGTCGCAGTGTACAACGTTTTGGCCCTTACGTTTTGTTGTACGATGTTACTAACCGATTTTATACTTCGCAACCAGTACAAGTGTTTATATTTCGCTGAATGGCCGAATATAATATATACGAGTGGTTCTGGGAGAACAGTGAACCTCGCGAGCACTTCGACTTACATGCATACTTAAACATATTGAAATGACTGACGGACAAAAGGCTTTATTACAATGCGATACAAGTCTATTTTGGGCAACAATTTATCGAAGAAAGTCCAATTTTAAATTGAAATTCAGGTGCTAATGAAAATTACTATGCGGACTTTTGAGCGAAATAGGGGTATTAGTTTTGGCCTTTTCTTTGTCCTAGGAGGTCATATCCGGTGTCTAAGGGTTCGTCTCGTGAAGGCAGAGAGAACTGCATAGTCTGATTAGGTAAAAAAAAAAACTGAAATCCGCTATAACGAATACGTTTGCAACTTCCCTTCCATTCTAAAGCAAAAAGACTGGAATGATGATATCATCCACGTAAACAAAATTGCGTATTATTGCTATACTGTGACTTATCAGTGGCGTTTAAGGTCATTACCCGGCGGATCTGCCCTCCAGTTTCGCCTGCGGGCAAAACTGTACATGTATGGCATGAAACGGGCACGGATATGCCTGGCGGACAGATCTATCGGGTACATCCGCGCGTGTATTCCTGTCATGGATCAGATCCGAGATACATCCGACGGGTACCTGCCGGGTACATCCGCGCGTGTATTCCTGTCATGGATCAGATCCGAGATACATCCGACGGGTACCTGCCGGGTACATCCGCGCGTGTATGCCTGTCACGTATCAGATCCGAGATACATCTGACGGGTACCTGCCGGGTACATCCGTGTGAGTATGCCAGTCACGGATCAGATCCGAGATACATCCGACGGGTACCTGCCGGGTACATCCGCGCGTGTATGCCTGTCACGTATCAGATCCGAGATACATCCGACGGGTACCTGCCGGGTACATCCGCGCGTGTATGCCTGTCACGTATCAGATCCGAGATACATCCGACGGGTATCTGCCGGGTACATCCGTGTGAGTATGCCAGTCACGGATCAGATCCGAGATACATCCGACGGGTACCTGCCGGGTACATCCGTGCGAGTATGCCAGTCACGGATCAGATCCGAGATACATCCGACGGGTATCTGCCGGGTACATCCGTGTGAGTATGCCAGTCACGGATCAGATCCGAGATACATCCGACGGGTACCTGCCGGGTACATCCGTGCGAGTATGCCAGTCACGGATCAGATCCGAGATACATCCGACGGGTATCTGCCGGGTACATCCGTGTGAGTATGCCAGTCACGAATCAGATCCGAGATACATCCGACGGGTACCTGCCGGGTACATCCGTGTGAGTATGCCAGTCACGGATCAGATCCGAGATACATGCGACGGGTACCTGCCGGGTACATCCGCGCGAGTATGCCTGTCACGTATCAGATCCGAGATACATCCGACGGGTACCTGCCGGGTACATCCGTGCGAGTATGCCTGTCACGTATCAGATCCGAGATACATCCGACGGGTACCTACCGGGTACATACATGCGTATATGCCTGTCACGTATCAGATCCGAGATACATCCGACGGGTACCTGCCGGGTACATCCGTGTGAGTATGCCTGTCACGGATCAGATCCGAGATACATCCGACGGGTACCTGCCGGGTACATCCGCGCGTGTATTCCTGTCATGGATCAGATCCGAGATACATCCGACGGGTACCTGCCGGGTACATCCGTGCGAGTATGCCTGTCACGTATCAGATCCGAGATACATCCGACGGGAACCTGCCGGGTACATCCGTGCGAGTATGCCTGGCTATAGTCATAAGATGAATTATGACTATTATAGGTACCGTATGTTCGTTTATGTCGTAGATTTCGTAGCCTTGTTTTCGCGTATTTTGACGACATTCACATCCCCACCGGAGAGGAAGAAATAGGACTTTGTTTTTTAAAGTTTATAATTTGGTGAATTATTAATGGTATTTACGTTCTTTATCATGACATATCTGATATATAAAAATATCGTGTCACAGTGTTAGTTTTCATACTCCTCCGAAACGGCTCAGCCGATTTTAATATATTTTTATATGAACATTTGGTAGGTCTGAGAATAGGTTTTAACCCATTTTTTATACACGTAAGGGTGGTCCACCCCAAAATTTCTAGGGCAAAACGCGTTTGCAGGGTCACCTAGTATTATATATATATTATACGGCTAAAGCTATGTGTGATAATAAACTTAAGTTTAGCCGGCTAGTCTTAAGATTAATTTCGAGCCTCGGCTAATGTCCGAAGTCATGTTCGTTTGTGATAACGGATGTCATCTTTAATCGGCTAGACTGCACATTAGCCGATGCGTTTCGGTTAATGTTGGACATTAGTTAGCTAATGTTGAAAACGAAGTATTCGTGCGATTGCGGGGAGCGGGGCGGGGTAATTTTATTCAGATGAGAAAGGTATTTCTTATATCAGGGAAAAACACTGCGGTAGCTTAGGTGAAGGGTAAAGGGGGTGAGCGAAGCGAAGCCCACTTTATCCTCCGTGTTAGTTTGAACATGTAAGAATAACAAAAACTATAATAACACTAGTATAGGTAATTATTTTTTGTTGTTCTTACATGTTCAACCTAACAAGAAGGATAAAGCTTTATCCTTCACCTAAACTATCGCAGTGGCTACCGATTCATTCATTATCATCAATTATTCCAGATTAAGACGGTAATTTTTCAACATTAGCCCAGGTATACTGAAAAAGAAACTTAAGTTTAGTCGGCTAATATCAACCATATTTTCTCACCCATCTTTAGCCTCAACAGCGTCGAGGCTAAACTGCAGTTTAGCCGACTAATGTTGAAATCATTTATCGCAATGAACATTATTTCGGACATTAGCCGAGGCTCGAAATTAATCTTAAGACTAGCCGGCTAAACTTAAGTTTAGTTTTACACCTAGCTTTAGCCGTATATATATATATATATATAACCCTACTATAGTGTAGGGGACAGAGTTTCCCTGAGGTACACAAAATTTATAAAATTGCTATATTTAAGTTTAATTCGAATCAGTATGTACTAGCCTAAATCAATAATAAACCTATTATGGTTATTATTTGACAATACCCTTCGCCTTAACTTTAAAATTAAGCTTCAACTTAAATTTAAAATACACTACCCGGAATTGGTCCCGCTATCTTTAGATATGATATGAAGAGCAATATTGCGTTTGGATCATTGTGATTACACTATAATGCATTTTATGATCAGTACCTTCATAAAGACAAGTGATTCTCAAATAAAAATAATAACCGGCCAAGTGCGAGTTGGACTCGCGCACCGAGGGTTCCGCACAAATCGCTTTTTGTGAAGGAACTACAAGTTTACGGTTTTCAGAATGTTTCATTTACTTCTGCTATCAGGCCTTGCTTCTAGCCAAAATTCATATTTCTAGATCAACGGGAAGTACCCTATAGGTTTTGATCCTTTGCGATGATCAAGCAATTTCAGCAAAATAGTTTGTTCTTCCAAAGTGGAAAAAATTTACTAACTTTTAAAGTAATAGACTGAAAAATCAAAAATAAATGTTGTCTTACTTAATAAACACTTTCAACGAAAATTGGTTTGAACAAAATAAAATAAGCAGTTTTTAAGATATAAAACATGTATTAAAATCCTTAAATATAAAAGTAGTTATTTGCTGGTGAAGAATGATAGTGATATTTTGGCTAGAAGTATCAGGGGTATATGAAGTGAGTATCTTCTTATTTATTTTGGCTTATATTTTACATTTATGACGGAACCCTATACGTGCGAAGTGCGACACGCACTTGGCCGGTCTTTACTTTTTAAGGTACAGAACCATAATAATGCGCGACATATATTATATTTACACTTTTTCTTATTTACAGAATATTATACCTCGGTATAATATTCTGTAAATAATTATATATATATTAATAAATAAAATAAAATTCTCGAATTGCGCTCATGTTTATCAAGAACAACACCCCTATCAGAACTACATATAAATCAATACAATTGTACTAAAACCTGACGCAGATTTGTAGAACATTTATATGTCTTCAGCATAGAATAGAAACGATCTGATAATGTATGACGGTTTGAGAGCGTATTAGTTACGATAGTGTCTGCAAACAGTTTTACGATTGCCAACGATTAGTACAGACTTTCAACACGTCACAATAGTAGTTTATGTGACTGCTGCATAATGCCTAATTATGTACAGTTACATACACTAGTTTATCTACAAACATATCATAAGCTCTCTTTGATGTGTTCAGGAACCGCATGTTTGACCGGCATTGTGGCTCTGCAATTGTTTAGCTTGTTCTTTAGTACCAACTTCACGCAGAAGGGCGTCGGCGTTCGAAATTTGAATGTCAGTACCAACTTCACAGACAAACTAGGGACTGCACGCGGGTGGGCGTCGGCGTTCGAAATTTGAATGTCAATATATGTAGAAAAACTACACATAATGACCATAATGTGTAGTTTTCCAGATACGAAACGAGTTTTTACCAAGTAGTTTAACATAATGCTGATCGTAACGTGCGGTTTTTGAACGTAGTAAAGAGGGTTTATGATACGTGTGTAGATAAAAACATATTATTTGAATTGTCTTTACTGATGGAAATAATACAATGGGCGTTCTTCTCACACAATAACAACAACAAACAACAATCGATCCGGCTGAATGTGGAAACAAACATAGGTAGATTAACCTTGAATGATATCTTTAGTCTAGGAAAGGTTATAAGCTATATAGGCCCTTTAAACGGAGCATTTAATAACTGGTTAAGCGTAGGCACTGACAAATCAGTCCGTCCGTTAAAAGAGATCTAAAAATCAATCTTTGAGAGTTTCTACTCCCTTCTTCTCCCACAGTCGTCCAATGTAGAGAAGTGGCAAAAAATGACGATTGCTAAGTATGCTATCTACAGTAATAAAGACATTTGGAATTTGGAAATTAGAATCCGTCCGTTTGTCTGTCTGTAAAGACCCCTTTTCACAGGAACGCGTGGAGGTATCAAGTTAAAATTAATACCAATTACTCAGGTCTCTAGCCCCATAAAGTTGTTAAAAGAACAACTTATAGGTAACTGCATACCAAAGATGGCCCTTTATGCCGCTTTACTATACTCACAAGGGTATCGACACCTACAGGATACCTTTTCCCCGTTGATCTAGAATAGTGAAATTTTCCAAGATGCAAGTTCTTATATAGTCATAATTCCTCAAGTTAAAAAACATAAAAACCGACTTCAAGTTCAAGTGCTATTTCCTCCTCCCCGGTCTGGATGCGAATGAAGTCTGTGTACACGAAAATTCCTCATCAAAGCTTTTGCTGCATGGAACCGCAAACGAAAACGTCATCTTGTATATACTTTCTGCATTTGTTGATTTTTTCAAGAAGCGCTCAATCGATTTTGTTGAAATTTTATAGGGAACTACCTCTGAAGTATGACCCACCGATCAAAATAAGATTCATTAAAATCGATTCATAACTTACGGAATAATCGCGTAACAAACAGACAAAAAAACAGTCGAATTGAGAACCTCCTCCTTTTTGGCGTCGGTTGAAAAATCCGAAATTACTAGTGAAAATAAAACTGATCCATCATTTTATAGGCCTATTACATTCCATAGACTAGAGATGTATATGAAAAATTTATATATGAACAGAACCCGAACAAAATCTCTTCAACATTATTCAAACAAAATTCAATATTATTCAAACAGAATTCAATACAGTTTTTAAATAAAAGAAAGTCAGTGCCAACAACGGTAAATCTAAATTTAATCACTGGGCAACATTTGGAATTCGTAAAAGTAGAGCTATCTTGTATGATCTTTATGAACAAAAAACCTATAACTTTGATATAAAATTTCATGACCATGTTAAAAAATATTCCAAAACTTTCAAGTTGGTTTGTAGAACTGCAAAAACTTTACACATAAATAGAAAAATACAAAATTCAAATAATAGAATGAAAACGGTTTGGCAAATCATAAACCGTGAAACTGGCAAAGTTATACCAAGGGATAATGATTTCTGCTTAAAGATAGGTGATGATGTTGTTAAATCCAACGCTGAGGTAGCTCGAGCTTTTGAAACATTCTTCACCAATGCACCCTTACTCACAACAGAGCGTCTAAATTCATCTCCATATAAAGCAGAGGCTTTGTTAAAAAACAGCACTAGCATCAGTAATGTAGATTTTAAATTTTATCATGTATGTCCCCAGGATATTGTCAAAACGTTACTTAACTTAAAAAATACTGAAGACCTGTGGGGTATGTCAGACAAAGTCATTGGTTAAATAATACTTGTTATAGCCCCACACCTAGCTTATATATTTAATAAATGTGTTGATGATGGAGCTTTCCCAGACCTCATGAAGCACAGTAAACTTATACCTCTGTTCAAGTCGGGAGACAAGGGTGATCCGTCAAATTTCAGACCAATATCGGTTCTTCCAGCACTAAGTAAAATTTTTTGAAAGATTATACTCAATCAAATGCTCTCACACTTCAACCGTACAAAACAACTCCACGCCAAGCAATACGGTTTCACTAGGGGTAAATCGACTACGGATGCAGGTATTACCCTTATATCTCATATTTATTCTGCATGGGAAGCCGCACAGGATGCTATCGGTGTTTTTTGCGATCTGTCGAAGGCATTTGATTGTGTTGATCATGACACGTTACTAATGAAATTAAATCATTACGGAGTTAGAAATAAAGCGTGGATCTACTAAAATCATCCCTAAGCAATATAATTCAAAAGGCAGAAGTCAACGGCGTTAAATCTGATGGATCGGGGGTAAAAATTGGCGTTCCACAAGGTTCCATATTAGGCCCTTTCTTATTCCTGGTATATATTAACGATCTGCCTTTTATGGTGGAGAAATTGACTAACATTGTGTTGTTTGCTGATGATACTTCACTGGTCTTCAAAATTGAAAGATAAAAAGAAGATTTTGATTATGTCAATAGAGTATTATCTTTAACCTTGAATTGGTTCACAGTTAACAATTTATTGTTAAATGCTGGTAAAACCAAAATGTATCAAATTCTCACTTCCAAATGTCAGGCAAGTTGGGACCATTTTAGTGTTAGACAGCAATACGTTAGAATTAGTAAATGACACCAAGTTTCTTGGAATAACCATTGATAACAAATTGCAGTGGGGACCCCACATAGAAAAATTGGCTGGTAAATTAAGTTCTGTGGCTTACGCTGTTAGGAACATCAGACAAAATACGGATGTGGCTACATCTAGGCTAGTATATTTTAGTTACGTTCATAGTGTCATGTCCTATGGTAACTTGTTGTGGGGGAAAGCAGCGGATATTACAACTATTTTTATTTTACAGAAAAGAGCTATTCGAGCAATTTATAATTTAAAACGCACAGACTCCTTAAGACAGCTTTTTAAAGAAATTGACGTACTAACTGTAGCTAGTCAATTTATTTTCGAAAATATAATGTATGTACGCAAGAACCTTACAAAATTTCCCAAACATAGCGATAGCTGTAATGTTAATCTAAGAAATAATCGCAGACTACTTGCGCCCCGGTTTAGACTCGCGAAGGTTAGCAATTCTTTCAAGGGTCAATGCATTCTCTACTACAACAAGATACCTCTGGAGATCTTGAAATTGCCATTTGAGCAATTTAAAATCCATGTTAAAGCGACTTTGTCGAAAAAGGGATATTACAATGTTCAAGATTACTTAAATGATGGGTCTGTATGGGGTTAATCTGGCTCAACACCGACCTTGCTGTTAATAATTTTTTAGTTATTTATTCCTGCTTATTAATTATGATAATGACTAAATATTTTGTATTAGTTAAGCATAAGCAATTTTTAAAAAGAGATCTAAAAATCAATCTGTGGGAGTTTCTACGCCCATCTTCTCCCACAGTGGTCCAATGTAGAGAAGTGGCAAAAAATGACGATTGCTAAGTATATGTAAATATCTACAGTAATAAAGACATTTGGAATTTGGAATTTGGAAAAATCCGTAAAGTGATTTATACGGAACCCTCGATGCGCGGGTCCGACTCATACTTGGGCGGATTTTAAATTAATAATTGCCTGTACAACAAAGCTTTTTATGCGGATCCATAAAACCCCTAGTACCTATACTTTGAGTCACCCTATATGTTATTATATTACATTCTCCTCCCCGAATATCCCTAACATTTCTGTACAATTGTTGCCGAATATCCACGAATCCCGAATGCGGTCTGGTTTAATACTTTCGGTGCCTTCGTTATAAAAGTTTTAATGGTACCCGCATTAATTAATGACTTTGAGATACCTATAGGTGTAACAGAACATTCCGCTATTTGACTCGTACTCAAAATAGATTTATTTGAATATTACTTCAGACACAAAAATAATTAAATAAAAACAATGTCAAAATGTCAATGATTCTTCGTCATTGTCAAAATAGATACTTTTATGAACTGACAAAAAGGTATTTTGATTGTGATTTCTATGAAATACAGGCTTGCGACGACAGACCACAGTTTCACATCTCTTCAATTTTTAAAGAAAACTCCTGGACATTTTCAAGCATTTTTGTAAAAATGCTTCAGATTCACACATGTTTTATATGAATTTATGAGGTCAAATATCGAATTGTGTAATACACTTGTCTAACTAGATTTGAAGACAAGACTGTTATACTTATATTACGTTTAACTTATCTACCTAATTGAATTACTGATGGATGTATGGCACTCGGATGTTAGTTGGTTTGAGAGATTGGAGTAACAGATGTGGGAGGTCAAATATGGTGTTGACAACACTGTTTAATATATTTTTCCAAAGTCTGCCAAGCAAAATGGAGTATTGAATACTTAGCGCTAAACGTAGCCGCCACCCCTGGAAAGACGTGGACTTATTTATTTTATACACTTTTTTGTTTTTACAACTTTTTATTTACACACTTTCCTGTTACTGTTTTCCTGTTAGTGTGTTGTTACACACTGTTTGTAGTACACGATTTATCAACGGGATTTCAGTATATTATATGTACCAATACATAATTATTATTTGTAAAACATAGATAAGTAGTGGTTCTGTGAGAAGAGTAGTCCTCGCTTATTTAAAATTTCAAGCTCGTAGGTCTGCTAGAAGTAAATTAGAATTTTGATGATCGATGATGAGGAAATTTGGACAGCTGTTGTTTCCAATCTATTGGTTAAAATTTACAGAATTTTGGTTATTTGCTTATTTAAATTAGTAAGAGGAAATTCAGGTGACTAGCTTAATCTACAACATAGTAACAGGGGTTTCGAAAAGACCCCGAAGTGCTGGATTCGAAAAAAAAAATTTTTTTGCTATTGCCTTAACTGAAACCAATTGAGCAAATAAACATTATTTAGGAATCTCGGTCTATTAAATAATGCTCTTAAAGTATCTGTAATAAGGTAACTTTATGTTTGTCGCAGTGGCAACTATTTAAATATTATAAATTTATCAAAATAAATCTAAAATAAATCAATTAAATATGAGTATATATGGATTGATGCAATCGGACTGGGTTAAGTAGAACTAATTACTAAACGTATACCCACTTATTAATAAAAAGCTTTACTCCGGAACTAAGGTTAATCCGGAAGTAATACTGGACAGAGCTAGACAGCTCTGTCCAGTAGTTACTTACTCCTGGATTAACTTTTTTTTTATTAATAAGGGGGGGATAATGTCGTGGCATTTAGATATTATTTTATGGAGTAGAATATTTTATTTACTAGTCACTTACGCATATTTCTCATTAACCTACTCCTATTGATACCCACCCTAACTATGGATACATACGGCCTTACTAATAAAAGAATTTATTCCCGGTTTAACTTATACAGTGTTTTGTCTTGCTTTGACATTTGACATTTACTCGGCGTATGAAAAGGACAAAACACTGAATAAGTTAAACCGTGAATAACTTTTTTTATTAGTAAGGCCGATAGAGTTTAATTAAAGACAGGAATCTCACGATACCAATATGAAGTTAGATAAAAGTTGAGACGACAAAATGGTTCTGTGTGTAGGTCAACGAGGATCCATTGGCCTAAAAAACTGCGAACAATTTGACGACCCGAATGGCCGAGTCGGCAGTGACCCTGCCTACGAACCCAAGGGTCCCGGGTTCGAGTCCCGGTGGGGGCAAATATTGTTTGATGGATGTTTGTACCCTAGTCATGGTTGTTTATCTATCTAAGTATAATATTTATCTATATAAGTATTTGTATCGTTGTCTAGTACGCAAGATACAGGGAATCCTAGTTTGGGGCTAGATCAATGTGTGTAAATAGTGTCCAAGGTATAATAATACTAATTATTATTATAATTCTTTCAAATGTTGAACAGACAGAACAGGTCTTGTAGAATATGGCCCCAAATCACAATGTCACCATTTGTACACGGAACCCTAAAAATGGCATCTCCAAATTTATTACCTTTCACGCTATTCTCGTCGACAGTACTTTTTCACTCGACTAATGCGATCGAGATAGTAGCATCGATTCAAGTCGATTCATCTGCACTTTCGAGCTTTGTTCGAGCACTCTGGGAATCGTCTGCGAATCGATATATTGGGAAGAGATCAGGTAAATGCACACTGCATTTACCGTTGTTTTGTAAAGGGACTATTGTAATGTGAAAGTGAAATTGTAACGCCCACTTTTAGCCAGTTTTTCAATACACCTTTTTGCGTGACAGGAGGCTAGCCTATCGCCGCACCTTTGGTGTAGGTTTACTCACAATGTTTTCCATCACCATTAGAACGTCTGTATAATGTACTTGAGATAAATTAATTAAATTGTTTACATACCGCTTGTAACTAAAAATTTATAATTATCTTTTGCATAATTTTGATCACAAATTGCAGAGTTCAATTTGTATTGAAATCACCGAAACGTGCGCACGCGCCCGGCCGGTCCACGAAGCGAGCGCGCGCAGTGGTCGCCGAGTACCCGATATAGCGAGCGCGGTAGCAGAACATTTTTTTGCTTCAGTTTCGTCTGAATAACCACCCCTGAGTCAAAAAACAACACCTCTATATTATTTTTTAGTCTACAATTATTCAAACAATAATAACAATAAACAAACAACAGGAAACAAAACTTAATTATTGTGGGTATTAGCAATAAATGTTTTTCAATTGTTTCATCTGGAATCCACCATTACCACAGACGAAGGGTTGGGATTTTTTACATGTAGGTCTAATAACTTATTTACTTACTTAATTCTTAATTGCTTTAATTTTTATCTTGTGTGACATGTAATTTTTTTTTTTTGTCTTCCTGTATTACTGCGATCTGTCATCTAGGACATTTAGCAATATTTTTGAGATTGATTTTAGACCGGCTTGCAGGACTGGAGCCATTGCCCCATCCTATTAATTTAGTTTGTCAATGAGATCTTGTGGTGCTCTTCTTTTCAGTCTTTCAAACGTTGTGGTTTCTGTCATCAATTTTGAGGCCAGTGCGTTTGGATGCCTTTCAAGTCTGGTTTTATATCTTTTAAGATTGGTGATAATTTCTTCTTGAACCGTAGGGATTTTCAAGTCTCGGTGAATATGTTCGTTTTTGACATACCATGGGGCGTTTACAATTAACCTTAGGGTTTTGGACTGGAACCGTTGGAGTATGTCAATATTCGATTTGGCTGCCGTTCCCCAGAGCTGAAGACCATAGGTCCATATGGGCTTTATGATGCATTTATATACAAGTATCTTGCTTTCTAAGGACATTTGTGAGTTTCTGTTGAGAAGCCAGTAGAGATTTCGGAGTTTAATAAACCAAAATACGTTTGGTAAATATATGTTTCCTCCATGTGAGTCGTCTATCCAGGTAGATGCCGAGGTATCTTATCTCATTTTCTTGCGGTATATCTTTTCCGTTCAGTGTAACTGGAGGGCATGTATCTCTTCTAGTAGTAAAGGTGACTTGGACAGATTTCGATTCATTGGCTTTTATTCTCCAGTCTCTGAGCCAGTTTGATATTGAGTTTAGGCTCGATTGTAGCTTGGCCGATGCAACAACGTGGTTTGGGTCTGAAGCTAGTACTGCTGTGTCGTCAGCAAAGGTTCCAGTGACAATGTCTTTGCTGACTGGGAGATCTGCAGTATACAAGATGTAGAGGATCGGTCCAAGGACACTTCCTTGTGGCACTCCTGCTTGTATAGGATGTAGCATGGATGAGTCTTCTCCCTGTTTTACAAAGAAGAATCTTTCGCTTAGGTACGACTTGAGGAATAGGTAGTAATTAATAGGAAGGTGCAGTCTTATTTTATAGAGTAGTCCTTCATGCCAGACGCGATCGAAAGCTTGTGAGATGTCTAGAAATACTGCTGAGCAGTACTCCTTTTTTTCAAAGGTGGAGTTTATCTTTTCTACAAGTCTATGGACTTGTTCTATCGTACTATGTTTTTGTCTGAAGCCAAACTGATGTTCCGGTATAAGGTTTTTTTCTTGAATAACTGGCATTAGTCTCTTCATAAATAAAGTTTCAAGCAGTTTTGAAGTGATCGGGAGCAAGCTTATTGGTCGATATGATTTTACGTCAGTCGCTGACTTTCCTGGTTTGACAATCATTATTTGAGCCACTTTCCATTGTTTCGGGATAGCCGCTCGCTGGAGGATAGTATTGAATAATGATGTCAGGAGGTCTACGGCTTCTTCCGGCAGATGTTTAAGTACAGTGGCAGTGATTAGGTCATAACCTGGAGATTTGTGGTTGACAAGGTTCTTTATTGCTATGTTTACTTCAGTTTTAGAGAATTTTTGTATTGGTCTGTCCAATTGGTAGGCTGTGGCAAGCAGCGCGTCTACGTCTTTAATCCTGGTGGATCCCTCATCAGGGTTTGGGACAAAAACACTCTCTAGGTGGTCTGCAAATGTGTTCGCCTTATCCATATCCTTTTTCGCCCATGCTAGGTCTGGCTTCCGAATAGGGGGTTGATGAAGTTTTGGACGATTGAGGTTTTTGGTGGCCTTCCACAGTGAGTAGTCGGTACCTGGTTTCCCGTCGAGGTTTCTTAGATATTTTTGAACACCCTCGTTCCTTACTTCCTCAAGAAGTTTCTTAAGCTTCACTATGATAGCATTTAGTTTCTTTTTGTCGCTGGGGTATCTATGAGTTTGCCAGGTCTTTCTAGTTTTTCCTTTTTCAGCAAGGAGATCTGTAATTTTTTGGGGACATGGAGCTAGTACTTGTTGTTTGGGTTTTGGGGTTGATTCCCATGCAGCCTGTTGGATGTTTTGGTTGAAATGTTCTACAGCTTCTTCAAGATCTGAGTCACTTTTGAGTGGTAAATTAATACTGGTCCTTGAGGCTACTAGGTGACGAAATAGGTCCCAGTCAGTGTCTCGGTTATGTAATTGGCATGTTCTTTGTGTGTGCACCATATTCATCCCAATTGTAACAAATACTGGTGAATGATCAGACGAAAGGTCGTAGCTATTTTTGCATTCAATGTTTTCTGTGTCCAGTCCTCTAATTATACAAATATCCAGTAGGTCAGGTATTTTATTTATATCTGTAGGCCAGTAGGTCGGTTTTCCGGTTGATACTACTCTCAGTTTTAGGGTTTCAATAGTTTGGAGAAGTTGTCGTCCTTTTGTTGTAGTGGTTCTGGCTGCCCATGATATGTGCTTCGCATTGTAATCACCTCCTGCAAGAAATCTTCTACCGAGTTGACTAAGGAGTTTAATGTAGTCAGTCGTTTTTGGGTTGTGTCTAGGTGGACTATAGACAGCACACAGTGTTAAGGGTCCTTGCAAGTCTTCAATTGAAATTTTTGTAGCTTGGAACATTTCTGAGCAGGATGACTCTATTTCATGGTGGCGTATGTTATGTTTCACTAGAATTGCACTTCCTCCATGTGCAGCCCCGGATGGGTGCATAGTGTGGTAGAGTTTATAGTTGGGTATGTTGAAGTGATTATTTTGTGTGAAGTGTGTTTCTGTTATAAGCATTATGTCAACTTTGTTTTCTTCTAAGAAGGCTTTTACTTCTAATGTATGTTTTGGCAGGCCATTAGCATTCCATAGGACTAATTTAATTGTATCGAATGTGGCAACTTTGATGTCATGGAAATTAGTAGGTTTGTTACAGCAGATAGTTGCTGCATTATTTGTTGAATCATTTTCATGAGTTCCATCATCTCATCTGGTTTGTTTTTGTTTTGCACAGGGTCACTTTTTGCATTTACATCAAAATCTTCGGTGTCACTGCGATGGGTGACTTTTGGGACACCCTGTATATGAATTTGATCCGATTTGTTTCCAGCTACTATCACTGTACGAGCGTGTCTGTGGTTTTGGCATAGGTATTGTTGGTTTCTCTATTGTTTGTGGTCGAGTTTGAGGCCTTAAAGAAGGGAATTTAGATTTTTGGAGTTGTTTATATATTGTACATCCTTTATAGTTTGCGGGGTGGTTCCCATCGCACAGGACACATTTTACTTCTTCAGATCTTGCTTTTCTGACACATTCAGCTGACATGTGGTCACCAGCACATTTGATGCATTTAGGTTGCCTTCTGCAATATGATTTAGTGTGGCCATATTGTTGGCACTTGGCACACTGCGGGATCATTCGTTTTGGGATTGGTTCCTCTATCTTCACTTGACAGTTAAGTAAGTATTTTATATTAAATATTTCTTTATTGTTGCTGCTTGGTTGTAGTTCTATGAAGAAAATTGGTAGTGGTTTTTTGGTGGTTCTTGCTTTGATGTTCCAAATGTTTGTGGTTGTATGGCCAAGGTTGCATAATGATGTCCTGATATCATCAATGGGTGTCGACGGGTGGATGTTCTTCAAGACTGCAAAGGTTCTTTCTTGTTTTGGTTTATAAGTAAAGAACTCTGTCCCTTTAAGTTCTAGTTGTTTGACAATTATTTTGTAGTATTCTGCTGATTTTGGTTGGATTTTGACCTGCTCATTATGCAGGACCCTAATCACATAGTTTTCTTTCGCATGTTTCGTAAGTAGTTCAATAAGTGGTTGGATATTTCCGACTTTATCGACGAAAATTGGTGGTGGTCTAGGCACTTTTACTGTTTGTTGGGAGTGTTCTTGTTCTTCGGTTTGATCATCTTGCAGCTCGTTACCAAGTTCGGAAAAGCTGTTAGACAGTGTTACTGGTTTACTAAGCCAATACTGATCCACTTTCGCTTGTTTGTTTTGTCTGTTTTGGCTTTCCGGCGAGCTGCGAGGTCTCTTGCCTGTAACGACGGTCCAGTCTTTTACTGGAGTTTGTGAGCCACTGGGTCTATTGTTTGTGTTGTTAAGATCACTGAGAGACTGTGTCCTCGGGCGGGTGTGATAAAGCCCTTTGTGGAGGGCTTGCTGGACCATTTTTTTGTTGATGTCCATATCCAGTTTCAATAAACTTGTTGTGATTTCATTTTGACAGCTGCTGTCATGAATGAGTGAATGGTTTGCAATCTGGAGTTGAGCAAAAACGGAACGTATCCAACTTCACGCTAACTGCGACTAATTTCAGACTGTCTGTTAGGTTTTTGTTTAGTGGTTGGTAGCACTGGCCAATTTCAAAATGGAGGCTTTACACAACAGAAATCAGCTGCTTTCGATTGCTGATTTACGAGCAAAGTTCACTTTTTCCGCGCACTTTTATCCATAATTGGATTCACTTGAGAGTGGCACTAAGAACTAGCTAGCACAGCACTGTGTGTATGCACTTTTGACCTATTTTTCGATTATTTAGCGCCGGAGCACTGGACAACGCGTCTTATCGATTTGACAACCGGAAGCAACCCGTGTGACATGTAATGAATTACCCACAAATTATGTCTTATGTGTATGAGTATATGTCTTAAATTTTAATCAGACTCAGTCCAAAACCAGAGGCGTAACACCTGTAGTAATTAAAATATGAGTTAGATAATATATGTTCTTAAACAAGAATTGAATAAATGAAATATATCCTACCAAAAAAAAACCGTTGGACGGCTGACCGAAATATTTCGGTAGGCACCGAAATGTAGCGTCATACAACCAGTATAAAATATTGTTTGATTTTAAAAAATCCCCGCCGCTAGCCTCTTATTTTAGTAAAACAATTTTAACTTAAGTTGGTGTTGCTGCTTAGATCGGTAGTTTTTTTTTAAACTTTCAGAATTCCAGAAGAGAATCTCCGAACTAAACGAACACTGCTGTCTGTTTGTTTCTACCATTTCCAAGACCCAGGATACGTAAAAGCTCATCCATCTAGCTAGACCCCCGGGTGGTGTGGCTGTGACAGCACACTTCAAACATATCGGTGGTTCCTCATTAGAGCTATTAATTATGGAGCAGCCTTAAAAAGGTGTATTGCATTCCTGGATTTACAAGGGCACAAATGGGCCCTAAAAAGAACTACCGTTTGCAAGTGATATCAAAGTTTCGCAATCGTATGTTGTGTCTATGGTACTTTTGATAAGTAGCCTGGACTCAAATTACGATTGCGACACCAGCTACCAATATTCCAATATGTTTTTTTTCCAATTGGTATTTATGGCGGCCATTGTTTTCGTTTCGTCGTGTCGAATGCTCGAGGAAAATAATTAATAGTTCTCGATAAGGTGAGTTACAAATAGTTTTCTTCTATTTATCCATCCTCTATCTAGGTGATTTTATCTTGTTTTGTGCTGAAAGCGAAATATGACATCATTGCCTATTCGCGTAAGCCCTAAAAATGCTCGATTATGTTACGTTCAAGCCTTGTACAAAAAAACTGTGATTAGACATTACTAAATCGGACGTGTCATAATCGTATTTGTATCTATGGTACTATCAGAGCTCCTGCATTTCTAACATGTTTTTTTTATGGCCCATGTTTCAGTTTTTTTAATTCGCATTTTTGCAAAAAAATGACTCCGTTTTTGTTAGTGAAGATGTATGGAACGTATAGTCAAAGAATGTATAGATTGATAAGGTATATATTAAGGATAATAAAAGTCGTAAATTTGATGCATAATTATCCCCAGTGTAAGAAATATCAATCAAATACTTCCATGAAACATCCATTTTTCTCATGGCTGTTCTTTGGATCCCTCCAAATAAGTGAGGTATAATTGGATAGGCAATAAGGTCATAAAATCAGATAAAGGCATCAATGATTATGTGTCCACTTTTTATTACAAAGCTTTAGACATAATACTTTAGATATAATTCAGTAAACAACGACACATAATTTCCGCACGCAGCCCTGAGACGCTTCGAAAATTATAGAAAGTGGGGATTCATTATGCAGACAGGCAACAGGCTAAATAATAAATTCGGATAGGTTATATTTTTGGAGCCCCTCCACAAATACTACCTCCGTGGGTTTGTCGAAGAGAGCACCTAGCGTTTAGAGTCCTTTGAAACCAATCTAGAACTGTCAGGCTCTGCCAGAAAGAAAGCAATCGACTATGGAAAAGTCTGTCAATCGAAATACCCAAAATTAAAAAAAATTAACACCCCGGTAGTCGAAGTGTAAAATTTGGTTCACTCGTTTCCTTGTTCAGCTGATAACTTTCGATCCACTGAACCGATTTCAATTAAACATATCTAAGAACCATCGCAGTAAAGTCTTATACCAAATACAAAAATCTTTATTAAAATACGTCTACCCGTTTGACCACTATTCACTTTTAAGTTGATTTCGTTCGATCTACTAAACCGATTTTAATAAAAACATATCTGAAAACCCTTGCAAGAAAGTTTATTACCATTTACAGAAAACAGAATTTAAATCCGTCTACCCGTTTGACCGCAAGGGTGCCACGGAAAGACATACAGACACACCGAAAGATGCTTCAAACTTATAACACCCCTTTATTGTCGTCGGGGGTTAAAATGCAGCGAACTGGCGCATTACTTGTCAGTTGGTCTGCAGGATTGATCTCTCTACAAACTTACGAATGACGCGTCCAACTAAGAACAAATTTAGTCCAACTAAGAACAAAACAAACAAACAAAGCGTCACACCCTTTCCCATACGGGATGGCAGAGGCACACATTGTGCCCACGCTTAGCTAGTTATTCATTAGGTGCTTCATTTTGCGTGACAGGGGGCTAGCCCATCGCCGCAGCATGTTGAAAGAAGATTCTCTAACTTTGATTTTTTTCTTTACTTTTTAACTAGTTTACTTTGAACTCACATCGTGTGTAATCGAATGGTACGCCACACCCGATGTTACTGGTACTTGTTTGTGACTCGTCACCTCTGTCTTAGTTACCAGTTACCAACCGCTTGAGATTCTTTCCAGTATCGTCTTGTGCATGTGGACTGATGATATTTTTACATGTCTCATTATTATCACTGAGTACGATAGTGACTCAGGCCCGCCAGATAGAACGTCCGCACCCGTGGCATGTCAAGCGCGGGGGGTTTTGGCGCAAAAAAATAAGAGACAGAGCTATAAATACCGCAAAGCTTGGTCCCTCACCTTCCCGCGTCAACACCCCTGCGGGGTCGGTTGCTACAAGTGCTGACGCAAAGTTTCGTGACGCCTGAGTGCCGCCTGGAGGGAGTAGCGGCGCACCAATAAGAGAGTTGAAACCAAGAAATACGGCTAGCAGGATGATATGGCTATGACATGACATCTAACGATAACTGTTTCACACAACACAAGGGTTGTTTTTAGTCCGTATACTACAGGAGCTGATGTCCGCCCAATATTTAGGGATGCATAAATTGGCGATGTCAACACATCAAGAAACCCTGACATGGTTAGTAGGATGACATGGCTAGCACTGAGATCTAACGATAACTGCTTTACACAACACAGGGGTTGTTTTTTGTCCGTATATTACAGGAGCTGATGCCCGCCCAATGTTTAGGCATGCATAAATGGGCGACGTCCACACGTCAAGAAACCCTGACATGGTTAGCAGGACGACATGGCTAGCAGTGACACGATATGGCTAGCAGTGACATCTAACGATAACTGCATCACACAACACAAGGCTTGTTTTAGTCCGTATACTACAGGAGCAGATGCCCACTCAATGCCTCTTCTCCCACAATGGTCCAATGTAGAGAAGTGGCAAAAAATTACGATTGCTAAGGCCCACTAGCTATAAAGCGGATTAGCACTATTCTCCGATTAACTTTGACAACTACATACAAATTTGTATGGCTAGGGCTATGGATATGGCTAGCTGTATAATTCTACGGAGTTGTCAAAGTTAATCGGAGAACAGTGCTAATCTGCTTTATAGCTAGTTGCACTAAGTATATGTAAATATCTACAGTATAAAACATTTGAAATTTGGAATTTAGGGATGCATAAAGGGGCGACGTCGACACGTCAAGAAACCCTAACATGGTTAGCAGGATGACATGGCTAGCAGTGACACGACATGGCTAGCAGGGACATCTAACGATAACTGCTTCACACAACACAAGGGTTGTTTTTATTCCGTATACTATAGGAGCTGATACCAGTTCAATGTTTAGGGATGTATAAATGGGCGACGTCCACACGTTAAGAAACCCTGACATGGTTACAGGATGACATGGTTACAGGATGACGTGGCTAGCAGTGACATGATATGTCTAGCTGTATAATTCTACGGAGTTTTCAAAGTTAATCTGAGAATAGTGCTACCTCGCGTCTCTCTGTCGCGCCTTAGTCCAGTCGTAATTCAGGCAATATATAAGACGTTTTTACTTAATATCACATTCTAGATTTCGGTTTCATTTCGTCGCCCAGGCCATTCCCGTTCTTGTTTTTTCTCGCCACCCCCAAGGACAACTAAGATTTATGTGCGTTTATTACGGCCATTTGACGTGCTCATATGCATAGCGCATAACTGAGTAGCTTGCTGTCTGCGGCAGTGGTACGGTGCGGGAGGGGTGTGTTCTCAAGACGACTACATGGCGCGAGACTTCAGGGAACCTATTCCGGCAGCACGATGCCGTCTTTTTAACAATGACGCGGCGACGACGGTCGTTGACGGTCGCTATTCCTGTAACGCCTGGAGTAGGGGCGCATTGGAACAAGAGAGATGCATGGATGGGCGAGAGAGAGAGGCGGTTGCATCGCTCAGGTGCCATGAAACCTTTCGATATATGTATTAAATATTTGGCGTTTGCATAACCCTCTTTACGGCATCTAGTAGTAGAAATTAAGATAAAATTACTCATCATAGAAATTGGTAACTAACCAAAGAGAACGGATTACAAGAAAATCTGATTTTGGATAATAATAATGATAATGATAAATAAAACCTTGGACACTATTTACACACAATGATCTAGCCCCAAACTAGGATTCCCTGTATCTTGGGTACTAGACAACGATACACAATTGATGAATAGATAAATATTATACTTAGATAGATAAAGAACCCTGACTAGGGTACAAAGATCCCTTCTCATCAAACAAATATCTGCCCCTACCGGGACTCGAACCCGGGACCATCGGCTTTATAGGCAGGGTCACTGCCGACTCGGCCATTCGGATCGTCGAACCTCGATGCCTAAAGATGACCGTCGTCGTCGCGTCATTGTCACTGAACCGTCTTTGTGTACCGGAATAAGGCCCCAGGGCAGGGTGGGCATAACCACTCGTCTGTGGGTAGATCAAAAAATGGCCCGTGATTTTGAACCTTATTGGTATTAAGGTATTAAGTTACAACATATGAAAAATAAAATCAATCATCTGTTGATTGGCCCCACAGCTGAGTGGATAGCAGGTAATGTCATCCCTCCCGTACCACTCTATTACCTCAATAACCTATTGTTGGTATGGTCTATTGTTGTAGTATACAATTGTCCATAATGATGAACAACTTTCTCCATTGATGGGACCAAGTCACAAGTGTTTTTTGTCCTTTTCCTAGTGACACGCGATCAGATGATAGGAAATTTGTTCCTGCAGAGAAGAAAATGTGCTACATAACAGTTTTGTTTTTAATGTTTACTGTAAATATTATGCTGCATCTAGGTAGTGTTTACATTATTATCTCACTATGTATTTATGTTTATTTCTCATTCGCCTGTCCCAATAATTTAGGTAGTTTATATATTCCTTAAGAATGACGTTTCCGTGAGTCACCGACGGTGCTGGCTGAAAATCAGCGCTGTAGGTGTCTGACATCTCAGCATAATGCTGAGCCAGTGTCCGGTTCACTGCCGCAGAGACACAGTTTTTTCATGTTTTATCTGTTTTTTGTTTATTTTATTGTTTAATATATATGTTCTGTGTTTTTGTGAATAAATGTATCTTTCTTTCTTTCTTTCTAACAATAATTTAGTATTTTTTTACTCTACCACGTCAACCTCGTCAAGCCTGAAGATGCAGACTTCAGTCTAGCCAAGGTCAGTGTAGGTTTCACAGCAGTTAGCTAAACGCCAGAGACGTGTCCTATCATCGGCATCGCGCTAAGTATGAGCACTCATGCGGCTGAGACAATACCTTTAGTTCGCTTGGTGCTTGACCTAAAACCTAGACTCCCTAGGGTGTACGCAATAAAGTCAGTATTTTTCCTTGAATGCGGTCACGAA
Source organism: Argyresthia goedartella (assembly GCA_949825045.1). Lineage (NCBI taxonomy): Eukaryota > Metazoa > Arthropoda > Insecta > Lepidoptera > Argyresthiidae > Argyresthia > Argyresthia goedartella. Next base: position 17,662,025 of record OX463833.1, on the reverse strand, counting down.
TCGCGTATTTTTACTTAGTTACCGTAGACTAGACACTTCTGAAAATCTATTAAAATAGGTATTAACCACCGAATTAACAATTCATAAGTTAGTTTAGGAGCAAAAAAGACATCATAATATAAGCATATAATCCCGACCCAATTTAAACAGAGATATGTTGGCTTGAGCCGGGGAGTCCTCAGCCCAGCTGGAGTCCTTAGCCCAGCTGTGGGACACCGTAAAGGCTATTATTTTTAAACATATTTTTAAACAGTTATGTTTAAACGATTACCAAAACCGCACCTATATTACTACCAATAAATTCGAAATGACTGCCAGAATGGATCACCAAACTTCTTTTTATGTTTTGTGTAAGTTTATGTTTTAAGTATTGTTTGTTGTTCTTACATGTTCGACCTAACACGAAGGATAAAGGGGGCTTCGCTTCGCTCACCCCCTTTACTCTTCACCTAAGCTACCGCAGTATTTTGCCCTGATATTTTTTGCAAATTTTGGTGTTCATTTATCCATTTTGGGTAGGAAAAAAATATTTTGGTGATTATATTTGTTGCCTTTTTAAACGTAACCATTTGTTTTATGATTTTTAAGTGTTGGGCTGCATGGGAAAAGAACCCATACAGTGGTCTTCCACTACTGCTGATGATGGTACATAAGTATCTTTACTAGTGTATCTTTAGAAGTCTGTCTTTGCCTTAATATTTCGAAATATCAAGCCATCGAAACTAGAGTCCGTAATCGGTTGCACAAAATATCTCTGCGGAAAATTTTCGTTCCAAGGTAGCACGGATCCGAGTCAAGTGTCCCAACAATGTCTCGGCCACTAGTCTTTTGTCACCACAACAACACTGTGTCAAGTATGTACCCGCTGCAGTAAGGGGGGAGGTACCAGGGGAGGTCACGTGGCGTCCAAGGCCATGACTATCTGACTTGAAGGGCTAATTGTGTGCAGTGAACAGGGGGGTAACCACAACATTTTATGCCGATTCAGATTAGGAACCTAATTTGATCCGCAAAATTACCGTGACCGTCTTATAACAAGTCTTGGTATTAGGTAAATAAAGCCCATTATGACGAATTGGAATTGAAATGGTTGCCATGGTGATGTTCTTGTTTTGAACTTAATTTGAATCGGAAAAAGATTGTTATAACCATCCTGTAGCCATAAATATTGTTCTTGATTTTATGCACGTACGTTTTTTTTATTGAAAATAGTCTTAAACTTTATATTTGTAATCCAAAATTAGAATTGAGTAGCTAAGTATGATTTTATTATTGAATTGTAATTTTATGATTTATTTTAGGAAACTTCTACCAGTGCCTAAACAACCCCAATAAGGTATATTGGAACTATGTTTAGGAAACTTCTAGCAGTGCCTAAACAACCCCAATAAGGTATATTGGAACTATGTTTAGGTATAGCCATTATGTTCCTTTAAATTTAATATTGAATAACCGGCATAACTTGGTGAGTCTATTCCAAACCGTATGGGAAAACGCGTAGGACTGTGTTTTTGTTATGTCTAATTATAATAATAATAAATGTAGCCCATTAATATGCCCACCGAGGGGCACGGGCCAACACCCGGATATGAGTTAGATTGAGCCACACTCCAACACCCTGGCTAAGTGCAGGTTGATGGAGCGGTGTCGGGCTTCTGGCAAACCCGACCTGTCAGAAGCTATCAAGGGCCTCCGAAATAGCTTCACGACTACTACCACCGAGAAGCGATAGTAGCCGGGACCTACAGCTTAACGTGTCATCCGAAACACCGAAGCGTCAGAAACAAATTAATAAAACTAAATTCAAAATAATTACCAAGTTCCAATTCCGCCTCTGCATCCTCAGATATCGTCTCCATGGTCAGCGCATGGCTCAACCTTCGTCACTTGCACATGGTCACAATATAAGCCCACACCAATAATCACTAAGCAATGTTCACTACACTGGACATAGTCCTCTCTACGGCACATAACTTTTTGTACTGTATATAATATTTTGGCATCTTTACTTCACAATAACTACAGTAACGTTCACACTTCTGTTATTGTAAAAATCTCAATATTGTTGATGACCTTCTGCGAACTATAATAGAAATTGAATGCTAACAACAAATGGGCAAAATATAATAATAAGTTTTCAGGTCTATGAGGGCTTTACTGGCAGTTGATTAAAAGGAAGCTCTTGCGCGGAAGCGGTTGAATAAAGGGACCCATATTAGTCACTGACAGTTCCATTCGCTTACTTATTCATGATCGCTGTATAAATATAGTTCGCGACACGTTGGGATGGCAATTGAAAAGATAAGATTAATGAGAATTTAAGTTAGTTGAAGCTTCTCTACCGTCCTCAAAAATTACATTAAGATGTATTAGTGGTTTGAATGAAATGCGAATGTAGTGGACGGGTAATGTAGTGGACGGGTAATGTAGTGGACGGGTAATGTAGTGGACGGGTAATGTAGTGGACGGGTAATGTAGTGGACGGGTAATGTAGTGGACGGGTAATCCGACAGGCAGTAGGGGGCGACAGACAGACTTGCACCATGTCTTCCCCGAATGCCATCCCTACCTGTCGCGAACAATAGTTTGGTCTAAGTTGATGTAAATGATTTCGAACTATTTAGTCATAGCAACAAAGTGAATGAATGAGTTAAACGATACTGTAACAAAAAAAATAGTAAATCATATCATACTGAGGTCGAAAAAAAAAATAGGACGTTAAGTTTAAAAAAATATTCCCACAAATTTGAGGGTATACAATACATGTCATACAATTTATTGATATTTATTGGTTTAGTTGATGTTCGAAAGTGGCACCACTTTTAATCTTTGGTTTGTCGCTTCACACCTCTTTCTCATCCACTTTTCGATTTCCGAATCACGGGTAAACATTTCACCAGCTACAGAAGCGGACAAACTTTTGAAGGTGTTCACTTCAAAAGTTCGTCGACTTGACGATGTTTATTTCAATTTTATTACCTATTGAAGTTTCGGTTGAGTTTGCTGTTGCTACAAAATAGGACATACATTTCAAAAATCCGCGCTCATGTAGCTGTCATCTTCACATCGACTGATTTTCCAAACTTAGCGATAGCTGTAATGTTAACCTAAGAAATAATCACAGACTACTTGCGCTCCGGTTTAGACTCGCGAAGGTTAGCAAATCTTTCAAGGGTCAGTGCATTCTCTCTACAACAAGAGAAGAAGCAATTTAAAAACCATGTAAAAGCGACTTTGTTAAAAAGGCGATATTAAAATGTTTAAGATTACTTAAATGACGGGACTGTATGGGGTTAATCTCACTCAACACAGAAGTTGCTTTTAATAATTTTGTAATTATAATATTGTAAGAATTGTATTTCTTTAACACAACCAATTTTTAAAAGAGTTCTAAAAATAAATCTGTGGGAGTTTCTACGTCCTTCTTCTCCCACAGTGGTCCAATGTAGAGAAGAGGCAAAAAATGACGATTGCTAAGTATATGTAGATATCTACAGTAATAAAGATATTTGATTGATTGATTGATTGACTGAGAGGACTGAGACCAATTTTTTGGGGAAGTTACTGAGTTGAAATACTGCACTAAGTTCAACTTATACTGCACGTGGTGTACTCCAATAATAAATTGGTCAAGTGTGAGTAGGACTCGCACAGGAAGGGTTCCAAGTCATCGTACATGAATTCTGTACCCTTCGTCGTGAAACTTAAAAATTATAAAACAAAAAATGTCTAAACTTGCTTTCGATAGATCGGGTACCCGACGTCAAACCAACTGCGCCCACCGACGTCTTCGAAAAGTGCCACGAAATTACGATGATATTAGACTAATGTAGACATCAAGGCATATTCAAGCACGTCTCTTTTATAGGGAGCCCCTGTAATATATAAAATCTCGCATAGTCTATTGTTTTTTGCTGTAGCGGGAACAAAAATAGACATTCTGTGAGAATTTCAACTCTCTTCCTATTACGGTTTATGTGAACAGCCCGGCGAAGGACAGATGGACAGCCGTTTGGCACACGCCCCTAAAAAGTGTTTAGCAAGCGAATAAGCACTTGTCGCCACAGGTAATTTGTCTTGCCTTGTGCGCACGCGCGCTTGCTGTGTGTGTGCAGTCGGCTGTACAACAACTTTCTTACGCTAACGAGGTGTTGTCGTTCTTGTTATTATTGCAACAACTTGTCGCCTGTCTGTGACACTAATAAGGCCCAGTGTCTCGTATGAAAAGTCCCTTGGTTATCCACAGATATAGGTTTAGTCACGGTTTAGACAGTAGATTAGAAGACAATTGAGTTCTAGACATTTTTAAGACCTATTCCACTAGCCATGGACACATTCTCTGAATGTGTCCATGGCTTTGCCTTCCTCTATTGTAACCTACACCGCGTTAGGTCTAACTAGCTATATTCCTACTTTGACTATTTATGACTAGTCGTAACGCGATGTTGTTTATTTACGCTTTGGTAGACTAAATTACATTTTAAATGTTATTTTTTTAAAACTTTTGTGATAAACCCGAGTTGATCAGAGCAACTTTATTTTTCACTTCTCCATACAAAACAGCTGATTGCTCGGCCCAAACTATATGGAGAAGTAGAAGTTTCTCAGATCAAATAGTTTTCATAGTGAAAGTTGCTCAGAATGATGGCCCTAACAACACCCTAAAATATAACTACACCTTTCTGTTACAATTTTTATTTTGAAGCACTTAAAAGTATTGTTTTTAAAGTAAACCTTGAGTTATAGAACCTCAAATGCCTCCTCAAAGATTCTTTTGTTGCTAGTTACAAAGAAAATTACGTGTGGTCATGTCTATAATTACTGAGTGCACAGCACATTACGCTAATTGGTTGTTACTAATGCTAATGCTAAGTAGGTGGGAATTGGTAGTTAGTTCGAGTAACAATCATTTGTAGTGTAGTCATACGTATGTACCAATACATAGGGTAACATTGAAGTGTAGTTAATTCGCCCTCCTCTCCCATAGTGGTCCAATGTAGAGAAGAGGCAACAACTCGGGGAAGTGCGGGTTGTAATCGCACACGAAGGGTTCCGTATAAAATGTCGTGTAGTTCATTGCAATAACGGCAACAGAAATACACATTCTGTGAAAAATTCAACTCCCTTACGGTTACATTACTGTTCATGACATATGTATAGTCCTGCTGACATACAGTCGGACGTAAAGCGGAGGGTCTCGTTTGACACCCTTCGGGTACGAAACCCTAAAAATAAAGTGTGCTAAGCTTATTTGTAAATATCAATATTAAATAAAACCAGTCAACTGCAAGTAAGACCCGCACCTGAAGAGTTCCATACTATCGTACTTGGAAAAACGTAAAACGACAGTCTTTTGTACGAGTACATATACCTATTTATTTTTAATAATAACATATTAAATACTAGGTAGGACTACATTCAAGGCCCTACATAGAAAAATAGTTTTGTGTATGTAGTATGTAAGTATTAAACTATGTACTCAGGTTAACGAAACTCTTTGCTCATTGAAACCGGAAGTGGATAGAAATTGAGTAACTAATTTACAGAAATAAAGTCAAATATGATAAAAAACTTAAAATTTTTTATGATAATTCGAATGAGCAATTATTAATCATATAATGACAAATAACTAAGCAAAAAACTCAATACCTGCTATTAAAAATCTTTTCTGATAAGATCGGGAGAGTCCATTTTTCACCGATAAACAAATAAAACAAAATGACTAAGAAAATGGCCATAACAATAATTTCTTCTATGGTACCCTTTTCTTTTAATTCTTGAAAATCGGTATATTTCATTATTTGTTGCTGTTGCGGCAACAGAAGTGCACATTCTGTGAACATTTCAGCTCTCTACCTATTTCGGTTGATCCGATAGAGCCCGGTGACGGACGGACGGACGGACAGCGGAGGCTTAGTAATAGGGTCCCGTTTGGCACCCTTCGGGTACGGAACCCTAAAAAGGAACACTTTGAGCGACATCAAGTTACGAGCATCTATCTGAATAATTTTCGATATTATCTCGGCCCAAAACATTTTATGGTTGGAAGCATGGAATAATGAAATGCTATCAACCAAGTGCTGGTATAACCAAGTTAAAAACAAAAAACCGACTTCGATGCACTAAAATGCACAAAACAAGGAGATAAGACTTTTAACATAATTATTGAGATTCTATATAATTAGTATATATTTAAATGCAAGCGGAATCTACCGTATTTAAATTAACCCGTCACGTGATTGGCTCTGGGCCGTGTAGTAGTGGCTCGGGTGTCAGGCCATTTCGCGATGTAATTATTTTTTCGACCGAGATTCCGTATGACTCAAATTAGAGAAGGTACGACGTAATTATTCAACAAGTATTCACTTCACTGTAATCTGCATGAAATTTCCTATCCGATTATTATAGTTGTTATGGTAATAAAAACTTACATGCTTTCAAATGACGAGATGAATTTCATTTTCCCGCTATTTTGACACTACTTTGAACTATTTCTTGCTATTTTCACTAATTACTTATTCACTAGCACTGAACTAACACTTATAATATGATCTGCATATTATCTAGTACTGTTTACACAATTTTCACACTCCAAATCACCATTCTCGAAATCATTTCGGTAAATTCTTCGCCAACACAACACAACGTATGACACTCACGGAATAGACAAATGACGCTCGGGCCAAGCGGATTTGATCTGTTTTCAATGAGAATTTAGTTTTTTTCTAAGACATGCAGTTTGATTGGTTAACAGAAATTAATCGTTATGACCCATAGGCCAATAAAACAATGAATTTTGGGCATTGAGAACGCACTGGTCATAGATTTATAGAGCCAAATCAGTGTGGCCATCTAACGTACACCCGTCTGTACGCTAAGCACTTAAGCCGTTAAAAATTTGCCGTACATACGGCTGTACGCTAAACGTTTGACGGGTTAAATTAAGTTTATCATAGCCTTATTTTTTTGTTTGTGCTTTGTATACCGCAGTCGGTATTTTTTAGTTTTTTTTCAATTTTGTCATTTATCCTCCTTTTGTGCACACAACTACAAAAAATCTGAAAATGCTTAGTTTGAAACTAACGTGTATTAATTAAATCTTGTGCGAGATTAGTATATATTTCCGTACTCGCCCTTTAAAGCCATTTATTTCGATCTCTTGTCGATCTCGACTCGAGTCTTGAAAAAACTACAGCCCGTACATTAATGCGCATAAAATCAGCAACTTCGCGAATCTAATGACGTATGATTTATCAAAATCCGTTGAGCCGTTCAGTAGTTACGAGGGAACACAGGAACAGACATACGTACTTAAATACAAACTGTCAAACACACTCTTTTCCGCTTTGCTGCAGTTGGGTCAAAATTTTAAATAGACGCTATGAATAAAACCCAATAATATACTAATTAGTTTCTTAAAATGGTCTATATTTTCAAAATAAAATTTCAAAAAAATATGTGTCAGAAAAATGTATGCCAATTGTTTAGCCAAAGTTGTTATTTGAACTAGAATTTCTTAATTTTGTAACTAAAGCATTAGGGTACCTAAGTGACGGCTAATTGGAACAGAAATAAAATATTTAGTTTCGTATACTTTTCTCCTAGGAATGGTAGTTTTTTTTTACGTGACATCAACATAAAACTACCTTTACGAGGAGAAAAAATGTCTTCTATTTCTGTTATTTAAATTAAAACTCGAACTTTCTAAAGTAGGTACTCGTCGTGAGATTTGAGAGTCACTATTGATTGTATGATGGCCGAATTCAGAGACTTCTGTTCAAATAAAGTACCGCTTATATGCCATAATGGCGCTGTCATTTCCCGAGCTAAGCTCGTGACACGACCATTTAAGTGCCCGTCAAACATTGAGAGGTCGGTTGAGCATCCGGGTGGGACTATCGAAAGAAGGTGTTTATGACATATTTAAATACAAAAATGTATGGCAATATAATACGTTTGTCTAAAGGTTAAGCTATGTTTAAGTGGTTTTGTAGACGGTTTGACTCTCGCTCGGTAGGTGGCCACAAGAATCCAGTCCACAATTGACCAATTACATGACAATTCGTTGGTCACCATAATTGAAATGTCACGCGATTGTAGCATTTAATTCACTGGCCAAATTTTGGAGAATGATAGTCCATTATTAGGACATTCTTTCCCCTAGAAACTTATGGTCGCAAACAAAAAAAATATTGAGGTCTCCCTTAGTAACTTGAGACCAGCGGATCGGGTCAATATACTGAGGTTCAACTAAAAAGTATTGATTTGCGACCGTATGTTCCTTTGGGAAAGTTGTTCATAATCGTGGGTACTATCGTTCCCCAAAATTTGGTCAGCTAATTAAAAGTCACCCTGTATATCCATGGCCTAAGCACCAAGAGATAGATAAATACTTACGAGGGGACTACAAGTATTTCTTCCAGATACTTACGAGGGGACTACAAGTATTTCTTCCAGATACTTACGAGGGGACTACAAGTATTTCTTCCAGATACTGAAAAACCTAACAAAAGCGCATGAAATTCTAAGGAAAAGGTTAGTTTCAAAAGGCTTATTTAAAGCTTACCCATAAGAGATCGGACCTATACCATTTTATTTCGATTTAATTTTTATTTATTTATTTTATTTTATTAAATACCTATGCACTTATATTAGTTTAGTTTCTAATCTGATGTACTAACAGATTATTATTATAAATTGGAAAAATGACTCAAAAATTATGATAATCGAATGGTAATTTACCTCAGTCAATTAATTTTCTGTTACGTCAAATATACTACAATTTGTCATTGAAACATAATAGTATTAATAATGTTACTTATATTTTTATTTAAAAAAACTTTATAGGTACTCGTAGCAGAGTGAGCAAGCAAGGATAAAATAACTGCATATAACGAACTTTTAACTTTAGAACACATTCTATTCCATTTTCAAACACAGTTCGAACAAAAAACCAACGAACCGCATCCTCACACGAAATAGCATTTATTATTCACAAAATTTAAATTTGGAACGCATGTTCAAAATCTTCACGATTCCCGACGCTAACTTCCGAATTCTAGCGACGTTCGGAAACCGAAATGGCGTCTGCATCCATCGCGCGCCATTTCTGAACTGAACTGAACTGATGGAAAGTAGGCACGTGGTGAAAATATTCAACCCCCTCCAGAAACCAAACAGAACAGCACTAATCCTCACTCTCGGAAAACACAATCTTGACCGATACCAAACAAGAGCGAAAACTGATCTTGCGTTTGGGAAATAATTTAATCCAAAAAAATATATCAAGTGTTTTACAAAGGAGTCGAAGTTTCCAACGTAAATTTGCTTCTATTTTCAACAGAATACGGTTGTCCAGTCATTTTCAGAAACTTCGTGGCGTGGAAAACTCAATGGTTCGTGAATCTTCGGCGCCGCTCGGCTTTTTCCGGAGCTCGTTAAGGCGAGCTTTTCGTATGCAAGCGACGACGCGGCCGGCTGCACACTACGCGGCTTTTAGTTTTGACGTCGAAAGCAACAACTGTATTTATGCATGACTGTTGAAGAACTAAGTAAGCGCATCATACTGCCATATGAGCCTAAGGGCCAAAAGATAGAAGCATTTTTCTCGGCACATCAATTCAACAATGTCAAAATTTACTCGAGATTATTTCAAACTCGCATTTTTCTTTCAGCTTTAAGGCCTGGCCCGACAAATGGAACCCGAGTTCTAACACTAACAAAAAAATGCAATTTCAAAGATGACCTAACAGACCTGATAAATAGGAATAATTCTGAATTCTCCAAAATGATTTTTGATTTTTCGTTCATTGGTTTCTCGAATAGATTACAGTCAATATTTAATCCATCTCAGATTGTGCCACAAAAATAAACGGCTTATGTTTAAACGATTACCAAAAACGCACCTATTTTACTACCAATACATTCGAAATGACTGCCAGAATGGATAAATGACCACCAAATTGTGTTTGGATAAATGATCACCAAACTTCTTTTTAAGTTTTGTGTACTTAAGTTTATGTTTTAAGTATTTTTTGTTGTTCTTACATGTTCAACCTAACACGAAGGATAAAGGGGGCTTCGCTTCGCTCACCCCTTTTACCCTTCGCCTAAGCTACCGCAGTATTTTGCCCTGTTTTTTTTTGCAACTTTTGGTGTTCATTTATCCATTTTGGGTAGGAAAAAAATATATTGGTGATCATTGTATTTGTTTCCAAAATAAACCATCGCCAAAATACACTTGCCCTGTCAAAAAAAGCATTAATCTTCCTACTCAAATACGGATAGGCTTACGAAAACCGCCTAATGTGCAAATCTCACATGTCGATAGGATAACAAATTATTTTCACGTGTCAAGTCAAGAATAGATTCGTGTAGTAGCAGCACATCGCGCACTTGCTAGCAACCCACTCACTACCCAACATGATTGCGAGCTCGATTCTAAACTGACTCGAGTGATTAAGAATGGCCGAGTCCGCAGAAGCCAAGGGTCCCGGGTTCGAGTCCCGGTGGGGGCTAATATTTGTTTGATGAGAACGGATGTTTGTACTCTAGTCATGGTTGTTTATCTACCTACGTATAATGTTTTTCTATATAATTATGTGTATCGTTGTCTAGTACCCAAGATACAAGGAATCCTAGTTTGGCGCTAGATCAATATGTGTGTAAATAGTGTCCAAGGTATTATCATTATTTCGAAAAGCAGTTCGTGCATTCCGACATTAAACCCGCCTTGCAGAACACTTTTGACAGCCGCTAAATGGAGTTCAAACGCAATATAAATACAACGCGGCCATGTTGAGTGGGACTGGGAACCTTGCTGACAAGCAATATTCTTGCCCTGCTTGACTACGTAACTTGGCCGCTTTATATATTGACGTATTCCGATTTCTTTAAAATTCAAATAACAATAATTGCTTCAAATGACAGTTCGTGGGAAATAATCGCGTTCCGATCAGACAAACATCTATTTGAAATTAACGAACCTTCTTGAAAATATTAATTTGAAGTGGATTGTGATTGTGATAGATGTCAGAATAAACTTACAGGCTCACCTCGAATGGAACATTCTTTGAAGAAAACACAGAAGTCATTGTTAATAATTTTGTAATTATTATTTCCTGCATATTGCTTGGTTTGCTGCAAGAGATCTCTTACTAGAGATAAGCTCGCCTTTGTAGACGATTTTAATGTAATAAAGAAATAAGTTGGCTGATGTGGGTAAGCGGATACCACGGCTTAAATGGAAGTGGGCATGCCACTTGGCAAGGCGAGAAGACGGAAGATGGACCAGATCGGTGACAGAGTGGTGGCCAAGAGGAGGCCAAAGATCGGTCGGCAGACCATCTGCCAGATGGTCCGACGATGTGGCGAGGGTGGCAGGAAAGCAATGCACGCGGGTTGCGCAGGACCGTTCTGAATGGCGTGTTTATGAGGAGGCCTATGCCCAACAGTGGGTCCCCTGAGAGGCTGATGATGATGATGATGAATAAAGAAATTTTAATTATTTGTATTAGTTAAACACAACCTAATTTTAAAAGAAATCTAAAATCAGCTTCTCCCACAGTGCTCCAATGTAGAGAAGAGGCAAAAAAATGACCTTTACTAAGTTTATGTAAATATCTACAGAAATAAAGAAATTTAGATTTTGCTATTAACCGATAGATCCATTGTTGAAGCAAGTCGTTCACGGACAAAAAGATGTCATGCCAATAAGCAAAGTTTCCATTCAATATTAAAATACTGGACACTATTTCGCTCATTAAACTCACACATTTGTACCCACGTTTAGTTAATTATTCAATTATCTTATATATGTTATTAATATATTTTCTTATTTATTAAGTTAGCACACTGGTCTATCTGTTTAAGTTTCTCAATCTAAATTTATTTCTTGTATTTTTGTGGATATCTGTTACTGGCTTTAATTCTGTGTGTTTCTTCTTTGTAATTTGTTTAAGTATGTGCTGTTGATGTCCTGTTGAAAATTAAATTAAATAAATAAATGTATATGGAAAAATAATTAAGTTTCGTTTTCTGTTTGTCTGTTCTGTGTACATAGTAAGAAATTGCGATTTTTGATATGTTATTATACCGGGTGTAACAGAAACGTGTTAATATACTAAAAGTGGTTTGAAGTGAATGCTCAGCATAATTTCCCTAACAACCCCTTAAAATATGAGGTCACCTTTCTGTTACAACCTTGGCATATTTGGCATGATTTGACTTGTAAATTTTAGGTTTTTGTGGGGTTCCTTACCCAAAGAGAGCCCCAACGCTATAACTAAGGCTCCTCTGCTCTTCTGTCCGTCTGCCTGTCCGTATGTCCATCAGCGGGCTGTATCTCATGAATCCTAATGCGTAGAGAATTTAAATTTTCACAGAATAGTATTTTTTTGCCACTACAGCAACAAATAAGATTTTATAAATTAAAGGGGTCCAAAATACAAGGGACGTGTTGTGACACCTCCCGCGATACAAAAAACCTTATCATGATTCAAAATTTTGCGATCGATTTCGAATCCACGTTCGAACAAAATATTATTTTCTTTTTGTTTTTGTTTTAATATTTTCAGCGCCTAAGTTTTCATGCGATGTACGGAACCCTTCGTGTGAGAGTCCGGCCCGTACTTGACCGATTTTTATTTTGTTGGCGCACCGACTCTAGAGCATAATTTTTAAATCATTTATATTTATACTTCTTGATCGACGAACGGACCAGCTGGAGAGTGCATGAAACACCGCGGCAATTGGCAACACATTCCAACGTCACATCAACACAACTGGCAACATTGTTATCCAATTTGTTGTAATGAGTCGGCGCCGGCTCGCTCCATTCATTACTTAGTATTTGACGTCAAGGTCCGATTTTGTTCGGAATTGTCTAAAATTGCTTAACGTTAATTAAAGTGACAGCCCAGAATTCTAACGGTCCAGTTGTTTTTTTTTGTTATTCACGGTGATGTTTTATTAGCCGACTGAACAAATAACAATACATCATTGGACAATATTCCACACGCAAACTATTCCCGAACAACTGATAAGTTTTATTTAATTAATTCACCCGTGACTAAACGAAGACGTTATTGGGAGAGCTGTTGATTTATTATGATTTATACAATCACACATTTATAAAAATGTTTTCAGCTAATAAACAGAGTTACATGGTCTAGTGGGTTTCACGCTTGCTTCTCCCGCACGAGGGGCAGGTGGGAGTCCTGGTGCTGACCAATGAGATAAGTAATTTATCCAGTACCATTATACGGAAGTTCTAACTAAAGTTCTGATGGAAAACATCGTGAGGAATCGTTAATTACTCAATAGCTGCAGCGATGGGCTATGGAGTAATTAAGGGGGCCCCCTTTCATGCAAAATGGAGTGGCTAAACGTAGGCACAATACGGTATTTGGCAAGGTAGTCCAATAAATCTAGAAACGTGTCTCAAGCTGAACCAATTTCAACAAAAACTTTGACAACATCAGAATTATATATTTCCAGCAGTTGTATTTTATAAACTTAACTTTGTGAAAAAGACAGCATTTGACTATGACGTCACATGCTAGTATTTCATAGAACTCGTAAATAATATTACACATTTTGACAGTTCCTAAAAAGTATCTATTTTGACTAGCAGGCAAATACCGTACTGTGCCTCCGCCACCCCGTATGGGAAAAGACGTGACGCTGTGTTAAGTTAAGCTATTAAATGTATCAATCGAAAAATAAATAAAGGATGCAACCTCCATACGCAGGTGTCTTCCAAGAATAAATTTTCCCGCTATAGGTTTTGAATTTTACCATACCATGGCTTGAGGTTCCAAATGGCAATGCCTCATACCCGGGTCCAGGTCTCCAGGAGCTGCGAGTCATTATTCTAAGAAAGGATGGTTACGCAAGACAGCAACGACACAAATTAGGATTTAGAACATATATACCACTAATATTAGGTCACTAATTAGCCGACTTCAAAAAGGAGGAAGAGTGGATCTTAATTCGGTTGTATTTTTTTTCGTGTTTGTTACCTCGATACCGGTATTATTTATGAAACAATTTAAAAAATTATATTCTTATTTCAAACAAAAGAAGAGAATTTAGACCCATTTTTTCAAATTTGAAAACCATTTCGTAGTTTGGGATTAAATTAAAATTGCTGCAATAATAGTATCATCCACGTAAACGAATTGCGCATTTTTGCTTTCCTGTGACTTTTCTGTGGTGTTTACGGTCATGAAACGATTTATAAATTTATATTCTTATTTCAAACAGAAGAAGAGAATTTAGACCCATTTTTCCAAATTCTTAAATCCATTCCGCAGTTTGGGTTAAAATTAAAATTTCTGCGTTAATAATATCATCCACATAAACGAATTGCGCATTTTTGCTTTCCTGTGACTTTTCAGTGGTGTTTACGGTCATTGTCATAAGATAAATTCTGGATATAAGTGCCTTAGATTCGTTGAAGGCTTATAATAAGAGTAGATTTGATCGTCAGAAGACAGATTTCGTGGCCTCGTTATTGTGTAGAATTATTGCATGAGGTCGTTTTTCAAGTTTTAAACTTAGTGAATTATTTTTAGAACTGTTAACCTGGCTAAACGCTTTAATAGGGCATTTCGACTAAAGTTATATCGATCCCACACACTAATTCACCGGGCTACACCGGTAAGACGATAGCGCATTAAACTTTCAATACCACGTTACGTCCTGATTGGCCTGAAACAGTTCAGCGCTGGTTCTATTCACAGCGCCAAGGTCGGCTTCCATAAACAATGCAAAACAGGTGTTTTTCCAACTCGAATATTCGATTGGCCGACCCTATTTCATTCTCTAACACAGACAAATGTGCGTCAAACTCTTCCTCCTTCTTTGGCTTAGTAAAGGAAGGGGAGACTGATGCATAGCTGTGTCCCTTACTTCCTGGGTTTTGATGACACATGTCATTGGTATACTTTTATATATGTCCTATAATAAGTCGACTTCCGCATTGTAACAACAATCTTGACTGTGCTTAATGTTGTCGTGACGCCCACGATGCAGGCCATGCCTAGTGTGGGGCACTGTTACTACTATTGACTTACACAAAGATGGACTATAGTCTAGTATTTATGCTTATTTGTAACTGCTACTCATGTTAATGTGTATAATTATTTTTACGTAATAAATTGATTAGTTATTTATTTACCGAAGATGGCGGGACGACCCCGACAAGTTTTTGCCTGGGTGGCCGGAGGTGGCACAGACCAGGGAAGTGTGGACGAAAGAGGGGGAGGCCTTTGCCCAGTAGTGGGACACCTTAATGGCTAAATAAAAAAATAAAAAAATAAAAAATATTTGTATTTGTATAACTAGTGGCTATGTGAGCTGGACCTCGTAAGTGACACTTTCTTTTAATAACACATACAAACTTATGAATTAACCTGTCGATGAATGGCAACCGGTTTAGCCTAGCGGGTAGTGACCATGCCCACGAAGCTGACGGTCCTGGGTTCGAATTCCGGTAAGGGCAATATTTGTGTGATGAGCATGAATATTTGTTTGTTACCTCCGATTCAGAGAATTTCACTGATCGAAACATAATTGTCGTTCTTACTCTGTAGGCGTCACAAAAAAGAACGTGATAGAATGATACTTAAGTATTAACTTAGTGAATTTCTCAATTCAGAAACCGGGATGTCTGGGATGTTTTCTATGTATTTACTTAAGTATTTATCTCTATTAAATATATCGTCGTCCAGTACCCATAACCCAAGCCTTGTTGAGCTTACTATATCGGCCTAGTCTGATTTGTTGTCCTCTAATATCTATTTATTATTTATTTCCTGCTTACGTACATGAAAGTAGCCGCACCAATAACTTTGTTAACTGACTTTTTACAAAACAATAGTCTGTTACTCTCACGGTCTCTAAAATCCAACGACACTTCATTTGTTAAAATCTGTCAATCCGTTTGGACAGTAGCGGTATTCTGAAGTTTAAAAACCCCCACATCACCGCCATTTTGAAAATTTTACAAAAAGTGAATCGACAAAAAAATAGAAATGATTGAACCTGCTCACAAAAATTCACTAGACTCTTTTAAGAAATGCGGCCTGTAGAGGATAACATCCGGACACACATCCGGATATACGAAAGAATTTTTGCCCAATCCTGAATCGGAGACGCTTCGAGCGCTCGGTCAGCTGGTCTCGAACTGATCCGACAGACATATGTATTTCTGTCAAAAGCTACTTGACTGTCGAACTTAAGGTCGCTCCCAACGCTGTCTATTGAAATAAGGATCAACCGAACAAATTATTTAACGATATTTCGGCTGTATTATACGATTTTCATATTTTTATTTTCAACCTTACTGAGACGTCAACTAGTTTGGTTAAAAAAAATGTTTAGTGTTATTTTTTGTTTAATGCTAATTATCTAATTATCTTCTATGTTTTGTATGCGTTGTGTATATTTGTTTGTTTAGTGTGCACATGCAAATAAATGAAAGCTTATGTTTAAACGGTCACCAAAAACGCACCTATTTTACTACCAATAAATTCAAAACGACCGCAAGGATTAGTAAACAACTACCAAATTGTGTTTGGATAAATGATTACCAAACTTCTTTTTATGTTTTGTGTACTTAAGTTTATGTTTTAAGTATTTTTTGTTGTTCTTACATGTTCAACCTAACACTACCGCAGTATTTTGCCCTGATATTTTCTGCAACTTTTGGTGATCATTTACCCATTTTGGGTAGGAAAAAAATATTTTGGTGATCATTATATTTGTTGCCATAAATGAATATCAATCAATCATACAATTAATTGGTTAAGCCATTGTCGAGTTTTGTGCGTATAACTAAGATAGTTAAATAAACTTATATCACAAACACATAATTTAATATAATATAATGCATCGAAATTATTCAAACAAAGTATAAGTTAATGAAACAATGTAATAAAAATGTAATAATTACAATTATCACATCAACACAAAGAACACAATTAGGGCAACTATGCGTTGATATGGTTGAACCGCGACAATGAATTGGCCCTGACTCAGCAAAGTCACAGACGAGTCTGTGACGCAGGTATTCTGCCAGAGCCATTAGGTTCTAGTAGACCGCGGATGTTCAAATCTTCCGTATTCCAGGCTGCAGTGTGCACTTATACGAAAGAGAAGCGAATAAATCATAAAATAAATCCTACCAAGACATAAATCCGAAAGAAAGCCAAGCCGGTTTCAGTACAGTTACAATAAAACGTACTGTGTACTAAAATGCTTCAAAAGGCCTTCGGAATTCCTTTACTCTATTTGTACTATATTTCTTAACTATTTCGAAAATAAACATATATATTTGAAACTCTATAATTATATTATTGTTTATTATACACCGATTAATGAAAAGAAAATTAAAAAGACGATATTTCATCTCTCAAAAAATAATGAATCACCAGCCGTGCTTTTATATCGCTGTTGCTACCAATAGATCAGAAACACTCGGGGAACTCCTTTGTCGGTGACCACTTTCATTCAACCTTTTTGGTTAAACATTGTTTCGAAATTTGTTCGCAATTTGAATCGCCGACTTCAACAGAAGTTGTGCTACAAAAAGTATCGCTTTGGAACATCATCGTAAAGAAAGTTTATCGTGCCGTAAAACCGACGGCTGAGTTATGTTAATATTTCATGATACCTACTTAGGTTTATTTTTACATTTAAAATCTGTGGTACGTGTGTGGCAAATGAGGGGAAAACTGTGCCTCTGTCACTGAAAATGTGTGGTATTAAATTTTCACTTCCTTTCAGGCAAGTTGAGACCAGCTCAAGCAGGAATAAATAGCAGATTGAAAAAAGTTCAGATAAAATGAACCTTATGTCATTGTACATAAGAGTCACTGACAGTTCAATTCGTAAACTTTTTCGACGGATAGTTATTCCTGCTTCCTACACAGTCTAGTGTTAGACTGCAACACGTAAGAATTAGTAAATGACACGAAGTTTCTTGGAATAACCATTGATAGCAAATTACAGTAAGGACTTCACATAGATAAATATGCTATGCATAGCTGGATCACTTCATCAAGTTCTGCGGGTCACGCTTTTAGGAACATCAGAAAAAACACAAATAAGTGGCTACTGGCCTAGCTATCCACCCGCACTGAGCCAGGGTGGTAGAGTACGGCTCATACTTACTCGTATCAGGAAATAGGCATGAGACCCTCGGTGGGGACATTCATGGGCTTTATATATTTTATATTACAAAAAAGAGTTATTTGAGCACCTCGTACTCCCTAAGAGAACTTTTAAAATAAATTGGCATTCTGTCTGTAGCTAGTCAATTTATTTTCGAAAATAAAATATATGTACGCAAAAACCTATTAACATTTGCATAATAAGCGATACCTATTAAATTATCAAATGGAGTCATTCACCCCGAATGGAGTCGCAAAAGTAAGCAATTCTTTCAGGTTCAGTACAAATTTGAGCAATTTAAAAACCACGTAAAAACTACTCTATCCAAAAATGGATAAATGAATATTCAAGATAACATAAATGACAAGATTGCTTTGTGACAATCTAACTCAACACAGAATTCACTGTTAATAATTTTATAATTATTTCTTCATGCATATTATTTAAAATGATGTGCAGGAATTGATTTAAAAAAGTGGCCAAGTGCGAGTCGGACTCGTCCATGAAGGTTTACATTGTAGCACGTAATTATGTGACAGGATGTTTGTGTTGTAAGTTTGTTTTTCATAGTGTTTGTATGAATGACAAAGTTATCTTTGCGGTTTTCAATAAATGTTTTTTATCTATAAAACTGCTTGTGATATTTTGTTGAAACTAATTTTCGTTGAAAGTGTTTATTACGATATACAGCACGATATTTTGTAGATTTTTCACTTTCTTACTTTTAAAGTCAGAGGGGGGTGACACACATTTTTCCTCTTTGGAAGGGTCTGTCTCTTTAACGATTTACTTTGAGGCAAAATGGTTTCAGGAACCTCATCGTCATTTTTAAAGACCTATCTAAAGACACGACACATATAAGTTTGATGAAAAAAAAATTTTGGTTTCAGTTACTTGTATGGGGAGCACCCTTTAATTATTTTAATTTTTGTATAAAAATCGTAAAGCGGTTCACATAATACCATGTTGCAATGTGATGGTTAAATAATCAAAAATTTGAGGGTTAAATAGTTCCTCACAAAAAAATGTAAGAACATAACATAACATAGCGTCACAACTTTTCCCATACGGATTGGCAGAGGCACAATTGTGCCCGCTTTGAGCCAGTTATTCAATACTCCATTTTGCGTGACAGGGGGCTAGCCCATCACCGGTTTCCTCATGATGTTTTTCATCACCATTAGAACGTCCGTATAATGTACTTAAGATAAATTAATTATCTAATTTTTACATGGTCAGGAATCGAACCTGAATCTCCTGTGTGAGAAGCAAGAGTGACACCCATTGGACCACGGAACTATTAAAAAATATGTATTTATTAAACACAACCTATTTTAAAATAAATCTAAAAATAAACAGTTGTCCAATGTAGAGAAGGGGCAAAAAAAACCCTATAAATATCAACAGTAATCATTAAATGTTGACCTTGACTTTGACTTTGACTTTGTATTTGAGTTTGAGTTTGACTTTGTATTTGATTAACTGAAACAATCCCTGTTATGATATGAGTGAAAATTTCGATAAAATAAATGAAGTAATTACTCCTTCGTGTACTTGTAACCTCGTTTAATTAAATATCCATCATCATCATATCGTCATAACTTTCTGGTTAAATAGGTACTAATGATATTTAAATAATACATTTAATGTTACCTATGCCTTTAGACAAAAGATTATTCTGTAAATGGAAATGGCACTCACATATATAATAAAAAAATGAAATATAGGTTATGGATGAAAACCAAACGTGAAATGGAAAGATACATTAAAAAAAACAACGATTTTTACAAATATATTTTACATTCATTATTTTAATTGACTGTTGGAAAGGAAAAAACGTTTCCAAAGATTTTAATAAATGATCAGAATATATATTCTTATTTAAAATTAATCCAACTAAAGCACCCACAAATAAAACAGAAAATAAGAAAACAATAGTAATATTTGCGGCAACATTACATAGAAAAATCCAATATGAGAGAATGTTTGCACTAAGCAAAGTTTTTTCCGAAGTTCAAGAAAAGTTTGGCCCATGGGCAGGGTTACTCACTTTTGTATTTTTCCGTAGATGTACCGAATTATTTATAGATGTCGAAGTGTCAAAACTTTAGCTCATATATCTGCAGTTTCATGTACAGCCCAGTATGCAGGTATTTTTGCGCTACAAAAGGTAGTGTAGAAAATGTTATAATTTGTAACTATTGCTTAAGTATAGGCCATAAAAAAAGTGTAGACTTCCAGGGATGACATTTTTATGAAAAATGGCGCAGTTAACAGTTTTTTGGCACTATCCGTTACGGCTCATTTTACCAGAAATCAGTCTATCGATAAAGTAATCTAGAAAAAATGTCCTACAGTTCTTATAGTTCGTATGTTCTCCAAATGTACGAGTCTACAGAATACATTAAAATGAGT